>CM077350.1:3002500-3602500 GCA_039655645.1 Ammopiptanthus mongolicus | reverse complement strand
CCTTCCCCAATTTAAAATCCTAAACCCAAACGAACCGTTGATATGCTGAACAGGGGCAGGCAAAAGCATAATAAAGTACTTTGATATGCTAAACACACATAGACAATAGAAGAAGAAAAAGGAAAGGGATTGTGACAGTGTCACTTAGACCAATGGCACTGATATCAACTTTAGGTAATTCTCTAGCTACGTTTTCCAAACTTATGTGCATCTTCATAGATCAAGTGCAGGTGCATCTGGAAGTGAAAGTGCATCTTCAAGTGCAAACTCAACATACACGGTGAGCTTTGGAACCAGGAACTAATTTGGATCATAACTATTTTTTTAGAGACTAAATTGGGTCATTAATGATTTTATTTACGACTAATTTGATAAACTAAAAGGGAGGATGAAATAGATTATTTTTTTGGGAAACAACAAAATAAGAAATGAGTTTTTTTATTTGGGGATTAGGATTTACAGCAAAGTGAGGTTGAAGAAGAAGTATTGGATAGATTTTTGGATTTGGGGGTTTAGGGTTTGCACTAGAGTAACATTGGTGGTGGGGCCACTTACACCAATGACATTGTTCTCGTCGCTTCTACAGCTCAAATGGTGTCTATAACTAATGCACATAAAAATATTCAAATTAAAAAACTTGACTTTGTCGTGCCACTTCCTTCACTGGAAGAGGCCACTTTGCTTCGACTACTCGTGGTGGCTTCTCTTTTTTTTTCTGGAGATCATCTTCCTTGAGTCTATAGTCGTAGCCGCACTTGCCTCCAGCCTCCACACTCCATGCTTTCCTAAACCGAACCTAGAAGCCACTCGTTAGCAACCTATTGTTTGTTTTATGAAAAAACAAATATATATTGATGTACATTTTTTGTACATAGATCTATTTGATTCGTACATTGATGCATTTGGTTCGCACATCGATGTATGATTCAAATGCATCGATGTACATGTCCCAAAACGAGTTTCTGATGAAAATAATTGAATACATCGATGTACTATTTAAGTACATTGATGTACACTTGTGAACGTTGGTTTTCTGCCCGTTTTTGGCTCATAAATCATGTTTAATAGTTTTTATAACACGTTTTGGATTTCTTTGGCTATAAAAACGAGTTTGGAACAAAGTTTTGGATACAACGTGAGATAGAAAACCTTCTGATTAAGTTTTGAGTTTTCCAAAACCTCTTGAGAGTTCCCCGTTTTGTTTTCCGAGAAGCAAAGTGTGGGTGAGTGTTTGTTGGTGGTTCTTCTCTGTGCAGGGAAGACCATATTTTCTGGTGAGGCTGTTTTATCATGGGGACAACGAGGCTGTACACTGCTGCACATACCAGACAGAGTCGCGAAATGTCTTAAAGAAAGCGACCTAGTTCGTGACTCAGCCTATTGATCTTGTTTGTGTTCTCTATCTGCAGCAACAATTTTAAGACACATCTTTTCTGTCATGTCTTCTGAACACGACATTGTCCCTGTTGATTTGCTCACAACAAGAGATGGAAGCAAAAGATGTTGTTCTTCTTTATTGTGTGCAAAGTAGCCTTAGTTCTTACCACTGACAAGCCATTTCTGCCATAGAACCTAATAGAAGCTCAACAGAAGGACCTGGAAATTTGGAATGATAATGACTTTATGGGTAAGAATTCCATTTTGAATGGTTTATCTGATGATCACTATGATTATTACCGTACCAATTCCACTGCCAAGGAAGTATGGGATCCGCTGCAGAAAAAATATGATACTAAAGAAGCTGGAACCAAGAAATATGATGTCAGCCGCTATCTGAAGTATCAAATGACCGATGATAAATTTGTAGAAGCCCAATCCCATGAACTCCAGAAGATTGCTCATGAAATTGTCTTTGAAGGTATGAAATTAGATGAACAATTTCAAGTAGTTGTTATTCTTGATAAGCTGCCACCTGGTTGGAAAGATTTTAAGAATATCCTCAAGCATAAAACGAAGGAGTTCTCTCTAGAGAGCTTGAGATTAGAAAGAGGAGGTTCTTGATGTGGTCAAATTCACTTCTGCTATCCTAAAACCGAAAGGTAATAATTTGAAATTAAAAAATCATAAGCATAACAACAACAACAACAACAACAACAACAAAAATGGTAATCTGAATCAGAATGGGAAGAAACCCCCTCATAACAGTTTAGCTGCTATAACTGTGGTAAGCCTTGTCATTTGGCTAGAAACTGCCGCCTTAAGAGTCATCTTGTCCCGCAAGCGAACCTTACTGAGGACCAACTCATTGCTATGATTTCTGAAATCAATGTTGTTGGTGGACCAGATGGGTGGTGGGTAGACACTAGCGCAACGCGCTGCTATGATAAGTCTCTGTTTAAGTCCTATTCTGTTGTTGAAAACCAGAAAGTGTTGTTGGGTGATTCACACACCACTCTTGTTACTGGGACATGAGCTGTGGAATTGAAGTTTACCTCTGGAAAGACTGTGGTTCTTAAGGAAGTTATGTATGCTCCAGAGATGAGAAAGAACTTAGTTTCAGGTTATCTCCTTAACAAAGCTAGGTTTACTCAGACCATAGCGGCTGATTTGTATACTATTACAAAGAATAATGTCTTTGTGGGAAAGGGTTATGCTATTAATGGAATGTTTAAGTTAAATGTTGAAATGAATAAAATTGTTTCATCTTATCTGTTGTGTTCGTTTAATATTTGACATTCTATACTTTGTCATAAATGAATTATTAAAAATATGAGCGATTTGGAATTAATTCCTAAATTATCTATAAATGATTTTGAAAAATGCAAATTTTGTAGCCAAGCTAAAATTAATAAGACTCCTCATAAGTCAGTAATTACAGAAATTGAAACTTTTGATTTAATATATTCTGTCGTATGTGAATTTGATGAAGTGTTAACTAGAAATGGAAAAATGTATTTTATCACTTAAATTGATGATAGTTTTAATTTCACATATGTATACCTTATGAAAAATAAGAGTGATGATTTTGAAATGTTTAAATTATTTGTTTTTGAAGTTGAAAATCAAGTAAATAAGAAAATAAAGAGATTTCGAAGTGATAGAAGAATAGAATATGATTCTGAAATTTTTAATGAGTTTTACAATTCCCATGGAATAATTCATTAGAAAACTGCACCTTATTCTCCTGAAATGAATGGTAAAACTGAAAGAAAAAATAGAACTTTTGCGAAATTTGTTGTTGCCACTTTGCTTCATTCTGGTGCTGCATCTTTTTGGTGGGATGAAATTTTGCTAAATGTATGTTATGTGCTTAATAGAGTATCTAAATCAAATAGTAAAGCTTCTCCTTATGAAATGTTTAAAAATAAGAAACCAAATTTATCCTATCTTAGAATATGGGGTTGTTTGGCTTATGTTAGGATTCCTAATCCTAAAAGGAAAAATTAGTAAGTAAAGCATGTGAATGTGCTTTCGTAGGCTATACAATTATGGTTTTTTTATTTATTTAAATGAAAAAATTGGGATTGAATCAAATGACACTGATTTATATGAATATCGTTTTCCGTTTAAATTGAAAAATAATAGGGGCTCGACTTATAATAATGCACCAATTAGAACAAGTGATTCTAATAACGAATTTTTAGATGAACCTAGAAGAAGTAAAAGGGCACATGTGGCGAAGGACTTTGGTCTTGATTTTTATGCCTATAACATTGAGGAGGATCCTTCCTCCACTCAAGAGGCTGTTGGAACCAAAGTGGTTATGGTCCAAATAATTCCTTAAGTTTTGATGTTAACAAATAGCTAATTTAAGAAGAACAAAGATTTCTTATGGACTAACGTTTTATATTAAATGTGCAGGATAAAACTTTATTGAGTCCAAAGACTATTCGGAGTCCAAAAACTATCTAAAGTCCAAAGACTTTATCTCGTACAACCTTTGAACATGGTTTGCGTCTTACTCAGACTGGACGGTAATAAATAGAACCATGAGTCCAAAGACTCTTTCGGTTACTTTTGTAATAGCTAGTCCAATAGTGCTTTTATATTTTAAGCGCGAATACCTTGTAAAGTATTTGAATTTATTATTCCCTGTAAAAGGCTTATATCCTTGGGACAAAACATTCTTTGTAATATTCGTTCAAATGTAAAGCGTAAGCCGGAATATATCTTTCACTAAAGAAGTTGACCTTCTTCTCTTGGAAAAACAAAAGGCAACTTTCGTTCTACACAGAGGATATGTCAGCACCACTTTTAGCTATCATCCTGATAGTTTATCCTGCTGATCAGAAATTTCAGAAGCTATCAGACTCAACGGATCAAATGCATTCAATACTCATCAGAACGGATCCTTTTCCATCCGTTGAAGACTGAAGTCTGCTCAAAGACAAGAGGCTATATATACCTCCATCCCTTGAAGATGCAGGTAGCTGAACTTGAGCAAAAATACAAGTGAAGCAATACTTAGCGATTCAAAATCTTTCAAGAGAAACAAGCAAACATCTGCTCAAGCAATCAAACAGAAAATCTCAAGCTTGCAAAACTAGTAAAGCTACTCTGATCCTCATTTTCATATCACTCTCTGTGTAGAGTTTTTTAAGAGTCTAAGCTTTAGTTTCGAATTCTCACATTTAGTGAGTTAGTAGAACAAACTCTTTTCAAAACCTTAGTTTGGTTGAGCCTGAAGAGGCTTGTCTGTAAAAGAATACTTAGAGAACCTGAAAAGGTTGAGAATACTGCCTGAAGAGGTGTTAAATACTTTTTAACAAATGGTTTTTTGTTATAGTGGATAGAGCTCTCAAGTAGAGAGGACTGGACGTAGCTCTTTGGTTAAGAGTGAACCAGGATAATATCTCGGTGTTCTTTTTCTCTCCCTTACCCTTACTTTAGTTTATTATCTAACTAACTAACTGGGATTGAATTGCTTTTTCTTACGCTGTTTTCTTATCTTATTCAAACTAAGTTAGTGTCCAACTTGGTGTTTGGAAGAGCTCTCTTTGCTTTTAATCGTTTTAGCGTCCAACCTTGCGAAAATTATTATCGGCTTACGAAAAGAATTTAAAATATTCAGAAACACAATTCAACCCCCTTCTTATGTTTCAAACAGGTTCCTTCAATTGGTATCAGAGCTCAGCCTCTGAGTTGAGCACTTTGCCCTGTAGAGGAAAAGATCCTATTGCAGATATGTCTGGACCAGGTATGCCAAGCGGGAGTCAACCAGTTATGGAAGGTACTTCCATGACCAGACCGCCATTCTTCAATGGTACTCAGTACATGTACTGGAAGGAGAGATTCAAAGGTTTCATCCTCAGTACAAACTCAGCTCTCTGGGCCAGAACCACAAACGGTCCTAATGTTTGTCTCAACTCTGACGGGACAGACAAAGCAGAGGACGACTGGACTGATGCTGAACGGGCTAGAATGGAACAGAATCATAAAGCAAGATATGCTTTAATGTGTGCCCTTAGCCTTGACGAATTTCAGAAGATTCACGCATGTGAATTAGCCAAACAAATATGGGACACCTTGTCCAATCTCCATGTTGTATCCATGAGACGATTTGGGCCTGCGAGCTTTAGACCGAACCCTACTTTATGGGGGTGGAATAGTGATGATTGGGACATCTTGATCCGTTGGGGATGTCGCGTCATGATCGCGTCCATATAGTCGGTAGTTGCATGAATGTGAGGGACAGTAGTTAAGGGAAAATTTATTCGGAAGTCGTTTGGTTGTACCTGTCGTGTTTGTGAGTGTGCTATCTATATAGATTATTTATATCCCTATTTTTCCCATGTATGACATATTATTGTTTCTTATCCCCTGTATTTTTCTATGTTGTATTTCTCTGTTCTCGACTGTACGAGAATACCATGATGAGGAGTTTCCAGAGGAGATTGACGGAATACCTATTGAGCCTGATGCCGGCGGGAGAGCCTCGGATCCCAATGCTGGGGGACCTTGAGCGGCAAGAGATGAAGTCGGAGTGCATTTTTGTTCTGATGTTATGTTTTTAGTTTTTATTTATTTCGTACTCTGAAGTATTTTATATTTGGTATCAGTGTTGCAGGCTCTACTGATGGAGCCAATACTATTACGTATATATACTTTTATCATGGTATCAGTATGTATTGTATATTTTAATATTTCCGCAAATTTTATACTACTACGCTACGCTATAACTCTAATAATTATAAGTGGGGTCACCAATGGGACCTTCTAGGAAGGGGTTATCTCATTTTATGGTATCAGAGCAGTTTGATTCTTAATCAAGGACTGCTTGGGTAGGTTGTGATTTCTGGCCGTGTATAGTTGAACCCGCATTGGGTATTGACTATGCATAGAAGTGGGTAGAGCGTCTAATGTGCAGGTTATCGAGTGTGATAACTTCTTTAAGACATATGATGTATATGCCTGGCTTTCTGTCTCGCGAGGCGAGGCAGAAATGCTGCATTTTATTCCTCGAACAGACCTTCTGGCTCGCGAGGCGAGAGTTTGTTCGCGTCGTGAGGCCGAGAGGCTGTACCTTATTGATTAGTCTAGCCTTCTATCTCGCACGACGAGATTTTTGTCGCGTCGCGAGGCCGAGGGACTGTATTTACTACTCGGGCTGATCCTCTGGATCGCGAGGCGAGCATTGTTTCGCGTCGCGAGGCCGAGGGATTATATTTTTCTGCTGGGACTAATCCTCTGGCTCGCGAGGCGATCATCGTGTCGCGGGGCGAGTGTCTTTCCCCTTATTTTCTCCTTTTCTAGCCTTTTCTGGCAAAAAAAAAAAAAGCTAATATTTTTCTTCACCAGGAAAGAATGGTTCGCGGACGACCTATAGGACGTGGCGGAAGGGCCACAGCGAGTGCCGCTGAACTCGGAATTGGTTATGAAGCAAGTTCCCACACTATCGATGGGATAGAATCAACTGAAACCCTGAGGATAGTTAGGGAACTGGCAACGGCAATGCTGCACCAAACGCAACAGAACGCTCAACTGCTATAGTTGACTATGCAACAACAATAGAGACAAAATCAGCAAGGTGAAGTTGTGAGGGAAGACACCAGGCTGAATACTTTTCTGAAGGGGAAGCCGCTGCAGTTCAATGGCGACTTCAACCCAGAAGGAGCTGAACTCTGGGTACAAGAGCTGGAGAAAATCGTCGCGGCGATTCACTGCCGTGAGGACAGAAAGGCAACATATGCATCCTTTATGCTGATCGAAGGTGCAAAACTGTGGTGGAAAGGCAAGCAGAGGATGCTTGAAGCTGAAGACAGACTCATCAACTGGGGACTGTTTCGGGAATGCTTTCTGGAGAAGTATTTCCCTAGGATGATGAGAAGAGAAAAAGAGAAAGAGTTTATGGGTCTGAAGCAAGGGACCATGTTTGTTGGGGAGTACTCTGCAAGGTTTGAAGCGCTGCTCAAATTTTCTGAATTTTACCAGAGGTTCCCTGACGAAGAATGGGTTTGCCGTCGTCTTGAGGATGGTTTGAAATATGAACTGCAAAGGGTGATTGCACCACTGAACATCACCCGACTGCCTGAGATGTTGGAGAGATGTTCTGTCATTGAGAACATAGACAAAAAGCGACAGCTGCAGTAAGGCAGAACTGGAGGGCCTACTCGAAGGTTTGACCAGAGAGGTCGAGGCGGAAAGGGAAGATTCCAGGCGGGACGGAGACCTTATGACCATCAGACCGCAAGACAGACTGAAGGACAACTCCAACCAAGTGGCTGCTTCAGGTGTGGGGGAGCACATACAATTCGGGATTGTCCGATAAAGGAAACTCGCCAGTGTTTCTGATGTAGCCAAGTGGGTCACATAGCGCCAGAATGTACACAAGGAGCGAGATACAATACGGGAGGGCAAGGCCCAGTGACCAGAATTCAAGGAACCGTACAGCAAGCAGCGAGACCACAAGCCACCGGAAGGGTGTTTACCATACGAGGAGTTGAATCCTCTCAATCCCCTGATCCGATACAAGGTATGTGCCTAGTGTCAGGTAAACTCTTATCTGTATTGTTTGACTTAGGAGCTACTCATTCTTTCATATCCCAAGAGCGTGTGGATCATTTAAAGTTGCCTGTCTCTTTACTTCCCCATGACTTAACTGTTTCTACCCCTACTAGTAATTCCTTGACAACCATAACTATCTGTTTAAATTGTCTGATTGTCATTGAAAATCGAACTTTTTCTATTGATCTCATTTGCTTACCTATGCATCAACTCGATATAATTTTAGGCATGGATTGGCTTTCGGCTAACCGTGTAGTGTTAGACTGTTCTAAAAAGACCTTATCTTTTCCTGAGCAATCCAGATTAATGCCTGCCAAGGATAGTAAGCTAGGTGGTAAATCTCAAAAATACGTGTTGCTACTCTCTGTGGAAGCTAAGGAATCTCCTACGTTGGATTCGTTGCTTGTAATGCGGGAGTTTCCAGAAATTTTCCCTGATGACGTTCCGGGTTTACCACCAGAGAGAGAAATAGAGTTCGTTATAGATCTGGTACCGGGAACTGGACCGATTTCGATAGCACCTTATCGAATGGCTCCAGCGGAGTTAGTGGAGCTGAAAAAGCAATTGGACGACATGTTGGATAAGGAGTTTATAAGACTGAGTGCCTCACCTTGGGGAACACCGGTGCTGTTCGTCAAAAAGAAGGACGGAAGTTCGAGGCTGTACGTGGATTATCGACAGCTGAACAAGGCTATAGTTAAGAATAAGTATCCGTTGCCTAGGATTGACGATTTGATGGACCAGCTGAAAGGAGCGGTAATATTTTCAAAGATTGACTTAAGATCTGGTTATCACCATATTCGAGTCAAGAGGGAGGATATACCGAGACGGCGTTCAGGAGCCGGTATGGACACTACGAGTACCTGGTTATGCCTTTTGGCGTAACTAATGCTCCAGCAGTGTTCATGGATTACATGAATCGGATTTTCCGACCGTTCTTAGATAAGTTTGTTATTGTGTTTATCGACGACATTCTTATTTATTCCTTTGATCGAGAAGAACATTAGGAACATCTTAGGATTGTGCTTCAAGTGTTAAAGGACCGACAACTTTATGCAAAGCTGTCCAAGTGTGAATTCTGGTTAGAAGAAGTACAATTCTTAGGTCATGTGATTAATCGTGATGGGATAGCTGTAGACCCAGCAAAGGTTGAAGCTGTAGTGCAGTGGGAAAGCCCTAAGTCGGTGAGTGAAATACGGAGTTTTCTGGGCTTAGCTGGTTATTATCGAAGGTTCATCGAAGGATTCTCGAAAATCGCGTTGCCAATGACACAGTTAACAAGGAAGGGAATACCCTTTGATTGGACGGATGAATGTGAGAGGAGTTTTCAGGATGTGAAAAGGGGGCTGACTACGTCACCAGTATTGACGTTACCGGATTCTTCAGAACAGTTTGACGTGTACTATTATGCGTCATACCAAGGATTGGGTTGCGTTTTAATGTTAGACCGGAGAGTGGTAGCATATGCTTCGCGGCAGTTAAGAATTCATGAGAGGAATTATCTGACTCATGATTTGGAGCTAGCAGCCATAGTGTTTGCTTTAAAGATATGGCGACACTATTTATATGGATCTAAGTTTATAGTGTACAGTGACCATAAGAGCTTAAGGTATATATTTGATCAGAAAGAGTTAAATATGAGGCAAAGGAGATGGATGGAATGCATAAAGGATTATGAATTCGATCTACAATACCATCCAGGAAAAGCGAATGTAGTAGCGGATGCGTTAAGTAGGAAATCCTTACACGTATCTACCATGATGGTAAAAGAGCTGGAACTGGTTGAATAGTTTAGGGATTTGAATCTAGGCATGGAATTATCTATGGATGAGATACACCTAGGAATGGTCACAGTAACGAGCGACTTTTTGAAGACAATCAAGGAGAAGCAGGAGGTTGATCAGTATCTTCAGAAAGTAAAGGAACAAGTGATAGAAGGCAGAACTTTTGAGTTTAGGATGAATCAAGATGGAGTCTTGAGGTATGGTGATAGGATTTGTGTGCCAATGGATATAGAACTAAGAAGAATGATCTTAGAGGAAGGGCACAAGAGTAGGTTGAGTTTTCATCCAGGAGCTACCAAGATGTACCAAGACTTAAAGAAAATGTTTTGGTGGCCTAGAATGAAGAAGGAGATAGCCGAGTAAGCGTTGGCTTGCTTGGTGTGTCAAAAGGTGAAGATAGAACACCGAAAGCCAGCAGGACTACTACAATCTTTAGATATCCCAGAATGGAAATGGGATGGAATATCTATGGATTTCGTGGTTTGTTTGCCGAGGACTAACAAGAGGCATGATGCCATTTGGGTAATCGTGGATAGGTTAACGAAGTGTGCTCACTTCTTACCTATTGGCGAAAGTTATATGTTAGAAAAGTTAACCCAAATCTACATCAAGAAGGTAGTAAGGTTGCACGGAGTGCCTTCTAGTATTGTTTCAGACAGAGATCCTAGATTTACATCCAGATTCTGGAAGCAATTACATGAGGCTTTGGGAACTAAGTTAAGGTTGAGTTCTGCTTATCATCCTCAGACGGATGGTCAGTCGGAACGAACGATTCAATAGCTGAAAGATCTCTTAAGAGCTTGTGTTTTGGAACACACGGGAAGTTGGGAGGAGTTCTTACCATTGATTGAGTTCACCTATAACAATAGTTTTCATTCAAGTACAGGTATGGCACCTTACGAAGCATTGTACGGCAGGAAGTGTAGAACGCCATTGTGTTGGTATGAGAATGGAGAAAGTCAAGTGTTAGGACCGAAGGTAGTGCAACAGATGACGGAACAGATCAAGAGGATACAAGAAAAGATGAAAATCGCACAGGACAGGCAGAAGAGTTACAGCGATAAGAGAAGAAGACCGTTAGAATTCCAGGAAGGAGACCATGTTTTTCTGAGAGTGACTCCAAGAACTGGAATCAGCAGGGCAATAAAATCTAGAAAGCTTACTCCTAGGTTCATTGGACCTTTTCAAATTCTTCGCCGAATTGGTCCTGTGGCCTATCACATCGCTATACCCCCAAACTTATCCAACCTTCATGACGTCTTTCATGTCTCTCAGTTGAGAAAGTACTACCCTGATCCATCACACATCTTAGAACCAGAGTCAATACAATTAAGAGATAACCTTGAGTATAAGGCTCTACCTGTAAGGATCGCGGATAGAAGGAGTAAGGAACTCCGAGGTAAACATATTCCTTTGGTCAAGATCATATGGGATGAAGCTACTGGAGATGCTACCTGGGAACGTGAAGAGGACATGCAACAGCAATATCCGAGCCTATTTTGTGCTGTGATTGGATATTTGATATATTGTATATGATATGTGTATGATGTCTATTATATGTTATAACTGATTAAATGTTATTTATTTATAAGTTGACTTTAATGTTGAATATATATTCTGACTGTTGTTGATGTCTGTTGTGACTGCTGATGTCTGAGTAGAACTAGGCATTGATTTATGAGAAATCGGGTGATGAATGTGTGGTGAGAAAGTCGAGGGTATATATATATATATATGTCGTAGTGCTCAACCTAGTGATATAGTTGATCAGTTTGTTGTTGTGATGTGAGTTGATACCCGGTTAAGCCGAATGAAAGTTGGTCGTGGTTGCATATAAGTCGTGGTTAAGGCACTAAGTGTTAATCCTGAGATGAGTCAGTGAGATTTATGTTGCATAGTTGTTATTCATCACTGTGTTGGCATACGGGCTGTAACGGCCCGGACTGCTTTAAGGATTGCCGACTGTCCCCACAAACCAACACGAGTCTCTTCAGAGTGCTTTGTCCTCACTCACACGCTTCCTAGGAAAACTTCCCAGAAGGTCACCCATCCCAGAATTACTCCAAATCAAGCACGCTTAACTTTAGAGTTCTTAAGTGATGGGCTACCGAAAAGAAGATGCATCGTGTTGGTATAGGTAGTACCAATCAATTCTTATAAGCCTTCCTTCAACTGTACAGTCCCATACCTGCACAGCCTCAGGATCCCTCTCATTCCGGTGTGAATCGGTTCATTCATGTATCTCTCCGCCTAGAAGCCTGCCAGGAGCCGCTCCTTGTCCGTGCCTCATGCACTGGCGATCACTCCCCGCCCTCGTCAGCCCCGGGTGTTGCATGCCCACTAGCTTCCACTTGGTTCGTACCTAAATCACACCGTATTGGGTTGTTTTTCAAAAATCAAATATGGGCGCATAGGACTGCTTGCTAGAGTTATATATGTTGCATGCTATTCTTTGAGATTTTGGACCTGATCAACCCAATGTTTGATTGGTGGTGTGCAGATTTATGGCTACTAACAGGCATGGGGCTAACGCTAATGATGCACTTGCAGCAGTTCTGGCTGAAATGACCAGAGTCATGCAAGAGCGGACGGAGACGCTCCATCAGATGAGGGACAACGGGAACGTGCATAACATTGGAGCAGTTGCAGCTCAGGATCCACAGTACATGGGACTGTCAGAGTTTAGAAAGAACGATCCACCAACCTTCCGAGGTACTACTGATCCGGTTGAGGCAGAAGAGTGGTTGCTAAAATTAGAGAAGATTTTTCGAGTTATGAGGTGCGCTGATCCACAGAAAGTGGATTTCGCCACCTATATGCTGGAGTTTGATGCGGAGCACTGGTGGAATTGTGCTAGGGGTGGTTTGCTAGCCGTAGACGCTCAAATCACATGGGACAGATTCAAGGAAGCTTTCTTGGAGAAGTACTTTCCTCATAGTGTTCGCATTCAGAAGGAAACAGAGTTCCTGCAGCTCCGTCAGGGAGACATGTCTATTGCTGAATATGTTGCTAAGTTTGAAAGCTTGGCAAGGTTCTCTCGGTACTTGAGGGACAATCCTTTGGACGACTGGAAGGCAATCAAATTTGAGCAAGGTTTGAAGCCAGAAATGCAACATTTTATTGGGATCTTGGAGATTCGGGACTACCCCACCTTGGTAAACAAGTGTAGGGTAGCTGAGCAGAAGATGCAAGCTTTAGAGATGGAGAAGCCAAAGGAGAAGATTTCTGTTGAAGGCAAGAAATTTCATATCAAAGGGGATAATTTTCTGAAGAGCCTGCGACCAGTGCCTACCATCTCAAAGGGTAAGCAGGTCCAAGGAGCTCAAACAGATAAGGGAGATGGATGTTTCAGATGTGGTTGGCACCACGGGGATCGCGCATGCCCCGCGGCGCGAGTCTCCTGCAACAAATGTGGAAAGATGGGACACTTTGCTAGAGTCTGCAAGGGAGGAGGATAATCTCAGACCAGGCCCCAGAGCCAAGGAAGAGTTTTCACCATCCAAGGAGAGGAAGTGAAGGAGTCTGACGGTTTGATCCAAGGTATAGGTTTTATTAAAGATAGAAAAGTTATGATATTGTTTGATTCAGGAGCAACCCATTCTTTCATATCTCTTAGTTGTGTTAAGAATTTAGAGTTACCGGTTTCTAAACTAACTTTTGATTTGTGTGTTTCTACTCCTACCAAAGATAAATTGGTAACTTCTATTGCCTGTTTGAAATGTTCATTGATATACCAAGACTTGTCTTATGATGTTGATTTGATATGCTTACCTATGTCGGGTCTAGATGTCATACTTGGTATGGATTGGTTGTCACATAATAAAGCTGTTATCAATTGTTCTTCTCGAACCATTTCTTTTCTTCCACAACCAATGTCTGTTGACCCTTCTGTGTCGGATTGCTTTTTGTCTGCTGTATCTTGCCACAAGAACTTAGTTGAGGGGGCTCAGGGATACATACTTCTCTTTTCTGCTAGGATAGAGGCTGAAAGTGATATAGCGGCATTGCCTGTTGTATGCGAGTTTTTAGATATGTTTCCTAAAGAGGTCTCTAGTTTACCACCGAGTAGGGAGGTCGAGTTTAACATAGATCTTATGCCTGGTAGTGGACCTGTTTCAGTAGCACCCTATAGAATGGCACCTCTAGAGTTGAGTGAGCTTAAGAAACAAATAGAGGAGTTGTTAGATAAGGGATTCATTAGGCCGAGTGTGTCACCTTGGGGAGCGCCGGTTCTTTTGGTAAAGAAGAAAGATGGGAGTATGAGGTTGTGCGTTGACTATAGGCAGCTAAACAAAGTGACCATAAAGAATAAGTACCCTTTACCTAGGATAGATGACCTGTTAGATCAGCTAAGGGGAGCGGCAGTGTTTTCCAAAATAGATTTAAGATCGGGGTACCATCAGATTAGAGTGAGGAGTGAGGACATCTCTAAGACAGCCTTTAGAACAAGGTATGGGCACTATGAGTACGTAGTGATGCCCTTCGAAGTGACGAACGCTCCAGCCGTTTTCATGGACTACATGAATCGGATCTTTAGACCCTTCGTAGATAAGTTTGTGGTGGTGTTTATAGATGATATCTTGATATACTCTAGAACACCTATGGAGCATAAGGAGCATCTGAGGGTAGTGTTACAAATCTTAAGGGATGAGCGTTTGTACGCTAAGCCAGAGAAGTGTGAGTTTTGGTTAGATAAGGTGAAGTTTCTGGGACACACCATTTCTAAGAGTGGTGTAGCAGTCGATTCTTCTAAAGTGGATGCAGTGCTAGAGTGGGAACCACCTAAGACGGTAACGGAATTAAGGAGTTTCCTTGGATTAGCTGGTTACTACAGGAAGTTTATAGAAGGTTTTTCTAGACTAGCGTTACCTTTAACCCAGTTGACTAGAAAAGGAAAATCTTTTGTGTGGGACCAGGAATGTGAGGAAAACTTCCTAGAGCTTAAGAAGAGATTAGTGACAGCCCCTGTCTTGACCATACCGGACCCTTTAGTGAGTTTTGTGGTTTATTGCGATGCGTCTAAGAATGGTTTAGGGTGTGTTTTGATGCAAGAGGGCAAGGTTGTAGCTTATGCATCTAGACAGTTGAGAACCCATGAGGTAAATTATCCTACACATGACCTTGAGTTGGCAGCAGTAGTTTTTGCTCTTAAAATTTGGAGGCACTATTTATATGGTGCTAAGTTTGAGGTTTTTAGTGACCATAAGAGCCTTAGGTACCTGTTTGACCAAAAGGAATTGAATATGAGGCAGAGGAGGTGGATGGAATTCCTTAAAGACTATGATTTTGAATTGAAGTACCACCCAGGGAAGGCTAATGTAGTGGCCGATGCTCTTAGTAGGAAGACCATACACATGTCTAGTTTAATGGTGCAGGAGATGAATCTGTTAGAGGAGTTTAGCGACTTGAATCTTGATGTGTCTTTGAGTGCTTTGAGTTTGAGGTTGAATAGATTGGAAATTCATAGCGACCTTAGGGAAGAAATTAAGCGTAAACAACTTCTAAATCAAGAATTATTATCCTTGTTGGGACAAGAGAGTTATGAGTTTTCTGTTGATGGCTTAGTAAAGTTTAAGGGTAGGATCGCTGTTCCTCAGGAGGGGAGCCTCAGAGAAAAAGTGTTAGAGGAAGCACATAAGGGAAAATTCACCATACATCCAAGGATAACTAAGATGTACCAGGACCTTAAAAAGATGTATTGGTGGTCAGGAATGAAAAAGGATGTGGCCATTTTTGTGTCTAAGTGTTTAGTATGTCAAAAGGTTAAGATAGAACACCAACAACCTCCAGGTTTATTGCAACCTTTAGAAATTCCTGAGTGGAAGTGGGAGAAAATATCCATGGATTTTGTAATGGGGTTACCTAGGACTCGTTTGGGTTTAGATGCCATATGGGTAATAGTGGATAGGTTGACCAAGTCTGCTCACTTCTTGCCAATTAAGGCAACATATAGCTTGGATAAGTTGGCAAACTTATACATCAGGGAGATAGTCAAGCTTCATGGTATACCCACCTCTATAGTGTCAGATAGAGACCCGAGGTTTACCTCTAGATTTTGGAAAGCTTTTCAGCAAGCCTTTGGTTCCAAGTTGAGTTTTAGCACAGCCTATCACCCCCAGACGGATGGTCAGTCAGAGAGGACCATTCAGACCCTTGAGGATATGCTTAGAGCGTGTGTTTTAGATGAAGGTGGATGTTGGGATAAGTTTTTACCTCTCATAGAGTTTGCGTATAACAATAGTTATCACGCTAGCATAGGCATGGCACCCTATGAAGCTCTTTATGGAAGAAAGTGTAGATCCCCTTTGTGTTGGTGCGAGGTAGGTGAGAAAACCTTGATAGGACCTGACTTAGTTCAGCAAACCACAAATAAGATTGAGTTGATTAGGGAGAGAATGCGTACTGCGCAAAGCAGGCAGAAGAGCTATGCCGATAAGAGGAGAAAGCCTTTAGAATTCCAAGAAGGTGAGCATGTATTTTTGAGAGTTACTCCTAAGACTGGGGTGGGAAGATCCATGAAAGTCAGAAAGCTAAATCCGCGATTCCTTGGTCCTTTTCAAATTCTAAAAAGAGTCGGGCCTGTTGCTTACCAATTGGCTCTTCCACCTTTGTTTTCCAACCTTCATGATGTTTTTCATGTATCGCAACTCAGAAAATATGTACATGATGAGTCTCATATAATAACACCTGAGTCAATACAATTAAGAGATAACTTGGTCTTTAAGCCCAAACCTAGTCAGATCGTCGACAAGAGCACTAAGACTCTGCGGAACATTACAATTCCTTTGGTAAAGGTGGTGTGGGAAGGATTAACTCCTGAGGAAGCTACTTGGGAACTTGAAGAGGATATAATGCGTCAGTATCCAGATCTCGCTAACTAAGGTACATTAACTCTTAATATTGTTAATTGTGTTATATGTTAGATGGATTGCTAGAGTATGGTGTTAATTTCGGGGACGAAGTTCTTAAAGAAGAGGAGAAAATGTAACATCCTTAAATTTTAATATTATTATTTTATTAAAAAGATTAAGCTGTTATAAGAATTAGTGTAAAAAAAAAAAACATATATAAATATATATATGTCAAATACTATAATTATGTATCAAGTATTTATATATATATATATATATATATATATATATATATAATACGGTAATAATAACTACTGTAAGTTAACGATGTAGATACATATATATTTATTCATGTAGAGGACATGATAGGTTAGTAGTTTATATATGTATAGATATAGAATAGGTTTGTTTAAAAAAAAAAAAAATTTGAAAGAAAGCTTGGTGCTTTCTATTCACGTACAAGTAGGGGGCTTTGTTCGGCAATGATAAAAGAAGCAAAACCAAGCGCGGGCCCATGTGGTCATGTTTGAGCCAAATATAAAACACTAGGAGGGTTTCAAAAGCACCAACTTCTCACGTAGTTGGAATATAAGGCAGCACCGTCAGCGACAAGGAATAGGCATCGCGCAGCGCCACAACTAAGGAGAACAGCGTGACTTTTTGTGCTTTACGTGATAGAAGGAGGAGCTCTATAATTAAAATGAATAGGATTCACACATAGGAAACACTTTAGAGTTTTTGGAGATCTACAAGAGGTGAGTAGAAATATTTTTTTTCTCACCTTTTCCATGGTGCAATTTGTCTTGGGGTTTGGGTTATGCTTTAAAAACACGTTTTTAGAAAATAATCCTGATTTGGTCAAATCCTGATTTTATAAATTTGGGGGTTTTCCTTCTAAGGTGTTTCTGCTGTCAATTAAATATTTATTATTGAGATTGATGACATGATTTATATGATACATACGTGATTTGGTTGAATTGACATGCTATATATGCACTATTTGATGATAATTGTGATATTGACATGATTCAATAATTGTTAATATGATGAATGCTGTCTGCTGCAATACCGCCTATGATAGGGGTATCGAAAGTATACTGCCAATGAATTGGGGTGTCGAATTATGAAATACCGCCATGATGGGGTATTGAAAGTAACATCGCCACACGTTGGGATGTCGAAATGAGTAATACCACTAGTGTACAATGGTTGGTATCGAAATGTGTAATGTCACTGAAGAGAAGGTGACATCGAAATACCTTCATGAGTAAGGTAGGCAATGGGACGCCATTGTTATGTGTAGTTTGAAAGTCATATGGCCTATAATTATGTTGAGAATATTTGATATGTATATTAAGTTATGATATATTTGTTTATGATGTGCTGCTGAATGTTTATGGTCATTATTTGAGTATATAATATTTATTTAATTATTTTGAAAATAGCGGGTACCATGGTTAGTTTTTCCGGTTACCGCGCCGGCTGAGAACAACGCTTTTGTGAAAACCTTTTATAAATGTATTTCTATTCATTGGGATTATAAATCTCATTAGTAGTGTTGTTTTCAGAGACCGAGGCCGACCCTGTTGAGCAGCCAGACGCTTGAGGATTTTGTTCTAGTAGTAGCTTGGGTTAGTGTGTCATGGCATATGCCAGGAGGACTTTTAATACCGTTTATTTATTTATTTATGCGAGTTGTAATAGACACCCAGTTATTTGGTTTAAAACTTATTATGTATTTTTGTTTATTGGATTGGTATAAACAATTATTTTGGATTAATATTATATTATGAACTTATTCAGTATTTATTAAGGAATTTTTTTTAATTACCTTGTTTTATTTAAATTATTATCTTAGGTTACTAATATAACGAGGGGCGTTACATTTTTGGTATCAGAGCGGACCTCTCCCAGTACGGTGTGGTTCGGGGACGAACCAAGCGGAATCTAGTGGGCATGTAACACTCGGGGCTGACGAGGGCGGGGAGTGATCGCCGGTGCATGAGGTACGGACAAGGAGCGGCTCCTGGCAGGCTTCTAGGCGGAGGGATACATGAATGAACCGATTCACACCGGAATTAGAGGGATCCTGAGGCTGTGCAGGTATGGGACTGTACAGTTGAAGGAATTCTTATAAGAATTGATTTGAACTACCTATACCAACAAGATGCATCTTCTTTTCGGTAGCCCATCACTTAAGAACTCCAAAGTTAAGCGTGCTTAACTTGGAGTAATTCTGGGATGGTTGACCTTCTGGGAAGTTTCCCAAAAAGCGTGTGAGTGAGGACAAAGCACGCTAAAAAGACCCGTGTTGGTTTATGGGGACAGTCGGCAATCTTAAAAGCAGTCTGGGCCGTTACACGGGCGATTTCGATCTTACCTGCGGGGAGATGGTCGTACCGATTAGTTTGGCGTAGGGGCGATTTCGATCTTACCTGCGGGGAGGTAGTCGTACCCGTTAGTCGAATTGTAGACGGACAGGCATATATCTCGACCTAGCCTGCGGGCGGGGGGATATGTCGTTACCGAAAGTTGAGTTGTTAACGAACGGGTGAATGCTCCGACCTAGCCTGCGGGCGGGGGAATATGTCGTATCCATGAGACGATTTGAGCCTGCGGGCTTTAGACCGAACCCTACTTTATGGGGGTGGAATAGTGATGATTGGGACACCTTGATCCGTTGGGGATGTCGCGTCGTGATCGCGTCCATATAGTCGGTAGTTGCATGAGTGTGAGGGACAGTAGTTAAGGGAAAATTTATTCGAAAGTCGTTTGGTTGTACCTGTCGTGTTTGTGAGTGTGCTATCTATATAGATTATTTATATCGTTGTTTTTCCCATGTATGACATATTATTGTTTCTTATCCCCTGTATTTTTCTATGTTGTATTTCTCTGTTCTCGACTGTACGAGAAGACCCTGATGAGGAGTTTCCAGAGGAGATTGATGGAATACCTGTTGAGCCTGATGCCGGCGGGAGAGCCTCGGATCCCAATGCTGGGGGACCTTGAGCTCCAAGAGATGAAGTCGGAGTGCATTTTTGTTCTGATGTTATGTTTTTAGTTTTTATTTATTTCGTACTCTGAAGTATTTTATATTTGGTATTAGTGTTGTAGGCTCTACTGATAAAGCCAATACTATTATGTATATATACTTTTATCATGGTATCAGTATGTATTGTATATTTTAATATTTTCGCAAATTTTATACTACTACGCTACTCTATAACTCTAATAATTATAAGTGGGGTCACCAATGGGACCTCCTAGGAAGGGGTTGTCTCACTCGTAGGTCCAACAACTCAAAAGCTTTAAAAGCTGATGAGTCCAGTGATGAAGCTGATCAGTCTGATGATGATGTATCAAACGATGACGAGCTATCCTTTATCTCCAGAAAGATTCAGAATATGTGGAGAAAGAAAAATGGAATAAAAAGGCGGCCATTCCAAAAGAAAAGCTACAAGGGTCATGCTGAACCCAAAGATAAAAGTCAGCTGGTCTGTTTTGAATGCAACAAACCAGGACACTTCAAAGCCGATTGCCCTACGCTAAAGGTCAAGAAGAAGTTCTTCAAAAAGAAGAAAAAGAACTTCATGGCAACTTGGGAGGACTTGAACTCTTCTGAAGAAGAAGAAGAAGAAGAAACAAATGAAGAGGCTAACTTATGCCTTTGTTCCAATGAATAAGATGAAGAATCTTCGGACGATGAACAACTTGTTGTTCCCGGAGAAAGAAGTCAGGAGTCTACCTCTGAAGGAGGATGGAATGTTCCACCCATCTTCAAGGGATCAGACTATCCTCGTTGGAAATCAATTTTCCAAATATACGTCCAAGCTCAAGACTATGAGTTGTGGAATGTCTTCACTAATGGAGATTATCATCCAACGATTACCCTTGAGGATGGATCAACATCGTCAAAACATGAAGCAGTCTGGACGAGTGATGATATCAGACGGTATTCTCAAAATGCTCATGCTAACTGGTGTCTTGTCAACGCCCTTGATCGTCCAAGATTGGACATGGTCTCGCGGTTCCAAACGGCTAAGGAGAAGCTGGACGCTTTGGAACATCGGTTCAGACCAAGTAGCCCGTCTACCTCAAATCTCTGTTTGATGGTCAAAAGCTCTTCGGACTCTGAATCAGAAGATGACGACGTATCTATTTCTGACTCTCTTCAAGAAGCATATGATGAACTGCTAAATGATTCTTCTCTATTGCATCATCAATATATCATGCTTAAGAGAAAACTGTCAAAAGTGAATAAAGAGTTGGAAGAGTCCAACAAGCTAAATAAGCAGCTTGTTGAAGAGAATAATAAGCTTAAAGCTGAGAATGTCAGTCTAACTGACAAACTCACCTCTGAGTCCAGTGAACCCCACGAGGTAAATAGACTAAAACATGAGGTATCTGATCTCACCAAAAGCGTATTTAAGCTTGTTGGAGGATCAGAGAAGCTAGACCTGATATTGAGGTACTCTAGATCATCTCATGATAAGTCTGGCCTAGGCTATGACTCTGAGAAACAAAGTGCGTCTCAGAAAATATCAGGGTCCAACAAACATCACAAATCTTTTCATTCCTATGGAAAGCAAAAAGAAAATAAATTGCATGCATCCAGAACTTACTGTAAGATTTGTGGAAAGAGTGGTCACACCTCTTCAAAATGCATTTACAAAAATAAAAACAAAATGCATGGACGAAGACCAGCCACTAACCCGAAAGGACCCAAGTCTATCTGGGTACCTAAGAATATGATAATAACTGTTGCAGATCTGCTTAGCAACACAAAAAAGACCCCAGTCCTGATACTTGGACAGTGGTTGCTCACGTCACATGACGGGAGAAAGGTGTATGTTCCAAGAAATCCGTGAGAAGACTGCTGGGTGGGTCACCTTTGGAGGCAACCAGAAGGGAAAGATAGTAGGAATAGGTAAGATTGGTAAGCATCCTCTTCCCTCTATTGATAATGTTCTTCTGGTTGAAGGATTAAAACACAATTTGCTTAGCATAAGTCAATTATGTGACAGTGGGTCTGATATTTTCTTTAATAAAAGTGAATGTATGGTCAAGAACCCTGATGCATCCATCTTATTCACTGCCAAAAGGCAAACTAATCTGTATAAGATTAACTTGGGGGAACTCTCAACTCAAAGTGTATCATGTCTAGTGTCTATTGAAGATGAGCGATGGATCTGGGACAAAAGACTTGGTTATGCAAGTCTGAGATTAATCTCTAGACTAAACAAGCATAACCTCATAAGAGGTTTACCAAAGATTGTGTTTAGATCAGACGCTCTCTGTGATGCATGTCAAAAAGGAAAACAAGTTAAGAACTCTTTTGAGTCCAAGAACATTGTTAGTACTTCTAGACCACTAGAATTTTTTCATCTTGATTTGTTTGGTCCAACAAGGACTGCTTCTGTCAGTGGTAAGAAATATGGACTTGTCATAGTAGACGACTATACTAGATGGATATGGGTTAAGTTCCTGGCTCACAAGGATGAGTCTATCAAGGTCTTTTCTATATTCTGTAAGCGAGTCCAGAATGAAAAAGGCATATTCAAGTTCGATCAGAAGTGATCATGGAGGCGAATTTGAAAATGAGCTTTTCCAAAGGTTCTATGATGAAAGTGGTATTCATCACAATTTCTCTGCCCCTAGAACACCACAACAGAATGGTATTGTTGAGAGAAAGAACCGATCTCTACAAGAGATGGCTAAGGCGATGCTCAGTGATAATTCTGTCCCTAAGCACTTCAAAGCTGAAGCTGTAAATACTGCCTGCTACATTCAAAACAGAATATACATAATACCAATCTTGAATAAGACTCCTTATGAATTATGGAAAGGATGCAAACCCAACATTTCTTATTTCCACCCCTTCGGATGTCAATGCTTTATTTTAAATAATAAGGATCAACTAGGAAAGTTTGATGCCAAAGTAGATAATGGAATATTGTTAGGATACTCTGAAACGTCCAAAGCTTTTAGATTCTATAACTCTAGAACTCTGATTGTTGAAGAATCCATCCATGTTAAGTTTGATGACAAACAGCCTGATAAGAGATTATCAGAGCTAGATGATTCTTTTGCAGATAGGAATCAGAATGATTCAGATGCTCGTCCAACAACCAACAAAGACGAGGCATCAAACGCTATGCAGGACGCATCATCGTCTCAGCAAGCTGTAAACACCCCTCATTCGTGGCAATTCAGAACTTATCATCCTGAGGATCAAATCATTGGCAAACCTAATGATAGCGTCCAGACAAGGTCAACCTTCAGAGAGCAAGTTGACTCATCTTTCATCTCTGACATGGAACCAAAGTCTGTGGACGAAGTCTTACTGGACAAGTGCTCGATCCTCGCTATGCACGAGGAGCTCAACCAGTTTCAACGAAGTGACGTTTGGACGCTAGTCTCCTTGCCTAAGGATAAGTCTGTCATTGGAACCAAGTGGGTCTATTGCAACAAGCTGGACGAAGATGGCAAAGTTGTAAGGAATAAAGCAAGGTTAGTTGCTCAAGGCTACTCACAAGAGGAAGGTATTGATTATACTGAAACCTTTGCTCCAGTAGCTAGATTAGAAGCTATATGCATCTTACTCTCATATGTTTCACATCATAACATCATGCTTTATCAAATGGACGTAAAAAGTGCATTTCTAAATGGTGTAATTAATGAAGAAGTATATGTTATTCAACCACCTGGTTTTGAAGATCAAAACCATCCTGAGCATGTATGTAAGCTTAAGAAAGCTTTATATTGACTCAAACAAGCTCCTAGAGCTTGGTATGAGAGACTCGACACTTTTCTAATGGAGAATAGCTTCTCAAGAGAAAAAGTGGACACAACTCTGTTTAGAAAAATAAATAAAAAGGAATTTATTGTTGCTCAAATTTATGTTGATGATATTATATTTGGTGCAACTGATGAATCTCTTTGCCAAGAGTTTTCTGACTTAATACAAAAGGAATTTGAAATGAACATGACGGGCGAACTAAAATTCTTCCTCGGACTTCAAGTAAAGCAAACCTCGGACGGAGTGTACATTTATCAGACGAAGTACACAAAGGAGCTTCTGAAACGCTTTAAGTTGGACGATTGTAAACCTATGAATACACCAATGCATCCGACGTCTGTGCTAAACAAAGATGTTAAAGATAAAAAGGTAGCCCAAAAGGTATATAGAGGTATGATTGGTTCCCTCTGATATCTAACTGCGTCCAGACCTGATATCATGTTTAGTGTTTGCTTATGTGCTCGTTCTCAATCCAATGCAAGAGAGTCTCATCTCTCGGCAGTAAAAAGAATCTTTAGATATCTAAAAGGTTCTACTAATCTGGGTCTTTTGTATAAGAAATTTGATGAATACAGATTAGTTGGATTCTGTGATGCTGACTATGCTGGAGACAGAATTGAAAGAAAAAGCACAAGTGGAGGATGTCACTTCATTGGGGCTAATCTTGTCTCAGGGTCAAGCAAAAGGCAAAGCACAATTGCTCTATCAACTGCTGAAGCTGAGTATATTGCTGCTGTCAGTTGCTGTTCACAACTGCTTTGGATCAAAGATCAGTTGGAAGACTACAACGTGTTTGTAAGCAACATCCCTATCATGTGTGATAACACTGCTGCTATTAACTTGTCAAAGAACCCCATACTGCATTCTAGAGCAAAGCATATAGAAATAAAGCACCATTTTATTAGAGACTATGTGCAAAAAGGGACAATATATATTCAATTTGTTGATACTGACCATCAATGGGCAGATATCTTCACTAAACCATTCGCCGAAGATAGGTTCACATTTATAAGAAAATATCTGAACATGCATTTCATTGATTGACTGAGAGTCCAATGCATGCGTCCAATATTTGCATTACGTCCAATATATGCTCGTCCATTGTACTTTCTGATTGCTCGTCTAATGCATTAATGTAAGTCAATCTTTGTCGAATGAACTATTATCTCTCATTCCCTTAACTGAGTCAGTTTTTGTTTTCTTTGTTTGCCAAAAATGCTTTTTACGGTTTCAAAGTCTGAACGGGTGTCAGGCATTTAATGCACGTCGTTTCGCTCTCTCTCTCTTTCTTTGAAAATACGAAAGGTTTTCGTTCTCTCTTCTTCTCTCTTTAAAACCTAAGTTTTGTTAAAAATCAAACCTTTAAAAAAGCTTTCATCTTCTTTCATCTTCAAAAAGGAAAACTCTGAAAAACCCTTCTTCTCAAAGACCTCTTCTCTAAACCTATGGCAACCTCTTCTGCTGCTGCTTCTAAGAGTAAAGGAAGAACCTTTAATGCTCAGACTACTGATGTCATGATCGAGTTCAAATTTAATCTACAATTCCTGGCTGATAATGGAGTTGACATTTTCTCTAACATCCATGTTGCTGGATGGTCAAGTTTCTTCGAAGGATCTCTGGTAATCTACCCTGCTCTAGCTAGGGAGTTCTGGACAAACCCTACTATCTCTGCAAGGGAGATTCGCAACAAAGTGCTTGATACTGAAGTAATAGTATCTGAAGCAACCATTTCTAATGCAATTGGGTGCGCCCAATCTGGAATAACTGTAGGATAACCGGGAGGAAGAGATTGGTGATGCTTCCACCATCAGAGACTGTCTGTTGAAGAACTCGGGTGACAAACTCATAGCCTCAAAAATGACTGACAAGACTAGGGTTCTTCACCAAATTCTGAACAAGTCTATCCTTCACAAGGCTGGGTCGAAGGATAATGTATCAAAGGCTCACCAATTCTACTTGGTTCATTTGATACTAGAGAGGCAGATAAACCTTCCCCACCTTCTCTTTTCCTTCTTCAGCCATTGAAGGCTCTAGGAAGAATACGTCGATCATCTATGCTGCTCTTCTCTCAAAAATCTTCGAGAAGCATATGGTCTACGATGACCTCAAGAACTTGGCTCCAGAAAGAAAAGTCAAATACTACGGTGTTCATGGTATTGAACAATCACATCAGCCTGAGTTTAGCAGGCAAAGCTTGGTGATGATGCAGTTGGACTGCCTCAAAAAGTCCAAACCTGAAGGGAAACAAAAAGGAGCTCAGATGCAAGGCTCAGAAGAAGATTGGAGACCTCGTCTGTTAGACGCCTACCTAAACAACGAGTCACTGCTGGACGCTCAACTGAACTAGCTCGTCCAATAGCTAGAACTCCTCCTTCTCGTCCAAAGCTCACCGTCCAACCATCCAGAAAAAGGAAGCTGATTCTAGCTCCCATTGATGAGGACGAAAAGGATGACTTGCCAATCTCCAGGATAGTCAAAGGTCCAAGATTGGAGACCTCGTCTGTTGCACCCCTACCTAAACCTATTTCAATAAGGGCAAGGTCTGCTCGAGCAAAAGCAAAAGGTAATACTGAACACATCTCTAGTTCAGTCATTACTTCTTCTGTTGTCTAATCTTCTGAGATTGAGGACTTGACCTTTGAACCTTCCTTACCACCCTCACCCACTGCCCTACCACAAACACAAACCCTAACCTCACCAAATGAACCCAAAGACTGGTTAACACCATGGGGAGATCACCCCTTCCAACCTTATGGTGCTCCCTACCCCAGAAGGATCTTTCACAAAAGAAAATATGGACGCATCCCAGGAATGAACCACAGTAACAAATGCTCAAATTGGGCTGAGGTCAAACGCAGCTTTCTTGTTCTATTCCTTGAACACACACCCCCCACTACTGACCCTCACCCCAAAAGCTCTCTTCCACTACCTGAATATGAATATGAACAACCACCCACACCACCCACCTCTGGACCACCCCCTGGACATGGCTACTACCCCATCCCTCACACTTCAACTGAACGTCTGGCTACTGAGATGTACACAGCTCTTTGACCCTTGGTTGTCTGCCTTGAGAAGAAGACGTTTCCTCCAAGGAAAGTCTATCCCAACCTCATCAAGGACAAGGCATTCCAATGGTGCAACTACAATGTAAAAAGGCACGTAGCTCTGCGTAATGAAGACAAGAAAGGCTACAAAATTGAGTTCGAAAGGAGAGCAAGGACGTTTGGTCTGATCAACCTCATCCTTGATCCTGATCTGTCATTCATTCCAAGCTACCCAACAACTTGGAATGAGTATTCTGATGTTCGTGACTTTCTTCCTTACTATGCCGTGCGCAAGGAGTGTGACATATCTCGGGAAGCTAAGATTCATCACAACCTTCCAATGAAGTTTTGGTCAAGGTCTTCCGGCACAAGATTCGGAGTTGTTCCTCCTCGAGCTTGTCAAGGATTCCTATTCTAGATCCCAACAAGAATAAGGACCTTCGCAAAAGGCTTGAGACGTGGACGTTGCCTTACAAAAATGCCTTTGATCCCTTGTTTTGGAAGAAACCTCGAGATGGCTCTAAGGCTATAGCAAGCATCTGGAAGAAGGACCACAGATTCAGATATGACCCAGATGCTAAGGTCTACTGGGAAAACCACATCTGGAGATGCTCTCAAGAAGCATCATCATCTGGACTATCAATTGAGGAGAAAGAAGAGATTCGTGTCTACCCAAGACATTATCGAATCTATGAGGCTGACTTCATGATCGTAGACGATATCTTTGGGATACCTCTTTATCCTAGAGATGTGTTGCCTTCACCTGCTCCCAGATGGAGAGAAAACAAGTTTGATGATGCTGAGATCATCCTTGAAGTGCTGCCACCTCCACCCCAACCTGTCATTGATCTTAATGCTCCTCCTCCTCCTCATCCTAAGCTGGTTATTCCTGAAGAAACTGGGGACACCAAAATCGTTTATAAGGACCCTTCTTCTGAAACTCATGATGAGGAAGTAGAACAAGTTGCGGACTCAGCCCCGTCTAAGTCTCATCCTGTCCCTCTCTCAGTGGTCCATCCTGTTGACCCATCTCCTTCTCAGGCTCTCAGTGTAGTTCCTGATCAAAGAGATATAGACGCAACCAGGGCCACAGTTGAGAGCTCCGCCTCGGTTATTCCTCCTGAGTTTCAAGAGTTCGTCCAAAGGTCCATAGAAGCCAACAATGCGGTGCTCCTTCAGCAAATTGCGGCTATGTTCAAAGATTACCTTCCAAAACCTCCTCCTCCTCGACCGTCTTAAAATTGTTTTATTTGTTTGTTTTCAAATAATACTGACTATGATGTGTTTCTCAATCTTTTGTCTGATGAAAAAAGGGGGAGAAAATGGGTTGATTGAGTATATAATATCTTGCTTTTATAACATGTCTGACTATCCATGCTTAAATGCTTATATCTGTCTTATATGCTTTAAATGTTTAGATGCTTTAAATGATTAGAATGTTTGTCTTAGGCCGAGCCTTTCAGCTCTCTAGGACTCTTTGTTCAATCAAATTAATATGTTTTGTCATCATCAAAAAGGGGGAGATTGTTGGAACCAAAAGTAGTTATGGTCCAAATAATCCCTTAAGTTTTGATGTTAACAAAGGGCTAATTTAAGAAGAACAAAAATTTCTTATGGACTAATGTTTTATATTAAGTGTGCAGGATAAAACTTAATTGAGTCCAAAGACTATCCAGAGTCCAAAGACTATCCAAAGTCCAAAGACTTTATCTCGTCCAACCTTTGAACATGGTTTGCGTCTTACTCAGCTGGACGGTAATAAATAGAACCATGAGTCCCAAGACTCTTTCGATTACTTTTGTAATAGCTAGTCCAAGAGTGCTTTTATATTTTAAGTGCAAATAACTTGTAAAAGTATTTGAATTTATTATTCCCGGTAAAAGGCTTATATTCTTGGGACAAAACATTCTTTGTAATAATCGTTCAAATGTAAAGTGTAAGCCAGAATGTCTCTGTCACTAAAGAAGTTGACCTTCTTCTTTTAGAAAAACAAAAGGCAACTTTCGTTCTACACAGAGGATATGTCAGCACCACTTTTAGCTATCATCCTGATAGTGTATCCTGCTGATCAGAAATTTCAGAAGCTATCAGACTCAACGGATCAAATGCATTCAATGCTCATCACACGGATCCTTTTCCATCCGTTGAAGACCGAAGTCTGCTCAAAGACAAGAGGCTATATATACCTCCATCCCTTGAAGATGCATGGTAACTGAACTTGAGCAAAAATACAAGTGAAGCAATACTTAGTGATTCAAAATCTTTCAAGAGAAACAAGCAAACATCTGCTCAGTAATCAAAGAGAAAATCTTAAGCTTGCAAAGCTAGCAAAGCTAATCTGATCCTCATTTTCATATCACTCTCTGTGTAGAGTTTTTAAGAGTCTAAGCTTTAGTTTCGAATTCTCACATTTAGTGAGTTAGTAGAACAAACTCTTTTCAAAACCTTAGTTTGGTTGAGCCTGAAGAGGCTTGTCTGTAAAAGAATACTTAGAGAACCTGAAGAGGTTGAGAATACTGCCTGAAGAGGTGTTGAATACTTTGTAACAAAGGGTTTTTTGTTATAGTGGATAAAGCTCTCAAGTAGAGAGGACTGGACGTAGCTCTTTGATGAAGAGTGAACTAGAATAATATCTCAGTGTTATTTTTCTCTCCCTTACCCTTACTTTAGTTTATTATCTAACTAACTAACTGGGATTGAATTGCTTTTTCTTACGCTGTTTTCTTATCTTATTCAAACTAAGTTAGCGTCCAACTTGGTGTTTGGAAGAGCTCTCTTTACTTTTAATCGTTTTAGCGTCCAACCTTGCGAAAATTATAATCTGCTTACGAAAAGAATCTAAAATCTTCAGAAACACAATTCAACCCCCTTCTTGTTCAAACAGGTTCCTTCAGAGGCTTTGTCCTCTATTGATGCCAATTTTTGGCAACAAGCCATAAATAATGAAATAGACTCTCTTGAATCTAATGGAACTTGGGAATTAATGGATTTACCTCTTGGGTGCAAGACTATAGGATGTAAATGGACTGTTAAAAAGAAATTAAGACCTGATGGAATGATAGATAAGTTTAAGGTTAGATTAGTAACCAAAGGATATATACAAAGAGAAAACATAGATTTCTTTGACACGTTTTCATCTGTATCTAGACTTACGTCTGTTCGTGTGTTGTTGTTTCTTGATGTTGTTCATGATATGGATGTACATCAAATGGATGTAAAAATTGCTTTTCTAAATGTTGATTTAGAAGAAAAAATTTATATGGATCCACATGATGGTTTTGTTGTTTTTGGCCATGAAAATAAAGTATTCAAATTAAATATATCATTGTATGGCTTGAAACAAGCACCTAAGCAATGACATGAGAAATTTGATAATCTGGTTATCTCACATGGATTTAAAATTAGCGAAAGTGATAAGTACATATATTATAAATCAGATAATAATGTTTGCACTATTATTTGTTTATATGTGGATGACTTGCTTATATTTGGTTCTAATTTTCATATTGTGAAAAATGTCAAAAGTATGCTTTGTGAAAATTTTGATATGAAGGACCTTGGTAAAGTAAATGTAATTCTTGGAATAAAAATTACTAGCACTGAAAAAGGAATTTCTTTATATCAGTCTCCTTATATTGAGAAGGTTTTAAAGAAATATAATAATGTTGATCGTAAACAAGCATGTACACCTTATGATCCTAGTGTCAAGTTGTTCAAGAATACTGGTGACTGTGTTAATCAATTTGAGTATGCGAGCATCATTGGCAGCCTTCGGTATGCTGCTAATTGCACAAGGCCTGATACAGCTTATGTTATAGGGTTACTATGTAGGTTTACTAGCAGACCTAGTAATGAACACTGGCATGCTATTGAGAAGGTCAGGAGGTACTTTAAAAGGACCATGAACCTAGGATTATATTATCAAAGATTTTCCGCTGTCCTAGAAGGATATAGCAATGCTGATTGGAATACCCTTTCAGATGACTCCAAGGTGACCAGTGGCTATATTTTTAGCTTAGTTAGGGGGCTGTTTCTTGGAAATCAAAGAAACAGACCATATTAGCACAATTTACCATGGAGTCAGAGATGATTGCTATAACACCCCGATTTTCTTATTCTTTTAATTAATCAGTATTTAGGTAATTGTATTTTATTGGAGGGTCTAGAAAATGAAATAAATTATTCCGAGACCATAGTTACGCTCTACGCTATCGTAGGAGGCTATGGTTAAATTTTGGCCAAAAACTCAAACAGAGCCTGGTCTGCATTTTACACTGACAGTATTATTTTACAGCCCAGATGACCTAATTATGACTCGTGAACAAAACGATTAGGCTTTAAATAAAATTGCGAACGTTATCGGCGATTTTGAGAATTTTTAAAATAAATAAGTTTTCACGACTTTCTTGGGGCGAAATACTAAATCGTGAAAGTAACGGGGCTAAAAACGGATGAACATGAAGTCACATCGCCTGGGAAGGCGTGCCTACGACTCATCACTGTCATCATTACGTTTCTGAAAATATCTAGATATTTTCTGAAAATATCTAGATATTTATGAGATCTTTTGTTGAAATGATAATTTTGTCCCTAAGAGAAATTACTCTTTTGCCATAAAATATCTAAACAAATGGGCCATGGGCCAAAAAGCCCACCAAGGGGGCGGCTACTCCTCCTATAAATACCCCTCCCCCTCCTTTGTTTTCTTCACATCTTTCTTCACATCTCTCCTTCATCACTTTCTTCAAAGTGCAAGCTTCCTTCTTCACTTTTCTTCAAGCTTCAAGAGAAGCGAGGCTGCCGCTGTGAGGCTGTGCAGAGGAGTAAGAAGTGCTCGTGAGTTCGTGATCGTTGCTACGTTTGCTATCAGGTGGGGGAAAGAACCACAATATCATCGGGGAGGCAAGCTTTAAATAATATATATTGATATTCATAGGGCGACCCAAACCCTACTAGAGGTCGTTTGACCCTTAGGTTGATTTTACTGCATATTGAGGTTGTCTGTGCTATGATTGGACATTTGGTATATTATATGTGATATATGTATAATGTCTATGATATGCTATAATTGATTAAATGTTATTTATTTGTAAGTTGATTTTACTGTTGAATATATATTCTGGCTATTGTTGATGTACTGTTGTGACTGCTAATATTTGATTAGAGCTAGGCAGTGATTTCTGACAAGTTGGGAGATGAATGTGTAGTGAGAAAATCGAGGATATTTATTTGTGTCGTAATGCTCAACCTAGCGATAAAGTTGATCTGTTAATATTGTGATATAAGTTGATACCCGGTTAAGTCGGATGAAAGTTGGTTGTGGTTGTTTATGAGTCGTGGTTGAGACACTAAGTGTTGATCCTGAGATGAGTCAGTGAGATTCATGTTGCATAGTTGTTGTTAATCACTGTGTTGGCATACGGGCGATTCCGATCTTACTTGCGGGGAGATGATCGTACCGATTAGTTTGGCATAGCAGCGATGCCGATCTTGCCTGCGGGGAGATGATCGTACCCATTAGTCGAATTGTAGACGGACGGGCGAATGTCCTGACCTGGCCTACGGGCTGGGGGATATCTCGTCGCCGTAAGTCAAGTTGTTAACGGACGGGCGAATGTTCCGACCTGGCCTGCGGGCGGGGGGATATGTCATTGCTGTAAGTTATGTTATGGGCGGGCGATTGTTCCGACCTAGCCTGCGGGCGGGGGAATATCGTAGCCACGAGTTGAGCCTGAAGGCTTTTGACCGAACCCTGCATTACGGGGGGTGGCACAGAGATGAACGAGATATCTTGATCTGTTGGAGATGTCGCGTCGTGATCGCGTCCATATAGTTGTTACTTGCATGAGTGTAAGAGACAGTAGTTAAGAGACAATTATCTGGGAGCTGTTTGGCTATTACCGTTATGCTATGAGTGTTGCTATCCATATAGATTATTTTATATAGCTGTTTTCCCATATATGATGAATTGTTGTTTCTTATCCCCTATATTTTCTATGTCGTATTTTATTGTTCTCGACTGTACGAGAAGATCCTGTTGAGGATTTGCCGGAGGAGATTGATGGTATACCCGTAGAACCAGATGCTGGCGGGAGAGCCCTGGATCCCGATGCTGGAAGACGTTAAACATTGGGGTTAGTAGTTGTAGTTTTTATGGCCAGTATATGGGTTGAGTGACATGTATTTTTGGGGCCAGGAGAGGTAGTCGTATGTACTTTTATTTTCGTTGCTTTGCTTTCAATTTTATTTGGTGCGTACTCTGAAGTCTTTTATAATTGGTATCAGTTATTGTAGGCTCTACTGATAGAGTCAATACTTTTATATGTATGACATATATAGTTGTGGTATCAGTGTCGGTTGTTTTATTATTTACGCATTTTTTTTATATTCCCACGCTACGCTACAACGTTAAGAATTTGAGTTCGGGTTACCAATGGGACCTCCGAGGAAGGGGTTGTCTCATTTCGTGGTATCAGAGCAGTTTGATTCTTAATTAAGGACTGCTTGGGTTATGTTGTAATTTCTGGTCGTGTCTAGTTAGACCCGCATTGGGTATTGACTATGCTTAGAAGTTGGGTAGAATGTCCGATACGCGAGTTATCATAAGAGGTAACTGTTCGAATATTTGTGAGGCATATGATGCATGCATATGATAATATGGTCTGGTATGTCTTACAAATGTGAGCTGATAATTTCTTCCTCAGGAAATTAAATGGCTCGAGGACGACCTAGAGGACGTGGCGGAAGGGTCACAACGAGTGCCGCTGAACTCGGGAATGGTTACGAAGGAAATTCCCATGTTGGTGATGGGATATAGTCAACTGAAACCCTAAGGACAGTTTGGGAGTTGGCAACGGCAATGCTGCATCAGACGCAGCAGAATGCTCAACTATTGCAGATAACCATGCAACAGCAACAGAGACAGAATCAACGGGGTGTAATGGAGGCGGAAGACGCTGGACTGAATACTTTTCGGAAAGGGAAGCCGCCACAATTCAATGGCGACTTCAACCCAGAAGGAGCTGAACTCAAGATACAAGAGCTGGAGAAAATATTTGCGGCAATGCACTGCCGTGAGGATAGAAAGGTGACCTATGCATCCTTCATGCTAATGGGAGGTGCAGAACTGTGGTGGAACGGCAAGCAGAGGATGCTTGGAGCAGAAGACAGAGATATCAACTGGGGACTATTTCGGGAATGCTTTCTGGAAAAGTATTTTCCCAGGATGATGAGGAGAGAGAAAGAAAAAGAATTTATGGGTCTAAAACAAGGGACCGCGTCTGTTGGGGAGTACGCTGCAAGGTTCGAGGCGCTACTCAAATTTTCTGAATTTTACCAAAGGTTCCCCGATGAAGAATGGGTTTGCAGGTGTTTTGACGACGGCCTGAAATATGATTTGCAGAGGGTGATCGCGCCACTGAATATCACCCGACTTCCTGAGATGCTGGAGAGATGTTCAGTCATTGAGAACATCGACAAGAAGCGAGAGCTGCAGCAAAGCAGAACTGGAGGACCTACCCGGAGATTCGACCAGAAAGGTCGAGGAGGAAAGGGAAGATTTCAGACGGGACGGAAGCCTTATGACCGTCAAACAATAAGACCAGTTGAAGGACAACTCCAACCAAGTGGATGCCTTAGGTGTGGAGGATCACATACAATTCAGGATTGTCCGATAAGAGAGACTCGCCAGTGTTTTCGGTGTGGCCAAGTAGGTCACATAGCGCCAGAATGTACACAAGGAGCGAGGTACAACACAGGCGGGCAGGGCCCAGTGACCAGGACCCAAGGAACCGGACAGCAAGCAGCAAGACCACAAGCCGTCGGAAGGGTATTTACCATACGAGGAGCTGAATCCTCTCAATCCCCTGATCTTATACAAGGTATGTGCCTAGTGTCAGGTAAACTCTTATCTGTATTGTTTGACTCGAGAGCTACTCATTCCTTCATATCCCAAGAGTGTGCGGATCATTTAAAGTTACCTGTTTCTTTACTTCCCCATGACTTAACTGTTTCTACTCTTATCAGTAATTCGTTGAAAACCATAACTGTCTGTTTAAATTGTCTTATTGTCATGGAGAATCGAACTTTTTCTGTTGATCTCATTTGCTTACCTATGCATCAACTTGATATAATTTTAGGCATGGATTGGCTTTCAGATAACCATGTAGTGTTAGACTATTCTAAAAAGACCTTATCTTTCCCTGAGCAATCTAGATTAATGCCTGCCAAGGATAGTAAGCTAGGTAGTAAATCTCAGAAACACGTGTTGCTACTCTCTATGGAAGCTAAGGAATCTCCTACGTTGGATTCGTTGCCTATAGTGCGAGAGTTTCCGGAAATTTTCCCTGATGATGTTCTGGGTTTACCACCCAAAAGAGAGATAGAGTTCGCTATAGATCTCATATCGGGAACTGGACCGATTTCGATAGCACCTAATCGAATGGCTCCAGCGGAGTTAGCAGAGCTGAAAAAGCAATTGGACGACATGTTGGATAAGGAGTTTATAAGACCAAGTGCTTCACCTTGGGGAGCGCCGGCACTGTTAGTCAAAAAGAAGGACGGAAGTTCAAGGCTGCGCGTGGATTATCGACAGCTGAACAAGGCGACAATCAAGAATAAGTATCCGTTGCCTAGGATTGACGATTTGATGGACCAGTTGAAAGGAGCAGTAAAATTTTCGAAGATTGACTTAAGATTTGGCTATCACCTAATTCAAGTCAAGAGGGAAGATATGCCAAAGACCGCGTTTAGAAGCCGGTATGGACACTACGAGTATCTGGTTATGCCCTTTGGTGTAACTAATGCTCCAGCAGTGTTCATGGATTACATGAACCGGATTTTTCGACCGTTCTTAGATAGGTTTGTTGTTGTGTTTATCGACGACATTCTTATTTATTCCTTTAATTGGGAAGAACATCAGGAACATCTTAGGATCGTACTTCAAGTGTTAAAGGACTGACAACTATATGCAAAGTTGTCCAAGTGTGAATTCTGGTTAGAAGAAGTACAATTCTTAGGTCATGTGATTAATCAGGATGGGATAGCAGTAGATCCAGCAAAGGTTGAAGCTATAGTGCAATGGGAAAGCCCTCAGTCAGTGAGTGAAATACGAAGTTTTCTGGGCTTAGATGGATATTACCGAAGGTTCATTGAAGGATTCTCAAAGATCGCGTTGCCAATGACGCAACTAACAAGGAAGGGAATATCCTTTATATGGACGGAGGAGTGTGAGAAAAGTTTTCAAGAGCTGAAGAGGAGGTTGACTACATCACCAGTACTAACGTTACCGGATTCTCTCGGACAGTTTGACGTATACTGTGATGCGTCATACCAAGGCTTAGGTTGTGTCCTAATGCAAGATCAGAGAGTGGTAGCATATGCTTCGCGGCTGCTAAGAATTCATGAGAGGAATTATCCAACTCATGATTTAGAGCTAGCAGCTATCGTGTTTTCTTTAAAGATTTGGCGACACTACCTGTATGGAGCCAAGTTCACGGTGTATAGTGACCATAAGAGTTTGAGGTATTTTTTTGATCAGAAGGAGTTGAATATGAGGCAAAGGAGGTGAATGGAATTCAGAAAGGATTATGAATTCGATCTACAATACCATCCAGGAAAGGCGAATGTAGTAGCGGATGCGTTAAGTAGGAAATCTTTACACATATCAGCTATGATGGTGAAAGAGCTAGAACTGATTGGACAGTTTAGAGATTTGAATCTAGGTATGGAATTATCTAGGGATAAGATACACCTAGGAATGGTTACGGTAACGAGTGACTTTTTGAAGACGATCAAGGAGAAGCAGGAGGTTGATCAGTATCTTCAGAAAGTAAAGGAACAAGTGACGGAAGGCAGAACTTCTGAGTTTAGGATGAATCAAGATGGAGTCTTGAGGTATGGAGATAGAATTTGTGTGCCAATGGATATACAGTTAAGGAGAATGATCTTAGAGGAAGCGCACAAGATTAGGTTGAGTTTTCATCCCGGAGCTACCAAGGTGTACCAGGACTTAAAAAAAATGTTTTGGTGGCCCAGAATGAAGATGGAGGTAGCTGAGTATGTGTTGGCTTGCTTGGTGTGTCAGAAGGCAGAGATAGAACACCAAAAGCCAGCAGGACTACTACAATCTTTTGATATCCCAGAATGGAAATGGGATGGTATATCTATGGATTTCGTGGTTGGTTTGCCGAGGACTAACAAGAGGCATGATGCCATTTGGGTAATCGTTGATAGGTTGACGAAGTTTGCTCACTTCTTACCTATTGGTGAAAGTTATACATTGGAAAAGTTAACCCAAATCTACATCCAGGAGATAGTAAGGTTGCACGGAGTGCCTTCTAGTATTGTTTCCGACAGAGATCCTAGATTTACGTCTAGATTCTGGAAGCAGTTACATGAAGCTTTGGGAACTAAGTTAAGGTTGATTTCTGCTTATCATCCCCAGACGGATGGTCAGTCAGAACGGACAATTCAATCGTTGGAAGATCTCTTAAGAGCTTGTGTTTTGGAACACACAGGAAGTTGGGAAGAGTTCTTACCATTGATCGAGTTCACCTATAACAATAGTTTTCATTTGAGCATAGGAATGGCACCTTACGAAGCACTGTAAAGCAGAAAGTGTAGAACACCACTGTGTTGGTATGAAACAGGAGAAAGTCAAGTGTTAGGACCGGAGGTAGTACAACAGATGACGGAACAAATCAAGAAGATAAGGGAAAAGATGAAAATCGCACAGGATAGACAGAAAGTTACAGCGATAAAAGGAGAAGACCTTTAGAATTCCAGGAAGGGGACCATGTTTTTCTGAGAGTGACTCCGAGAACTGGAATCAGCAGAGCAATAAAATCTAGAAAGCTTACTCCTAGGTTCATAGAACCATTTCAAATTCTTCGCCGAATTGGTCTTGTAGCCTATCATATCGCTTTACCCCCAAATCTATCCAATCTCCATGATGTCTTTCATGTTTCTCAGTTGAGAAAGTACTATCCTGATCCATCACACATCTTAGAACCAGAGTCAATACAATTGAGAGATGACCTTGAGTATGAGGCTCTACCTGTAAGGATCGCGGATAGAAGGATAAAGGAACTCCGAGGTAAACATATTCCGTTGGTCAAGATCATATGGGATGAAGCTACCAGAGATGCTACCTGGGAACGTGAAGAGGACATGCAACGGCAATATCCAAGCCTATTTTAAAAAAAGGTACGTTGAATTTCAGGACGAAATTCTTTTTAAGGGGGGTAGTAATGTAGCACCCCGATTTTCTTATTCTTTTAATTAATCAGTATTTAGGTAATTGTATTTTATTGGAGGGTCTAGAAAATAAAATAAATTATTCCGAGACCATAGTTACGCTCTACGCTATCGTAGGAGGCTATGGTTAAATTTTGGTCAAAAACTCAAACGGAGTCCGGTCTGCATTTTACACTGACAGTATTATTTTACTGCTCAGATGACCTAATTTTGACTCGTGAATGAAACGATTAGGCTTTAAATAAAATTGCGAACGTTATCGGCGAATAAATAAGTTTTCACGACTTTCTTGGGGCGAAATACTAAATCGTGAAAGTAACGGGGCTAAAACCGGATGAACATGAAGTCACATCGCCTGGGAAGGCGTGCCTGTGACTCATCGCTATCATCATTACGTTTCTGAAAATATCTAGATACTTTCTGAAAATATATAGATATTTATGAGATCTTTTGTTGAAATGACAATTTTGTCCCTAAGAGAAATTACTCTTTTGCCATAAAATATCTAAACAAATGGGCCATGGGCCAAAAAGCCCACCAAGGGGGCGGCTACTCCTCCTATAAATAGCCCTCCCCCTCCTTTGTTTTCTTCACATCTTTCTTCACATCTCTCCTTCATCACTTTCTTCAAAGTGCAAGCTTCCTTCTTCACTTTTCTTCAAGCTTCAAGAGGAGCGAGGCTGCGGCTGTGAGGCTGTGCAGAGGAGCAAGAAGTGCTCGTGAGTTCGTGATCGTTGCTACGTTTGCTATCAGGTGGGGGAAAGAACCACAATATTGTCGGGAGGCAAGCTTTAAATAATATATATTGATATGCGTAGGGCGACCCAAACCCTACTAGAGGTCGTTTGATCCTTAGGTTGATTTTACTGCATATTGAGGTTGTCTGTGCTATGATTGGATATTTGGTATATTATATGTGATATGTGTATAATGTCTATGATATGCTATAATTGATTAAATGTTATTTGTTTGTAAGTTGATTTTACTGTTGAATATATATTCTGGCTATTGTTGATGTACTGTTGTGACTGCTAATATCTGATTAGAGCTAGGCAGTGATTTCTGATAAGTTGGGAGATGAATGTGTAGTAAGGAAATCGAGGATATTTATTTGTGTCGTAATGCTCAACCTAGCAATACAGTTGATCTGTTAATATTGTGATATAAGTTGATACCCGGTTAAGTCGGATGAAAGTTGGTTGTGGTTGTTTATGAGTCGTGGTTGAGACACTAAGTGTTGATCCTGAGATGAGTCAGTGAGATTCGTGTTGCATAGTTGTTGTTAATCACTGTGTTGGCATACGGGCGATTCCGATCTTACCTGCGGGGAGATGATCGTACCGATTAGTTTGGCATAGCAGCGATTCCGATCTTGCCTGCGGGGAGATGATCGTACCCATTAGTCGAATTGTAGACGGACGGGCGAATGTCCTGACCTGGCCTGCGGGCTGGGGGATATGTCGTTGCCGTAAGTCGAGTTGTTACCGGACGGGCGAATGTTCCGACTTGGCCTGCGGGCGGGGGAATATCGTAGCCGCGAGTTGAGCCTGAGGGCTTTTGACCGAACCCTGCATTACGGGGGGTGGCACAGAGATGAACGAGATATCTTGATCTGTTGGAGATGTCGCGTTGTGATCGCGTGCATATAGTTGTTAGTTGCATGAGTGTAAGAGACAGTAGTTAAGAGACAATTATCTGGGAGTTGTTTGGCTATTACCGTTGTGCTATGAGTGTTGCTATCCATATAGATTATTTTATATAGCCGTTTTCCCATATATGATGAATTGCTGTTTCTTATCCCCTATATTTTCTATGTCGTATTTTATTATTCTCGACTGTACGAGAAGATCCTATTGAGGATTTGCCGGAGGAGATTGATGGTATACCCGTAGAACCAAATGCTGGCGGGAGAGCCCTGGATCCCGATGCTGCAAGACGTTAAACATTGGGGTTAGTAGTTGTTGTTGTTATGGCCAGTATATGGGTTGAGTGACATGTATTTTTGGGGCCAGGAGAGGAAGTCGTATGTACTTTTATTTTCGTTGCTTTGCTTTCAGTTTTATTTGGTGCGTACTCTGAAGTCTTTTATAATTGGTATCAGTTATTGTAGGCTCTACTGATGGAGTCAATACTTTTATATGTATGACATATATAGTTGTGGTATCAGTGTCGGTTGTTTTATTATTTCCGCATTTTTTTTATATTCCCACGCTGCGCTACAACTTTAAGAATTTGAGTTCGGGTTACCAATGGGACCTCCGAGGAAGGGGTTGTCTCAATTGCACTGGCAACTGCTAGTGAGGAAGCAGCATGGTTGAGAAACCTGTTGTCATATATCCCTATGTACGGTAAACCGATTCCAGCCATATTGATCCATTGCGATAGTACCGCGGCTATTGCAAAGATTTAGAATCCCTATTATAACTATAAGAGGCGACAAATACGTCGCAAACATAGCACAGTTAAAGAATTTCTCTCTACTGGAGCTGTGAGAATGGATCATGTGAGGTCTGAAGAAAATTTGGCTGATCCTTTGACGAAAGGACTATGTAATGTTGAGTGTGTAATGTTGTCAGAGATAGAGTTCAAGACGACGTGTCACTCTAGTATAATCTGAAGCATCATCACTATGTAATAGTTCAAGTCTACAGACACCATTATTTATGCTCAATCTTATTATATTATGCTTTACTGCTCGATGGAATGTTTTTTAATAAAACAAGTGGAAAATTGTTGTAAGTTTTACGAAAAAAACAAAGATATATTGATGTACAATTTTTATAGATAGATGTATTTAATTCGTACATTGATGTACATTTTTTGTACATTGATGTACAAACCAAATACATCAATGTATGATTAAAATATATCAATGTACATGTCCCAAAACTCGTTTCTGATGAAAATAATTGAATGCATTGACGTATTATTTAAGTACATCGATATAAACTTGCGAACGCTGGTTTTTTGCTCATTTTTTAGCCGTTTTGGCTCATAAATCACGTTTATTGTTTTTTATAACATGTTTTGGATTTCTTTGGCTATAAAAACGAGTTTGGAACAAAGATTTTGATATCAGATAGAAAACCTTCTGTTTAAGTTTTGGGTTTTCCAAAACCTCTTGAGAGTTCTTCATTTTGTTTTCCGATCAGCAAAGTGTGTGTTTGAGTATTTGTTGATGGTTCTTCTCTGTGCAAGGAGATCGTTGCACGCAAAAGTAGTAAATCGGGTTGTCGTATCCTCAGAGACTCATGCGAAATTATGCCATTCAACAAGGTTTATAATCTTAAGTGTGCGAATTCAATAAGTTTAAAATTAATAATGGTTTTCAAGAGTAAAATTTTAAAGGACCACAGTTTGTAAATGAGAATAACAATAGTAATGAGGTGTTGGGATTAGATTTCATCAATCTCTTCCTCTAGTATCCTAATGATCAAACATACATATTCCCTCTATACATCAAAATCATCGCCATCGATTTAATCATACTTCATTAATTCCTTAATGAGATGAGATGTCAATTTTCTTTCCTAAACATCTATTTCTCATATGTTTAATAAAGAAGTTTGAGTTAAGTTCCGATGATTCGATGACTAATGGATCTAATTCTATTCCTAGATATTAGATTCATTAGATGATCTATTCTAAATCAAGATTCAAAGAGTATTTTCCAATAAAACTTCAAATCAAAGATCAAGTTATAGGTGATCACTCCATGACAAGCATGAAGAACAAGAATAAATCATTGAAATTGATATATAAAAAGGAAAAAAATATATAGGTTAAAGTAATAATTTGGTCCCTATACGTGACATAAGTTCTTCATTTAGTCCCTATACGTAAAAATTTTGGACATGAGTCCCTACATTTGAAAATGTTAGCAAATTTGGTCCCTACATGTGCAAACGTTAGCAAATTCGTCCCTGCCGTCAGCAAATTAGTCCTTATACGTGACACAAATTTTTGATTTGGTACCGAAACCTGAAAAAAAAAAATTAAATTGGTCCATGTATGTTTAATCGATAATAATTTTGTCCCTTTCTTCTGTCAAGGAGCTCGGACCCAACTAAAAATTCTTTTTGTATTGATTATTTTTCATATATTATATCAACCTATTTCTTTTATTCAGAGTCAACTTGGATAATTTCAGAATACAAAACTATTTACGGACCAAATTATACAACTTTTACTCTCGAGAGAAGAAATAGATTGATATAATATATAGAAAATATTCAATACAAAAAGAATCTTTAGTTGGGTCTGATCTCCTGGATAGACGGCAGGGACAAAATTATTATCGATTGCATATATAAGGACCGATTTAATTTTTTTTTTTTCAGGTTTAAGGACCAAATAAAAAATTTGTATCATATATAAGGACCAATTTGCTGACGGCAGGGACGAATTTGCTAACGTTTGAATATATAGGGACCAAATTTGCTAACGTTTACACATGTAGGGACTCATTTCCAAAATTTTTACGTATAAGGACTAAATGAAGAATCCGTATCACGTATAAGGACCGAATTATTACTTTAACCAAATATATATGAATCAAAAGAGATACATGAGAGTTGATTGATTACATCTAATACCAACAAATGATGAGTTAGCTATCTATTCTCATGGTAGCCATCAACAAAAAGATGAAAGGAGGTAGTCCCTCAATGGTTGAACACACTTTGAGCTCTAAAAATGGTGGAGAACTTTCTGTATCTTCGTTTCACAACCAGAGAGAAGAGAGCCCCCATTTCTATTGGTTCTTTGCTTTTTACATCACGCAGAATTCCAAAACAGGACAACCAGTAAGTGATGAATTCGCTTAGCGCAGACAAAATCACTACGCGAATATGGGATTCTTCAGATTGAAGAAAGCTGATTTGTTTGGCGCCACTTCACTCTCGCTTAGCGCGGAGGATCTCGCTAAGCGAATTTGGTTCTTTCAAAATCCTAATCTTCTGGGACAAATTCGCTTAGCGAAAATATTTTAGTTAAGCGAATTTGTGGCAGTAAGTTGATGCTGATTTTTGCCCAATTCGAGCGAATTGGCCTTAGCTAAGCGAATTTCTCCCAACTTTGGCTCTTCAAAAGCTTTTACTTTCTTCACCTATATACACAAAACAGGGTTTTAAGATGCAATCTTCAAAATTTCACGATATTTTTAATACTAATCAAACTATTTACAAACATTAATCTTTTGGGGGTCAAGTAGACTAAATTTCACTAATTTAAGTTCAATTAGTATCATCAACTTCTAATGTTTTCAAGTAAATATGGTACTTATCAGTATTTTATATGGGGACGACGAGGTTGTATACTGCTGCAACTAGGTAGAGCCGTGAAACATCTTAAAGAGATCGACCTAGTCTGCGACTTAGCCTATTTATCTTGTTCGTGTTCACTATTTGCAGCAACACAACCTTAATCTCATCCTGCACTCAAGCACCCAAAGAATCACCCTTATTGTTGCTGTTTCATGCAAAACAGAGGAAAGCTGTGATTTTGGGAGTAAAAGGTTTCCGTTTTTGGTGTACACAACACACAACCATGGCTCGGCAACAGTATGTTTTTTTAAACCCATAACTATTGTGTTTTTTTCCTAGTTAATGTCCTTCAAATAAATTTTACATAAATTTAGTTTTTTGCCCCATCATCTTCCTCATGCCACAAAGATAAAGTCAGTTGTGAAAACGAGCTCAGAATTTTGGAAAGATTTGGTAGAAGGTTGAAGAAGATGAACTCTCCATTTGCAGCCTAATGTTTTTTTTTTTCTTCTCCTTCACTTATCCAAAACAACATCGTTTTGAAGTAAGAAATTTTTTTTTTTTTTTAAGATTTTCCACACTGGAAAATAGGGTTGTGCCAACTAAGGGAGTCCACGTGCCACGTAAGAAGAAACGTCAACTAAAATGGAGTCTAACAAATGGAAGATGACATAAGGAGTAAGGACTAACCTGTCCCACCTTTGTAAATTTAAGGGACTAAATGATTAATTTTTTTTCAAAGACTAAAAATGCCCTCATGTTTTTCCAAAGACCAATTTTTGCCTTTAGTCTTAGATATTTTATTATAGAATGAAGTGAAAAATAAGTTGGTTTCATCTTTTTCCATCTCATAGCCCAAAATTGGGAAAGAGAACAGTAGAAGTATTAGATAGAATCCATTCCATCACTTTCCATTCCATTCTAACATATTTTATAAAATCTAAACAATGGAACCTCTATCATTCTATTACATTGCATTCCTTTCCATCGATTCAAACATAACCCTAAAGAATGAGTAAATCCCTAATTTGGTCTCTGAAATTGTAAGGTCGTATCAACTTGGTTCCTGACATTTTCGAAATTCCAAAAACATCTCTGAAATTCTCAAATGTTAATCAATCTAGTCTCTCTATCAGGGACTAAGTTGATACGAACCTTATAATTTTAGGAATCAAATTGGCATAAAATTGATATAGGGACCAAATTGATACGACCTTACAATTGTAGAGACTAAATTAGAGATTTACTCCCGAAAGAATGGATCGAAAAGAGAAATGTTATGTGAACATCTTCATGAAACACCGTATTCCATGACACTGTAAATACAGCAGCTTTTTGGATTATTGGAATGTGTAAGAAGAAAAAAATATATAAATAAATGTATGAAAATAGATAAATACGATGTTGATGTTCAATTTAGTTGTACAAATAACATCACTGATTGAAAAGGAGTTGTGGGGTAACCGGGAAAATCATATGCTGCAAACAATTAAAGTTTATAGAGTAAGATGTAGTGTTTTTTCTTTTTTGGGTTAGGGATAAAATGTGATTTACCTTTATTTTTGTTAGGTTCTTGTGCAAACTAATCTTGGGTTTTATGTGGAACGCGCATAAAAATGTAGAGAGAGAGAAAGTGAGTCGTGAGAAAGTAAAGTGATAGAAAGGGAAAGAAGAAAAAGACTCTCATGTCATCATAACAGATTGAAGAAGATTGTCAAACCATCAACCATGTCATCACTTAACGGGTCACATATGTTAAAGTTAACGACATTAATAATAGAGTTGATAGAAAGAACAATTATAGCTAACGTTTTTCATACTGAAGAGACTAAAACGAATCTTTATTAAAGATAAGGGATCAAAATGAATCTAAAAAATAAGATAAAAGATCAAAAGTCTAATTTAGCCTTAAAAAACTAGAGTAAATCATCATTTTGGTCACTGAAACACTAAAAGTGTAAGACGCTATCAATTCAGTCCCTGAAAGCAATTAAATTATTAAAAAATCCTTCAATATTAATTTTGTTAATCAAGTTAGTCCCTCAATGTTAATTTCGTTAGTCAAGTTGGTCCCTGAGTGGGGTGATGACAGGGACTAACTTGACTAACAAAATTAATATCGAGGGACTTTTTCATAATTTAACTGCTTTCAGAGACTGAACTAACAGCGTCTCACACTTTCAGGGACTAAAATAATGGTTTACTCAAAAAATTTATTAAGACTAGAAAACAAATTGGTGAAAAGATTTAATTGGTATCTACTGTCAATGTAAAAAGTTTTGACACTATTAATCAATCATTAACTGTCACATTAGTAAAGATATTTTACTCGTATCCTAATTATCCTAAAAGTCACTGGTACCTTGATTTATGATTGATTGTTAATAAGAGTAGTGCTAGCAACACATTCTCTAAAACACTCTTTTCAACACACACCCTTTTATTAGTTGAAATTCATGTGGGTCTCACTTGAATTTTGTAGGGCCCACATGAATTTCAACCAATAGAAAAATGTGTGTTAAAAAGAGAATGTTAAAAAATGTGTTGCTAGTAGTGATCGGGCATATCAATTCAACTCAAATATTATTATTTAAAAAAACAACACTTCACATAATGCATTTCCTCTTGGGGATAGGGTTTGGCTGAACCCTAAACCCTAGCATCTTATGGTTAAACCATGTTGCAGTGAAGAAACCCTCCAGAGACCGGCAGTGAATGATGTTCACCAAATTATTCCTCCACCGCAATATCTCTACCACAGTGCTCCCAAAGCTCTCAAAAATCCGTTCAAGGTACAAGCAGCTTGCTGTGACCCAAGCCCAGCAGGTCCTCACTGACTACCTCCACGCCACCAGGTGCCTCCCCTATCCTTACGCTGACAGAATTGCTAAGAACTCCATTCTTTCCCTCTCCAATCTCATTTCCAAAGTTGATTTTTCAGCCTCAGATTTCTCCAAGAACCTTGGGAAGTTCCTCAGGTACAACCCCATCAATGAATTTGAGTTTTTCTTTGAAAGCATTGGGATAAACTACAAGCAGGTTCTTGGGTTGTTGCCTCCCAACAAGTTCTTCTTTTCTGAAGATGGGTCTCTTCTGGATGCTGCTTGTGCTCTCTCTGAATTTGGGTTTCCTTGGGATAAGCTTGGTTTGTTGTATATCGATAGTAGTTTTGTGTTTAGGATGAGTGTGGTTGAGTTGAAGGGTAGGCTTTGTGGGTTCAAAAGATATGGTTTTTGTAATGATCAAGTCATTGGGATATGTTTGGCTTTCCCTTTTGTTTTTGATGAGGAAGGTCAATTGGGTGATGAGATTGAGGGGCTATTTGCTGATCTGAAGTTGGTTTTCTTGGATTTTGATTTGGCAGGCTCTGTTGAGGGGAATGTGGATTCTTGGCACGACGTGTGTAGAAAAATTCGGGTGTTTTACAATTTGAATGATGGGACGAAGGGTAAGATAGGGGAACTCATTGGAAGGAATAAAAATGTTATTCTTGAGCATGGAGAAGAGGAGTTGGTTAAAAAAGCAGAGTATTTTTGTAGATTTGGTGTAAAGAAGGAGGAAATAGCTCGGTTGATTCTCCAGCGCTCAGAATTGTTGAATCTTAATTTGGAAACAACAGTGGTTAATGTATTGAAGCTGTTGAAACACTTTGGCCTAAGCTCCAAAGATCTTGAGGATGTCAATGGGAATTATGCTCATGTGTTGGGAACAATAAAAATGGCTAATCTGCCTAATGTGATGAGGGCTTTGGGTTTAAATGAGTGGTTCTTTAATAAAGTCAAGGATGGGAATCAACAGTTGTTAGTGAGTTATATCACAACCTATCCCAATGCAGACCAAGATAAAGATTATCAATGTGGTTTAGGGACAATTCGGGTTTCAAGAACCCCGGTTCACAATATGAATAAATTATATTTCTTGCATGCCTTGGGCTTTGGAGAAAATGCGTTGACCATGAATATCTTGGCTGACTTGCATGGAACTAGTAGTGAGTTACAGGAAAGATTTGATTGCCTTCTACATTCAGGGATTGGATTCTCAATGCTCTGTAAGATGATCAAAACTCGGCCAAAGATTCTAAGCCAAAACCCTGAAATTTTAGAGCAAAAGATTAATTTCCTCTGTCAGGAAATGGGAAAGTCCATAGAGCTTCTGGGCACTTTTCCAGCATTCTTATGTTTTGACTTAGAGAACCGCATTAAGCCTAGGTACAGATTCCATATGTGGGTTAGAGAAAAGGGTCTTTCTGCAAAAAATTATTCCATTGCAAGCATGATTGCAACCAGCGACAAGAATTTTGTTGCTCGTGTTTTTAAAATTCACCCAGCTGCTCCAAAACATTGGTTTGAGCAATTCTATCCAGCAAATTGCTAGTACAATGACCATGATATTTTAATGTTGTGTATGAACTCCAGCAATTATTCCAAATGATTTTGTATAGATTCTTGAACTTGGTTAATTCACATCTTTTGGAGTTGAAGACAAACCTTTAGGATATTGTTGGGAAACTTGTGACAGAGATATATTTGCTTTGCAATGACAGTGAGGCATCAAGAATGACCTGCAAATATCCTCTCTTGCATCACTTCATTTTCTACTGCCCAATCTCAGTTAAGAGAGAAGGAAACCACAAATTCTTTGAACTGTTAATTATGCTTCTTCAAAGTGATTATATCCGAGGTATGTTAGGTAGACCCTTTGTAAGCATTTGTACTTTCTGCTTCACTTCATTGTGTTGATATTCATGAATTTGTTTTTCCTTCTTTTATTTAGAATTGTATACATTATAAAAAGTTAAGAAATTATTGAGTGCTGTAATGATGTAGGATTAAACCCCTTGGAATCACATAACTGAGTATCTTTTAGATGGTAAAGGCCAAAGCTTGCCTCATATTCGGGTACTAATGGCTAGATAGATGAGAATAGACACCTATATAAAGAATTCTATTACATTCTAAAAGCTTCTCTGTCACAAAGATCTTGAACTCAGTGCTTGTTTGGATTATCTTATTTTGTATTCATAAAAACTTACAATGAAAATGTTGCTGAGAGGACATGTGGGTGATGTTGAATTAATGGGCTTTGGGTAGGGAAAGGGAAGAGATAATAGAGACAAAGAGAGAATAGAGACTCAAGTGTTATGAATTGCTTGAGTAATTTGCAGTCAGTATCTGTGTAGTCAATAGCAGAATTTCGTGCCACTATAGCGTCGTCGCCGAGTAGAGCGGGAGTGGGGCGCTACAAAATCACACATAGCGGTGCATTTTGAAGTTGCAGGCGTCGCAGCCGCGAACTGCGGCCAAATAGCGGCCGTCAAGGGTGCAGTTGGGAGGGCTGAGTGAAAATCCACTTTTGCCCTCCAAGTGTAGTCATTTCTGGCCCTTTTCTTGGACAAATAGGTAATTCCGAACATGACCCACTTAGTTGAACGTTTTTAGGGCTCTCTTTTCCCTTTCTCTTCTATGTTTTCTCTTCTTTGACTGTGTGATTCTCTTCTCTACTGTTCGAGTGTGCGACTGATTTTGAATTTCTGACTGACGACTGCCTTCCTCTGCTCTCTATTATTCTGACTTTTTCTCCTTCCTTCTTCAACTGAAACTGAAAGTTCCTTCTTCCTTCTGCGACTGAAATCTCTAATGCAACTGAACATGGCATCATCCCAGTCCCAAGCACCTCTTCCACCAACTCCCAAAGCATTGCATCATCCACTGACTCTTGTGCATTGGATAAACCCACCGGGGATAACCTTGACATGGCTTGGCAATGGAATATTCTGAAGGATATCCACAATAGGAAGTGTCACTTGTGATTTTTGTGGCAAAACTAGTCCCGATGAGATAACTAGAGCTAAGAAACACCAAATGGGGCTGAGAGGAGATGTTGTGGCATGCAAGAAAACTCCTCCAGAAATCAAGAAGTTGCTCAAGGAAGCCATGGAGGAAAAAAAGGCTAACAGTGCACACATTCTTGAGCTGAAGGAAGATGATGACGCGAAAGATGCAGTGGCAGAAATTTATAAGATTCAAGCTGGAAAAGAACCTGCTTCTGATTTTGCTCTTTCTGCCAAGAGAGGTGAAACAATGAAAAGTCTCTTGGATTTGCATTATTTTAAAAACCCAGAAGAATCCCTTAAATTGGGAAAGACTAAGAGGCAAACAAACATCATTGAGGCTTGTGATAAGGAAGCACGGGCTAGGACTGTTCAATTTATGGCTCGGTGCTTTTTTAAGTGTGGAATTCCTTTCACTGTGTTGCACGACAAAAGCTTCAAATTAATGGTTGAGGCTATTGGCAACTATGGTCCAAATCTAAAGATTCCAAGCAATCATGAGATGATGGTTCTTCTATTGAAAAAGGAACTAGAGCTCACTAAAGAGATGTTGCAGCCGCATGTTGTAGAGTGAGTTAAAAGTGGTTGTTCTATCATGTCCGATGCATGGAACGATTGCAAGAATAAGACATTGATCAATTTCATGGTCAATTGTCCACGTGGGACAATGTTTGTAAAGAGCTTTGATGCTTATGGATACATGACGATCAGAGAGAAGCTAGCTGAGCTCTTGGACTCTTTTGTGGAAGAGATAGGAGAAGACAAAGTTGTGCAAATTTTCGCCGACAATGGTAGCAAATATGTTTCAACTTGTAAGAATCTTTTCTAATGCTACCTTAACTATTACTAATTGAATCAGTGATAATTGGTTACTTAATTATGTCCATTTGGGGCTCCTTAAATGCATTGAGAGGCTATGTGGTAGTGAAGAAGATGAGGATAAAGCTATCAATGAGTTGCCAATTTATAGGAGTTCCGAAGGACACGTTAACTTAAGGCTGCAATAAGACAAAGAACTACTATGGCTCTTGGTAAGTTAAAGTGCATTGTTTTGATAAATTTAATTAGATTTACATGAGCTTTTGTGTTAATAGTTATCCTAGTTGGTTATTCATTACAATTGAGTGGTTGAAGACATATGGGACACATGATCCAAGTTTGCAAAAAAATGCAATTAGAGTATTGAGCTTGACATGTAGTTCTTCGGGTTGTTAGCGTAATTGGAGTGAGTACCTTTGAGCAAGTAAGTAAATGTGAAATGGTTTTAATTTTTAAACATTGATATAATGGTTGTGAAAGAAACTGACATTCTTTTTTATAAACTTTAAAATAGATTCATTCCAAGAAAAGAAACCAATTAGAGCATCAAAAGTTGCAAGATTTGGTTTATGTCAAATATAACTGAGCACTTAAGGAACGCTTTGACAGTCGTGAATTAATTGATCCCATTGTCCTAAAGGACATTGATCTTTGTAATGAGTGGCTGACGGGAGAAATGGTTGAAGATGGAGAAGCACCTGAAGATGACTTGGTCTTTGGTGATGATAGCTTGACTCGGGGGGGTGTTGCTAATGTGGCTGGAGTTTGTGACTTGGCAACAATCACTAGGCATAAAAAAAGATTGAGGAACCAAGCTGCCTGCTGCCCCTATAGAGACACAAGACATTGAGGCAGAAGAGAACAATTGAGATGTAGTAGTGAAGAAAGTGAACATGATGATGAGGAAGAGCTTGGAGATAGCGATTCCATTTAAGGAATCACTTGTATTTATTTTAAATGCTTAGATTAGTTATTTTAAGCCTTAGAGACTTGAACTTATTTGATTTATATTGGAATTGAATCTTATTAACAAAGAATTTTGATTATGAATTATGTATGTCTTTAATTTTGTGTATTTTCCTATTTTTGAGCATTTATATGTTATTGTATAAATTTCTTATATTGTTTCCCTAAACATCGGTGTTGTGGCCATCCTGCTACCCACTATCTCGCTACTTGCTATAGCGTGTTGGGGGTCGGCCGCTCCGCTATCCGAGATATTGACTACATAGCTCATTATATTGATATTTATTTATATTTGTATGAAGGAATAAATACAAGTTGCATTTAATAGAAGCGTTCAACTATTTCCTAGGACCCTATTGCTCCGATGCTACATTAATTGCATTATACATTCCCAACACTCCCCTCAAACGAAAGCTTCCTGGAGTTTCAGCTTGTCACAAATAAACCCAGCTAAACAGTGGCAAACACAGCCTAACCAAGCCAAACAAACCTAAGGACCTAGCAACCCATGCTGGAATAATACCAAGCATATCTTGGCCACATGTCCAAACAACACAGATCCAAACAGAGGATAAGTCATGGTGAATACATGGCTAAACATATCTATGGCATCAATTCTCTGAGATGCCATGCGAGTTTGCATACACTAGACTATCCCCCAAACATCTCAACGAAAGCACCAATTAATAGCGTTCAATTCCTATCTAGAAGAAGACTGTATTATTGATTGAAACTGAAGAGAAATAAGAAAGGTAGAGTCGTAGAGACAAGGCAGAAACGTAAGAGCAATGCTCCCCGCCAAGGAGAATTGCTTTGTCCCCAAGTTTTCAGCCGAAAACAGAAAGAAATTCCGTGCCCCCTCCTACATAGAATAAGTTTTGAGCATTTGATTTTTTTTCTTTTGTTTAATTTATTTATTTATATATTTTTGTATATTACTCTCACTCCTTGAGATGTTGGAGAATGACGCCCCCTTTTTTATTTTAAAATAACACTGCACTCCATTGAACAAGCTAACTAAGAGAGCAGGTAGCTTGGTGGTTTCAGGTAATCCTACTAACTTTATTTCAAAGCTGATGCTGCATTCCTTGGTTGATAAAATAGAGAAGCCTGTGGCCTCCCGAGCTTTTCTTTGGGAGTCTCTCATTCCCTAGTTACCAGAGGCTTAGCTCAGTGCTGGCAGACCATGTTCCTGGAAGCTCATATATGCTCTCTTCCACACTTACGTATTTTCAGTTTCTACATATCATCTGAATCAGTCATATTTCTTGTTTCTTCGATTCTTTCAACAATGCCTCCTCTTTCTAAAGTACCCCACAATCAAGGTTCTCATTGGCAATTGAACCTCCTCCAAGCTCTCAAGTTGACATATTAATTTGAGAGGATGTTCCTTGTGATCCATTTCCCTCTCGTATAGGTGGCTCTAGGTGAGCATCCGGCAGGTGCATGCCCAGATTTTCTGGTAAGTTTTGTCAGGGCCTAAACTGTATCACGATAAAATTTTTAGGGATTAAGTTGGTACACGATTGACTTTTTAGGGACTAATTATGTGCTTTTTTTTTTCTAGCGTTTCGGTATGAACAAGGTAGTGGGCCCATCACCTCCACAACCAACTTTTAGACCACCTCCTATCCGACCATCTGCTTTACGGACACTACTTGCAATGCCACCACCTTTCACTCCTTCTGCAGCTGTGGGCCACCCAATCAACTAGACTTCCAGCACCACTTATTAGACCATACAGGCCTCCAAGATATAGAAGGATGACTGCGCATGAAGCTCAACATGAAGGAGGACCTACACCAGCCAATGCAAATCAACTAGAATCTGTGTCTACTGAGACTCTTGTAGCAGCCAACACCGGGACACCCTTTAGGCTTTTAAGGTTCATCCTCACCCTGGATTGAGGCCAGCCGCCACCATCATCTTCAAGCAACGACCCAGAGAAGAAATGGATTAGTTTTAGACTTGATTGGAAGATTAGAGAAAATGTAATTAAGAGCCTTTTTTGTTTGTTACTTTTTAGATTAAATGTGTTGTCTTTTGGTACAATGATGATACATTTTGTGTTAACTACGTCAGTGACATTGATGATACGGTTATTGACCATTTTGTGTAATGATGTAATGATGGTTTGGAAATCAATGAAATTGGCCATATTTTTTGTTTTTTGTACTCTGACATTATTTATTAATCATTTTTATTTTTATTGGAATGATGTATTCAAAATTGAATAAAGGCAAAATATTTCAATCCATTTGACTCAATCATGTGCCAAAACACACCAAAATGCACAATTCATTTCAATTCATTCTAATACATTTCATTATACTAAAAAAAAAAAAAAACACAACCACTTTAAGTCAAATACATTACTTCTATCCATCTTTCCTTACTTCTAAATACAAATACCTATAACCACAACTCCTACCACCCTAATCCATCTTTTTCAATGCATAACTTCTTTAATCTTCACTTGCATTTCATTCATCTTAACTTGCGTGTCATTCATGCCCCCTTTCCAATTGTTTAAGAAGCCTTCTTCCAACTCCAGCTAGTGACTCAGTTGTCAGTGTACTCATCCAATCACAATAGATATGCACAATAGGGCTTCCTCTCCTATAATCCTTTGTTTGAGTCCTTAGATGATGTTGAGGTGTAGACCATACAATCTCTCCCACATTTACACCTTGGGGCAGCACAATTGTTATGGGTTCTCACACTTGAAGCACTCTCACTCCAACTCACCTTGTGCCTAGATAGGAAATTTGAGCTCCCAACCCCACAACAACTTGTCATCTCGTCTTCTGTGGAGTTAATTGTGAGAAGACACAAGTAATCTTATTCCCCCAAAATCACCATAGAACACGTTCAACAATGTGATTTCAGTTATGATGTTTAGGGTTTTCAATTGGAAAGGTTGAAGAAGATGAACTCATGGAATTAAGATGACGTCGTTTTGGTGCGTTTTTTTTTTCTTTTCCCTCTATAACCAAAACGACGACGCTTTGAAGGAGGGAAACATTTTTTAATGATTTTTCACACTGGAAAAAAGAGGTTGTGTCATATGAGGGAGTTAACGTGTCACATCGACAAAAATATTAACTCAAATGGACTCAATCAGATGGAAGATGACAAAAGGACTAATTTGTCCCACATTTGTAGTTTTAATAGCTAAGTGATTAGTTTTTTTTCTAAGGACCAAAAGCATCCCATTTTTTTTTGAAGGACTAGTTTAGGTCTGAACTCTATTTTTTATAATATTGGAGTTCATACCTTATATTAATACTTAAGGAAATTAGTCGAATGAAGTGACTATTCTCTTTGAGAGTATCTTTGAGAAAGATTAAATCATAAGAAAACAACTTTTATCTTGAAAAAAATTGTTTTGGGTTTAATATGATAAATTTGACAAATTTCATTAAATTACAAAACAAATATTTTTGTGAGAAAAATTGATTTTCAGATAAGGTAGAAGTTGGAAGCTGATTTAAAAAGTGTTAGATTATTTTAAAACCAATAACACTTCTCATTTCACCCCTTCAAAATTAACTACCAAATAAATATTATTAAATTATACAAATAACTTCAAACATAAAACTAATTCTATTATATTAGATTATAATAATAATCAATTATACATATAATCCATTATTCATAATCAATTTTTTCAAAAATCCACCTTAGTATACTTGCGTACTCTCAATTACACTACTTTTATATTGGTGAGCTACGGAAGTGAAAAAAAGTTGATGAAAAAGGAAAAGCATAGTGAAAAAATATTGAGTAATATCTGAATCCACGTGTCAGACTGCTAGAAATTCACGCTGGAAACCCAATCCAGCATGTCATTATACAGCCACAATTCTCCCACCGTGATTGGCTGATACCATATCCAACTTATCCAAGTTGGAAACTGGCAGATAGGCTACTTCCCAGAATGACTTTGGATCACACACACAACAATCATCATCCACAACAGCACTTGGGCATTATTAAAATTATATTTCAAAGAGGTTCTCTTTCATTCTTGTCACATTCACCAAACTAGCAGGGAAAGTAGGTTTCACTTAGGAAAATGGCCCAGGCTATGGCATCAATGGCTGGCTTATGTGGTGGTTCCTCTCAGGCTGTGTTGGAAGGAAGTTTGCAACTCAGTGGGTCAACCCGGTTGAACGTGCCTAGCTGCAGCAGGGTGTCTTCAACACGTTCAGGGCTAGTAGTTAGAGCACAACAGGTGCCTTCTGAACCACAAAGTAGCCGCAGGGGAGTTATTGGTCTTGTTGCTGCTGGTTTGGCCACTGGCTCTTTTGTTCAAGCTGTGCTTGCTGAAGCCAGGTCCATCAAAGTTGGCCCTCCTCCCCCACCTTCTGGTGGACTGCGTAAGTTTTTATTGCATATTTTTTGGTAATTGCTAAGCCAAGGGCATACGGTTAAGAAATAAAAAAAAAAAATCTATTTGAAAGAGCTATATTCAATGGATTTAGCTTCTCGATCTAAAGTGAGCTTGTTTGTAAAAGTAAGAATGTAAATGATCTAAGGGTGTTGATACATTACTTTCTCGCTTCAGAAACAAGCATATTTTAGAGGAGCGAGATCCATATTTAATATATTGAAAATTTAGAAGTAATTGTTTTTCATTAAAAAAATCACATTACTTAACTAGTATAGTATCATTAGTTAGCTAGACTCTGTTTTTTATGGTATCTCTCTCCCTCTTTCTAAGGGTCTAAGAGTGGAAATCACTAATTTTCATGTGACATTGTAGTATTGTACCCTAGCAAGTTTTATAACGAAAAGGGTAATGAGTGTTGCATTAGATTATGAAAGATGAAAAAAGAAATGGGGTAGAAAATTTTGAAGTAGAAGTAAAACCGAGTTTGACATAATTTCATTCGTTATAATTGATAATTGATTAGCATGTTTGGATTAGCTTATTTTATATTCAGAAGACTGGGAAGAGCTTATAGTTTTGTGAGAGCTTTTGAAAAATAAAGAAATAATATTTCCCAAATAAGCATTTAGAGGCAAAGACATGCGGAAAAAAAAAAATCAGAAATGGGGTTGTTATTAATGACATAAAGAATGGAATTTTAATGAAAATTTTAACCATGGTGGGTGTATTATGGAATTTGGCAGCTGGAACACTGAATTCAGATGAACCAAGAGACCTTGAGCTACCATTTAAAGAAAGGTTCTTCCTTCAGCCATTGTCTCCTACTGAGGCAGCACAAAGGGCAAAGGAGTCAGCCAAGGACATTGTTGCTGTCAAGAAGTTCATAGACAAGAAGGCTTGGCCATATGTTCAGAATGATCTGCGTTTGAAGGCCGAGTATCTTAGGTATGACCTTAATACTGTCATATCTGCAAAGCCTAAGGACGAGAAGAAATCCCTCAAGGAACTTACTGGCAAACTCTTCCAACATATCAGCAATGTAAGTTGAAAAAAAGGAGATAATTATATTTATATGCTTCTTTGTCAATTTAGTATTGTGTGAGTTTACACTAATTACAATTTCTATTTTTTTTCTTCTTTTTGTTTAACAGCTGGATCATGCAGCAAAAGTTAAGAGCACCCCAGAAGCAGAGAAGTCCTATGCTGAGGCTGTATCTACTCTGAATGATGTCCTTGCCAAACTTGGTTAATATGATTAATTTCTTGCTTTCTTGTGTAAGCTTTTGTCAATGATTTTCTCAGACACTTTGTTTGACTTCTATTTGAAGAAAATCAAATGAGGGAAAATTCGCTATAAATAAGCAGGAAATTATCATCAATTAACACAATTGTTAAGGTTGTTCTCTTATTTATTGAAAACCCATATGCTGCCTCAAAAGAAATAGCCGAAAGATATCAATATCTAGACCACTTCCCTCCCCCCTCTCCCAAAACAGAAAAGTAAGAGGTAATGACGTAATGTAACTATAGAAGTTGGAAGTTTAATTCTTTTTCTTTCTTTCCTTTTTCTTTTTTTGGGTACAAGGAAGTGTAATCCTTATTTCCTGGGCGCAAAACAAGAGTAGCTCCTACCCTTGGAATTATCTCAGTATTGCTCATAAGATCCTAGTCCTAGTCATAGAAGGAACATAAGCTGCTGCATGAAGGATTAGCAATTGAAAAAAAGGATGGAAGTGGCTTGAAAATAATAAAAGCAGGAATGAGTATATTGCTGCAGTGATACTATATTCAGAGGTTGAGGTCTAATAGAATAAATTAAAATTTCAGTAACTGCTATGGAAATTTGATTTTGGAACTACAGTTTGTATTTTTTGGTTTCCCTTGGGATCTGTTTGGATATTTTAAAATGAGCGGAACGGAATGGAATGGAACGGAACGGAGTTTCCATTCCATTGTTTGGATATTTTATGAAGGAACGGAACAAAGTTCTCACTCCATCGTTTGGAAAGTGGACGGAATGAAATGAATTATAATTTTTTATTCCTTTTTTACCCTTATTTAAAAAACACTAATATTTAGAATTAAAACATATTACCTTTTATTAAAATGATTAAATTATCCAATTGGGATACTAAAATTCGCTGACACACAACAAAGGAACCCATTGACACACAAGTAGTGTTCTAAGGCTATCAACAACTGAAGCTCTATAGATTGGAGTTTCTTACTTACAAGTCATTATCCTCATAATAAAGTGTCAATAACTCATTTCAAAGTCAAACACAACCAAACTTAACATTGTCTTGGACACATGTTCTTAATGTAACTTGTGATCTTTGTCCTCTAGTATACATTTTTTGTGGTAATATAAATATAAGTAGTTTAAATTATTGTTTTGACCTTGTTCTTTTTGCTTTAAAAAAAACTGAGGTTATTTTTATTGCTAATTTTATAGCTTGTGGTCTTTGTTTACTTTATAGAAATGAATGGCCTGTACATGGTTCTACCAACGAGTAACAAACAAACTATTGCCATTGTTTGCATCTCCATGCCAAATGCAGCTACTATAAAGGCATCAACACTGCCACCTTTCCAAATCAAGCCACTTGCATCAATATAACTTTTAAAACAGCTTGATTATAGAAACATGTTGGCCTAAACAGTAGACACAGTTGGCATAGCATTGGCATTTCACCACAATGAGAAATTTTGTCCCGAGACTCGAATAGGTGGATTGATATGTTGTAGACAATAGATTTTGGGTTCAAAAGCATGCACTTCAATGCATAATCACGTTCCTTGAATCCTAGGCTAAATTAAGGTCTCATAGTGCTTCAAGGCAAACACCTGAATCCAAGAAAAGGCTTTCACTCAATGAAATGATGGCAGCAAGAAATAGCATAAGTGGTGTTAGAATGCAAAGGCCATCCAATTTTCAGGCTCAAGAAGCAACCATGGTTGAAAAAGCACTATGGTCCGCGTTTTGCAACGACGGAATAAACAGAGACATACCTTGCCGGCGGAGACATCGATGCGGTGGAAGCAGGGTGCTGCGGTTTGCGTGGAGAGTGCTTGGAGAGGAAGAAACTGCTTGCCAGACCAGAGAGGAAGAAGAGAGACAGTTTTGCTTTTTGTTTGATGTGTGTATATGTAAAATAGGATAGGGATAAATATGTAATTTACTAATTAGAAGATAAGATTTCATCCCATACCTGCCAAATTGGGAGGGAAGAAAAATAAGAGGAGAGGGGGGAATGGGAGGGAATGCATCCCACCAGATTCCATTCCATACCATTCATTTTTTTAAAATCCAAACAATGGAACCTTGTTCCATACCACTCCATTCCATCCAGTTCCATCAATCCAAACATACCCCAAGGTATTTTCGCGCGCAACTGTGGAGACTAATTCTTCGAGGTACTGGACGACATTTAAGGGCTGATCTCTTCTAACCAGATTTTCTCCATACACAAGAGTCAGGAATTGAATCCTTGACCACTTGCTTAAGGGGCCCAAGCTCGTTATCACTCAGATCAATCACATGTTGATACTACCGTTTGTATTTAAAACTGGAAAAACTAAGCTAAAATATATTGGATGTAGGCTAAAACAATTCAAATGGATACACTGTTTATTGTAGGCCTATACACTGTTTATTGTAGGCCTAAAATGTACTTGCGAATTAGTCCCAAAGGGAGGAAAACTGAAATAGCTAATATTTAGTTCCATTTGTTTAAGTTTAAAAAAAGTTTTAAAATATTTTAAAAATATGTTTTTGGTGAATATTAAGGGTGTTCCTTAGCAGACAAATGAATATTAAGGATTGAACACTGGTCATCATGTTTAAGAAAAATAACTATCCGACTGTGTTGAACCTTATTGGTTTAAAATTGATTTTTGTCATATATTTTTTATGTAAGTCAGAAGCCATTTTGTATCTGCTTGGTATTGCAGTACAAAATCACATCTTCTCCAAATTCACGGTAATAGTGACACTTCAGTAATTTTATTGATAAAAACGTGGAGGCTTCAAAATGAAGCTTTCACAGTGAGTCGATTTGGACACGGTTATGTTGTCCACACCGCAGTACCAAACATGCTCTTTGTGTTTGACTACATTTATAAAAAGTACTTTTACATTCTCTTCTTTTTAAACAGAAGCCTTAGGTAAATTTTAGCTTTTTTTTTCTTTTTAAAAATTCAACCAAACAATTGTGTCAAAAAGTTGTATTTTATTAGATAAAAACACTTTTTTATTTTGTCAAAAAAGGCTGAAACAGACTAGCCTTGATCATATATTTCAGATTTAGATTGTTGTTCTTTTAGAAAAGTTGGGTGATACTTTTGAATTTTCTGCTTATTTTTGAAAATATTGTGTTATGTATGGTGTTTCAAGACGAAGAGATACAAAAACACCAAGCTTTTTCCTCATAACCATGAGGGACTTCAAATACATCATTCAAATAAGAAAACGAAAAGAAACCACCCAACACACACTACAATCATCTTGAAAAAACTAACTCGGTATACACATTAAGAGAACCAACAAGAAGTGATTAATTTTCAAATTAAGACAATTATTCTTTGATTTAAGGGAAATTTAGGATTCGTAGATTCTAAACTATCAAAGAATGGGAAATGTAGCATTATACAAATAAATTTGATTGGATTAGAAAAATAAAAATACACCCACACACAACTATTATCTCCACAAAAAATGTTCACTCGGTAGATGTTAATTAATGGTCAGCCGAGCGAGCATGGTTAGGCAACAGTCGAATAAGAAGAGCCGAATGCGTACGAGTAAAGGCAGCCGAATATATATTATTCTAGGCAGCCGAAGTAGTGTCATTAATGGCAGCCGAATTAATGGTAAAGATTGGTAGCCGTTTTTAATATTGGATTGCAATAACAACTGGTTGGTTGTTTAGTTGGTTCAAATACTCTAATTGAATTATGTGAAGAAATTTACATGATTAATATTTGAACTAAGTTGACTAGTCGAAGATCAAGTAAAACCCGTGTGTTTAGGAATGTTAACCGCTTAGACCTACAAAAGTGGGAGTTGGGTAAAAAGACCGTTTGAAGGCTAAAACGCTAGAGAGTCTGCCGTTTTGAAGGTTTGTGTTAAGCTGAGGAGATTGACCAACTAGGATGATCGTGAAGATGTGCCTAAAATATAGGAGACATTGTTAGTCATGGTTAGCCGTTGGATTTGTAACTGTTCGCGAATTAAAGTATCTTTTGATAGCCATGATGTATCTTAGTTGCCGAAAAATAGGGGTTAGTAGCCAGCAGAAGAGACTTTAGTATAGGATGGCAATTTTGAGTATAAATATGAGTTATACATTCCGAATTAGACACAATCAATCAAATACAACTTGCAAATTTCAAATTATTCATCTTGAGTTCATAGTTTTCGCGCTTAGTTCTTTTCTCACTTTCACTTTCACACTCAACGCTCTTTGGAGTAGTTTAGGAACCCACTAAGTTAAGAAACAAAATCCCTTTCCTAACGTTTAAAGATCAAAAAGGGGAATCACTGTTGAAGGATTAGCCGAGTAAACGGCTAGCACCAATCCATCCTACAACAAAATTGGCACGCCCAGTGGGACCAACGAAGGTGAACAAATTGGGAAGTTCATTTCTCCTGGTCACGATTATTTTTGGCGTATGCACTTGCGCTCAGGAAGAGATCTAGGAAACATGGAGTCACAGCCAACTAAGAAAAATGCATCAAAGAAGGCAGGGGACGGTTCTGTACCTTTGGGAATGCCATATTCTCCACAGACATCCCCAACTACCCCTGTCTCCAATGCTGCTATGCCAAGCATTGGCGCGGTGGGAAGTTCATCTAAAGAAGAAGGGTCACCATAACCTATTGTGATGACAACTTCCTTTATAAAACAGGAGATAGACATGGACTGAACGAGCTGATTTATCAGATGTCTAGGCAACTGGTTGATATAGTGAAGCCAATGGTACATGATGAGGTACAGCAGGCCCAACAAGCAGAGCCTAGACAAGGTTCTGTTGAAAACTCTGCAGCTTCGGCTAACCTAGGGCAACTAGGACAGCCGAGTCAGCAGTGTACGACTCTCCCAGTAGGAAGTCACCTTGGTTTTGGTATGCCACCAGTTCAGGCAGGGCCCCTATTCGTGGTCCAGCCGAACAACGTGCAGCAGGTACCATTGCCTACTCCTATTTATTCTAATGCTGTCGTTTCTAACCAATATCCTATAAGTTTTCCTGGAACATGTGGTGAATCTCATTCTAACCTACAGTTTGGGCAAGTTTCTATGGCTAGAAGGCCAGCAGGAACAACGGGGTATATAGGCATGCCGCAATTGGAACCAAGTGCTTTGGCACATGGTGCCAACATTCAGGTCAGTCCTCAAACCCAAGGAACGGGATCATCCACGGGCTATGAAGTTATGCAGGCACGGCAATCTGGTAATTATACGGGGCAACAGCCATGGAATGTGCTTCTACCTGCCTCAAATAACATGCCATTCCTTTTGTCTGTACCAGAACAGCCACCTTTTGGTCAAACGGGTTCGGCTCCTCCAAGAGGAGTTTTGTGCAGAATGGCTGAAGAATACTCAGGGGAGCAGCCATGGCGCATGTGCCCACCTCTCTCGGGTAATTACACAGCCGCTCAGGGATATCAACACAGGGTTCTTGGTGGTTACATGATTGAGCAGCAATGGGTTATGCACCCACCTCAGCCGAGTGACCAGGCCGGGAACTTCTGTACACCTGATCTTGGGTATCAGAATCAATACCAGGGGGCACCTATGCCTATCAGGCAGCCAGCCATTGCACCTGGGGGGACCTATCCTCAGGGGCTGGCAGCCGATGGCAGGCCTTTTGGACCTCAGCTGATTGATCCTAACATGATCGCTGAGACTATCAAGAGGTATTTTGGTGTGCAGCTGAAGCCGTTGGACATGCCAGTCTACAGGAAACCATATCCATAATGGGTTGATAGGATGATGCCCTTGCCTAGGGGTTTCAAGACTCCTGACATTGCTACTTTTTCTGGGGATGATGGCAAGTCAACCATGGAGCATATTGGTAGATTCACGGCTCAGTGTGGGGAGGCTAACCAAAATGAATTCTACAAATTACAAGTGTTCCCATTGTCTTTGATGGGAACGACATTCACGTGGTATTCAGCGTTGCCCCCTAATTCTGTTCAGAATTGGACAGACATGGAAAGGTGCTTCCGTGATAGGTTCTATAGATCACAGCCTGAGGTGACAGTGGCTGATGTTGTGAATCTCAAGCAGTAAGTGGACGAGCCTGTTGCAGATTTCATTGAGAGATTCAGGAAATTGGGAAGTAGGTGTAGTGTACAATTCCCTGAGGCAGAATATGCAAGTATGGCGATTGGGAACATGCATCCCCAATCTTGTGCCGCACAAGATTGCAGTGATTACTGATTTGAGCCGGTTGGCTTCCAAAGCCACAAGAATCAAGCAGTATATCATCGAGAGGGAACAAAAGAGGGCCAACCGAGGCAGAGGGCCACATATGATTTCTATCATCGAAACTGAAGATTCCGATGAGGCAGCCGAATGCCCAGCCGATCCCACAGCTGACATTATGGCAGCTGAAATCCTAAGGGGTAAACCATATTCATGCCCAACATTGAGACCTCCTAAGGGAAAGGAGACAACTATTTCAGGGAACAAGATGGAGTATGCCTTTGACATCTCCAAGGCAAGCCAAATATTTGACTATTTGCTGAAAGATCAACAGATTCGGCTGGCCGAAGGACACAAGATTCCCTCTGCTGAGGAACTAAAAAATAAGAAATACTGTAAGTGGCATAATTCCTATAGTCATGCTAGTGTGAACTGTGTGGTGTTCAGAAAGGCCATCCAAAAGGCTGTTAAGGAGCAAATTTAAATTGGCCGACAAGGCAGTGGCTGAAATGAGAGTTGATATTGACCCATTCCCAGCCATTACCATTGGTATGGTTTCCTTTTCTGGACAATCAGGTTCCCCACACAAAAGGCGGAAGCAGCCGATCCAACAGCAATGGAGAAGAAAAGGAGAAGTTCCGGAAGGACAGAAAAGGGATGAAGCTGCAATGGCTAAGAAACAGAGTCAGATGGAGAAGAAACCAGATGTCTTTGCGAGACTGGGAACTCCTAGAGTTATGGCCGTGTAGAGGTCAGAGGCATCCCAATTGAGGCATGCTAATCCAAGACCCAGTGTTTTTCACAGGATAGAGCAACAGCCGAAAAGGTATGGTCCCCAGGGTTTTCCTAGACCTGAAACATCCGTCCACTTGAAGGGGTTGGCAGCCAAATTATCGGAACCTAATCAGGTTGAGGCTTTGAGGAGTCAGTTTGAACGACAAGCTCTTCAGTCGAGGAGGCCTAACTATTGGGCAAGGGGTAGATTTGATTTTCACCAAGGCAATGGTAAGGCGGTTCAAAATAATCCTATTCAAAGGCCAACTAGAGAGGAAAAGAGGAGGATGCCAATAGTGGATGAAAGTCCTATCCCAGAAGGAAAAAGATGTGTTGCAGAGTTCAGTGAGAAGGGGGTATGACTTTTTTAAGGATCGTGGTGCGCAATGATGAAGAAATAAAGCCACAGAGAATGATCAAGCCTGCGGCTAATGTTCAGGAGGGACATTGGTTCTTGAATAAATATGCGAAGAATTTGAAGCCAATTGATCCTGTAGGGATTCAGTTAACACGAACCCAGAAAAGGAGGAAGCAAAGAATGGCTCAGGTATAGAAAATGAAGCAAACACTACAAATGTTAGCTGAGGCCAAGAAAGTGGTAAGGGATAAAGTTTCTTCTCCTAAAGTAGCCGAAGCATTAAATGCTGCATTCGGTTCCCATAAGGCAGGAGAAAAAGGGGGACAGAAAGGCCCTCAACAGAATGGATCAGACACCCAACCAAAAGAAAAGAAAGAAGGTAGTTGGATGAATGAAGAATTTGATGTTTCTGTGGGGGAAGATTTGGATCCTATGATTGAGTTAAATGATCAGTTCTTGCAAGAACATGGTAAGGCTGGAGACGTATTAGATGGGGCAGAAAATAATATGTTGTCCTTTCTGAAGGAATCTATATTGCAAACCCTCATAGGGGAAGAAGAATTTGACTCAGCTGGGGTTGACGTAGTAGGAATACTTCCTAGCGAATTCTGGGCAGATGATGGCCAGTCGAGTGCATTGGAAGGAGATTTATGTGCCGAAGAGGTAGAATGGGCAATACTAGCTGATGAAACTGCTTTAAAACCTTAGGGAATAGTGTTTGGAAAGCCTTCCGAAAAGATGGTTAAACATTTAAAGCCTTTGTATATTAAGGCTCAATTGAACGACAAGGCTGTTAACCGTGTGTTTGTGGATGGAGGGGCAGTCTTGAACGTTATGCCAGTTAGCACTATGAAAAAGCTGGGCAAAACGAAAGAAGACTTATGCCCTACCAATATGAAGATGACTAATTTCACTGGGGAAGCTATGGCTGCGTTGGGTGTGTTGATCGCCGATGTTACGGTAGGCTTTAAGACCACCACTTCTGCTTTCTTTGTAGTTGATGCCAAAACTACCTATGCTATTCTCCTGGGTAGGGATTGGATACACTCGAGCCGATGTGTGCCTTCCACCTTACATCAAATGCTTATCATGTGGAATGGAGATAAGTTGGAGACAGTGTTAGCCAATAAGAATCCTTTTACGACTGATGTGCGAATGGCTGAGACCATGTATTATTCTCCCCATATGGAACCCATCCAAGTGGCTGAAGATTACGAAGAAGGTGCCTGGGAATCATGCAATTTGACATCACAAGGGTTTACTATCACATTGAAGGCCGAATCACGGCCTGTTGAAAAAGTTCTTGATGATTGATAAGGCCCACGTTATAAGGGATTTGGTCCAACGGCTGACCTTGTTTACAACGGAAAGCAAAGTTATTGAGGCAGGATCAGTCGAGGAGAAAATCTCAGAGGAAGGAGATGGTCAGACTAGGGGGCAGGGCTCTGAGAAGAAAGAATTGCAAGGGCATATTGACAAAAAGGTGTCTGTTTTCGAGGCTCAAGACCCCTTGATGGAGGTGAATCTGGGTTCAGCTGACAGGCCAGAAGTAACTAAGGTTGGTGGTTTGTTAGTCGAGCCAGACAAAATCAAATTGATCAAGCTCATCAAGCGATATAAAGACTGTTTTGCCTGAGATTACCACGGGATGCCTGGTTTATCTAGAGATCTGGTGGAACATCGATTGCCGATTAAAGAAGGATTTAGGCCATACAAGCAACCTCCCAGAAGGTTTAATCCTGAGTTGCTACCAAAGATTAAGGCAAAAATGGAGAGATTGTTAAAAGCTGGTTTTATTCGCCCGTGAGGTATGTGGAATGGCTTTCCAATATTGTGCCTATGTTTAAGAAGAATGGAAAGTTAAGAATTTGCACTGATTACAGAAACTTAAACTTGGCAACACCCAAGGATGAGTATGTTATGCCTATAGCCGACATGTTAGTTGATGCTGTGGCTAGCAATGGTATCTTAACTGTCATAGATGGACATTCGGGGTATAACCAGATATATATTGCTGAGGAAGATGTTCATAAGACCGCTTTTAGATGCCCTGCTTTTAGATGCCCAGGAGCTATTGGGATCTTTGAATGGGTGGTGATGCCGTTTGGGTTGAAAAATGCAGGGGCTACGTACCAGAGAGCAATGAATGCTATTTTCCATGAGTTGATTGGGAAAAGTATGGAAGTGTATATTGATGATGTGGTGGTCATATCTAAGGATTTTGATCAGCATTTGATTGATTTGAAAATGGCTTTGCAGAGGATGAGGTTTCATAATTTGAAGATGAATCCAGAGAAATGTTCCTTTGGGGTCTCGGTTGGAAATTTCTTGGGTTTTCTGGTACATCAACATGGCATTGAAATAGACAGAAATAAAGCCAAAGCAGTATTGGAAGCCAGGCCTCCAAGAAACAAAAAAGAATTGCAAAGTTTGATAGGGAAGATCAATTTTTTGAGAAGATTCAATGCGAATTCGGCTGGAAAGATGAAGTTTTTCTCTCCTTTGCTCAAACTCAAAGAGGTAGAAGAATTCATATGGGGAGAAGAGCAGCAGCAAGCTTTTGAACAGATCAAACAAGCTTTAGCCAATCTTCCAGTGTTGGTACCTCCAATTGCCTGGAAGTCATTGAGGTTGTACATTTCTACGGCTCAAGAGTCAATCGGCTGCTTGCTTGCACAGGAAGCCGAGGATGGTGCAGAGAAAGCTGTTTATTATCTTACCCGTTTATTAAACGATGCTGAGTCTATATATTCTCCTATAGAAAAACTATGTTTGCCTTTATTTTATGCTTGTACTAAACTTGAATATTATTTAATGCCATGAGAAGTTTTGGTTTTATGCAAGGTTGAAATAATTAGATATTTGCTTAATAGGCCTGTCTTACAAGGGAGATTAATGATTTGGGCCATTAAATTGAGTGCATTTGCACTAGTGTATGTACCCTTAAGGGCAGTTAAGGGGTAGGCTGTAGCCAATTTCATGACTCAACATCCTTCAGTCGAGGTGAAGGAACCCCTGTTAGAAATTAATAGTCGCATTAATTTGCAACCATGGATCCTGAGATTTGATGGATCTAAAACTCAGAAAGGAGTAGGGGATGGAGTTGCTATAACTCGCCCGGCAGGGTAGGATTGGAGATTCATGTGTCAGTTGCAATCAAAATATTTCAATAATCAAGCTGAGTATGAAGCATTAATAATAGGATTGAGAATCCTAATCTCTCTGAAGGCTCAATATGTCTGTATTATGAGTGATTCGCAACTTGTTGGGAAACAACTGACGGGGGAGTTTAAGTGCAACAGCCCTACACTCTTAGGATATTGTGAAACGGCTAGCTCTTTGTTAGAAGATTTTGCTGATGTCACAATCATGCACATCCTACGCGGGGAAAATGATGAAGCTAATGATTTGGCCCAACATGCTTTTGGATATAGGGAATTAAAATTGGAAGAAGGCCAATTTAATGATTGTTTTCCAGAAGTCATGAATGTTGAGAATCAGTCAGCCGATGATTGGAGGAAGGAATTATTAGATTATTTGAAGAATTCATCGGCTAAAGTTGATTCTAAGGTTAAACAAAAGGCCTTGAAGTATGTTATTATGGGCAATGACTTGTATAAAAAAGGAATAGAAGGTGTTCTTCTCAGATGTATCGATCAAAATAAGTCATTGAAAGCAATGAAGGAAGTCCATGAAGGGATTTGTGGGGCTCATAGAGCTGGAGCAGTTATGAGATGGACTTTGCATCGAATGGGGTATTATTGGCCTACTATTATGGCTGATTGTCATGCCTATGCTAATAGTTGTGAAGCCTGTTAAAAGCATGGTCCTGTTCAAAGAGTCCTAGCCGAGGAAATCCATGCCATTGTCAAACCTTGGCCTTTCAGGGGATGGGCAATGGATCTAATCGGGAAAATATACCCTTCATCTTCTAAACGGCATGCCTTTATCATTGTAGTCACTGATTATTTCACCAAATGGGTGGAGGCACAGCCGATGGTGAATGTTACACAACAAGATGTGATTAATTTCATCAAGCAACATATCATCCACAGATATTGTGTCCCTGAATCGATTACAACGGACCAGGGTACCATGTTTACAGGGGATAAAATGGTGGCCTTTGCTCAGGAGTATGGAATTAAATTAATCCACTCTTCTCCATACTATGCTCAGGTGAATGGACAGGCCGAGGCTACCAATAAGATATTGATTGCCATGATTAAAAAGACTCTTGAGGACAAGCCCAGAAGATGGCATGAAGCTTTGTCTGAAGTTTTGTGGGCTTATACGAACTCAAAGTCCACTGCAACCGGTTTCACACCTTATCGGTCGACCTTTGGTCATGATACTGTTTTGCCATTGGAATTGAAGGTCAAATCCTTTAGAGTGGCTAAACAACATGGGCTGATTTTTTATGATTATTGTTAAGCAATGATGATGGAGTTGGAATCGGTTGATGAGGATAGATTAATGGCCTTAGAAAATATTCGGTTAAATAAGCAAAAGGTTGCTAAGGCTTACAATAAGAAAGTTAAAAGTAAGCGTTTCACCGAGGGGGACTTAGTTTGGAAGACCGTTTTGCCGATTGGGATTAAGGATCCTAAATATGGGAAATGGTCACCAAATTGGGAAGGTCCTTTTATTATTAGTCAAGTTATTCCTGGGGGTGCGTATCGACTAGTCAATATGTAAGGAGAAGAATTTAATCGAAGTATAAACGGGAAATACTTGAAGTCATATTATCCTTCTGTTTGGGAAACAAGGGATTCAATATAAAAAGGACTACGACCTTTTATACAAATTGTTCTTTAAAATAAAATATAAGAAAAAAATACAACATTCAAATCCTAATAGCTACGTGAAGGTCTTGCTGAACTTGAGGGCTTGGATTTGAATTTGATGCCTTCGGCTGAGGTTGTTCCAACCATTTCTGTTTCAACTGAAGGAAATTCCGTAGTTGGTTGAGCCTCGTCACCTTTATCCTCTTCGGTAGATGACTTGGTTGTTATGTCAGCCGAAGGCAAAGGAGGTATATGCTTTGGGGCAGGAACTTCTTCTGTTCTTTCCTCGGTTTGGGTTGCCTCTTCTTCAACAATATCAGTCGAAGTTGGTCCTTCAATGGGCTTGGGGGCAGCCATGGGTGATTTGGCCTCAGCTATCAGAAGTTTCATGCTTTCCCAGTCCTCTTGGGCTGTAGCCATGCCACGCTCAGCTGTGGCCATATATTCTTTCAAAACTTCCTTTTGTTGAGCCAAAGGGATAAGCTCAGTATCCAAAGACTTGGATTGATGATAGATTTGGATTCTGGTCTTCGCGCTAGCTGCGAGTTTCCTCTCTATTTGCTCCAGCTTGGGCTTAGTCACAGCTATCTCTTTGTCTATCCTTTCCCTTTCGACTATCAGGTGCTTTAGCCGAGCAGAAAGATGTTGATTTTCAGCAAGGTCCACTTGCCTTTCTACTTCGATTGATGGAAAAGAAGTTTGGAAATTGATCTTTTGCTCCTCAAGTTGGGCTAGCCAATTGAGGTTGTTCAAACTCTTCTCATGATGACTTTAGTGAGCCACATAATTGAAGGAGATGTCACCTACTTTAACAACTATACGATTGAGAGCTTCCTTTTGTGGACCAGAAATGCCTCTGGTATAAATAGCCGATGAAAGAGCCACTCTTAGCTCTGTAACTGCTGCTTCGTCCACAGGGATATCTTTGTGAAGTTTTTCTTCAATGCGGGAGAGGCGTTCTTCTATGGGAGAGCTGGGGATCGGAAGTGAACCCAGAGGAATGGCTATTTGAAAATAGCCAGAGAGTTCTTCTTCGGGAATAGACTCCTCAATTGTTTCAGTTGGAGAAGTTGGTATGGTTTAAACTTCTGCTTCTCCAATCGGCGGTTGTGTTGGTGGTGCCTGATGGGTTGGAATGGCAGCAGTTTCAGGAACACTGGTTGACTGAGGAACGCCAGCTGTGTCTGGAGTGCCAATCCTTGCAAGAGCACTAGGCTGAGCTTCAGGAAGTACAACTGACGATGAAAGGAAAGGTAAAGGAGCAAGGTTAGCCGTTTTAATTAGTACAAAATACGAAATGGAAATAAGGAAGGTGAAGTGAATATACCTGGACGGCTGAACTTGAGAGGCGCAATTTCTTCTTTCTGATAAGTGAAGGAATAGTTTCGGTTGGGGAAGCCTCAACATGAGTTTCTTGTGAAATGGTCTTGACAATTCTTGTTGTTTTTGTTCTCTGAGATCAGAAAGACAAGAAAGAGGTTTTTGAGAAAAACAGAAGAATGATTTGGCAAAGGTATTGAGAAAAGAAGATAGTTCTTTACCTCAGCCGATTTTTTAGCCGAAGAAGGCTTGGTTGATGGCCTAGAACTTTCTTGAGGCTGAATCACTAGCCTTGTTGGTCTGGTTCTCTTCTTAGCAGTCGTAATAGGAGTAGAGTCTGGCATTTCATCCACATCAACAACTTGTTTCCCTAAAGAAAGAGAAAGAGCCGAATTAGTCGGGAATTCTTGGAAATAAATAGAAAAGAACTAAATGTGAAAATATTTGGCTTACCTCTGGATTTGGGAGGAGGTTTAGTGATTGAGGTTTTCTTGTTGGAGGAAGATGTTACTTCTGGCATTGGTGGAGAAGGTGGTTCTGGTTGCCCATCATCTATCAGTCTGGCCATATATTTGGATAAATCGTCCGAGAGGAGTTTTTGAGGAACGGATGGCCACCAGTTAATATAGGATGACGTTTCTCCTGGCTGCCGATCAAAAGAGATATATGTGAAGGCCAACATGAGTTCTATGTTAGCCGAGGTATAGAGTTGGCCTGTTGTAAGGAGAGGCTTTTGACTCATAGGTGCCAGGAATACTTTGAAGAAGACCAAACTGTCGGGAAAAACATTGGGGGTTGTAGGGTTCAATAGAAGATCTGTTGTTCCTAGAAGTTGGTTTTACCCCACAAAGGAGGTCTCTTGCTGTTAAAATACTGCTCCATTTTTATACAACTTCTTGTCTCAGGGAATCATTGAAAATGTTGTCTGGGATGATGAACACCCATTTAGGGCCAATCTTTGTTGGAAAGACTTTATTGAGTTTCGATGAGGATCTGGTTATAATAAGAAGTATGTTGGCTATGTGAAAGGCTGATTTGGGGGCAGGAGGTATTAATTGTAAATGTTGACCCAAGATGGCAGGACGAGCAGGAAAAGTTGTGGGTTAAAAGTGGGGTCAATAAATTCGGGGAAATAATGAAGAATCCACAGTTGAAGGAATCACAACGGGCCAGGATTGTTATCTGGGTTGCCTTTCTGCATCAGCCGTTCGCGAAGAACAAATAATCCTCGATATAACAAAGAAAGGAATAAAGGACCCAAGGCCAGCCGATTCCCTGAAATGATAAGATACAAAGGCAGAATATTCTTGTACTATTTAGCAGGATTTAGTACATATGAAGTACTTACACAGCCAATAGAGTAAAAAAGCATTATGCTCTCTAGCCGAGACTGCTCCAATCGACTGGGCGTTAGCCGAAAGAAAGGTGGAGTACGTGGCTTCCCTATGAGAAAATTTGATTCCCAAGTCAGGAACAGTAGAAAGATGAAGAGAGGGAAGTTCGTCCCCTTGCATTGGTAGGCCAGTAATGGAAGCTACATCTAGCAAGGTTGGGCTAGCCATACCAAAGGGGAATATGAATCCGTTGATTGATGTTGCCCAAAAACCCATAAAGCCAAATATTAGCTCAGAATTGAGGAGAATATCGTACTGAGAAAGCATTATGATGTTGTAAATTCCCCAAGATTTCCACTCTTTTTCTTTACTGTTCGATACTCTTTCAAGCCAGTTAGAGTAAGATTGAGTCAGACGAGGCCATGTGCGGAAATCTGAAGGGCATCTATGGATGGTGAACCAGTCGCATGCAATAGGAAGAGCGAAGGTACTGGGAGCAAGAACATGTTCCAGAAAGAGTTTTCCCTCATTAATATCAGAGGTACAAGGTTTTAGGGTATAGGAATTCTGGCGAACACGAAGGAAAGTGGTGGTGTTTTCAATTGGTGGGGTTTCAGATTCTTGAGATGATTCTTAGAGTGAGGAGGTTTTGGATGAAGATTCTTGAATTTCTTCATCACCGCCATAAGAGTAATGGCTACGATTGGAGTTAGAATCAGACATTGTGGTGGTGATTTTCTTGGTTGATGGAAGGAAGAAGATGTTGAGGAGAAAGAAGATTGATTGCAAGAGTAACAGTAGTCGGCTGAAGTGAGTGCACGGTTGATTTTATAGCGGGAGTAGAAAAAGAGCCGTTATCTAGTGATATGACTGTTGTGAAGTTTTAGGGGCAAGGAGTCTTTTGTGGAGCTCAAGAAAATGGTTATATCCTTCATTCTATCTAACGGCTAGAATAAAGGATGCAAGGGGGCAAGTGTTATCTCCACAAAAAATGTTCACTCGATAGATGTTAATTAATGGTCAGCCGAGCGAGCATGGTTAGGCAACAGTCGAATAAGAAGAGCCGAATGCGTAAGAGTAAAGGCAGCCGAATATATATTATTCTAGGCAGCCGAGGTAGTGTTATTAATGGCAGCCGAATTAATAGTAAAGATTGGTAGCCGTTTTTAATATTGGATTGCAATAACAATTGGTTGGTTGTTTAGTTGGTTCAACTACTCTAATTGAATTATGTGAAGAAATTTACATGATTAATATTTGAACTAAGTTGACTAGTTGAAGATCAAGTAAAACCCGTGTGTTTAGGAATGTTAACCGCTTAGACCTACAAAAGTGGGAGTTGGGTAAAAAGACCGTTTCAAGGCTAAAACGCTGGAGAGTCTGTCGTTTTGAAGGTTTGTGTTAAGCTGAGGAGATTGACTAACAAGGATGATCGTGAAGATGTGCCTAAAATATAGGAGACATTGTTAGTCATGGTTAGCCGTTGGATTTGTAACTGTTCGCGTATTAAAGTGTCTTTTGATAGCCATGATGTATCTTAGTTGCCGAAAAATATGGGTTAGTGGCCAGCGGAAGAGACTTTAGTATAGGATGGAAATTTTGAGTATAAATATGAGTTGTACATTCCGAATTAGACACAATCAATCAAATACAACTTGCAAATTTCACATTGTTCATTTTGAGTTCATAGTTTTCGTGCTTAGTTCTTTTCTCATTTTCACTTTCACACTAAACGCTCTTTGGAGTAGTTTAGGAACCCACTAAGTTAAGAAACATAATCCCTTTCCTAACGTTTAAAGATCAAAAAGGGGAATCACTGTTGAAGGATTAGCCGAGTAAACGGCTAGCACCAATCCATTCTACAATAACAACTTTGCAGTAAAATCAACAAACATCCGGATTTAATTCATGGATTTATAGTAAAAAAACTCTAACTTCAGCACCACATACATACAAATCAACTCAAATTATGACATGACATAGAATCGAAGCAAAATTCGTACCTTTTGATAAAATGTCGATCTCTATTAAACTACAAAAGACATTACACCTAGCAAGGAGCGATCAAAAATGCAATTTTATTAAATTAAGAGGTTGAGGGGGTTGGTAAGATTCAAAATATTAAAAACGAAATTAAAGTAAATGGGAATCAGATAACAAAAGCAACTAATCCTTGATCACTAAGGTTATGTTTGGTTCAAATGTGTGGATGGGAGGGGAAAGGAAAGGAGAGAAGGGATTTTAATTTCATATTGTGTTTGGTTAAGAGGAGTGGAAAGGAAATAACACTATTCATGTTTGGTTTAGTTCACAAGGGAAGATGAGAGATTTTCAAACTAATTTAATTTTATATCTTTATAATTTTAGATTTCAAAATACATAAGTAAGAATATTTTAGTTAATACATTCAAAATGTTTTAAACTCCCTCCCATTCCTTCCAAATCCCCCAAATATTGGAGTGGAGCCAAAATTGAGTGAGGATGAATTTTGCTCCCCTCCATTCCCCTCCCTCCTACAAAAATTGAACCAAATAAGGAAAGTTTATAAAAATCACTCCCTTCCCATCCATTTCCCCCAACAAAACATCATGTAAAGATTCAATCAAACAAATTATCAAACAAGTTCTTGTCACGAACTCAACCAAGAAACCTTGATATAATTTGAAATTCTCTATCGATCAAACCTCAAAAAATGATTAAATAAAAACTAGGAGAATCAAGGTTTCCTCTAAATTAAGTATATTCCTAAAACCCATAATTAAACCAAGTCAAACAAGAAGCCTTGTTTGATCCCTTAATCTTTTTCACAAACATGTTTGATTAACAATCTTAGATATTCACATTTCACTTAGATTAGCAATTAAAACAAATTATAGATTATGAATTAATTTTCCAAATTAATTATAATCATGCAACCAAGATCAAAGATGGAAAGAGATAAAGGAAATTTAATTGATATATAATCAACTCAAACCAATTAAAACATAATCTTAAAGAGTAAATACAAAGAATGTCAATACATAGGATGATTAAAGAGTAAATACCCAATTTGGTCCCTGAAATTGTAGGGTCGTATCAACTTAGTCCTCCACATTATCAATATTCCAAAATGATCCTTGGAATTGCAAAATGTTAATCAGGTTCGTCCCTCCATGTGGATCCGTTAGCAAATGCATCCCTGACATTACCAACTTAATGTCATTATAGTCCATGCAAATATCAACGTAGGGACGAACCCGATTAACATTTTGCAATTCCATGGATCATTTTGGAATATTGATAATGGGGGGCTAAGTTGATACGACCCTACAATTTCAGGGACCAAATTGGGTATTTACTTGATGATTAAAGGTTCCTAGCTCTCCATGGAAATAGAGAGAAGAAAACATATTAAAAGAAAAACCTAAGAGGAGAAGGGAGGAAGAAGATGAAAAGGGAAGAATAATGTGAGAGAAAAATGAGTGTCAATTCATATTCTGGCTTCTTCACAATTATTATACTCTCTATTTTTTATCTAGTGTCCTTTTTCCTCTCTAAAGCGTGAAATAGACAAATGTAAACACGAGAAGATGGGTTGAATTGTGTTTACCTAAATTTTTTCAAAAGCAGAAACCTTTAACAAAAGAAATAGGAAGCAAATATTAGAAAAATCAATCGGACGATTAACTCGTATGATCGTTTTAAGAACCTGTCAAAAACAAATATTTCAAAGACAGACGCTACAAAACCTTTTGACAATATAGAAGCTTGTTTACGAATCACAATTAACCCTTTGTTAGAAACAAGTTATATAAACAAGCAATAATTAAAAGATAAGAGATGAGAAGATCACTCAAGAGATTTATCTTGCTTCATTCTTGAACAACGTGGGCTATGTCCAGTCTTTGAGTTCACCAAGGTTTTCTACTATAACTGATATGTTGGTGTAAGCCCTAGTGGCCAATTTATTTATTTGTTTTTCATTTGTGTCATGACTATGATTTATATCATTTTTTTATAAGGCATTTTAGTTTATTATGTTATCTCTTTTGTACATAATAAAGTCCTTAGAATAGTAAGTTTAGTTCAATAGAACATCAAGTGTGACTTGACCGTGAGACCCTATTGAACATTAGAACATTATTCTTAAAATATCCGTAGTCAAATATTATTGTTATTTAGGACAACAATAATTCAACGAGACTATTATGTGAGTAGACTGATAACCACATCTCAGATTATGTAAGAGATATCAAGTCTTCACATAGGTATAAATAATAGAGTAATATTTATACTAGATTGACCCACTATGAGAACGCTACATAATAGTTATGTAAGTGTCATAAGCGCTTTTCATGGCGATCATCGTGAAGTAGTCCTTCGATTTGAAGTTACTACGATTCCTACATGTGGAGTTGTAGGCTTTAATGTTATCAAACATTATCCATAACAGGATAATCACAAAGGTAGTAATGGGGCCTACAATGAATCATCTTGAGGGATGTGAGTGATATAGATAGGATTCATTTCTCCTACATAACAGGAGCAACGTCATGGGCCTCTTGACAGAGTGAGATGTGAAAATGCATAGCCATGCTGAAATGGGCCAATATGAGATGTGGGCCCGTCTGTGATTACACATCTACTCGAAGATCGATGAACATATAATTGAACTTAGCAAGGATGACACGTTTATGCCTTGTGTTCAATTATGACATAAGGACGAAGAGATATTTACTACACAGTAAATTGGTTGTCGTAAGGTTAAAATCGAATAACCGATTTTCTCATAATTTGGGCAGCACTGATACATTGGTAGATGCCGCTCATTGTTATATTATTATAATATTTAATATTATTGCCAATTTAGTGGGAACTTATAGGGTCACATGCATAGAGAAAGTAGTTGGAGAAGAATTAATTAAATAAATACGATTTAATTAATTAATTCCAGTTTGGGCTTGTAGTGTACAAGTCCATTAACGTTATGGCATGTAGGGTGAAGGAGCGCTAGTCTTTAAATAGATAACGCACCTCCTTCACCGCTTACACTAGACATACTTTACATCGTGCCAAATCCTATAGCCGTCAGCTAGTACAAGATGCATTCTGAAAGTGAAACAAGAAAACACAAGAAGGGGTTGAATTGTGTTTCTTAAACCTTTTTGAAAATCCTTTTTCAAAAACGTTTTAAGCAAGCAAGATGTGAATGTAAACACATAGAAAACAAGTTTTTAGATAACGTTAAAAAACTTTCTTTTCAATTCCTAATTTATTAAATAAATAAACTTGAAAAGATTAGGGATAGAGAGATTCACACAAAGATGTATCCTGGTTCACTCTTACAAACCGAAGAGCTACGTCCAGTCCCTTCTACTTGAAGGTTTTTCACTAAAACTCTTAGTATCAACAAGTTGTCTCCTAGTCACTCCAGACTCTACAACTTCAAGTATTCTACACCTCTCCAGGCACCAAGTATTCTTTTACAGACAAGCTTCTTCGGGCTCAACCAAATCCAAGATTTGAAGGTTGTTTGAGCTTTTGACTAACTCACTATTTGTGAGGATATTACAATGTTCAATGCAACACCCTTTCCCGAGTGTCATATTCCCGAACGTTTATAAGGCTAAAAATATTATTAATGCGGAAAATACAGATTTCTTTTTTTTTTTTTTTTTTTTTTGCTTTTCACAAAGATGTAATTGGAGTAATAAAGGTAAATAAATAATAAAATGAACTTAGGTTCACCATGCATTTTTAGGACATACTGTATTAGAAATACAGAAACAGAAAATAGAAAACAGAAAACAGAAATAACACTGTATACAAACATAGGTCTAATGTATAACTGACGTAAGAAATAATAAGTACTAGGAGTTGCAGCTCCCTAAAAGTACTACAGATACCGACATAGTCTGGCCAAGGCGAAAATTAAACAGCAAAAAAGTCTCCCTCCGGACTCAAAGAAACTGCTGAACCGAACCATCGTCACGTCCATCTGTTCAAGCAGAAACAACAATACCAGCAAGAAAAATACAGATATGGGTGAGATTCCCGTTCATCAACACAACAAAACAGCAGTAGTAAAAACGGGACGACTCACCAGGTAACAGCGTACCCAACATGCTTATGAGAATTCTCAATATAAATCATGTTAAACAATTAAAAGTTAACAGCATAATATAAGGCATTCTAAAAAGAACAGACGATGTATAACAACGAATGTAATCATCAACAACCATGCAATGCAGTGCAATGTACATGACTCAATGCCATATGCCACAGGGGAATACTCTGACCCCAACTCCATGGAGCTAACAAAACATCGGAGAGAGTGAATGTGAGGACATGTTCCGTGTACTGCCAGCCATGAGCAAGATGCTACAACATTCGTAACGTGCACGTATCTGGCTTTACGGAAACACTCTGCACCAAACATGAATAGTACGGCATCTAGTAGAGGATATCAGTGTATTGCTCGGATTCACCACGACACAGAAGAGCTACCAACTGGTCACATGTCGGCCCTTCCAACCCTGATACCTCCAAAGACCATTGAAGATCGTCACCGTAAGATTCGCACCTGCATCAAGGTGTAAGCTCAACTCCTAGGCTCAAGGCCTTACGACTCATGCAATGAAATGCCAATGCTTACACAAAGCAGATGCGATAAAGCAATGTCTATCCACCGGATAAACCTCAAGGTTCTCTAAGGTTGACTTCCTTAGGAACTATACATATTTTCGTATTTCAAAACTTTTACCTACCGGATAAATCTCGTGATCCCTCCGGGATCGAGTCATGACAAGACTGAAACAATTGAACAATTGATTGGGATCCGAATCACCGGTCCGTCATTAAACTATTGTTTCAAAACCCAAAACGTTTCGTGTTTGTGTTTATGTCTTATGAATTATGTCTCAAGTCCTAAGCATTATGAGTAAGGATTGAGAATCCTCTTAGATAAGTCTTTAATCCTTTCTAAGGTATTACTCGTTGATTTTCAATTGAGGAAATAAGTGTTGATTCACTTAAGTCTTATGGAGACATTGATAAACTAAGTCATCAATGGTATAGTATATGGTCTTGTTCCACCACATACCATACTTATTTATCCCTTTTCTTCAACTCTAAGTTAATTACTTAACTTAGGTTTTTATGCATAAAACTTTACAATTTTAATTGGAAAAACTCTCTTTATAAACAAAACCTTTTCTCGTGGGGCGAATACAGGTTTCGCGACGCGAGGCTGAGAGGCTATTTCTACTTCTTAGACAATCTTTCTGCTTCGCGAGGCGAGAATGGTGTCGCGTCGCGAGGCAGAGAAGCTATATCTTTACTGCTTAGACAGTCCTTCTGGTTCGCGAGGCAAGAATGGTATCGCGTCGCGAGGCCGAGAAGCTATATCTTTGCTGCTCGAGCTAGCTCTCTGTCTCGCGTGGCGAGACAAGGTTAGCCAGGCGAATGCCTTGTTTTCGCTCTGTCTCGCGGGTTAGCCAGGCGAATACCTTGTTTTCACTTTTCCTTAACTCCTTCATTAATTCTCTTTTTGAAACACTTAGTTTTATTAAATGACCTATGGCTAAAGTAAAAGACATTTTCCACTTTGGTGACACTCTTTAAATGTTGAAAATTCATTTGATCTTTGGATCAAAATCACTTTTTTATTTGTTCTTTGAAACATAGTTTATGAAATTACTTTTCTTACTTCAAAACTTTGATAGATCAAGAACAACACATGTTCTTTTGTTTCTTCTTACTAAGGCCACAAGCCTACTCCAATAAAAAATGGAGATTTTGCTTTCCCAACTAAGCAAATTATAGCTCAAAATGCTCACACAATTATGACAAACAACAATTACACATCATTGCATTATAATCAAGCATAAAAGTCCATCACACATCATTGCATCATAATCAAGAAGAAAAGTCCATACTTGATCTAGAGATCAAAGTAGGTTTTCCAACATATATGAAAATGATTTTCATCCAATCACATCATCATAAACATATGCTAGAGCACACTAAAGCATAAACTCATTAATACAACTTTGTTCTCCAAGAGAACTTAACAAATAAAAGTGAACCCAAACCAAAGGGTTTCACCCACACATAAACTTAAACAACCATCTTCACCACCACCAACTTTGGTGTGATGAGGTTTACCCCCATACCTGTTGATAATCAAATCTCCGGATCAAGGTCGGTTGATCAGTTTATGAACCTCCCGATACTCATCTATTTCTCATCCAAAGGGGTTCAACCATCCTCTAGAAAAATTAGCTAGAGATTTCCAAAATTTCTAATCTTTTGGGTGGATGATCCTTAGGTACTCCTAACACTAGAACAAGTCTTATTACATAAAACTTGAATAAAAAGCTCAACCTTTTTCCTTCATGAAGGTTTTGGACATCTTTAAATAAAAGGCTAGAAAACTTATTTGATTACATGCTCTTGAATAATGAAAGAGAATGATGAAAATAGATCATAGAAATTGATTTGGTATTAAAAGGATTTTTCTACACTTTTCTATGAATTTTCAAAGTTTTGAATCTAAACTTGGATCTTCATGAATCAAAAGATTCAAGAGATGAAATAGAGAGATTAAGAAAGTTAAGATGGAGTTATTACCTCCTAGATTCAAAGATTAGTGAGAAAAGAAACAAGTTTTCACTAACACTTCAACTTTTATAAAGATCAAAGGTAGTTTTTGTGAAAAACTTATGAAGAACACATGAAGAACTTCAAGAACTCTATGAAGTTAGATGAACAAGTGAGAGAAAGAAGAGAGAAAGAGTGTGGCCGAATGGCCCAAGTGAGAATGAGTGAGTTATAGATATTTTGGTATCATGGCAAACTTGTAAATAAGCAAAAAGGGTAATTTGGTAATTCCTTCAAAGACTAGGGCATTTTGGTCATTTCCCTTATAAATATCTAGATATTTCTAGGAATGTAATGATGACAGTGGTGAGTCACAACACACCTTCCTAGATGAATCTTATCCGTAGCGGGTCACGGTAAATCCCTTTACAGCTCTAATCGTTTCCCGGTTCGAGTATTCGCCCGAATATAATATATTCTTTTCACTTTTGAAAGTCGGGACGGATTTTAACAAAGATGTAGAGAATTAAATCCTGAGACTTACTGTCTCGTTAACGAGTCCAAATTAGGTCTTGATAGCAGAAAAAATACTACTACCCGTGAAAAACGCAGACCGGGCTCTATTTGAGTTTTTGCCCGAAACTTAACCATGGCTTCCTATGGTTGTGTAAGACATTCCTAGCTTCTCAGAATATTTTATTTCATTCTCTAAACCCTCCAATAAAATAAAAACGTTAAAATACTGAAGAATAATAAAACGTGAAAATGGGGGCGTTACATTCAAATCTTTGAAAACAATATAAACTTTACAGAGAATGTATGAAAAGGTTTTACAGATTTTCAACTGCCGAGTTTGATAGCTTTTTTCGAATGATTGAAGATTCGCGTGTATGCTTTTCTTGTTTCATGTTTTTGTGTAGTTATCTTCGAAATGTTGCTCTCTAGACTTTATAAAGGGTCTTGACTATCTTCAGGATTTCAAAAGGTATGAAATATGTCCGTTTAGACTTGGTTAAATATCCATTAGGCACATGTCCATTTGCAAGCTGTCTCCTGTGCATAGGTGTTCTTTCTTTGAGTGAGCAGGGAGGTATGTATGCTTTTTGGCAGTATAGCAGTGATAGCAGATTGTAGCAGGATGAGCAAAGCAAGTTGTCCTTTTTCTTCATTGCTGCAATGCTTTTGATTTTCGCGGCTCGACATGTACTACGTTGTACCTTGTTTTATCTTTATCGAAAGATATTATTCTTTTATGATCTTTAAAGAGTTTAAAAAAACATGTGCCACGTCATCTGCAAAAAAAAAGTTAGTGGATGAACAAGTGGTATAATAAGGTTGGACACAATATGATATTTGCTTGTGACTACCAGACGCAAGGCACTTATCCTTTCAAGAATAAAGTCCAAGGACTAGTTAGACGATCCACATAATCTTCTTTGAACGCATCTTTGTTTGAGAGCCACTTTGTGACATTGTACACAGGAAACATTCTGAGCCTTTTAGCCCAGTATGAACTTTATATATCTTTGGCAGCTGAAACTTAGTGTTCATTTGTGAGTCTGTCTGACATCAAAAACAAAGAGAAGGTCTTTTGACCTTATAGATTAGCAAACACTGGTCTTAAACTATTTTCACAAACATATATTAATTTTGATAATCGTTAAAACTTTGAGGAGTTATAAACCATAACTGTTTTGGTTCTAACAATCTCCCCCTTTTTTATGATGACAAACATTTTTATAAAGTGTTTTGAAAAAGTATTTTGATGAGTAAAATCTCCCCCTAAGATTATGCATCACTTAGAAATATATGTTTTAGACAAAACAGATTAAGCGTAGATGACATAACTTAGAATAAAATATGATCAATGCATAGAATTCAACACATTAACACATAAAAGATAAAGATATTAGTTTTTGGCATTGACATTTTTAATTACATTACACTTCCATATTCTCCCACTGTTTGTCATCAGATAAAAGGAAACGGGAGGGAAAACATCATAGTCAGCAAAAAAAAGAAAGAGAAAAGACTTAAGAGGATGGAGGAGGTGGAGGAAGGATTTGAGGAAAGGCTTGGTGTTGATAGTTGAACAACTGATCCATCCTTTGATTCATCTCTTGAGAGACTCGTGTGACCAAATAGTCAGCAAATTCCTGAGAAAGCCCTTGTGGAAGAGGAGGTACTGAAGCTTAAGCAGGATGAACTTCTTCAGCGGCAGAAGTGTTGACCTTTTCATCTTCATCATCAATATTAAGTTCCACAGTATGATCAAATAAAGTGGGGTCATGATCAAGTCAATCAGTGCGCTGGACGGAGCTTGTATCTGCTTGATCTTCAGGGACAACAGAGTCTTCGCATCTTGCATCTGCTTGAGGCCCAGTAGACTCAGCACAGAAGTCTTCAGCTGACTGAGAGAAATGAAGAGAAGCCTGTCCAAAGGCTTTTGTAATAGCTTCAAGGATATCATCATGTTCTTCAGTGACTGGGATCTCTGGAGTTGAAGCTCTGGTCAAAGTTTTAGCTTCTTCATTGGAGTACCATGGTAGCATAAGCAAGGGAGGAGGAGAGGGTGATGATTCCGGGACCTGTGGAGATGGGGTAGGAGGTAGGTCTTCACTAAATCCTCTATGTTCATTTGAGGATATAGCGATGGGTGAGAAGGGTGGTGGAGGTGTAGGGTCGGAAGACTGAGTCTGGGTTTGGGTAGGTGGTATGGATGGTGAAGTAGGTTAAGTGTTTGGTTGTTGAGAAGGAGTGGTGGAGGAGGAGGTGGACTGAGAAAGATTTATGATTCTTGGTCTAGGTGGATTTTAGCTACAGTCTTAATTCTCATCCTTCTGGGTGGTGGAGGTATAGACGTAGAGGGGCTTGGTTTGGTGTTTTGAGGAGGGGATGGAGCTTCTGATGAGATGGAAGGTATAGAAGTGGTAGGAGGGTTGGGTAAGATTAAGGGAGATGGTGCTACCTTATATTTCTTGGACAAAAGTAAGGCGATTGGAACATCATCCTCATCGTCTTCCTCATCTTCTTCTTCCACAAGAACTTCCTCTTCCGATGCCTTGGTTTGGACGATTCATCTGTTTGAGTTTTAGAGGATTTCTGAGCTTGTGTGGACGCACTTGCTTGAGCAAGTTGTTCAGCAGTTGAACCGAAGTTTGCTTTGAGCAAAGGTCCATCAACCTCTTCAACAAAAGGTCTGACAACATCATTGACCTTGATGAAAGTTTCTCCATTAATGGTGTATGCAATTTCTTCGATCATCGTGGCAAACTCCAGATTTGGCTTTACCTCATATTCTTCAAACACATCATGAGTCTCAGCCTGAGATTGTTCAAATAAACCTTCTAAAGATGACGATCCAAAAGAGGGTTGAGGTTGACTTACAACGTTGGATCTCTGACCTTTTCATCCTAGTCTTCTTTAAAGAGCTTGCTGGCGTTGAGTCTGAGCTAGTTTGGATTGAGCTCGCTTAAAGGCAAGAACAGATGGAAGCTGCATCTTTGAGAGATTTGCCCTTCCAAACTGTGGGCAACAGATCCTCTGATAGCTTTGCTTTATACTTGGGTGGACCTTACTCAGCATTCGGTAAATCCCTTGATTCTTAAAGACTTGAGAAAGAAGAGTTGCATAGGTGATTGTTTTAACAGAGACAATGTCTATGCAATTCTCTTTGAAACAATCAAAGAGAAGAGATGGTAGATTTACCTTCATGCAGTAGAGAAGATGAGTGAGGAGGAAGGCATGCAAGTCAAAAAATGAGTCCTTAGACCTAGCCTTGTGCAAAACAGCCTTGTTTAAGATCCGATTCAGAATCCTAACATCATCCTTCATGATAGCAACTTTGAAGAGGACGTTTGGATGAGCATCGGGGTGTCTGAGTAAGTTGAAGACGTTGTTTTTTCCCCCAAAGTTGTTTTTCCATGACTTGGAGTAGGTGGCTCCAAAGGACATGCAACCAATCGCAGACGCAATACTTAGCCTGGAGACGATGACCTTCTGCGCTCCCAAAACATATCCAGTGATTTATCCTTCCTTTTCCATGTGAGCAGTCCTCCAGAATTCAGTGAGGAGCCCGATATAGACTGCTTGGTAGTTTGTGAAGAAGTGATCCCACTCAGCACCAACAATGGAGTTTCTGACATCTACTCCCAGTCTAGCCAACAGGTCCAAGTCGACCTGATGCTCAACGTTGATTTGATAGTTGTCTGGAACTTCACGAGTTGGATGACCCAAAGGTGAAATACCTTCGCGAGGGACACTGCTGCTACTTTCACCAGCTGAAAGAAGGTTTTTTCCCATTTTTCAGATGAAAGATGTTTTAAAGAAGATGAACAGTTGAAGGAGAGAGAGGATTTTCAAAGAAAGAGATGTTTGGTGAGACTTTAACTCATGGGTTGTGTTTATAAAGAGAGTGAGGGGGTTAACCAACTGTCATAAATTACCGTGGTTAAGAAGTCATGATGACATGCGGTTACCGAGGGTGGCTATTTAAGAGGGAGGTAACAGACGCACGACGTTTGAATGACTAAAGGTTGCTGACTCAGCATTGGAACGTGTGGGTTCCAAAGTAATGATTTCAAAACATTTATTAAAATAATAATTTGAAAAGAATAAATGTTCAAATATTTATTATAAAACGTAATAAATGATGCAAGCATGTATTGGATGATGAGCAAAGCAGACGATTGGACGCAAGCATATTGGACGCAATCGTTTTTGGACGCTAGGTTACTCAACATAGTGCATGTTGAGTTGTTTTCTTATAAAAGAAAACCTGTCCTCTGCAAGAAGTTTCGTAAAGATATTTGCCCTTTGATGGTCATTATCAACAAATTTGATATCAAACACACCTTTTTGAATGTAATCTCTAATGAAGTGATGTTTGATTTCTATATGTTTAGCCCTTGAATGCAATATGGGATTTTTTGATAAATTAATTGCAGCAGTATTATCACAAAAGATTAGGATCTTACTATCATAGATATTGTAATCTTCCAGTTGATGTTTGATCCACAAAAGCTGTGAACAGCAACTTGCAGCAGAGATATATTCAGCTTCCGCAGTTGATAGGGCTATGGTGCTTATTCTATTGCTTGACCATGATATTAAGTTTGTTCCGAGATAGTGACAGCCACCACTTGTGCTTTTTCGTTCAATTCTATCTCCAGCATAGTCAGCATCATAGTAACTCATTAATCTGTACTCATTAGATTTCTCATAGAATAAACCCAGATTAGTAGTACCTTTTAAATATCTAAAGATCTTTTTGACAACTGTTAAATGATTTTCACAAGGACTATTTTGAAAACGTGCACAAAGACATACACTATGCATTATATCAAGTCTAGATGTAGTGAGAGATAAGAGAGATCCAATCATACCTCTGTATACCTTTTGATCTACCTTTTATCTTTGTTGTCTTTGGTTAGAATAGACGTTGGATGCATAGATGTGCTCATTGGCTTGCTGTCGTCCATTTGAAATTTCTTTAGAAGGTCTTTAGTATATTTGGTCTGATGAATATACACACCATTTGAGGTTTGTCTCACTTGTAGTCCCAAGAAAAACTTGAGTTCTCCCATCATACTCATTCAAATTCTTTTGTCATGAGCTCAGAAAATTCCTTGCATAAAGACTCATTAGTAGATCCAAAAATGATATCATCAATATAAACTTGGAATAGTATGAAATATTTTTTATTTGATTTCTTAAATAATGTAGTATCGACCTTTCCTCTATAGAAACCATTTTCCATAAGGAATGAGCTGAGTTTCTCATACCAAGCTCTGGGAGCTTGCTTGAGTCCATATAAAGCTTTCTGAAGCTTATATACATACTCAGGATGGGAATGATTTTCAAACCCTGGGGGTTGCATTACATAGACTTCTTCATTGATTATTCCATTTAGAAAAGCACTCTTAACATCCATTTGATATAAGGTTATGTCATGGTGAGCAACAAAAGAAAGTAAAATACGTATTGCCTCTAATCTAGCAACAAGGGCAAACGTTTCAATATAATCAATACCTTTTTCTTGAGAATAAACTTGTCCTAATAACCTTACTTTGTTTCTCACAACCTTTCCATTTTCGTCCATTTTGTTTCTGAAAACCCATTTCATTCCAATTATGGATTTTTCTTTGGGTTCCTGGACTAAGGTCTAGACTTTGTTTCTCTCAGTCTGTTTAAGCCCCTCTTGCATGGCCAAGATCCATCCATCGTCCAAGAGAGCTTCATCCACTGCTTTTGGTTCTAACTTAGAGATAAAGGCTGAGTCAGCTAAAATAGACAGATGCAAACACTAGAAGGGGGTTGAATGGTGTTTGACAAATTTAAGCGGAATTAAGAAACTTTTTCGCAGGCACAGACGGGTGTAAGGAACAGACGAGTGTTTTAAAAACAGAGCAGTCAAACAAGTAACTTGTCTGAAGGTTTTCACAGAAAACACGCAATCATGCAAGATGAAAATAGTTTGATAAACACAGTTATAACCCCTTAGTTAAATGATAGTTAGGATAAATAATCAAACTAAAGAGTTAAGGGATAGAGAGATTTAACACAGAGGATTTATCCTGGTTCACCCGTTAACCAATGAGGCTACGTCCAGTCCTTGGCAGCACCAAGTTTTCTCACTATAACTGAACAAGTTACAGGACAGACAAGTATTATTTTCACACCTAGCCTCTTCAGGCTCCAGACAAGTATTGTTTGCACACCTAGCCTCTCCAGGCTCAGACGAGTATTGTTTGCACACCTAGCCTCTCCAGGCTCACTCAGGTTTGTTTGAGAGAAGTTTGTAAATAAATTACACTTTGCAAGTCTTTCACAAGCACTCAGATGAGTGAATTAAATGTGAAGTTCAAAAAGACTGCGTAACAACTTCAAATAATGAAAGAATGAAGATACAAATGTACAGAGTAAATGCTCTTTGAATGCTGTGTTCGTTCTCTCTTGAATCTTCAAAGTCTTCTTCTTTAAATAGGCCTCAAGGCATTAAAGCCGTTAGAGACAATTTTGAAAACTTGGCCTTTTGCAAATCTTCATTAAATGCAAATAGAGTCATTCTGGTCAGCCATAAAAGCTTAGAGGAACGTTGCATTGTTCTTTACGAAGAACAAAGTCTTTTGATACACCTTTAGTCTTTGTCAGGTCTTTACAAGTGCTTTTTGTCATCAGAGGGAAGACATTCCCTTTTTGTGTAACTTGCAGTTGTACTCAGATATAAAGTACTTTTGTTGTACTTCCTTTTCAAGAGATGAGACAACTTTAGTTTATTAGCAACTTAGGCTGAAGGAGTCTCAAAAGAGTTCTTCAGTCCAGAAAGGATTTATACCCGTTAGTCATCAGACGGATGAAAGCTTCATTAGACGGGTGAAAGTCATCAGACGGGTGAAAGCTTCATTAGACGGGTTGAGTATTTGTGTAGACTTCAGACAGTTGAACTTCCTTAGTTCAGACGAGTGATAACTTAGTCAAAAGACTGGTGAAAGCTTCATTAGACGGGTTGAGCATTTGTGCTGACTTCAGATAAGTGAATCGTCCTTTGTTCAGACGGGTGACTGGCTTCTTCAGACGGGTGAACTTTCCTTAGTTCCTAACGGGTGATAACACGCTAAAGCTCAGTTCATATAAACACTTAATGCTTATCATTATAATCTGTACATTGAGTAGACGGGTTAACCACCACAAACGGGTTCAATTAAATCATTGAATAAATGTTTAACTCTCATCAAAACTGTGATAAATGCACATCAGACATTTTGGAGACTCAACATCAGCTTGATTTCTGAAAGTTGACCTTGTTCTTACTTTGTCACTTGGTTGACCAAGGATTTGATTTTTCAGGATGGTAGGTTTTGAATTACCAAGCTTTCTGACTATCATTTGATGATTGAGTAGTGGACTCATCAACTTTGACTTCCTCGATGAGTTCCTTGCCTTTGTTGGTTGGACGAAGATCATTAACGTGAAGATCTACAAAAGATTCGTCCAGCTCTGATAATATTTTATCAGGCTTCTTGTCATCAAATTTAACATGGATTGATTCTTCAACAATTAAAGATCTACAAATATAAATCCTGAAAGCTTTAGATGTTTTTGAGTAACCTAAGAAAATACCATTATTAACTTTGGCATCAAACTTTACTAAATTATCCTTGGTATTTAATATGAAGCAAGCACATCCAAAAGGATGAAAATATGATGTGTTGGGTTTTCGTCCTTTCCACAATTTATATGGAGTCTTTTTTAGTATTGGTCTTATGTAGACTCTATTTTGAATATAGCATGCCGTGTTAACAGCCTCAGCCCAAAATCTCTTAGAGATAGAGTTATCATTGAGTAATGTTCTTGCCATCTCATGAAGATACCTATTCTTTCTCTCAACGACCCCATTTTGTTGAGGTGTTCTAGGGGCAGATAAATTATGAACAATACCATTTTCTTCATAGAATAGTTGGAAGTTTTCATTCTCAAACTCTCCTCCATGATCACTTCGGATTGAGTTTATACATATACCTTTCTCATTCTGAATTCTTTTACAGAATATTGAGAATACTTCGAAGGCTCATCTTTGTGAGCTAGGAACATCACCAGTGTCCATCTAGAATAGTCATCGATAATAACAAGCCCATATTTCTTTCCAATTAGAGAGGCAGTCCTTGTTGGACCAAACAAATCTAAATGTAGCAAATCTAAAGCTCTGGACATTGAAACAATATTCTTTGAATTGAAAGAATTTTTAGCTTGTTTCCCCTTTTGGCAGGCATCACAGAGAACATATGATTTATAGGCAAACTTTCGTAGACCTCTTACGAGTTTATGCTTCTGTAGCTTTGAGATTAATCTCAAGCTTGCATGACCAAGTGTCTTGTGCCAAATCCACTGTTCATCATTTACAGACATTAGACATGATACAGTTTGATTAGAGAGGTCATCCAAGTCAATTTATACACATTGTTTTGCCTCTGACCAGTGAATAAGTTGGACCCATCTGCATATTTGACTCTACACTTATCTTTGTTGAAAGAAACCACAAATCCCCCATCACACAATTGGCTTATGCTAAGCAGATTGTGTTTTAACCCTTCAACTAACAACACATTATCTATAGAAAGAGAGTTGTTCTTACCAATCTTACCAATACCCACAATCCTTTCTTTTTGGTTGCCTCCAAAGACAACTGAGCCTTCAGTTTTTGGCTTTAGATCTTGGAACATAGACTTTTCTCCTGTCATGTAACGTAAGCATCCACTATCTAGGTACCATGATTGGTGTCTTCTTCCTGCTGTCAAGCAAGTCTGCAACAGAATTATCATGCTTTTAGGTACCAAGATAGACTTGGGTCCTTTTTGGTTAGTTGCAGGCAGTTTAATAATTCTAGCATTTTTCTTGTGTATACATTTGGACGCAGAGTGTCCATTCTTGCCACAAACAGAACAATATATAACTCTATTTGACTCCATTCTCTTGTAAGAGATTTTCAGATTCTCTTTCTCATAGCCTATACCAGATTTGTTATGAGTAGATCTATATCTAAGAATTAAATTGACTTTCTTTGATCCATTAGTAAATTTTGACAGACTGACAGTTAGATATGCAACTTGATGCTTAAGTTTCTCAACCTCACAGGATGCACTGGACTCAGAACTTGAGATTTCAGTGAGACTGATTATATCTTCTCTTAGTTTGCCGTTCTCAGTTTTGACTTTGTCAAAGTCTTTATTAAATTTAGAGAACTTTCTTTTAAGAGTCTTATATTCTGAATAAACAATGCATGATTCATTTTATAATTCATCGTATGCTTCTTTAGAATAGTCAGATATATTTACCTCATCTTCTTCTGTTTCTGCCTCAGAAGAGATACTTGCCATAAGACAAAGATTTGTTGCTGGTGGGGATGTAGGTGGAGATCTTTCAAGAATATCCATTAAGTTCATCATTCCCCAAGCGGTTGTTTCTTTAGCCAAGACTTCTCTTCTTTCTTCGTGTATGCTACGAAACAGAAAAGCTCTTGCCTCACAGTCTAGAACAACTCTTCTTCTTTCTTCTGTGATGCAATCCTCCAGAGGTTTCATAGTGTACTGTCCATTGGTGATTGTGATTTGGAAGAAGGTTTCATCTGTGAGAGTCTTACAATGCTCCTCTGATCCTTGAGTTATGACAAATGACTTGAAGCTTTCTCTCTATGCTTCATAGTCTGAAGATTGATAGATTGGTGGTCCTATTGAACGAGTAGTTCGCCTTCTCATGTAGAGGGCATCAAGCATGTCAAGCATTCTTTTTGCAATATCATAATACATTATAATATTGACGATTCTATTGTCCAAGGCACAAATAAGAGTATAGACAGCCTTTGCATTGATTCTTGCTCTTCTTTCTTCTTCTATTGAGCACTCATTCCTCGGTTTTACCACTCGTTCTCCATTTATGACAACAGTAGGACAGAAGGCATCATCAGTGAACGCTCTCCATAGATCATCAGCATTTTGGGCTAAGTTGAATCTCATGAATAGTTCTCTCCACATAGCATAATCACCTATTCCATAAAAAATAGGCGGCCTATTTATAGAGAGGCCACTAATTTATCTCAAAGGACTAGCTTCAGGATACAAGGTGATTGAAGAAGTAGATTGTTCCTCTTCTTCAGAAGAAAAATTTTCGGACCAAAGACACAAGTTTGCTTCTTCTTCATTTTCTTCTTATTTAGAAGAGTCAAGATCTTCCCATATTGCCATGAGATTCTTGTTCTTCTTTTTGAAGAACTTTTTCTTATCTTTCAGCTGAGAGTTTTCTATAGTACATTTTTCATCGCAGGAATGATGTACCCTAGGTTAGACGACTACCATCGATGGATGGTTGATATGTTTGATATGCTTGATGTGCTTGATATGCTGTACATGATTCGTGTATTTATATGCCTATGTTTGTATGTTGGAATATTGGACAGTATGATGCATGCTTTTATGAATGATGTTGACAGTGATTGAAAGTGCCACAATGCATGTGTGAGATATGGGGTTGTGAATAAATGGGAGGATCACTGAAGAGAGTTCCTTGGTTGTACATGATGTTGTTGGAGCTTGCTTCACTTGCCATTGTGGTTACCAACTGCACTGTGAGGTGCTCAACCTAGAGGCTGAGCTCTGATACCAACTGAAGGTACCACAAATAAACACTAAGAAGGGGTTGAATTGTGTTTCCAAACTATTTCGAGAAAGCAAGTGTTAAAGCAAAGGTCTGTGTAAGCGGACGCTTAATAGAGAATTTTCAGCAAGGCAAAAGCATAAACACTTTCAGGCGTCTGGTTTATTAAAGATAAAATAGATTGATCAGAACTCTTTTACAAAGAAATATTTGAATATGCACACTTTAACCCCAAGGTTAGATACAGATAAACGTAGAGATATAAATAAAGCAATATTAAAGTTAGAGAGAAAAACACAGAGGATTTATCCTGGTTCACCCTAAACTTTGGGCTAAGTTCAATCCCTGGCTTAACCAAGAGTAAATGCAATAAGAAAGGGAATGACTTCTTGAACAAAAGAACTTCTCTAAAGATTTACAGATAGAAGTAGAGAAGAGAAGATAATTTTTCAAATAGGGAACTCAGAGAGCTTCTAGTGTAAGCTTTTTCAGAGTGAGCTTCCAAATGTATTCTCTAATTTCTTTGTATGTGTTCTTCTTGTTGTTCTTGTTCTGGTTCTCTCTATATTTCAAACTTCATCAAAGTCTTCTTAAATAGTCTTCACATGGCAAAGATCCGTTGTGAGACATTTCTTTGACTTTGTCTTCTTTTGAGGTTGTTTTTCTTCAAACGCCTTGAGCGACCATCAAAGAGTCGTTTTGATAGGAGCATTGAATGGTTTAGAACGTTGAAGGTGCTTTTGTACTATCGTACATGTTATTTTAGAGCAGCAACAAAATCAGAGCAGCTTTTAGAAACTTTGCTGCGTAGATTACCTCCTTAGTGCAATCAGTCAGAACAACAGTTCAAAACGGTTGTTATTGTATACTAAAGCTGTTTGCAAGACAGGTACTAGCTTCAGAGGCGCTTGGTTGTTTCTCTTTACTTTAGGAATGAATCCTAGTATATCTCGAAGACGTGAAATAACTTATTAAATATATTTCCTACATAATTAATAGTCTTTTTGATTAGATTTGATAAAAGATGATTCAAGATAGATAAAAGTCACTTGTTAAACTAATCTTCTTTTTGTAATCTTCATCAGATGCTTGGATAAATAAATTGAAGTTCATTCTTTCTTTAAAGATGCTTTGGACGCAAAATTTTGTTGACCAGATAAACTTCCTTCAGTTCAATCCATCAGACACTTCAGAAGATAAGACATCAAAGTGGTTTCTGCTTGATATTTTGTTTGGACGCTTGTTGAACTGGAAAAGTATTCTTTAGATACTGAAATGTTGAATACTACAGTAATATTCCTTTGCTTGCATCTATTAGACGCTTTCAATTTCTTCAGACGCATGATGATGAGAGTCTTCATTAGGAAGCTTTACTTGTATGATTTGAGATTATCATTAGATAAATTGCTTATAAATTTGCACACTCAAGTAACTCATCAACAAAGTTCACACAATTCATTTAAGTCATTAACTGAAATGTTAAGTTATATCAAAACACAAGGAACATATGATAACTCTTAGAAATAAGAGTTATTATGTACTTCTTTACTTAATGAATGCAAGTCTTTAATCTGCTTGACAGTTGAATATACTGATAACATATGTTTAAGAAAAGCTGTGTTGGGTGATCAGGAAATTAGATGGAAAATAGATGCTCTGGAATGCTACAGCGTTGGAAAAGAGGGCCACTACAAGACAAAAGTCATGCCAGCTCAGCAAGCTTCTTTGTGCTGATATCAATCAAGAAGGGTGTGTCCCACAGCTGAAGAGAGAGATTAATAGTTATTGTACTTAGGGAAATGGGCCAAGGATGTAGCTTTTGTGCTAATAGTACTAAAAGGCCCAAAAAGTGAGGGGAGAGAGTTGTAATAACCCTATTTGGGGAACATTCTCTATGGTTATATAGGAGATGTCAGCTGGCTGCGGAAGGATCATCTCTCTCTAGTGCATAGTACAGCCGCAACCTTGCTTTCTTTAATATTTCTTTGTAGCTTTTATTATCCATTAATGAAAATGTCTTTATCTTTAATTTCGTTTGCTGTTGTTATGCTCATCATGAGCTAAATCTCTTCAGCTGGGAGCTATGAACTTGTAATCAACACTTCTGGGTGATTTATGTTAATATATGCATTGCATTTTCTTCTATTCTGTGCCTCACTCCATTTTTGGTTGAATCTGATCATCTCAACTAGAGCACTTATTTGTTAAGCTTGGAAAAGTTGAGCAAGTGGACTTGTCTAGAAGATAAGGTTAATTTCAATTAATTGGAAAATTAATTGGAAGTTGATTGTGCTAGGTATAGACTATCAAGGCCGTAAGTATTTGGACGTACTAAACCAAGAACTGAGTAGATTTAATTTGAGCTTAGGAATAAGGAACATTTAATGAAACTTAGTTGTTACTGCTGGAAAGCAAATATTGTTCCTGGACTAAATGCTGCAGCATTATGAAGCATAAATTGCCCTATAGCAGAGATTACAAAGGATTAGCCTCCCTAGCTGTTTTTATAAACTGTTAACACTCTTCATTTGTTTTGTTTTTCTCTTGCAACTTTACCTTATCCAAAATCAGTTCTAGTTCTTGCAAAATACTTGGTTACCTCAAACTTTGATTGCTTGGTTTCTTAACACTTGTCAATTAGAAGTTCTAGCTTATAGCTGGAGTTGTTAGCTTATTCAAATCCTCGTGGGAACAATCTCTATTCACTCTTTATTACTTTTTACGATTGTGTACACTTGCACACATCACTATTTTGCACAACAAGTTTTTGGCGCCGTTGCCGAGGATCTTTGAATAGTGTTAACTTCTAAGTGTTATCAGTTTGGATCTTCTAGTGAAATTTTCTTACTCTAAAGTGTGTTGTGGTTTGAAGCAAGAATATAGCTATTTATGAGAAGGCACTGTGCACCCGAATTTTCGCTTGATCTAGAAATCGAAAGAACTTTAAGGAGAATTCGAAGGGAAAACAGGGGACTACTGGAACTGAACAACTTAGTCATGACAGATCCCGTAAACCAGGATTTGGTTAATATGAACCCAGATATTATCACCATGGCCAATGATAGAGCTAGAGGGATCGGAGATTATGCTATTTTTGACCCTACCACTATGAACACTGGGATAGTAAGGCCCAAGATCAATGCAAACCAATTTGAGTTCAAACTGATGATGTTTCAGATGCTGCAAACCGTGGGTCAATTTAGTGGTGCTGCTCATGAGGATCCCCACTTGCACATTAGCAGTTCTTGGAAGTTGCTAGCAATTTCAAGATGCTTGGAACATCAGATGAATCACTCAGGCTGAGACTGTTCCTTTATTCACTGAGAGACCAAGCCAAGGTTTGGCTTAATTCATTAGAGCCTAACTCAATGAATACCTGGAACAGGTTGGCAGAGAAATTTCTAACCAAGTACTTCCCACCAATCAAAAATGCCAGGCTTCGAAATGACATAACCTCATTCCAGTAAACTGTTGAAGAATCACTTTTCGAAGCTTGGGAGAGGTTCAAGAGGCTGTTGAAGCAATGTCCTCACCATGGAATACCTATTTGTATACAAATGGAAACCTTTTATAATGGTCTATCCACAACATCTAGGCTGACTCTCAATGCCTCTGCAGGAAGAGCTTTGCTTAACAAGTCTTATGATGAAGCCTATGAGATTATAGAAACTGTTGCTGCAAACAGCTATCAATGGCCCACTGCCAGGGCTCTTACTTAAGCTGCTAACACCCCAGTTGTCACAGCTTCTAAAAAACCCTCTGGACTACATGAATTGAGTGAGGTCACCACATTGAGTTCTTAGATGGCTTCACTAACCCACATGATCAAAAACCTAGCCACTGCTACTCAACTGCCCCCTATGACAGCAGTTGTGGAACAAAATTTTCCAGCCAGTGTGCTAGTATTGTCCTGTGTCTACTGTGGGGGAGAGCATGTATTTGAAAATTGCCATGGAAACCCTGCTTCAGTCAACTACATTGGGAAAAATAGGACTAATAATCCTTATTCTATCACTTATAATCCTGGGTGGAGACAGCACCTGTAACGCCCCGATTTTCACGCTTTCTAATTCTTTAGTATTATAATGTCTTTATTTTATTCGAGGTCTTAGGAATGGAAATAAAATATTCCGAGACCACAGTCATGCTCGACGATATCGTAGGAAGCTACGATTAAGTTTTGAGTCGAAAACTCAAACGGAGTCCGGTCTGCGTTTTTACACTGACAGTATGATTTTACTGCTCAGAAGACCTCAGATGGACCCGTGAACGAGACAGTAAGTCTTAGAATTCGATTCTCTACGTTTTGGTTAAATTTCGTAAAAATTTCAGAAAAATAACTTCCTGACCTTCGTTCGGGCGGAATCTTCAATCGGGTGACGAACGGAGCCACATATGGATTTACCGGGACTCGCCAATAAATAATCTTGATATCACATCATCCCAGGACACTTGGGAGAGTATGCCAGAGTCGTTGTGACGTTCGGAAATATCTGGACGCAATATGACCAAAATGCCCCTAACTTTAGTCTTTTACACTTTTACCATTATACCCTTTTGGCAAATGACCTTTTTACCCTTAAGTGAACTTTTAAGAGGCTGAACTCAGCCCCTCACTTCATCATTTTCGCACAGCCCCTCACCCCATAGAGTTCCATAGTTGTTCTTGAGAGAAAACTCCATTTTCACCTAGAAAAGCTTGAGTTTTTGTTGGATTCACTTGATTCCTTGAGCAATCTTTCTTCATTTCAAGGTAAGATCACTTCTATGATCTCTTAGCTTCTTGAATCTTTCTTTATTTCAAGATCAATCTTCATTTTCATGAAAATAATTTCTTAGATCCAAAACTTTGAAAATCCATAGGAAATTGTAGAAAAATCCTTTTGAGGTAAGACCAAGTTCTTTGAACTCACATCATCAATCTCTACCTAAACCTAAGAGCTTATGATTCAACTCTCATCATAGCTCAAAAAGCATTTTTGGCCGAACCCTCTTGGAAGATGATGAATAGTGTTTTCATCAAGTTTTGATTTTTAACACTAGATTTCATCCTTAGTTTTCCTAATGCCTTTGAATCCATGAAATGGAAACCAAAACAAATTTCTAACCTTTTTAACCTAGGGTGGCCGAAATCCTCTTTGTTAGGGTTGTTGAGTTTGGTTTTGATTGTTGTTTAATGTTGAATTGTTGTGTTGTGTAGTTGTTGACGATTATCAGGAGGTTCAGAAACCGATCAACCGACTTTGATCCGGGAATCTGCTCATCAAGAGGTATGGGGAGAAGAACCTCATCACACCAAGATGGTGGTAGTGAGAATGGTTGTTTAAATTTATGTGTGGGTGAAACCCTTTAGTTTGGGTTCACTTTTATGTGTTAAGTTTTGTGATGTGTTTATGCTTGAGTATGTTGTAGTGTACTTTAGCATAAGTTGATGATGATATGATTGATGAAAATCATTTTCATGTATGTTGAAAAACCTACTTTGATCACTAGATCAAGTATGGACTTTTATTGTTGATTATGAGACAATAATGTGTGATGGACTTGGATGTTTGATTATGATGTAGTAATGTGTATTATGGTTATCATGATTGTGTAAGTATTGTGAGCCATATTTTGTTTGGTTGATGGAGTAAAACTTCACATTGATTCCTAGTTGGCTTTTAGCCATGGTTTTTGAGAAAAGGAAGAACATGAGTAGATCTTGATTAAGTCAAGTTTTGATGTAAAGAAAGTGTTTTCAATAACTTGTGTTTTTTTAAAGAAAACCCTAAGTGTCTTTGAATGGAAATTAAAGCTCAAAGTGCTTTCACCAAAGTGAAACATATTTTATACCTTATCCTTAGTCCATATAGTTAATCAAGGGGCTCAAAATGAGAAAAGAAGTGGTTTCATGAAGAGAATCAAAATGGTTCCCTAAGGTTGATGTCTTGTTTTGAGGCAACTTTTCGCTAAGCGAAATTACTTTCGCTACGCGAAAAACAGGGAAAGCCTAAGTTGGGCATCACTGCCTCACTTTCGCTAAGCGAATTCATATTCGCTAAGCCAATCAAACGAGTTTCGCTACGCGAATTACGTCTCGCTGGGCAATCCAGAGAAGTCTCCAAAGGAGGTATGACCGCCTCCATTTCGCTAAGCGAAATTATTTTCGCTACGCGAATACAATGCATTTCGCTACACGAATTCTGTTTCGCCGAGCGATCCAGAGGCGTTTACAAAGAGGTTTAACTGTCTGAACTTTCGCTAAGCGAATTAATATTCGCTAAGCGAATACACTACATTTCGCGTTTACAAAGAGGTTTAACCGTCTGAAATTGCGCTAAGCGAATTCATATTCGCTAAGCGAATCCAATGCATTTCGCTACGCGATTTGTGTCTCGCCGAGCGAACCAGAGGAGTTCCAAAAGAGGCATTCTTGTTTCAATTTCGCTAAGCGAATGTAATTCCGCTAAGCGAATTACATGTTCAGAAAATGCTAAAAATAGAATAAGTAAGTGTTTTAAAAAATGAGTTTTCAATTGAGAAGTTGTTCTGGTTTACAAACGTTTTGGGTTTTGAAACAGTAGTTCGATGACGGACCGGTGATTCGGACCCCGCTCAATCGTTCAATTGTTTCAGTCTTGTGATGACTCGATCCCGGAGGGATCACGAGATTTATCCGGTGGATAAAGGTTTTGTTTTCAAAAGACGCGTATAGTTCCTAAGGAAGAGAACCTTAGTAGACTTTGAGGTTTATCCGGGGGATAGACATTGCTTGATCGCATCTGCTTTGTGTAAGCATTGGCATTTCATTTGCATAGTTGTAAGGCCTTGAGCCTAGGAGTTGAGCTTACACCTTGATGCGGGTGCGAATCTTACGGTGACGATCTTCAATGGTCTTTTGGGAGGTATCAGGGTTGGAAGGGCTGACATGTGACCAGTTGGTAGCTCTTCTGTGTCGTGGCGAATCCGTGCAATACACTGATATCCTCTACTAGATGCCGTACTTTTCATGTTTGGTCGAGAGTGTTTCCGTAAAAGCCAGAAACGTGCACGTTACGAATGTTGTAGCATCTTGCCCAAGGCTGGCGCGCACGGAACATGTCCTCCCATTCACTCTCTCCGAATGTTTTGTTAGCTCCATGGAGTAGGGGTCAGAGTAGTACCCAGTGACATTGACATTGAGTCATATACATTGCATTGCATTGCATAGCTATTGATGTTTATATTTACTGTTATACATCGTTGTACTGTTAAAGAATGCCTTATTATTTTATGCTGTCAACTGCTTAATATGTTTGACCTTGAGAATTCCTGTAAGCATGTTGGGTACGTGGTTACCCGGTGAGTCGTCCCGTTTTTACTATTGCTGTTTTGTTGTGTTGATGAACGGGAATCTCACCCATATCTGTATGTTTTCTGTTGGTACTTGCTGTTGCTGTTTGAACAGATGGACGTGATGATGGTTCAGTCCAGTAGTTCCTTTGAGCCATGAGGAGGCCCTTCTTTTTGTGGTCTAGTTTTGTTGTCGGCCAGACTATGTCGTTTTTGTAGTACTTTTGGGAGCTACGACTCCTTGTACATATTGTATTTCTTATTGTATTAGTTGTACATTAGACCTATGTCTGTATATAATAATGTTGACGTTTCCATTTCTGTTTCTGTTCTGTGGTATGTTCTAGACATGCATGGCGAACCTAAGTTCGTTTATTAGTATTATTACCTTTCCATTGCATCTTGTGAAAAGAAAAAAAAGAAAACCGTATTTTCCGCATTAAGAAATATTTTCGGCCCTATAAACGTTCGGGAATGTGGCACTCGGGAAAGGGTGTTGCAGCACCCACATTTCTAATGGAGTAATCCTGCCAATGCCAATGCTGGTAGTTCAAGTGCCCAAAACAGGAACATGATTTCTCCACCAGGATTCCCTTCCCAAGGCAGTCAAGGGCAGACTCAACAAACTCCAAAGACTTCCAACTCCATAAGTCAAGAATCTTCTATGGAGACTATTTTGAAGGCCTTTATGAATGAAACAAAGGCCCACCTACAAGATCAGGGAGTTGCTATAAGGAACTTGGAAACTCAGGTAGGACAGCTGGCCAATGCCTTGAACAATAGGCCTATTGGTACCCTACCTGCTCAAACTGAGACCCCTTCTTCTGCAATTGAGAAAGGTAAAGAGCATTGCAACGTCATTAGCTTAAGAAGTGGGAAGAAAATTTTTGATACCAAGGCCACAAAAGAAAAAGATGCAGGAGTAAGCAGTACAATTGAGTCAGATGAAGAAGTGCATGTTTCAATTGAAGATCCTAAAAAATCAGCAACCACCAATGTCAAGCAACCTCTACCAAACTTGATACCCGAGAGGCCTCCAGCTCCTTTTCCACAAAGGTTGAAGAAGGAAGCTCAAGAGAAGCAATTTAGCAAGTTTATGGAGGTTCTTAAGCAACTGCACATCAATATCCCATTGGTTGAAGCTCTGCAGCAAATGTCTAACTACACAAAATTCATGAAAGATGTTCTTACAAAAAGAAAGAGACTGGGAGAATTTGAGACAGTAGCTATGACTAAAGAATGTAGTTCCTTACTATAGAATAAAGTGCCTCAGAAGATGAAGGACCTAGGCAGTTTCACTATACCATGCTCGATAAGAAATACCTATTGTGGTAAGGCTTTGTGTGACCTTAGGGCCAGTATCAATCTTATGCCTGTGTCTATTTTCAAACAGCTTGGCATTAGTGAAGCCAGGCCAACCACAATAACATTGCAGCTAGCAGACAGATCTATTGCTCATCGGGAGGGCAGAATTGATGATGTGTTAATCAGAGTGGATAAATTTGTTTTTCCAGTGGATTTCATTATTTTGGATTTCGAAGCTAACAAGGAAGTTCCAATCATTCTTGGCAGACCCTTCCTAGAAACAGGGAGGAATTGAATCGATGTTTAGAAAGGAGAGCTCACCATGCGGGTAAATGATCAACAGGTTACTTTTAATGTTTTCAATGCTTTACAATACCCTGATGAAGGAATGGAAGGTTGTTCCTTTATTAATAGCCTAGAATCCTTAGTTCAAGAACGATTCATGGCCACTGACGCAGAACTATGGGTTGAGGCTGAAGTTGACAGTGAAGAATTAAATGCTGTGGTTGAGCAGAGATGTGGGCAAAGGCCCTGGGTAAGAAGGTTTGAATCTCTTGATTTGACTGATGACAGTTTGAAGGAGAATGTTCCTTCTATAGACAATCCTCCTGTACTTGAATTGAGGCAGCTATCTGATCACTTAAAATATGCATATCTCGGAGAGAAGGGGAATCTACCTGTAATAATCTCTTCATTTCTCACTGTTGAGCAAGAACACAGCCTCATCTCTGTTTTGAAAAGATAGAAAAAAGCCATTGCATGGCAAATGGCTGATATAAAAGGAATTAGTCCTAGCTTGTGTATGCATAGAATACTGTTGGAAGAGAGTGCTAAAAATAGTGTTGAAGGGCAGAGAAAGCTGAATCCTATCATGAAGGATGTGGTAAAAAAGGAGATTATCAAATGGCTGGATTCAGGAATTATATATCCTATTTCTGATAGTGTGTGGGTCAGCCCTGTGCAATGTGTCCTGAAAGGAGGGGTGACTGTGGTTAAAAATGAAAAAAATGAGCTGATCCCTACCAGAACAGTTACAGGATGGAGAATTTGCATGGACTATAGGAGGCTAAATAAGGCAACTTGAAAAGATCATTTCCCACTGCCTTTTATTGATCAGATGTTGGATAGACTTTCAGGGAAGGAGTTCTACTGTTTCTTAGATGGCTACTCTGGCTATAACCAAATAGCAGTAGCTCCCGAGGATCAGCAGAAAACTACTTTCACTTGTCCTTATGGCACTTTTGCTTTCAGAAGGATGCCCTTTGGCTTATGCAATGCACCAGCCACCTTCCAGAGATGCATGATGGCCATTTTCTCTGATTTCATTGAGAAGTCCATGGAAATATTCATGGATGATTTTTCAGTCTTTGGAGAATCATTCCATGGATGTTTGGACAATTTAGAACAGGTCCTTAATCGATGTGAGGACATTAACCTGGTTCCAAATTGGGAAAAATGTCATTTTATTGTCAAGGAAGGCATTGTATTGGGACATAAAGTATCAAAGAAGGGGATGGAGGTTGATAAAGCAAAAATTGAAGTGATTGAAAAACTTCCTCCCCCAACATCAGTAAAGGGGATCAGAAGTTTCTTAGGACACGCAGGATTTTATAGGAGGTTCATCAAGGACTTCTCCAAGATATCCAAGCCCTTATGTAAATTGCTGGAGCATGACAGAGCATTTTATTTCACAACATAATGTCTTGAAGCTTTTGAACTTCTAAAAATGGCTTTAATCACAGCTCCAGTAATTGTAGCCCCAGACTGGGAACAGCCTTTTGAACTAATTTGTGATGCCAGCGATTTTGCAGTGGGAGCTGTTCTTGGTCAGAGACACAACAAGGTATTTCATACTATTTATTATGCTTCAAAGACCTTAATTGATGCTCAGATCAACTACACTGCCACTGAAAAAGAACTGCTAGCTGTGGTTTTTGCCTTTGATAAATTTAGATCTTATTTGATGGGAGCCAAGGTGGTGGTTTACACTGATCATGCATCAATTAAGTACCTCATTGATAAGAAAGATGCAAAACCAAGGCTTATAAGGTGGGTGCTTTTGCTGCAAGAGTTTGATTTGGAGATCAGAGATAAAAAGGGCATCGAAAATCAAGTAGCAGATCATTTGTCCTGAATTACAGAGAGCACTGAGGAGCAGTCTAAAAAGGAAATTGAGGAGTGTTTTCCTGATGAACAATTATTATGAATAGAAGATGCTGCAGCACCTTGGTATGCTGATATGGTGAATTTCTTGGTGAGTGGAGTCATCCCAGTGGAAATGAGTTCTCAACAGAAAAAGAGATTCTTCCATCAGGCTAAATATTTCTATTGGGATGAGCCTTACTTATACAAGAAATGCCTAGATTAGATATTGAGGAGATGTGCGGCTGAGGAAGAAACAATTGAAATCCTAAATCAATGCCATGCTGCCCCTTATGGAGGCCATTTTGGGGGGAAAGGACTGCTGCCAACGTCCTTCAATCTGGTTATTTTTGGCCCACATTGTTCAAAGATGCCCAAGAATTTGCAAAAGGCTGTGATAGATGTCAGAGAGTTGGTAACATCTCTAGCAAGTAAGAAATGCCATTGAATGCTATCCTGGAGATTGAATTATTCGATGTTTGGGGTATTGACTTTATGGGTACTTTCCCTATCTCATATGGGAATGCATACATCATAGTAGCAGTGGATTATGTGTCTAAGTGGGTGGAGGCAGTGGCATTGCCCTCTAATGATGCAAAGGTAGTTACCAAGTTCTTGCACAAGAATATCTTTACCAGGTTTGGTACTCCTCGAGCCATAATCTGTGATGAAGGCTCACATTTCTGTAACAAGCAATTTGCCAACTTGTTGGCAAAGTATGGTGTCAAGCATAAGTTAGTCACTGCCTACCACCCACAAACAAGTGGCTAGGCTGAAGTGTCTAACAGAGAAATTAAAAGAATCCTGGAGAAAGTGGTCAATCATTCTAGGAAGGATTGGTCCTTACACCTGGATGATGCCCTTTGGGTTTACAGAACTGCATTCAAGACTCTTATTGGCATTTCTCCTTACAGATTGGTCTATGGAAAAGCTTGCCATTTACCAATTGAGCTACAATATAAGGCTTTTTGGGCAACCAAGAAGCTCAATTTTGATGCGCAAGCAGCTGGGACAACAAGGCTCCTGCAACTCAATGAATTAGAAGAATTTAGGCTTTTTGCCTATGACAATGCTGAAGTATACAAGAGCAAAACCAAGGCTTGGCATGATCAAAAAATTCAGCCAAGGGAACTGGGGGTGGGCATGAAAGTATTGTTGTTTAATTCCAGATTAAGGTTGTTCCCTTGGAAACTTAAATCAAGATGGTCAGGGCCATTCAAATTGGTGAAAGTATACCCCCATGGAGCTATGGATTTGTTAGATGAAAGTTCTGGCAGAGAGTTCAAGGTTAATGGACAATGAGTAAAACAATACTGGGGTGAGCCGTGCACAAGGATGAAGGCCACTATCCAGCTCACTGATCCCTGAGTACTACAAGCTGAAAGTCAGGCTGACGACTTTAAACCAAGCGCTACTGGGAGGCAACCTAGCTCTTAAATCCTTTCTTTTCTTTTTGTTAAATTTCTTTTTTTAGTTTCTTTTCTTACCATGTCAATAAATAATGTTAGCAGAAATGTGGTGCATATGTTTTCGAAGGTTTGAGATCAGAAAAAGGGGGTGTTACATGAGATTTTTGAGCCCAATGAAGTGGGGCAGGTTTGGAGCCCAGTTCGTCCAGATAAAGATTTAATTGAAAAAGTTTGAAGTTGGATAGTTGCAGTTGAGAGGATTTTTTATAAAGATAGGGACAGGCAGTGGTCCAACGGAAGCATTTCTCTCTCCTAGACTCATTTACTTTGACCCCATCTTCCCAATCACTCACATCTCCCCATTACGTCTCACTCCTATTAAAGAACCACTTTCCCTTGTTCCTTTTCCACATTCATTCCCCACCACAACCACTCTACCTTTCTCGCAGACCCCATCTCCCTAAACACCATAAAAGACCAAATCACTGAATAGTCATGGGGAGAGTCAAGACACGAGCTATTAAGAAGGTCCCTGCTGTCCCCATCTTAGACAGCTCTGGTGAAGAAGCTCCCACCTTTGTGGATGATAAAGCTAGGGTTCGATTTGACAATGAAATCTTAAAGAGGGGTTTCCATCTGGAAAAAGGGTTCGTCCTCACTTCTGACGTGCATTATGGGATGACAGAAGAAGTTGCTCACATTATTGATGCCCACAACTGGAAGAAGTTTGTTGCTCATCCGAGAGACCCCATTATGCCTTTAGTAAGAGAGTTCTACGCGAACCTAACTTCACCTCAACAGAAATATGCAATGGTGAAGGGCACTCGTGTATCCTTCTCTGCTACCATTCTGAATAAGCGTTGGGGTTTGAGTGACATTGAAGATGAATATATGGCTGAGTTGGAAGGAGTGGCTGAATGTGCATTGAATGATATGATGCAAGAGCTCAGAGTCGAAGGTACTGCTTAGCTTATTCAGGATGACAACTGGAAGTTTGCAAGGCCTGCCTTGAAGCCTCTTGCCAAAGTGTGGTATCATGTGCTTAGACACAAAATGTTGCCCACTGCCCATCTGGAAACAGTTGATAAGGAGAGGTTGGTTCTCCTATTCTGCATTTTAAAAGGCAAGAAGGTGAATGTAGGCAAGCAGGTAGAAAAAGAAATCATTGCATGTGCTTTCAAGCCAAAAGGGCGTCTTTTCCTCTCCTCCTTAATTACTGATCTCTGTTTGAGAAGTGGAGTCACACCCTCTTCTGGAGAGGAGATCATGTCCAACAAAGGTGCTCTCGATCTTGCTGCAATAAAAAGGTTTACAGCATCTTCATCCAAATCTGCAGCAGCTCCATCTCAACCCTCTGTGCAGCACGACCAACAAGAGGGGTTGGCAAAGAAAATGGATAACTATACCAGAATGCTGCAGCATCATATGCAAAAACAACAACTGTTTTGGAGCTTCTCCAATGACTTCTTCATATGGCAGAAAAAAACTTTTGAGCTAAACAATTTTAAGAAGGCTCTGCCTTGTCCCCAATTCCCTGAAGAGATTCTTGACCCCTTTGAGGCTGCAAAGTCTGTTACTGATAACCCTAATCCAAACTAAAGCCCCAGCTCTTTTTCAGTCAAAAATAATGAAATTAGCTCCGATTGGTGCCCACCTGCCCCACCTAGAAACTCACCTCCACCCTCAGCTCAATCACCTGGTTCGGGAAAGGGAAGTAGGAAAGTGGGTGCGGACCCTGTGGAACCACCTCCTTTAATAGTGCCTAAATAAGGAAGAGTCAAGCATGTAGCTCCCCCACTCCGAAGGAAAAAGCTTAGAGCATCTGAGAACTCCAAGTATCTGTTAACTAAGGACACTGAGGAAACTGAGGACAATATGCCTATCGTAGGCAGAGCTGGACCAACGAGGGTTTTCAAGTCTTCCAAGACTCCCCCTCAGGACAAGCAAAAAGCTGGTGAAAAGGAGGGAGCCGATGACATCACTATCACCAAGGAAGTCCCAGGATCAAGCAAACTCACTTTGAAGCAAATGGCTCAAGCTGGCAGAAGAAGGAGCAACTCTTGTTTAGCCCAACTCTGAATAACAATTCCACAATGCTGCGGCATGCTGTAGCATCTGATAATCAGGATGTTCTCTAACTCTCTGTTTTTTCTGTTTCCTATTTTCTTTTGATAGTCTATAATTAGGAAGTTTTGTCTTAAGTCTTGTGTTGTTTGTGTTAGTCTATACCTGTTTTGCATGGTGCACCCATTGTCCTGCCCCCATTTGTACTCATTTTCACTATTTGTTGGTAGTGGGGACATTGCCCCAAATTGTGGGGGAGAAGTTTGGTGGGGGGGCTTCCTTTCGAAAAATAATGAATGAAATTAGTGATCTTTTCTTTTTCTCCATATTCAACCTGTGAGGATTAAGTGCATGTAGATGTGGAAACCTTTGGTTTAGTAGAAATTTGAAACCTGAATTCTGTTCTTTACACTTGCTCTTAGCTCAAGATAGTAATTGAAAGTTTTTCTAGAGAAAGGTGAGGCCAAGCATTTGGAGTTGATTTAAAATGATCTTAATCTGCCAATCAGTGGGTGAGACAAAGCATAAAAAAAAAACATAAGTTTGGGGGTTTATTCTTCCAAACAAAAAGGGCAGTGCACAAAAAGGTACCCCTGTGAGGCTGATGGATTACTGGGGAAATGTCTGTTCCCAATAAGGAGGGCACCCCTGTGAGATCATGTAGGTTATTGGGGAATTACCTGCTACTTTTTTTTTTTTTATCTTTAAAAAAAATTTATTTTCCACCTGTGTGGTATTAACTGATGCAACATACCCCCATGGTTGAAGGAATTAAGGGAAGTTTGGTCAACTTTATGATGTGTGGTTGAGCTGAGTATTTAGGATCACTTGAGTGAGCTCATCTTGGGTAATAGGGCTGCACACACACAATTGGAACTAGATTCTGGATCAAAGGTGTTGCTGAACATAATGGTGCGGAATGGTGTGTTTGTCTGAGGTTGCTTGGAGAATTGTGAAAGCTGATCTAATTTCTGCCATTTCTTGATTTTGGGTGTTCTAGTAGGCTGTTTCGTTGTGTCTTCTATTCATTTCATCACTTGAGGACAAACAATGATTCAAGTTTGGGGATGTGATAACTCTTAGAAATAAGAGTTATTATGTCCTTGTTTACTTAATCAATGCAAGTCTTTAATCTGCTTGACAGTTGAATATACTGATAACATATGTTTAAGAAAAGCTGTGTTGGGTGATCAGGAAATCTGATGGAAAATAGATGCTCTGGAATGCTACAGCATTGGAAAAGAGGGCCACTACAAGACAAAAGTCATGCCAGCTTAGCAAGCTTCTTTGTGCTGATATGAATCAAGAAGGGCGTGTCCCACAACTGAAAAGAGAGATTAATAGTTATTGTACCTAGGGAAATGGGCCAAGGATGTCACTTTTGTGATAATAGTACTAAAAGGCCCAAAAAGTGAGGAGAGAGAGTATTTTATAATAACCCTATTTGGGGAACATTCTCTGTGGTTATATAGGAGAGGTCAGCTGGTTGCGGAAGGATCATCTCTCTCTAGAGCATAGTACAGCCGCAACCTTGCTTTCTTTAATATTTATTTGTAGCTTTTATTATCCATTAATGAAAATGTCTTTATCTTTAATTTCATTTGCTGTTGTTATGCTCATCATGAGCTAAATCTCATCAGCTGGGAGCTATGAACTTGTAATCAACACTTCTGGGTGATTTATGTTAATATATGCATTGAATTTTCTTCTATTCTGTGCCTCACTCCATTTTTGGTTGAATCTGATCATCTCAATTAGAACACTTATTTGTTAAGCTTGGAAAAGTTGAGCAAGTGGACTTGTCTAGAAGATAAGGTTAATTTCAATTAATTGGAAAATTAATTGGAAGTTGATTGTGCTAGGAATAGACTATCAAGGCCTTAAGTATCTGGACGTACTAAACCAAGAATTGAGTAGATTTAATTTGAGCTTAGGAATAAGGAACATTTAATGAAACTTAGTTGTTACTGTTGGAAAGCAAATATTGTTCCTGGACTAAATGCTGCAGCATTATGAAGCATAAATTGCTCTATAGCAGAGATTACAAAGGATTGGCCTCCCTAGCTGTTTTTATAAACTGTTAACACTCTTCATTGTTTTGTTTTTCTCTTGCAACTTTACCTTATCCAAAATCAGTTTTGGTTCTTGCAAAATACTTGGTTACCTCTAAACTTTGATTGCTTGGTTTCTTAACACTTGTCGATTAGAAGTTCTAGCTTATAGCTAGAGTTGTTAGCTTATTCAAATCCTTGTGGGAACGATCTCTCTTCACTCTTTATTACTTGTTACGATTGTGTACACTTGCACACATCACTATTTTTCACAACAATATACGCTTGACACTAACTATCAGACGCATAGTAAGGCACGCAGACGCTTGGAGACCTAACAGAAGCCTAGTTGAAATGGGAAAGTTGAAAGACTATTGGAGAAGTCAGAAGTTTCTTAGGTTTGGCTGGTTACTACACGAGATTCATTGAAGGTTTCTCTAAGATTGCGTTACCTATGACATAGTTAACAAGGAAAGAGTAAGCCTTTGAATGGATGGATGAGTGTGAACAGAGTTTCCAATAGTTAAAACAGAAGCTTTATACATTTCCGTTTTAGTGTTACTTGATCCTTTGGGAAATTTTGAAGTATATTGTGATGCTTCATACCAAGGCATGGGTTGTGTGATTATGCAAGATGAGAGAGTAGTAGCTTATGCTTCAAGACAGTTGAGGATTCAAGAAAATAATTATCCAACCTATGATGTCAAGCTAGCAGCTATATGGTTTGCATTGAAGATATGGAAACACTATCTTTATGGAGCTCAATTCGGTCTGTTTAGTGACCACAAGAGCTTAAAGTACTTGTTTGATCAGAATGAGCTAAACATGAGACAACAGAGGTGGATGGAATTCATAAAGGATTATGAATTCGTTCTGTATTACCATCCGGGAAAAGCTAAGGTGGTGGCAGATGTATTAAGTAGGAAATCTCTGCATGTGTCTGCAATGATGGTTAAAGAGGTTAGAGTTACTTGAAGAATTCAGGGATCTGAGTTTAGAGCTCGAGGTATCTAAGGATAGGATGTACCTAGGAATGACTTTGGTAACTAGTAAGTTGCTTTGATTGATTAAGGAAAAGCTAACGTGGTGACAGATGCATTAAGTACGAAATCTCTGCATGTGTTTGCAATGATGGTTAAAGAGTTAGAGTTGCTTGATGAATTCGGGGATCTGAGTTTAGAGGTCGAGGTATCTAAGGATAGGATGTACCTAGGAATGATTTTTGTAACTGGTGAGTTCCTTAGAATGATTAAGGAGAAGCAAGGATCTGACCAGTACCTTAAAAAGATAAAAGAGTTAATAGAGCAGAATAGGACTTTCGAGTTTAACGTGGATGACCATGGGGTTATTAGATATAGGGAATGGATTTGTGTACCTGTGGATATAGAAATTAGGAAATGATCTTAGAAGAAGGCCAAAAGAGCAAGTTAATTTTTCACCCAGAAGCGACAAAGATGTACCAGGACTTGAGGAAGATGTTTTGGTGGCCATGGATGAAGAAAGAAATAGCAGAGTATGTGTTGTCTTGTTTGATATGTGAGAAGGCAAAGATCGAACATAGAAAACCAGCTGGAATATTACAATCTTTGGATATCCCAAGTGAAAATGAGACAGTATAGCAATCGACTACGTAATGAGATTGCCGAGGACTCCGAAAGGATTTGATACATTTTGGGTAATCATTGATCGGTTGATGAAATCTGCGCATTTTTTAGCCATCAACGAAAAGTATTCTTTCAAGAGGTTAACCCAGATATACATCAAAGAGATAGTAAGGTTACACGGAGTATCTTCAAGTATAATATCAGACCGTGACCCAAGGTTTACGTTATGCACTACGCCAGTTTATGCCTTTGGAAGCGCACCTTCAATAGCGTTTTCTAGTGAAACGCTGTGTTTAATGATGCGGAGAATGTGCAATAGCGCTTCTCCTAGGAAGCGCTATTAGATGAATGAGAATAGACAGCGCTTCATCAAGAAAGCGCTGTTAAAATGTTGATAAGAGAATAGATAGTGCTTCCTTGAGGAAGCGCTGTCTAAGGTATGGGAATAGACAGCGCTTTTTCAAGGGAGCGCTGTCTAAGGTCACACTAAGACAGCGCTTCCTTTGGTAGGCGCTGTCTATTCTCCTTTTCCCTTGCATTAAATTTTCATAACGTATACTTCTTCCCCCTCGCGCGCTCACACAAAACACTCACGTACTGTTTATTCCCTCCTCCACGACCTAAGTTCAGACACCACTCATCCTCATCATTGCCACCATTCTCAAACCTTAACCTCCGCGAGAACCACAGCAAACACCATTCTCAAACCACCGCGAAAACCACCTTTCATCAAGTGCATTGCTCGTTCGGCCTGCTTTCTGCCCAACGCGAGAACTGTGACACCCACTAACCCGCATATAATAAAACATTAGTAAAATCATACATGCCTTTAATAAAGAATAATATAATAATTAAATTAAAAACATTTTCTCAAGGGCAATGTGCATCACATCATCTATAACTTAAACGTAGGAATCTGAACTAATCAAAATCCTTTAAAACAAACTGCGGAAAACATAAATAATAAACATAACCCAAATCCCGATGTCACATATCAGAGTTGGTATACATATACCGATAATACATCGGAATAAAACTAAACAACTGAACGTAAATCCTAACTACTACTACTAAGAGAGATCTCCACGGGATCACTCCTCGTCGGCATGTTCACCCTTCTCTGCACATACAACATCATATGCACAAGAACAACAAAAGATAGGGGTGAGAAATACGATCATAAACATATGCAAATGGAATGGAATAGTAATTAAGATGACATATAACATACATCAATATATATATATATATATATCAGAGATGCATGTCAATGCGAATGCAACATCACTACTCCGTATGCATGTGGTCAACAACTCTAACTCTGGAAAGAAGATTAGGAGTACATGTCCGGTTATCAACGTGGATGATATGCCAGACCATGGGCCATCCCCGAACACTCTCACTAATCCTGATAACGTATAGTGGCTAGTCAGGGTACTCAAGCTTATTCATTAGGTCACTCCGACAATAGGTAGCTAGCCCATGTCACCTGGAACTTCCATACCCAATGTACCCGCAAGGCCGAGTTAACACCCATCGTGGCCTCCACTATCGCGATTCATCGTTTGCTTTCCACCCAACATATCAACTTCAACGTATGATGCGTTCAATGTTCATCAATATGCAAACACATGTCCAACCATCCATCATCAACACCATTACATGGCTATCAACTTTGACCAACAAGCATCAAAGATGATTTAACCAACAACATCGGTAACAGTACGTCGTTACCAATAACATCATCCTCTTATTAATTGTTCTATTGTTAAGTCTTAACTTAACATTATCATTATTAAGTATTATACTTAATCTTTTTATCTAAACCTCAATTCATATTTTATTAAGATTATAACTTAATCTTAATATTTAAACCTCAAGTCATATATTTATTAAGATTATAACATAACCTTAATATCTAAACCACAATTCATATCTTATTAAGATTGTAACTTAATCTTAATATCTAAACCACAATTCATATCTTGTTAAGATTATAACAAGCCTACAAAAACTATCCATCAAGCATAAGGGGTCAAAACTGCTCCTGGGCACGTGAGAATCGATTTCCAATCTCTGGAATCGAGTTCTCAAGCCTTCAAATCGATTTCCAATCTCTGGAAATCGGTTTCAACATGTTCAAATCGATTTCCCCAATCGATTTTGAACAAGTAAAATCGATTCTAGAAATCGATTTCTACAAGGCCAAACATATTTCCACACCTTGGAAATCGATTCTTGGAGGATTCAAATCGATTTCCATGTGCTGGAAATCGATTTCTGGGTGTCAAATCATACAGCAGCGGGTTTTCTCCGCTATCGGACCAGTCTACATTCTCTAATTAACATATCATTCGAGCCTAAGCTATTTATCTCCAATTTGATTAGTCCAACACTCATAAATCATAACCTAAGGGTTCTCAAACTAATCCTTGGTCATCAATCTCACATTGCCTATTTATTTTCTCCCTATAACTATGTTCTAATAGCATAAGGTTAACAAAACACCATATCATGGCATAAACAACATGCTCATCATCATCAATTCATCAACAATCATATAAATCATGAACTCATAGTTATAAACATGTTATAACATCAGATTATTCATCAATCAATACTCATATAGCCAGAAAACAACATAACAACATTCATAGGCATACGCAGGCATACATAGGGGTCATGGGTTAACCCCTTCATCTTAACCTATCCCAAAACCCACATATTCATGACCAATTTTCTCCCCCCATACCTTGTATGACGATTCACAGCCTAAGGGAAAAAGAACAGAGCCAAGTTCTGCTATGGTTCCTTCTTACGGGTTCAGCACTTGATCATGATCGCAACACTGGAAAGCAAAGTCGATCTTTAAGTTAAGGATTGAAAGGGAAAACAAATCTAGGATTAGAAACTCACCTTGGTTTCTAACTTAGGAGATTAACTCTAGTAGCAGGGATAGACTAGCCAAACAACGGCGTGTTCTTGACGAAGAACACCAAAGCAGGATTCGTCCTTTTGGGTTTTCTAGAGCAAGAGATCAGTGAGCTCCTAGGGATGAGAAGAGGCAAAAAGTGAGTACAATAGGGTGTGGATACTAGGTTTAGGTCATACGCTATGTATATATAACTGTTAGGGACGTTTTAGGACAAATGGGCCGTACACAGTATAGCCCGGTAACCCAAACGCGTACACAAGCTCTGACACGCATGGGAATCGATTCCACAACCACGGAAATCGATTTTCCATTAGCCAAATCGATTTTCTTATCAAGGAAATCGATTGTGCCCTTTAAACAATCGATTTTCACTTTCTAGAAAACGATTTCTTCACCTGGAAATCGATTTCCCTTTCAGAAAACGTGTTTTTGGCCTCGACACCTGAATAAGACTTGTAGATAATTATCTAAGCTTTCCAACGCATCCAAGATCATCTCGATCGGATGTCTAGAAGTCAAGATATGGCCAAAACCGTGAAACAGGTTATTTAGACTCGGATGGATCGATTATTCTAAAGGCTGAACTACTACAACAATGAACTTATGCATCAAAAACAGGCATAAACAACATACGCAAACACCTATAATTAAGTATTAACACATATAGACATAGAAGTGAAAAGCAGGGTGTTACAATTCCAGCCCCTTATAAAAATTTCGTCCTCGAAATTTCTACTCACCTTAAGTAAACAGATGCGGGTATGACTCCTTTATCTTGCTCTCCAACTCCTACGTAGCAATTTCTTCTGTAGCTCCAATCCAAATGAACTTGACCAAGGGTATTTCCTTTCCTCTCAGCTACTTGACCCTTCGATCTTCACCCGAAGTGGTAACACCTCAAAGGTCAAGTTATCCTTTAGTGGAATAACATCGGGTACTATCACATGGCTTGGATCATGAACATACTTTCGAAGTTGAGACACATGAAACACATTATGAAGGTTTGACAAGAACGGGGGTAAGGCTATCTGGTAGGCGACTTCACCGACTCTTTTTAGAATTTGGTAAGGACCAATGGATCTAGGGGTAAGTTTCCTCGCTTTCATTACTCTGCCAACCCCAGTTGTTGGAGTAACTCGCAAGAACACATGATCCCCCTCCTGGAATTCGAGAGTTTTTCTTCTCTTATCATGGTAACTCTTTCACTCTGTGCCACTCTCATCTTATCTTGTATCATCCTCACTTTCTCTGTAGTCTCTTGCACTACCTCAGGTCCTAACACAATATTCTCTCCAGGCTCATTCCAACATAAGGGTGTCCTACACCTCCTCCCATACAAAGCCTCATAAGGTGCCATCCCAATACTGGAATGGAAACTATTGTTGTAGGTGAACTCTATAAGGGGTAAAAACTTATCCCAACTGCCAGACTGCTCTAGCACACACGCCCTCAACAAGTCTTCTAAGGATTGGATTGTCCTCTCAGACTGACCATCGGTCTGTGGGTGATAAGTTGAACTCAATCTAAGCTTAGTTCCTAAGGCCTCATGCAAACTATTCCAAAATCTAGAGGTAAATCTAGGATCTCTATCTGAAACTATGCTAGAGGTTACACCATGCAACCTAACTACTTCTCTGATATACAACCCAGTCAACTTCTCTAATGGATATTCCATGTTCATAGGAATGAAATGGGCAGCTTTAGTTAACCTGTCTACAACAACCCGTATGGCATCACAACCAGCTGGATTCATAGGGAGTCCAGACACAAAATCCATAGAGATACTATCCTACTTCCACTCAAGAATACTCAAAGGTTGCAACTTACCTGAAGGTTTTTGGTGCTCTATCTTAGCCTTTTGACACACTAGGCAAGCATAAACAAACTCAGCCACATCCTTTTTCATCCTAGGCCACCAAAACATCCGTTTCAGATCCTGATACATCTTTGTGGCTCCCGGGTGAACACTCAAGCCACTCCTATGTCCTTCCTCAAGGATCAACTTCCTAAGCTCTGGAATATCAGGTATACAAACTCTATCATGGAACCTCAAAATTCCATCTGTCCCATCCTTAAAACTGAGATTTCTACCTTGAGCAATCAACTCTCTCTGGTCTAAAAGGTATACATCTATCTTCTGCCCTTCTCTAATCTGATCCATCAAACTGCTAGTGATTTTCAACATTCCTAGCCTAATGCTCTTAGGGGTAACTTCCCAAGCTAAACTCAAATCTCTACACTCCTCTATCAAATCCATCTCTCTAACCATCAAGGCTGAAATATGTAAGGTTTTTCTACTCAAAGCATCAGCCACTACATTGGCCTTACCTAGGTGGTAACTCAACTCAAACTCATAATCTTTAAGAAATTCCATCCACCTACGCTGTCTCATATTCAGCTCCTTTTGGTCAAACAGGTATCTCAAACTCTTATGATCACTAAAGACCTCAAATCTAGCTCCATAAAGGTAATGCCTCCAAATTTTTAAGGCAAACACTACAACTCCTAACTCCAAGTCATGAGTAGGGTAGTTCTTCTTATGGGTCTTAAGCTGCCTAGAAGCATAAGCTACTACCTGACCATTCTGCATCAACACACCACCTAAACCTTGCTTCGAAGCATCACAGTACACTACAAAAGGTTCACTAGGATTGGGTAACACTAACACAGGTGCAGATGTCAACCTATTCTTCAACTCCTGAAAACTTTCCTCATACTTAGAGTCCCACACGAAGATCTGACCTTTCTTAGTAAGGCGGGTCATAGGCAAAGTTATCTTAGAGAATCCCTCTATAAACCTCCTATAGTACCCGGCTAAACCCAAGAAACTTCTAACCTCGGTCACTGACTTAGGTGCTTCCCAATGGAGCACGGTTCCTACCTTAGCTGGGTCCACGGCTATCCCTCCTTTAGAGATGATGTGTCCTAAGAAACTCACCTCTCCTAACCAAAACTCACAGTTGGACAACTTGGCATACAACTGTTTTTCCTTCAGAGTTTTCAAGACTATCCTCAAGTGTTCCTCATGTTCCTCCTTAGCCTTGGAGTATACTAGGATATCATCTATGAAGACAACTACAAACCTATCCAAGTATGGATGAAAGATCTTGTTCATGTAGTCCATGAACACAGCAGGGGCATTAGTCACACCAAAAGGCATAACTAGATACTCATAATGACCATAGCGTGTCTGGAACGCAGTCTTTGGAATGTCCTCAGACTTAACCCGAATTTGGTGATAGCCTGATCTCAAATCTATCTTAGAAAACACACAAGCTCCTATCAGCTGGTCCATAAGATCATCTATCCTAGGAAGAGGATACTAGTTCTTAATAGTCACCTTGTTGAGCTGTCGGTAATCGACACACAACCTCATGCTGCCATCTTTCTTCTTCACCAACAACACTGGCACTCCCCATGGAGACACACTAGGCCTAACAAACTGCTTCTGGAGCAATTCCTTTAACTGTTTCTTCAACTCAGCTAGCTCTAGAGGGGACATCCTATATGGTGCTATGGATATAGGTCCTGTACCTGGCACTAAGTCTATGCTAAACTCGACCTCTTTCTCAGGTGGCAAACTATAAATGTCCTCTGGAAAAACTTCTAGAAACCCTCTTACAACTGGCACATCCTTAACCTCAGCCTCTCTCTCTACTTCCAGGGAAGATAAGATCATGTATACTTGGGCTTCTTCTCTAATAGAAGCCTTGATTTGGTTGGCAGACAGAAAACTCGGATCCTTAGGATCGACAGCAGTTCCAAAAACAACAGTTTTATCAAAGCAATTTAAAAGGACATGATTGGCAGATAACCAGTCCATACCAAATCACTTAACATAGAAGCTAAGTCAAAACAAACACCAAACACTTAATACTCTATACCATCGTCATAAACAATCATATAAGAGTACACAGAAGGGAACACAACAGACACATACCCCGGCCTGTAGGACAGACCGGCTCTGATACCACTAAATGTGACACCCACTACCCCGCATATAATAAAACATAAGTAAAATCATACATGCCTTTAATAAAGAATAATATAATAATTAAATTAAAAACATTTTCTCAAGGGCAATGTGCATCACATCATCTATAACTTAAACGTAGGAATCTGAACTAATCAAAATCCTTTAAAACAAACTGCGGAAAACATAAATAATAAACATAACCCAAATCCCGATGTCACATATTAGAGTTGGTATACATATACCGATAATACATCGGAATAAAACTAAACAACTGAACGTAAATCCTAACTACTACTAAGAGAGATCTCCACGGGATCACTCCTCGTCGGCATGTTCACCCTTCTCTGCACATACAACATCATATGCACAAGAACAACAAAAGATAGGGGTGAGAAATACGATCATAAACATATGCAAATGGAATGGAATAGTAATTAAGATGACATATAACATACATCAATATATATATATATATATATATATATATATATATATATATATATATATATATATATATATATATATATATATCAGAGATGCATGTCAATGCGAATGCAACATCACTACTCCGTATGCATGTGGTCAACAACTCTAACTCTGGAAAGAAGATTAGGAGTACATGTCCGGTTATCAACGTGGATGATATGCCAGACCATGGGCTATCCCCGAACACTCTCACTAATCCTGATAACGTATAGTGGCTAGTCAGGGTACTCAAGCTTATTCATTAGGTCACTCCGACAATAGGTAGCTAGCCCATGTCACCTGGAACTTCCATACCCAATGTACCCGCAAGGCCGGGTTAACACCCATCGTGGCCTCCACTATCGCGATTCATCGTTTGCTTTCCACCCAACATATCAACTTCAACGTATGATGCGTGCAATGTTCATCAATATGCAAACACATATCCAACCATCCATCATCAACACCATTACATGGCTATCAACTTTGACCAACAAGCATCAAAGATGATTTAACCAACAACATCGGTAACAGTACGTCGTTACCAATAACATCATCGTCTTATTAATTGTTCTCTTTGTTAAGTCTTAACTTAACATTATCATTATTAAGTATTATACTTAATCGTATTATCTAAACCTCAATTCATATTTTATTAAGATTATAACTTAATCTTAATATTTAAACCTCAAGTCATATATTTATTAAGATTATAACATAACCTTAATATCTAAACCACAATTCATATCTTATTAAGATTATAACTTAATCTTAATATCTAAACCACAATTCATATCTTGTTAAGATTATAACAAGCCTACAAAACACTATCCATCAAACATAAGGGTTCAAAACTGCTCCTGGGCACGTGAGAATCGATTTCCAATCTCTGGAATCGATTTCTCAAGCCTTCAAATCGATTTCCAATCTCTGGAAATCGATTTCAACATGTTCAAATCGATTTCCCCAATCGATTTTGAACAAGTAAAATCGATTCTAGAAATCGATTTCTACAAGGCCAAACCGATTTCCACACCTTGGAAATCGATTCTTGGAGGATTCAAATCGATTTCCATGTGCTGGAAATCAATTTCTGGGTGTCAAATCATACAGCAGCGAGCTTTCTCCTCTATCGGACCAGTCTACGTTCTCTAATTAACATATCATTCGAGCCTAAGCTATTTATCTCCAATTTGATTAGTCCAACACTCATAAATCATAACCTAAGGGTTCTCAAACTAATCCTTTGTCATCAATCTCACATTGCCTATTTATTTTCTCCCTATAACTATGTTCTAATAGCATAAGGTTAACAAAACACCATATCATGGCATAAACAACATGCTCATCATCATCAATTCATCAACAATCATATAAATCATGAACTCATAGTTATAAACATGTTATAACATCAGATTATTCATCAATCAATACTCATATAGCCAGAAAACAACATAACAACATTCATAGGCATACGCAGGCATACATAGGGGTCATGGGTTAACCCCTTCATCTTAACCTATGCCAAAACCCACATATTCATGACCAATTTTCTCCCCCCATACCTTGTATGACGATTCACAGCCTAAGGGAAAAAGAACAGAGCCAAGTTCTGCTACGGTTCCTTCTTACGGGTTCAGCATTTGATCATGATCGCAACACTGGAAAGCAGAGTCGATCTTTAAGTTAAGGATTGAAAGGGAAAACAAATCTAGGATTAGAAACTCACGTTGGTTTCTAACTTAGGAGATTAACTCTAGCAGCAGGGATAGACTAGCCAAACAACGGTGTGTTCTTGACGAAGAACACCAAAGCAAGATTCGTCCTTTTGGGTTTTCTAGAGCAAGAGATCAGTGAGCTCCTAGGGATGAGAAGAGGTAAAAAGTGAGTACAATAGGGTGTGGATACTAGATTTAGGTCATACGCTATGTATATATAACTGTTAGGGACGTTTTAGGATGAATGGGCTGTACACAGTATAGCCCGGTAACCCAAACGCATACACAAGCTCTGACACGCATGGGAATCGATTCCAAAACCATGGAAATCAATTTTCCATTGGCCAAATCTATTTTCTTATCAAGGAAATTGATTTGCCCTTTAAACAATCGATTTCCACTTTCTGGAAATCGATTTCTGCACCTGGAAATCGATTTCCCAAATCGATTTCCCTTTCAGAAAACGTGTTTTTGGCCTCGACACATGAATAAGACTTGTAGATAATTATCTAAGCTTTCCAACGCATCCAAGATCACCTCGATCGGATGTCTAGAACTCAAGATATGGCCAAAACCGTATTTAGACTCGGATGGATCGATTATTCTAAAGGCTGAACTACTACAACTATGAACTTATGCATCAAAAACAGGCATAAACAACATATACAAACATCTATAATTAAGTATTAACACATATAGACATAGAAGTGAAAAGCAGGGTGTTACAAGAACCACCGCGAGAACCACCTCTTCACCCAACGCGACAACCACCTTCTCTCTGAAAACCTCCTCTTCACTGCAAGCTCCCAGGTAACCCATCATTCCCTGCAACCCCCTCTTCACTGCAAACCCTCCTCTTCCCTGTAATCCCTTCATTCCCTTATACTGTAAAATTTGAATTTTTAAAATAGTAATACAGATTATCTTGTTTGGCTTTTGAATTCTTGTATTTTACATTTTCAGCTTATATTTTAATTAAATGATGAAAATGAGGACAACACCCCTGCTCTGATTTGGTTTTGTTAGCAAATGACATTGGTACAGAACAGAGAATTGGTAATGCAGTGAAAAAAAATGCAATGTGTGGAAAGATTTTTTGTTATGGAATGTCTAATCCATCATAGCTCACTCGTGACACATTTTCAATACTGTCGTAGGGATAGTTCTTGAGTTTTTTTAATCCATCATCTCTTACATTTGCCAAGAAGCAGACACTGTCATTTCCCTAGAGTTGATAATCATGAATTTGGCCCTTGTGGTGTTGGTTGTGTAATGTGCATACACAATGACTTTTGTTTCATGTTCGAATTCAACTTTTTTTTCCTAACCATAATGTGTATAAAATGGTTAGTATTTTTATGCTTTTCAAGAGCATTGAACCTAAGACCTATGTCTCAACTTATCTCAAGTTGGATTTATGTTTCTGATGTAGTTGTGTGCTATTTCCAGTGCAGAGATTTGAAATCTTGGGCCAGTTGGGTTGTATTCCGAACTACTTGCTTGCACCTCCTAAAAAGCATCTTGTTGAAAAGGTAAGTATTGTTTGTTTTGGTATACTTTGTTATACATTGCTTCTTAGTTGATAGGTTAGTGATTAATTATGAGTTCTGATATGTGTATGTGTGTTCTCGTGTTTGCTTGATTTCAGTTTTAGTTTCATTGTTGGTGTTTGCTCGATTGGAGCAAACTTGTTGGTATGCTCAGTTGCCTCCTGTCTCAGGTAGCTTACTTGACTAGCTCTTGGTACTTCCTTTAAAATTTGGTATTTGATTTAGGAAGAAATAAAGAAACTAATAAAACATTGCTTCTCTTAGGCACCTCTGTCAATCAACTCTCTGCTGTTCAAGCTGCTCGGCTTCACTACGGTGCTTGCTATTCCCTGACTTTTTTTAATCATTTAGTTGTAATATTAGACATGTTTATTTTAGCATCGGCTACACATGCATTAACCTTAGTTTCCTGTTCAAGAACAATTTGTATATTGTTTTGGGCACAATATACAAGTTGTTCTTGAATTGTCCAAAGTGGGCAGTCTGAGATTTTAACTTCGCATTCAATCCATATTATTGTATGTCTTATTTCCTTCTTGATCTAAGAATGTCATTGGTTTGCATTTTCTCTTTGTTCTCTGGGTATATACCTAATTTGGGTCATAATAGCACCTGAATTAAGTTGTGTGCTTGGAGAACCAAGGGGAAATGCGCCAAATTTCTCTTAGAATAAGAAGTATCTAAGATATACAATAATATAATGCAAAATTTACAATCTTGGATAGGATAGGAACCCCACCCTGCAGTATCAAGTAGACATATGCACCATGCATGCATGTCGTACTCATTGAATGTACACATTAATCTCTCTAAACTTGTGGTAGATTGTGAAAATATGGATCGGAAGTGGATGTTTGCCAGTCGTTTATCGAAGGAATATAAGGACGGAGTGCAAGATTTTATTAGGTTTGCAGTTAGGCATGCAGAAAACCCTAGTAGAATCGTATGTCCTTGTTTAAGTTGTTGTTATACAAGATGAGTTAGTGTAGCTGAGTTGGAAGGACATTTAGTGTGCTATGGAATTGATCAAAGTTATACCTGTTGGACAAAACATGGTGAGAGGAGAGGTGAATCTAGTGATATGGGTAATAGTGGGAGATATGTGTCAGATGATACAGGTACAAATACATTTGAAGGCGACCGTTTTGAGGAGATGACACACGCGGTTGAAGAAGATATCTGTGATTGTCCTCAGATGTTTGAGAAGTTGATAAGTGATGCTGAGAAACCGTTGTATGAGGGTTGTACTAACTTCACAAGATTGTCAGCGATGCTAAAGTTGTATAACTTGAAATCGGGCAATGGATGGACTAACAAGAGCTTTACGGACTTACTCACACTATTGAAAGATATGTTGCCGGAGGATAATGTGCTTCCTAATCGGACATATGAGGCTAAACAAATGTTACGATCTATTGGCATGAGCTATGAGAGGATACACGCTTGTCCTAACGATTACATTTTATTTCGGAATGACTATGCAAAGTTAAAGACGTGTCCTAAGTGTAATGCCTCAAGGTATAAGAAGAAAGAATCGGCTCCAGAGAAGGTCTTGTGGTATTTTCCCATAATTCCCAGATTTAGGCGCATGTATAGTAGTTCAGAAGATGCAAAAAACTTGACATGGCATGAGGATGAAAGGATTAAAGATGGCAAGCTGCGTCACCCGACAGATTCTCCTTAATGGAAAAGAATTGATCATGATTATCCTGATTTCGGGCAAGAACCAAGAAACCTACAACTTGCATTGTCTACTGACGGATTTAACCCGCATGGTGTTCAAAGTAGCTCTTACAGTACATGGCCTGTGATTTTGGTGATTTATAACCTACCTCCATGGCTATGCATGAAGTGCAAATATATGATGTTGTCTTTGTTAATTTCAGGGCCCAAACAGCCAGGAAATGATATCGACATATACTTGGCTCCTTTAATTGAAGACTTGAACAAATGTGGGAGACAGGTGTAGATGTGTATGATGGGTATAGAGAAGAAAGTTTCACCTTGCTATCTATGATCTTCTGCAGAATTAATGATTTTCCGGCATACGGTAATCTGTCAGGATATAGTACCAAAGGTCAGTGTGCATGCCCTATATGTGAAGATAGTACAGATTGGATGCGGTTGGAACATGGTAAGAAGAATGTCTTCCTTGGGCATCGTAGATTTTTGCATTCGAGTCATCGTTATAGATTTTGGAGAAAAGCATTCAATGGGAATACAGAAGAACGTAGAGCTCCTTTGCCGTTGACGGGTGTGAAACTATTTGAAAAGGTAGAAGATTTGAATATTGAATTCGGGAAACCTTTTGCGGGAGAGCTTGTTACACGAGGGTGGAAGAAAAGGTCTATTTTCTTTGAGATCCCTTATTGGAAGTCATTATACGTAAGAAATTTCATTGATGTGATGCATGTTGAAAAAAATATATTTGACAGTATCATTGGTACCTTACTCAATGTGCCAGGGAAGACTAAAGATGGCATCAATGCAAGGCAGGACTTGGTTAGTATGGGATTGAGACGAGAATTGGGACCGGTAAAGAAGGGGAAACGTACATATTTACCTCCGGCCGCTTATACTCTATCTAGAAAAGAGAAAATTGTTTTGTGTAAGTTTCTTCATGGAGTTAAGGTTCCAGAGGGGTACTCTTCAAACATTAGGAACCTCGTATCAATGAAAGATCTCAAGTTAAAGGGTCTAAAGTCCCATGATTGCCATGTTATCATGGAGAATTTGCTACCCATCGGTATGCGATCCATTTTGCCCAAGAAAGTGCGGGACACCTTAACTAAACTTTGTTTCTTCTTCAAGGCAATTTGCAGCAGAGTGATTGACCGTAGAAAGTTGTCAGCATTGCAAAAAGAAATTGTTGTGACTCTGTGTGAGCTTGAGATGTATTTCCCACCTTCCTTCTTTGACATAATGGTTCATCTAACCGTTCATCTGGTTAGAGAGACACAATTGTGTGGGCCAGGTTATATGAGATGGATGTACCCGTTTGAGCGTTACACGAAAATATTAAAAGGGTATGTGAAAAATCGATCTCGACCAGAGGGTTGTATTGTTGAACGGTACATAGTCGAAGAAACAGTTGAATTTTGTACCGAATACCTATCCAATATTGAATATCCCATAGGGCTGCCAATGTCTCGTCACAGAGAAAGAACCATAGGGCAAGGGATTACTGGAACTGAAATATTGACTATACCAAGGACAGAATTGGAGCAAGCACATTTATATGTTCTTCACAATGCCGATGAGGTTGAGCCATTTGTTGTAAAACACAAGGACCTAATTAAGAGTTCTTATCCAAATAAGACTCAAACTTGGTTAACAAGAGAACACAATCGTTGTTTTATAATGTGGCTTAAAGATCATATTTCTGCAAAGTTGACTATAAATCCTACTTCAGTTTCGGAGAGATTAAGATGGTTAGCGAAGGGTCCAATTGTGCATGCTTTCTCTTACACCGGTTATCTGATGAATGGATACACATTCTATCAAAAGAACAAGATGATCGGAGTACAATGCAAAAAAGTGGGGTGACTCTTGTAGCTCAATCTATGCATTTCTCAAGTGCCAAAGACAGAAACCCTATATATGCAAACATGTCATACTTCGGGGTCATTGAACGCATATGGGAGTTGGATTACACTATGTTTCGGGTGCCTGTGTTCCATTGTAAGTGGTTTGACAATAATAACGGTGTACAAATGGATGAATTGGGGTTCATGCGGGTGGATTTCAATAAAGTGGGGTATAAAGATGAACCTTTTATTTTAGCATCGCAAGCTCATCAAGTGTTCTATGTCACCGATCCAGCTAATACAAATTGGTCCATTGTTCTATTGTCTAACAAAATGATTCTTAATGAGATTAATGATCAAACACATGAAGATGCTGATATTGAGGATGATCCTTTCTCCGAGACATCACAATCACTCGAGGCTAATCCAACTAGAGAGGATCATATGTATATTAGAAATGATCATGATGAGGGGCTTTGGGTCAATCCATTATTTCGTACCAAAAAGAGAGACGCAAATCTCAATCCAACAAGGAAAAGAAAAAGATAGACTTAAACATGTATGTAGTCATTATGTTTTTTTTTTAATTTCTTGATCAATTAAATTTTCATTCATCGATTTCTGTAAATAAACTTGTATGATTATGAATTGACGTTTTTACTTGTGTGTCTAATTTTGTTACAGGTAAATGGCATTTCCCAGTCATGATAGTGGGGCCGAGCCCAAGAAAAATATGAGGCGTTGTGGACCAACTTTGAAGAAGAATATCGTCCGTCATAGGAGTAGAGGAGTGAGACTTGAGGTAATATATTACTAACTCAACAGCAGTTAATGGTTTGATTCTATAGTTTGTTATCTTTAATTTATACATTTCATCAAATATTTTTAGGTTACTTGGAATGTAAAGGGTCAGCCAATTGGTACAAATAACAAGTAGTTGGTTAATTACATTGGGGCCATAGTGCGGTAGATGGTCCCAATTACCTGCGGCAATTGGAAGTCAAGAGATTTGGACGGTCTGAAAGATGACATCTGGCGTGATATATAGGTAAATTAATTAGCATTAGTTAATTATGTAAACATATTTATATTGTGACATTTTTTTATTGTCTTTGCAGGCCTGTTTTAATGTTGATGGGACCCGGCGAGACATGATACTTAAGGAAGCCGAAAAATTACACCGCAACTTCAGAAGTAAGTTAATGACAAAGTGGCCGAGAGATGATGGTGGGAATGTCAGACAAGAGCCTCCACCCAAATATGCTGAGATTATACGACCGGAGGATTGGAGAGCCTTTGTCATAAAACGGACTGAAGATGAGGATTTTTTGGTATGTACTTACTTTTGTGTATACTATGCATTGCTACTTATTTAGGTCAGTGTGCATTAATACTTAGTTTTATGTCTATGTAGAAAATAAGCAGTGAAAATCGGGAGAAAGCGTCATCTCCTCCCTACCCTTACCATAAAGGGAATGTAGGGTATGCCGGCATTGATGAAAAAAAGGTATGTACAATAAGTCATTTTATTTAAAGCATTTTTTAGTTTATTTCTTAGCATTGATGGGTTTCAATTCATTTGTTCAAATGTACAGTTGCGGGAGGCAGGATGAGACCCAGAAACTGAAAGCATGGAACGGCATATTTTGTGGCCAGAAGCCCGTATGAATGAGCAGGGTGTGATTGTAAATCCCAACTCTAGGAAAGTGGCTGAAAGAATTGTAAGTATATGTTCTCATATGTTCTCATATTAACATTTAGATTTGTAATCCTTTTTTGATATTTGTGAATAATGTGAAACATCTTTGTGAATAATATTTGTGTCTCAGGATACTATATCACAGTCTGTATCACAGGGGGAGATAATAGATTGTGTTGGTCGCCATGACATCCTTGCCAGAGCCATACCCGCTAAAGAGTATCCTGGTCGCTATAAGGGCGTGGGATTTGGTCCCTCATAGAAAACTATCGTAGGAGCACAACAGCGCGCCAAACAAGAAGATGTTGCTGAAGTGGTGGAGTTGAGGAGGGAAGTAGCTGATCTGGTGCAACAAGTTCGAGCGTTGCAAAGCTGCATACAGAACAAGACAACGGTGGAGGGACGTGAGCATGAGCCTGAGCCTGATTTACCTACTCCACGTAGTGTCAGAGATAGCTGCACTCTTATGCCTCCTGAGGTAATAATTGTTATGTTGTTTTCTTTACTTAAACGTATTGCATTGACAGTTCACATATTAATATTTTGTTTATCATCGGTTTAGGGCAACAACCCATGCAACCTATATTTGTCAAGCCCAACTCATTGCATTGTAGCTAGGGGGATGGTCTATAACGAACCGGGTGTGACACTGCATAACCGACCATTGCCTCCTAGTCATGTGAAAGTTGCAGTTAAGTTTGGTGTTGAGGGTGATGCACCATTGCCTGTACCACTTGAGGAGGTAGATGTCATGACAGTGGAATAGGCAATAGGTACCTATATGGCATGGCCAATCAGCCTCATAGGTGTATATGACAAGGTATATGTCAATAAATAGGATTCATTATCATATATATGTTTGTTAAATTAGGTGGTCACTAACTCATTAATGTATTGCAATGTTTTTTATATAGGCACCCCAAAAATCCAAATCTAAATCCAAGGGCAAGGGCAAGGGCAAAGTGTCGGAGAACACAGCTGGCATGAAAGTGACAAAACCTCGGCCTTCCCCTACTGTAGCTGGCAAGGAGCACACAAAGGGGTCAGTTACATCCCCAGTCAAAAATGGGAACAAATCTCAACCCTCTCGGGCTCTTGTAGCACATGGTACATATTTCATAGTCTACCTTAGAGTCCATGTGCTAACAATATTGGGGAATGATCAAGTCAATATTCATATGGAGGATGACATTCTGGGTTACGAGCACACATTAATGCTCGGTGGTGATACGGAAATCAAAGAAATCCTTAATCATGACTGGTCGGGGTTCTCTGTTATTAGTGTATATCTCAGGTATTACATCAAACTTTAAAGGTTATATCTCGTCTAAAATTTTGATTTATTATTAATCTATTAATTTATATACATGTTTTAATTTTAGATACTTGTACCATATGTTCTTGGTACCTGAACAAAGGACTCAGAGGTTCAGATTTCTATGCCCTTTACGAACAGCTATGCAAGTAGGATCTGGGCATAAATAATATATAGCTAATCGCTTGTCATTAGCAAATCCAGATTATGAGACCTTGTTTTTGTCACCGTGCAACGTAGGGTGAGTCATTAAATCATATAGTATATCACATAGTTAGCGATATTGTTTTCTTTTGTGAAATGTGATGATTACTAACTATAATAAACCTTTTTGTAGGCATCATTGGGTATTGTTAGCGATCAATCCCAAAGAAGACATAGTGTACTATTTAGACCCCTTACATACTGACTATAACATTCGCCAAAAAATGAAGGATATCTACAATCAGTAGGTATATATGCATTTATTTTTATCTTCATATATATAAATAGTGATCATGATTATGTAACTTAATGAAGTTGTTTCACTTTGAAATCAGGGCTTTGCTAATTCATCGTGCCTGCAGTGGAGGAGCCAAGTCGCGATATTCTAAGTCATCCAAGACTAAATGGATATCTATAGAGGTATTTACAAAAACTCTTATGCAATATTTTAGGTTAAAAATTAACTTGAAACTTTTAATTTATTATTTTCGGTTTTATAGTGCCCCCGCCAACAGAATAGCGATGATCGTGGCTACTATGTCCTGAAGTTTATCAAGGATATCGTCGTTCAAAACCAAATGCAAATCCCAACGCCGTTATGTAATTTTAGCTCTAGTTTAATAATTAAATAACACACATTTTATCATTAATTGAATGTACTTTAATTCTAATTGATTTAATTTTCATTTCGCAGTACTTTCCTGAGTGTAAATGTGACAGATATTATGGTGACCAACTTATTGAACTCAGGGAAGAGTGGTGTCGCTATGTTGTTACGAATTTTATCCAAAAAAAAGGTAGAGTACACATGTACTATGATGTTATAAGTTAGAGTAGTGCCTCTCCTATTAGGTTTGTGTGCATTGTGCAAGTGATTGTGTGTGTGTATATGTAATTTGTTGATGTGTTGTAAATTTAAGTTGTGTGTATCTTGTGTGCAGGGGCAGCAACAAGCTTGGATATATATGAAGTGCACCTACAGCTAGCTAGTATAAGTGTATAGTAAGTAGTGAAGCTATAATATGTAGTGTAAAATGTTGTTATAGTGTACATAGTGTATAAGTGTTGTTAGTGAACCTCTGTTAGTACTGTTAGTGTAGTAGAAATTTTAAGAGCAGACTTCTTTTTGTATGTGCAACTAAGTTAACCTTACTTTTGTATACTGTGTTAGTAAGGTATAGAAATTATACTTGAATGGTTATTTTGGTATATATGTACTGGTTTTGATGAGAAATTGCAGCTGGTATGTATTGGTTTTGCTGAGTGCAGGGGGATAATTGAAAAAAGAATGTAAAATTTAAAAAAACAAAAAAAAATAAGGGTATAGACAAGGAAGCGCTGTCTAAAATACACAAAACACAGCGCTTCCTAAAGAAAGCGCTGTCTAAAAGATAATTAGACAGATCGAGAAAGCGTTGTGTTTGTGTATGGTATATAGACAGCGCTTTTTTGAGGAAGCGCTATCTTAGTCACAACAAAGAGAACGCTTCATCAAGGAAGCGCTGTCTAAATATCTTTTAGACAGCGCTTTAGAATCGCTGCCTTTTCCTTCCAACCTACCACAGCAGTTACATGAACAGCGCTTGTAAGCGCTGTTGTAGGCAAAAAATAAACGCTGTCTAATCCCTTTTCTGTTGTAGTGATGGTTGAGTTCAGCTTATCACGATCCGTCTCAATAAACAATTCAATCTTTTGGAAGATCTGTTAAGAGCATATGTGTTGGAGAAGACATGAAGTTGGGATAATTTCTAGCCATTGATTGACTTCACCTATAACAATAGTTTCCATTCTAGTATTGGAATGACACATTTTGAAGCTCTGTATAGGAGAAAGTGTAGAACTCCGTTGTGGTGGTAAGAGACAGAAGAGAATAAATCTTAGGACCTGAAGTGGTACAACAAGCCACGAAACAAGTTAAGCTAATAAGGGAAAAGTTGAAAGCAACACAAGATAAGCAACAAAGCTACAGTAACAAAAGGAGAAGACCTTGGAATTCTAGGAAGGAGATCATGTTTTCTTGAGAGTTACACCAAAAACTGGAATTGGCAGAGTACTAAAATCTACAAAGCTTACTCCTAGATTCATCATACCATTTCAAATTCTTCGTCGAATCAGTCTAGTTCGCCAAATTTTTCCAATCTTCATGATGTCTTTCACGTGTCACAACAGAGAAAATACTATCCCGATCCATCTCATGTTATTCATCCTGAGTCAATACAGATAAGAGAGAACTTAGAATATGTGTAACACCCGGGACTGACGAGGGCAGGGAGGTATCGTCGGTGCAAAAGAAATCATAGACAATGAGAAGCTTTTGGAAGGCTTCTAGGTGGAAGGACACATGAACCAACCAATTTCACACAAGAACAACAGGGATCCTGAGACTGTGTAGGTATGAGACTGCATAGTTGAGGGATTTCGAGACTGTACAAGTATGTGTCTGTATAGTTGAGGAATGCTTAAAAGGAATTGATTGATACTACTTATACCAACAAGATGCATCTTCTTTTAGGGAGACCATCACTTAAGAACTCCAAAATTAAGCGTGCTTGACTTGGAGCAATTCTGGGATGGGTGACCTCCTAGGAAGTTTCCTAGGAAGCATGTGAGTGAGGAAAAAGCACGCTGAAGAGACTCGTGTTGGTTTGTGGGGACAGTCATCAATTCAGAAAGCAGCTGGACGTTACAAATGGTATCAGAGCAGCACCTCTCCCAGAACGGTGTGCTTCGGGGACGAACCAAGCGGAAGCTAGAGGGCATGTAACACTCGGGGCTGACGAGGGCGGGAGGTGATTGCCGATGCAAAAGAAAGCACGGACAAGGAATGACTCCTGGCAAGCTTCTAGTCGAGGGGGACACATGAACGAATCGATTTAGCACCGGAGCGAGAGGGATCATGAGACTGTGTAGGTATGGGACTGCATAGTTTAGGGATTCCGAGACTGTATATATATGTGACTGTATAGTTGAGGAATGCTTAAGAGGATTTGATTGGTACTATATATGCCAACAAGATGAATCTTCTTTTCGAGAGACCATCACTTAAGAACTCCAAAGTTAAGCGTGTTTGACTTAGAGCAATTATGGGATGGGTGACCTTCTGGGAAGTTTCCTAGGAAGCGTGTGAGTGAGATCAAAGTACGCTTAAGAGACCGTGTTGGTTTGTGAGGATAGTCATCAATTCGGAAAGCAGCTGGACGTTACATTTGGCATGTTAATTGCTCATCAGTTAATTGAAACAATTAATGCAGAAATAGAAAACAAAAGAGATGAATAGAAATAAGGGAAATTTTCCAAATATCACCAAACCTTCATGACATGGTTATATCGTCATCCTAGAAAAAGGAATTTAGTCCATAACAACCAAAGAAAAGAAAATAAAAATTGAAACTAAGAACATAGAAGAAGAACAGAGGTAGAAACATAAACTAGGTTGTAATGAGGCCAAGGTGGAAGGTTGGTAAGAAAAGATTGAGCTCCTGCTCATGCAGTTGCAAGGTTCCAACCATTCTTCCATGGTTAGGACTGATAGGTCTTTGGCTTGAGTAATGGCAGTGACAAGAGGTCTCCATGGTTTTGGAAGACTTCTTAGATTTTATTTACATTTTCGTGGGTAGTGTAGGTCTTAACAAGTGACTTCAGACTGATGGTAATGGTCTGAAATCTTCCAGTCATCTTAAGATAGATTCTTCTTCTTCCATAGAAAACAATTCGCATTGTATAACTAGGATAGTTATCTTGATCTCTTTCACCTTGGTTGTTCCTTCATGGAGGTTAGCTAAGGTGTCCTAAATTTCGTTGGCAGAGTCACATGCATGGACTTTTTCAAACTCGTTTGGACTCAATGCACACATAAATGCATATTTTGCCTTGTGGTTCAGATCCCACTTGGTTCTTTCGGCTTCAGTCCAGTCATCTTCAGATTTAGGTTGTAACACCCTAAAAACCTCGTATATGTTAATTGTTTGTTTTTGTGAAAAAATTGTTTTAAAATGTAATTTGGCTAATTATAAGTAATATTAATCATAAAATAATTGTTTGAGCCTGTATGTTCTGTTTTGAAGCGGTACCAATAAAAATATTATTATTTTAATCGGAGGCCGAGGAAATCTTCTATTTTGGAGCCGGGAGTAGTTCATGACTCCTTTTACGTTTCCCTAAGTGTTATTTACCCTTGATTAATAACTCATCAACATTACCATTGATGGAAAAACAATTTAACCATTTATGGTTAATCTTGCTTACTTTTGATGAGAGATCAACAAGTAACCTCCTCTTTAATTCTAAACTCTTGGATTACTCTTACACCTACATTACCCATGTTTTATAAGCTAATTGTTTAAATTTGTTGCCCAAAGTGGAGTCATGGCCCACGGCTTCTAAGTGTTAAAACACTTAGCACTTGTTGTTTTTCATTTCATGCAAAATCAAAGCCTAAACTTCCCATGACCTAAATCATCTCCTTTCTTCTAAGACCATAGTTCAACTAATATTCTTGGTCTTCTAAACATCTAAGGTGAAGAAAGTTTTTCATTTGGAGCAAGTTGGTTCTTGAACTTCAGGAACACCAACCTTGTTTATCGAGTATTCTCCACAAAGTAAGTCTTCAATCTTACTTTTCTACTCATTTCTTTCCATAAAATCATGAAACAATCACTCCTAGTTCATGATTCTTCAAAACAAATTTTAAAAAACATATTTTTTGTGGCTATGTAGGTTCAACCATCTCTTAGTCTTGGTTCTAGGAGTTTAGCTCATCAAAAAGGAACTTCATCAAGGTCACGGGGGAGTGAACCACATCACACCATATTGGTGGTTGTCAAAATGACTTTATGTTTGGTTTAGGAGAACCTTAAACCAAAGGGTTTTTACTTTCATTATTTGGTTCTCTATGAGAACAATGTTGTAATACTTATTTGTTGCTTGATTTGTGTTCATTAGTATGTTTGTATGGTTGAAAATGGTTTTACTTGTTGAAAAATCATTACTTTGATCATTGGATCAAAGTAAGGATTTTATGCTTGATTGTTTAAAATAGCTTGTTCACTATGACTATTGTTTTTGTATAATCTTTTGAGCTATTATGGGTTGTGTGGGTGAATCAAAATCTTCACAAACCCTAGATATGAGGTTCATCCAAAGCATAATAAAATAGGAGTCCAACTTCAATTTTTGAAACGTAAGTGATTTTTAGAACTCTTAAGTAATTTAATGAACAATAAATCAAAGCAAAATGAGAATCATTTTAGAACAATAATTCAAGTCTTGGTTTCGGCCAAGCATGCTTTAAAATGGTGTAAAAATGTGTCATTCTTAACTTATAGTTTAAGTGAATTAAATGGTGTTTTGAAAATCAATGGAATAAGTGCTTTCAAAAACAACAACTTTGAGGAATTCAATGTGGCATTCGACCACTAATAGGTTTTTAACCTAAAATCATTCTTTATTTTTCAATATAAGGTTTTGAACAATCAAAATGAAGTTTTGAATCATTTAGGTTCAATATTTCAAAAAAATGAAGATAAGTGCATCCTTTTTACACTAAATGTGTAAAGCGGTTTTAAAGAGGATTTTAAGAGAAAATCCTTTTACAACTATTCACCATACTTAGCATTTTGTAACTCCCCATTTTCTTGTTTAATGTTTGGGGCATAATTTAAGCATGTTTAAGGGCTCAATCATGTTCCTTATAAGTTGAGGAAGCTATAGTCCAAATTTGAGACAATTTGACCTTGGAACGAGCTCAGAAAGTGCAAAAACGTGAAAGAATGGGTCAAATCATTGCCCAACGTTTGGATGTTGAGGGAGCCCATGCTCAAACGTTGACCGTTGACGCTCAAGCGTGGGGTAGGTGCATGTCAAAGCGTGGAGGGGTGTATGCGTGGGGGTACGTGTGTCAGTTCGTATGCGCGTGTGGCAGGAGTCGTGGCGATTAGCGTACCACGCTTAAGTGTGGGAAAAACCCACTCCAGAACGTGCCCACGCTCAAGCGTGCTCAGCAGGACAGCAATACTTAAGTTTTTCTTCCATTTTGACTTTGGCACGAAATCTTCTTCAAGTTATAGTGAGTAGAGAAAGACAAGAGTTCTAGAGTAAGAAAGGAAGATCAAGGCGTCGGGTCGTGATTTCGACATAGTGATCATGACTTCGAGAAATTCAGTTTCGATCGAGTGATTTCTCGAATCATCGAAGGTAAGCTCGAATCCTTAACATGTCGATATGTCGACCTTAGTGTTCTTCGCATATTCTTTGTTTTATTCGAGATTTGCTCAATTTTTTCTTGGTTCTAAGTTGCCCTAGGGTTAACAATATTGCTTGCATGTTGTTCCTGTGATTAGGGCAAAGTTCGAGGATACGGCGGTGCTCATGGTTGAAGAAGGAACCGCGACCGTGAGTGGAGAGGAAGGAGTTGGGTGTAGTGGTGGTGTTGTGCTTGTGGTGATGGAGATCGTGGTTGCGCGATCGACTTTCAGGTGGGACAAAGGATCACACTTGTCGGGGAGACAAGAGTAGAGTAGAATACATTGATATGTGTAAGAGATCCTAAACCTACTAGTGGTTGAGTAACCGACAAAGCCTACGTCCACATTGGCGATTACCGTAAAAGTGGTACCAATGTAGGGTTAGGTATTGTAGGTCTATCACCATAGGTTTATGTTATATTGATCGAGGTCATATGCTTAATATGCTTGTATGCTTGTGTTGCGTTCAAAACACTTAAGGGTAGTGTACCCTATCGCAGAATTAAATATAGAATGGAAGTCCAGATATCGTACCCAAGAGATTAATTTCGATAACTAAGTGATAAAGCAAGTACTGGTATAGGGAAATCCTTATGCTATTCAGAAAAATCAAGAACTTAGACAATAAATAATAATAGACCAATGGTAAACGATAATGAAAGAAGAAGAAAAGAGAGTTTAGAAACCAAGAGTAAAAGAGCCTAGAGTCGTGGTTTCACTTGTGCTTTCGATACCCCCCAAATCCTAATTCTGTTCAATTTCGCAGTTGCTTTTTGAATACCAATCCCTCTAGGAAATCTATTAATTGTTTGTCAGGCAATTAATATTCTTTTCCCCAAATGAACCCAATGGTTGTCTAGCAAAGAGTTTAAATGATTAGAAAGCATAAAGCATAAAGAGGTTGAATGATTGAAAGGAGTAAATCACGTTTTCTCAAATCTAGATGTTAAACCCCGGTTATCCTATAGATCTACCAATTTAATTGGGCTTGATAGCCAAAATATCAATCAATTGATTAAGAGTATACAAAGGGTGCACAATCCTAGTATGAGATGAACAACAACAGAATAACACTATTCAAATTACAACCTTGAAACCAAATAAAATTGAATCAAAGCTAAGACATAGCGAAAAGGGTTTCTACTAACACAACATCCACTACAACTCTAGTGGTGAATTTAGCTACTCATAGCAATAGAGAAAACCAAGTTCAACATTGGAAAACGCATCCTGAAGAATTGAAGAGGGAGAAGTTGTCTCCAACTTAATCTCCAGGTGCCAAATCCTACTCTATAAATCAAAACTAACAACAAAATAAACAACTAAAAACTACTAAAATAAGTCGACAACTGATAAATGATGATGAGAGTGGTACAGAGGCCTCTATTTATAGGAAAAATATGAGAAAAACCCTAAAATTTGCTGTCAGCGCCGCCAGCATGGTCGTGCTCCCTTTTCGTAAAACAGCATCCTAGTGCACGGGATAGAGCACGGCCATGCTGAATTTAGCACGGTCTTTCCGAATTTCGTCTTTTATGAACTTGTAGATCTTTTCGTAAGCTTTCCAACGCCACCAAGAACGCCTCAATCGAACATCTAGAGCTCAAGTTATGATCAAAACTATGACAAGGGATATCTTCTGTACAGGCAACCCGAGCATGTTCTTTAGTTAGCACAGGCGTGCTCATCAGTCAGCACGGCCGTGATCTTCATTATGTAAAGCCTTGCTCAAATATGTAAGGGCATACCAACTTCGCAAATCAGCATTCTAATGCACGGCCTTGCTTGCTTTAGTCAGCCCTTTTTTCACTGAGTCAGGCCTTGATTCACTTTGGCACGGCCGTGCTAAATCTTTAGAGGTCAGCTTCAAGTCTTTTCATAAGGCTTTGTTTAGATGGATGGCTTTGGAGGATTGGCACGAGCATGCTCTCATATGGCACGACCGTGCTAGCCTCCGAACTTCAGTATTCTTCCCAATTTAGCTTCAAAACCTTCATTAATCTTCATAAGTTCATTAAACTGCCTTTAACCTTCAATTTTGTCAAAACTTATGTAAAAAGGGTGAAATATAATAATATATATCATGAAATGCATCGAAAATTACCCCAAATACCCCCTATAAAATGCATAGATTTGAGGTTTATTATCTTGCCAAGATGTGTTTGTGAATATGTGTTTACCATGATCATGATAATATGCTGTATTGTCGTATTTGGTAAAATGATGATAATATGCTTTATTGTCTCACTTGGTGATAGGACAATAATATGCTATGCGATAATATGAAAATGCATGTGTGATTGTTGGTATGCCTAGAGCTAAGAGATGATCATCATGAATTGGGTGATGTGTGAGATAAGATCATTTGGTGATATCGAGCTACTGTACTCGACCTGACGAAATGATTGAGGACTATGGTTAGTCGAGAACACTCTTCTTAGTAGGGAGTGTTGGTGCCCAGTGTGTCAGGTGACGAGGTTGAGTTACTAAGCTTTGGATCGGTACGAGTCATGAGGATTCATGCCAGATTGCATTGTGTATGATGTCACAGCCGCATAGGTTTGGGATTACGCGAGGTCAACTTGGAATCACAGATAGATGTTTGGTAGGTCTACTATGAGATTCTGAGATCCTTGATGCGCGTTTCCGACACTGAGGCAACTATTCCTATCGGGAATGAGGAATAATGTCACCCTGCATGGTAGGGGGTGAGCATCCTACTTGGTAAGGGATTTAATGTACTCGTGAGTGTAGCAGAATCTGTTGCTTGGACAATTTTTTACTTTCATCTTGCTTGGAAAGGGATACGTTGTAAAGTAGGAAGGTGGTCGCATCTTCATGTAGGTCCAGGTGCATGAGGGTGTGAGATAAATAGCTAAGTCAAATGAATCCTGAGAATGATTATTGAGATGATTGTGTGTGGTTGTGCTATTTGTTTTGATTGCTTCACTTGTATCCCTATTTTATGATGAGATGTAATTCTTATCTCATACTTCTCTATATTGTGTATGTTTCTCTTATTTTGTGAGATGACCCCATGGAGGAACTAGTTGTCGAAGAGTTAGATGACACTCATTATGAGTCTGATGCCGATGGGCAAGCCACAAAGCCCAGTCTCTAGGGGCTTTGAGTTGTTGTACTGGAGAAGGCTGCGAGGGGTGACAACAAGCATTGATCATGCCCTAGTCCGTGTTTTCGTATTGGTATATGGCCAGTGAGTCTTAGCGTTGGTAGTCTTAAGACTTTAGTAGTGGATGATTCTACCTTATATACAGATGTACCACTGTTTCTGTGATTGTTTTGTGTACTCTGATGGCAGTGTGATGTAGGTCCTACTGATGGAACCATACTGTTGGTGTGTACATGCATAGTATCTATGTGTGCTTAAAGTTTTAAATACCTTCGCACGTTCGTATGCCTAATAAGCATGCCAATGTTTAATAACATAATCAGGATTAGTTAACTAGGTTTCTTTAATGAGGCAAGTGGACGTCTCATTTGGTGGTATCAGAGCAGTTCGATTCTAATCGAACTGTGATGTTTAGGATGTTATTACTGGTCGTGTTTAGTTGGACCCGCAACGGGTGCCAACTATGTTTAGAGGTTAGGTAGAGTGTTCGATGCGCGAGTTATCTTATGAGATAATTGTTTCGTTCATTTGTAAGGCATATGATATATATATATATATATATATATGTTTATGTATTATTGTATGTCCTATGAATGTGAGTTAATGATTTTTTCTACAGTAAGCTATGGCTCGTGGACGTGGTAGAGGAGCTCAAGAAAGAGGACGTGGGGGAAGGGCCATTGAGAGAATGGCAGAACCGAGGAATGGACATGGAGAGACCTCTCACATGGGTGGTAGGGAGGAATCCGCTGAGACCTTGAGAACGGTCAGAGAGTTGGCAACTACTATGCTATAGCAGACGCAACAAAATGCTCAACTGTTGCAGATGACTATGCAGCAGCAACAGAGATAGTATTAGAGGAACAATTGTGGTTAATGGTGGCGTCGATCCGGAAGGTGTTGAACTTTGGATACAAGAGTTAGAGAAGATCTTAGATGCCATGCATTGTCACGAGGACAGTAAGGTGACATATGCATTGTCCGTGCTGACAGGAAGTGCTGAGTTATGGTGGAAATTCAAGCAAAGGATGCTGGAAAGAGAAGGTAGAGTAATCAATTGGGAGTTGTTCCGAGAATGTTTCTTAGATAAATATTTCTCGAGTCTAATGAGGAGAGAGAAATAAAAGGATTATATGAGCTTGAAGCAAGGAAGCATGTCTGTCAGTGAGTATGCAGCAAGGTTCGAAGCATTACTCAAGTTTTATGAGTTCTACTAGAGATACCCTGAGGAGGAGTGGGTGTGTCGTCGATTTGAAGACGGATTAAAGTATGAAATACAAAGGATGATAGCGTCGTTGAACATCTCGAGGTTTCCATAGATGTTGGAAAGATGTTTTGTGATTGAGAACATATACAAGAAAGAAAGGATCGCAACAACAGCAACGAAGTGGAGGACCAGTCAGAAGCAATAGTCAGAGAGGTAAAGTAATAGGGGGTGAACCCCAATCTGGAGGGAGACCATATGATCGTCCAGTCACCATAGGAGGAGCAGGGACTGGAGGACCTGGAGTGGTACAATTAAGACCGCAAGGACGCTTTAGATTTGGAGCTCCACATCTGATTAAGGATTGTACAATGAGTAGGGACAGGCAGTTTTTCGATTGTGGCAAGATGGGCCACTTTTCCAGAGACTGCAGACAACGAGCTCAACAGAAGAAACCCATTGCCGGAAGTCGTGGGATAGTAGCGAGACCGCAAGCAGTAGGATCTCAAGCGGCAAAACCACAAGCTACGGAAAGGGTGTTTACCGTGAGAGGGGCTGAGTCTTCTCGATCGCCTGATCTTATTCAAGGTATATGCTTAGTGTCGGGTAAACTTTTGTCCTTATTATCTGACTCGGGAGCTACTCATTCATTTGTGTCTCTTGAATGTGTGAATCACTTGAAATTGCCTGTGTTTTTGCTTCCATATAATATGATTGTTTCTACCCCTACGAATGATTCATTGACTAGCATGTCTGTTTGCCTAAAGTGTCCTATCGTTGTAGAAAATATGCGTTTCTTTGTTGATCTAGTTTGTCTACCTCTGCAACAGTTAGATGTTATCCTAGGTATGGATTGGCTTTCACCTAACCATTTAATGCTAGACTGTGCTAGAAAAACTTTAGTGTTTCCTGAGCGATCTAGTTTTATGCCTGCTAATAGTGAATTTTTTTTGGAAGAGGATAAGTCTCAGAAATACATGATGGTGTTTTCAATGGAGGCTAAGGAAACTCCTGAAATGGGATCTTTGCCAGTGGTGCAAGAATTTCCTGAAGTGCTTCCTGATGATGTTTCGGGATTCCCACCTGAGAGGGAGATAAAGTTTGCAATAGACTTATGCCTGGAATGAGACCTATTTCAATAGCACCATATAGAATGTCTCCAGCAGAATTGACAGAGTTGAAGAAGCAGTTAAACAAGGTGACAATAAAGAACAATTATCCATTGCCAAGGATCGATGATTTGATGAATCAGTTAAAGGGAGCGGCAATATTCTTTAAGATTGTTTTGTGATCTGGATATCATCAGATCCGGGTTAAGAAGGAGGATATACCAAAGACAATGCTCAGGACTCGGTATAGACAATACGAGTATTTAGTTATGCCCTTTGGCGTGACGAATGCTCCAACAATGTTCATGGATTACATGAACATGATTTTCCGACCGTTCTTGGATAAGTTGTTGTATTCGTTGATGATATTCGCCTAATCAAGAGGAACATAAGGAAAACCTTCGGACTGTGCTTTGAGTATCGACGGATAGGCAGTTGTACGCGAAATTGTCCAAATGTGAGTTCTGGCTGGAGGAAGTACAATTTCTGGGACATGTGATCAACAAGGATGGTATATAAGTGGATTCAACGAAGGTGGAAGCAGTGGTACAATAGGAGAGTCCAAAGATGGTAAGTGAAGTAAGAAATTTCCTTGGATTGGCTGGGTATTATAGAAGGTGTATAGAAGGATTCTCGAAGATTGCATTACCTATGACGCAGTTGACGAGGAAAGGCAACTCGTTCGAATGGATAGCAGAATGCGATGCCAGTTTTCAGGAGTTGAAAAAGAGGTTGACTACGTCACCAGTGTTGGTGTTACCAGACCCTGTGGGACAGTTCGAGATGTAATGCGACGCATCGTATCAAGGTATAGGATGTGTGCTCATGCAAGAGGGGAGAGTTGAAGCTTACGCTTCAAGTCAGTTAAGGATTCATGAAAGTAACTACTTAGAGTTAGCAGCTATAGTGTTCACTCTGAAGATCTAGAGAAACTATCTCTATGGGGCTAAGTTTAGTGTCTACAGTGACCATAAAAGCCTGAGATATCTGTTTGACCAGAAAGAGTTAAACATGAGGTAGAGGAGATGGATGGAATTCATCAAGGACTATGAGCTCGAGCTGCATTACCATCCAGGGAAGGCTAATGTAGTAGCGGATGCTCTAAGTAAGAAAACTCTGAATGTATCTGCCATAATGGTCAAAGAGCTAGAATTGGTAGAGCAGTTCAGAGATTTGAATCGGGGAGAAGGATGGTTCAAAGATAGGATGTGTCTGGGAAGACTCATCACTATCACCAGTGATTTTCTAAGAAAAGTTAAGGAGGAACAAGTGGTGGACCAGTATTTTCAGAAGATGAAGGAGTTAATTCTTAAACAACAGACTTCGGAGTTTAAGATGGATACAGATGGAATCATTAAGTTGAAGGATAGAATCTATATACCATACAATAGGGAGATCCGACAAATGATATTGGAAGAAGCATACAAAAGTAAGTTACTTTCCATCCAGGTGCCACGAAGATGTACCAGATCTGAAGAGGATATTCTGGTAACCAGGAATGAAGAAGGAAGTTGCAGAGTATGTGTTATCTTGCTTAGTATGCCAGAAAACTAAAATTGAACACTATAAGCTTGGAGGATTACTGTAGTCGTTGGATATCCCTTAGTGGAAATGGGATGGAATTGCGATAGATTTTGTGACCGGGTTACCAAGGTCCCGGAAGAGGCATGATGCAATATGGATAATCATTGATAGGCTAATGAAATGTGCTCATTTCTTGCCTGTTTTTGAAAGTTACACACATTGGATAGGCTGACTCAAATCTACATAAGGGAAATAGTGAGGTTACATGGAGTACCCGCATGTATCATATCTAATGAAAACCCGAGGTTCACATCAAGGTTCTGGAAGCAGCTGCACAGTGCATTGGGAACCAAACTAAGGTTAAGTTCAGCTTACCATCCCCAAACAGATGGCCAGTCTGAGCAGACAATCCAATCATTGGAGGACTTATTGAGAGCCTGTGTACTCAAGCATATAGGGAGTTGAAAGGAGTTCTTACCTCTGATTGAATTTACATACAACATCAGTTTCCATGCAAGTATAGGTATGGCACCATTTGAAGCTTTGTATGGAAGAAAGTGTCGAACACCGTTGTGTTGGTATGAAATAGGAGAAAGTCAAGTGCTAGGGCTAGACATGATTCAGCAGACAACGGTACAAGTGAAGATGATCCAAGAAAAGATGAAAGTGGCTCTGGACAGACAAAAGAGCTACAATGACAAAAGGATCAGGCCTTTAGAATTCCAAGATGGAGACCATGTCTTTCTGAGAGTTACACCTAGAACAGGTATTGGCAGGGCTATCAAGTCTTGGAAGCTTACTCCAAGGTTTATTGAGTCATTTCAAATTCTTCGTCGAATTGGTCCAATAGCCTATCATGCTACTTTACCTTCAAATCTGTCTAACCTTCATGGTGTTTTTCCTGTGTCACAACTCCGAAAGTATTATCCCTATCCTTCCCATGTCACTGAACCCAAGGCCTATACAGTTGAGAGAAAACCTAAGTTATGAAGCCTTACTAGTGAGAATAGTAAATCGAAGAGTTAAGGAAATCCGTGGTAAACACATTCCTCTAGTGAAGGTGATTTGGGATGAATTACAGGCGATGCAACTTGGGAAAGGGAGGCTGACATACAAGAGCAATACCCTCATCTATTCTAAGGAAAGTTAAATTTCAAGGACAAAACTTCTTTTAAATGGGGTAGTCATGTAACACTCCATTTTCTTGTTTAATGTTTAGGGTGTAAGTTAAACATGTTTAAGGGCTTAATCTTGTTCCTTATGAGTTGAGGAAGCTATGGTCCAAATTTGAGACAATTTGACCTTAGAACGAGCTTAGGATCGAGATCGTGGTTGCGCAACCGACTTTAAGGTGGGAGAAAGAATGCATTCGTCGGGGATGCAAGAGTAGAGTAGAATACATTGATATGCATAGGGAATCCTAAACCTACTAGTGGTTGAGTAACCGACAATACCTAAGTCCACATTAGGGATTACTGTAAAAGTGGTACCGATGTAGGGCTAGGCACTATAGGTTTATCATCGTAGGTTGATGTTATATTGATTGAGGTCGTATGCTTAATATGCTTACATGTTTGCCATGATGTGTTTGTGAATATGTGTGATAAACCTCAATTCTATGCATTTTATAGGGGTAATTGGGTGGAATTTCAATGCATTTGATGATGATTATTATTGTATTTCACCCTTTTTCCTAAGTTTTTATAGAATTGATGTTTAAAGGCAGCTTGATGAACAATCAATAAAAGATGGAGGTTTTTGAGCTGAAAAGAGAAATTTTATGTAGTTTAGAGTTCGAAGCACGGCCATGAACACTTAAGCATGCCTGTGCAAGCTTGTCAGCTCAACCTATCCAAACGCGCCCATATAAAAAAGTCTCAAGCTGAACTCTGAAGAAGCAGCACGGCCGTGCCAAAAGGAAGCACGCCCGTGCTAAAGTGAAGCAAGGCCTTACTCAGTGAAGCAAGCCCGTTCTCAGAGAAGCACAGCCGTACATAAAAGGAAGCACGTCCGTGCAAAAATGAAGCATGCCCATGCTTAACTCCGTGCACTAGTGATGATGTTTTACGAAGTTGGTACGCCCATACTGAATTGAGCACGGCTGCATATGAAGGAAGCACGACTGTAATGAAGTGAAGCACGCTCGTGCTGGCGGCGCTGACAGACATAATTTTGGGGCTTTCTCTCCTATTTTCCCTATATTTAGAGGCCTTCTGTAACACTATCATGATCCATTTCTTGACATCTATTATCTCTTATTACTTTATAGCTTTTAGAAGTTTGTTTAGAATTCTAGAGTAGGATTTGCGCTTGGGAGTTAAGTTGGAGATCTTTCTTCTTCCTCTTAATTCTTCAAGATGCGTTTTCCATTGTTAATTTTGGTTTTATCTATGATTATGGGTAGCTAATTTCATCACTAGGGTTGTGGTGAATCTTGTATTAGTAGAAACCTTTTTTGCTATGTCTTAGCTTTAATTCGAATTCAATTTGGTTTTAAGGTTGCAATTTGAATAGTGTTATTCTATTGTTCTTCATTCCATGCTAGGACTGCTCACCCTTTGAATGCTCATAATTAATTGGCTGATCAGCGACCGTACTGTAATTAATTGGTAGATCTATAGGATAAACGGGGTTTAAATTATTGCATGACCAAACTTGATTTAATCCTTTCAATCATTCAACCTCTTTGCTCTTTATGTTTTCTGATCATTTAAACTCTTTGCCTCACAAACATTGGGTTCATCTGGGGAAAAGAATATTAATTGCCTGACAAACAATTAGTAGTTTTACTAGAAGGATTGATATTTAGAAAGCAACTGCAAAATTGCATAGGATTAGAATTTGATGGGTATCGAAAGTACAAGTGAAACCTCGACTCTATGCTCTTCACTCTTGATTTCAACAACCTTTATTTCTCTTTAATTCATCTTTTCACTATTGCTTACATCTTAATTTTCTTATTCTTCGATTAGTCTGAATATCATAAGGATTTCTCCATTCCGGTACTCACGTTAGTATTACTCATTAATCCCTTGGGTACGATATCTGGACTTCCGTCCTATATTACTTTTGCGACAGGGTGCACTTGCCCTTAAATGTGTTCAGAACGCAACAGTGTGTTTACCATGATCATGATAATATGCTTTGTTGTCTTATTTTGTAATATGATAATAATATGCTTTATTGTCTCACTTGGTGATATGATGATAACATGCTATATGATAATATGATAATGCATGTGTGATTGTTGGTATGCCTAGAGCTAAGAGATAATCATAATGAATTGGGTGATGTGTGACATAAGATCATTTGTTGATATCGAGTTACTGTACTCAACCTGATGAAATGATTGAGGACTATGGTTAGTCGTGAACACTTTGCTTGGTATGGAGTTTTCGTGCTCAGTGTGTCGGTGAGGAGGTTGAGTTACTAAAATATGGATCGGTACGAGTCGTGAGGATTCATGCTAGATTACGTTATGAGTGATGTCACAGCCGAGTAGATCTGGGATTACGCGAGGTCAAACTGGAATCACAGATAGATGCTTGGTTGGTCTACTGTGAGATTCCAAGATCCTTGATGCGCGTTTCCGACACCGGGGCAGCTATTCCTATCGGGAATGATGAATGGTGCCACCCTGCTTGGTAGGCAGTGAGCATCCTGCTTGATAGGGGATGTAATGTACTCATGAGTGTAACGGAATCTGCTGCTCGGACGATGTTTTACTTTCATCCTGCTTGGTAGGGGATGAGTATCCTGTTTGGTAGGGAATACCCTGTGACGTAGAAAAGTGGTCGCGTCTTCATGTAGGTCCAGGTGCATGAGGGTGTGAGATAAATAGCTAAGTCAAATGAACCCTGAGAATGGTTGTTGTGATGATTGTGTGTGGTTGTGCTATCCATGTTAACTGCTTTACTTTTATCCCTATTTTATGATGAGATTTAATTCTTATCTCCTACTTCTCTATATTGTGTATGTTTCTCTTATTGTGTGAGAAGACCCGATGGAGGAACCAGTTGCCGAGGAGTTAGATGACACTCCTTATGAGCCTGATGCCGGTGGGGCGAGCCACGAACCCCAGTCTCGAGGGGCTTTGAGTTACTGTACTGGAGGAGGATGCGAGGGTGACAACGAGCATTGATCACGCCCTAGTCCCTGTTTCCGTATTGGTATATCGCCAGTGAGTCTTAGTGTTGGTAGACTTGAGACTTTAGTAGTGGATGACTATACCTTATATACAGATGTACCATTGTTTCCCTGATTGTTTTGCGTACTCTGATGGCAGTGTGATGTAGGTCCTCCTTATGGGACCATACTGTTGGTGTGTACATGTATAGTATCTATGTGTGCTTAAAGTTTTAAATACCTTCGTACCTTTGTAGGCTTAATAAGCGTCCAATGTTTAATAACGTAATCAGGATTAGTTAACTATGTTTCTTTAATGAGGCAAGGGGACGTCTCACATTTGACTACGTATAAATGTTTTAAGTTAAAAAGGATTTAGGCTTCTGAGTATTGTATTCCTTGAGTTAAGACAAAAGAGCTTTTGAGCTTCAATTTATTGTTTCTAAAATATAAGTGAAGTTTATAAAGTAAGTAAAACAATGTTTCAAGATGCAATATTTTCTACAAAAGTTGTTAAGACATTTTACCAAAACAATAAGAGATGAATTTATACACTCATCTATTTCCAATAAAAGGGTTTATACATTTAAATAAGTTCTTGAACAAAGTAAGTTATTAGTAAATAAAAGAAGGGTCTAACCTTAATACAGTTAGGGTGTAACTTGGTTAGACATATTTTATTAAAAATGATGTACTTTCAAGTTATTATAAGTGTTTGATACACTCATGACAAAGTTTATAATCATGAGTTAAAGTTAAAGATATTTTCCAACTTGAAAGGGGTTTGAATTTGTCTGCCAATAGAAGACGAAAAGAACTTTGAACTCAAAACTAAGGAATTTCTACATGTAAAACCCTAATTTAAGTAATTAACTTAGAGTAAAATAAAGAGATAAGAAAGTGTGGTTTATGGTGAAACAAAACTTTGTATCATACTATTGATGATTTGATCATCAATGGATTCGTATAACTTCAATGAAACAAGAATTATTTAATTACTTGGGAAAAAAATAATCTCTAACTTAGAAAGAATCTAAGAAATAAGTAAAGGATTTCTCAATTCTATTTCATAATGAATTTAGGACTCGAGAATAATATCACGAGACACGAACACAAACGTGAAATGTTTTGTTTTAAAACAGTATAGATCGATGAGTGGCAAGGGAACCTGACCCGAGAACATCATCTATTTGTATAGTCTTGTGATGATTTGATCCTAGAAGGATCACGATATTATTCGATGGATAAAAAGATTTAGTACACTTTGAGTATGTAAGGAATTATAATGAAAAGATTTCCATGGAATTACGAAATTCATTTGACGAATAATATCAACACATGATATCTGTGTAAGCCCTATAACAGCACAATTCTTATGGGATTGCGAAGTTTATCCCATGGACAGAAATTTATCATTTTTGTGTTATTGCTGTAAGCATTGCATATTGTTTTAGTTAGTAGGGCCTTGAGCCTATCAGTTGAGCTTACACCACAATGCGAATGTGAAATCCATAGTGCAGATCGGTTTGACCTTGGAGGTGTCGGGGTTTGAAACATTAATATGTGACCACTTGGTGATTCTTTTGTGTCGTGGTGATCTAAGCTTCCAAGCTATGCATCGACATTCTCGACTAGACGATATTGTATTCATAGTTGGTGTAGAGTGTCCTTGTGAAAGTCAGTTTACGCCCATTACGAATGTTGTAGCATTAGCCTATGGCTGGCACACGCAAGGCATGAACTCCCAATCACTCTCTCCGAATACATTTAGCTCCATGGATTAGGGGTCTGAGTCATACTCATTTTGCATAATGTGTGCATCTTGATGTTCTCGTTGCATGACTATGGATATGTATGTTAGGTCTCCAAGCGTCTGATGTGTCTTGCTATGCATCTTATAGTTTGTGCTAAGCGTTTGATCCCTGTGTTTTAATGTATCGAAATATTTGGTCAATGATTTAAATGAACTATGTGAATATTACTAATGATTTGTTTAAGTGTGCAGAATAAAAGCATGATATCTAACTTCCCCGAGAGCATCTCAAGCCAAGCTTTGAAGCACATGTTAAACAAGTCAATCATCTTCCAGTAATCAGTTATAAAGATCTTCAGGAACAGCTTTCAGACAAACCCAATGCGTCTAAAGTATATAGAAGAAATTGACCACTCATGTGAAGCGTCTGACAAGAGCACACAATCAAGAGTAATCTTGTTACATCCAAGATCTTAATCTCTAAAGTATAAAGCTCAAGTAGCATCTGAAGACAATAAAGAGAAATCGGAATCAATGCATAATACAAGTTGGAAGCGTCTGTTAGAACTATTAGCAGAAGAAGAATAGTTCAAGAAAAGATAGAGTCCAATGCTAAGTCTCCAAAATTTTGTAACGACTATGCGCATAAGCGTCTGTTCCCTGTGTTTTGATGTATCCAAACATTTCGATTAAATGATCTTAATGAACTGTGTGAATATTGCTGATGATCTACTTAAATGTGCAGATTATAAGCATCTTATCTAATCTGTCTCAAGAGGTTTTCTAGTCATATGATGAAGCATCATAAATACAAGCTCAAGCATCTATACAACAAAGACAAAGACTGAAGCAGTCACTTTTTCAAAGCATCTGAATGATGTTCATATCAAAGAACAAAGTTCTTATTTAAAGATCAAAGAGGCATCTGAGCAAACTCAAGAAAAAATATTTCTTTGGAACAATATTAAATAAGCGCCTGATATCTCTTTTGAAGCAAAGAAGTCTTGACAAGACATCAGTTGAAAATCTTTAGAAGAATCAAGTAAAGAGCTCAAGCGTCTCATATCTTTTATGAAGGAATCAAATAAAGAAGCGTCTTGACAAAAAACTAAGCTGATCAGAAGAAATATTAAATATGTTCTATGCATATTTAATAATATTATATGAATGGATAGTACTACCTATAGCTCGCAATAACAGTGTAAAAAGAATTGTTGTTCTGACTTGTTACGAGAAAGAAGAAGTTCACGCTGCAAAACCTAAAGCTACTCTGAATAGTTTTGCTGCTCTAAAAAGTAGTGTATGATTACACGAAGTTTATCTTTAACTGTCCAATATCTTACAAAATGATTAATTTGCATTTAATGTTGTGCCAAATTCAAAAGAAGTCTCAGAAGAAGACTCATCTCACAATGAATCTTTACATCGTTCAAGACAAATGAAGACAAGATTCAAGAAATGTTTCTCAACGGATATTTTGTCATGAGAAGCCTATTTAAAGGACACTCCGCTAAAGATTAAGCAGAGATACATACAATCAAAGAAATGTAAAAGGCTAAAAATCTCACCTCAATCTGAGAGAAAACAACAAGAAAACACAAGAGAACAATTCAAAAGTTACTAGCTACAATCTCTCTTTTCTTCTACACTCTTTGTAATATTCATAGAAGAAGTTTTTCTTAGTGTTGTCATACCTGCAAAAGAATATCATATGCACTCCTTAAGTGTTATTCGGTTGACTAGCGTATTGTAATCTGAAGCCGTTGCTTCAAATCAACTCTTTGATCTGAAAAAGGCCTGGAGAGGCTAACTGAAGAATACTCGTTGAGCCCGGAGAGGCTAGGTGTGCAAACAATACTCGTTGATCGAACCTGGAGAGGCTATGTGTGCAAACAATACTTGAGCCTGAAGAGGCTAGGTGTGCAAAGAATACTCGTCTGTAATCTGATCAGTTATAGTGAAAAACATGGTTAAGCCAAGGACTAGATGTAACCCAAGATTAGGATGAACCAGGATAAACCTTCTCTCTCTCTCTCTCTCTCTCTCTCTCTCTTAGTTATAACGTTTATCTGCAATATTTTTCTTATTTATCTTTCTGCAACTAACAGTGGTGATTAAAAGTGTGCATATCTAAATATTCTCTTTTAAGAAAAAGGTTTTTATCAAACAACTTTCCTAGCTTTAGTCAAAATCAGACGACTCATATCAGCTGTTTCTGTGTTGTGTTTAAAACCTATTGAGGTCTTCCTTAGTACTGAAGCTTTGTTTTAAAAATTGTGTTTTCACTTGAGTTTAGACAAACACAATTCAACCCATCTTCTTAGTGTTTATTTGTGGTACCTTCATCCAAGACCTCTTCAAAGAAAGATTTCAAGTTGTTCATCAACAAAGCGTCTAAGGTAAAACAATGTCTGAACTTAATATAACAGGACCTCTTTATCTACTCCAGAGTATCAAGCAAGTCAACTATGCAAAGCATCGGTCTAAGCGTCCTATGGAAAGGCTAAAGCAGAACTTCCTATCAAGCGTCTACAAGCGTCCTGACCATATGATTAGAAAAACTGATCAGAAGGATTATTATATATACAACGGACATATTTAATAAAGTCTGCTAAAGCTTCGAATCATACTAGGATTCATTCCAAAAGTCAAAATGAGCTACCAAGCATCTCTGCTATATCGTACCTGACAACAACACCTTTAGTTAGCAAATACAATCACTTTAGAACCGTTGTTCTGATTGATTTTACTAAAGAGGAAATCAGCGCTGCACGAAATCTCTGATGTTGTTTTGAACAAAGTTTCTATTTGATAAAGATGTTTGTCCAAGTACAAAAAGTATCTTCAACGTTCTCAACCATTTAATGCACTTATCAGACCGACTCTTTTTCATTTATGGTCGCCCAAGACGTGTGAAAAAAGCAACTCCAAAAGAAGACAAAACGAAGAAATGTCTCAAAACAGATCTTTCCTAAGTGAAGACTATTTACGAAGACTTTGAGAAAGTTTGCAGGACATAGAACATGTCATAGAGAACAAGTGAACATATCTGAGATACCAGAAATATTCAAAAAGCAAAATCGTAGCAAACCCTCTTCTCTTCTTTATTCAACTGAAATCTTTTTGAGAAGATCTTTATTTCTAGCAGTCATACCTTCGCTAAATATATTCACTCTTTGAGTGTTATCCGATTGACTAGCTTATTGTAATCTGAAGTTGCTGCCTCAAAACAAACTCTTATATTTAAGGAGCCTGAAGAGGCTACTATAAAGAATACTCGTTTGAGCCTGGAGAGGCTAGGTGTGCAAAAAATACTCGTCTGCAATCTGATCAATTATATTGGAAAACTTGGTTAAGCCAAGGACTGGAAGTAGCCCAAAGGTTACGGTGAACCAGGATGAATTCTTGTGTCCTTATCTCTATCCCTTAATCTCCAGTATTGTTTTCTTACTGCTTATGTCTTATCTGTGATTAACCTTGGGGTTAAAGTGTGTATATTCAAATATCCGTTTGTGAAAAGGTTTTTCTTGTTTTTTTGTTGTTTTTCAAGTGATCAGACTTCTGACAAGTGTCTGCTTATCAGTCTTATGTCTGCCTTCCTGTTAAGCGTTTGCTTACACATTGGTTTATTTTTAAAAGGCTTGCTTTTCGAAATAGTTTGGGTAAAAACATTTTAACCCCCATCTTAGTGTTTACCTATGGTACCTTTATTGTGTTAAATTTAAGCATTGATAATATCGTTTTGTTGATGATGACTGATAACATGTGATACAGTGATGCATATGTTTTATGTTTTTTGTCGCGTTATTTTTACATCTTCTATATTTTGTGTTGGCGTTGGGAATCCCACCTCGTTGCTTTGTATTGATTTTCTATATTCCATTTGTTTGTTTTCTGAGAAGATTGCAATGTTGGGATTTCGTTCGATGCTCTACCTTTTTCCTACCCCAACTGATAGTCTGGAGGATTAAACGCTTGGTCACGAGGGCGGGCCGATGGAGTCTCTAGGGGTGTCGTCCTCACTTTTCAGGTGGTCTAAGATGGTGGTGTGCATATCTTTTTGTCTAATCTTCCTCCAATTGAGTCGAGTATGTCTGGTGACGGTGCATGGGTTGTTAGGTGGTTTACACCCCGGATAATCTCATGTCTTTTCCCTCACAAGGGGAAAAAACTTATTCAAAGGGAGTTGCAGTTGTGGCAACTCTCGTAGCGTCTCCTACAGTGATGCCAATAATGGTCCCACATAGAGCTCCTGCTAGGCCACGTTGGTTGGATCACCCTCCTCGCGGTGTACGCGGAAGGCGTAGGGATAGAATAGTTTACCGCGTTGTCCCTATCCGATCCATTCCGCCCTTAGGAAGTCTATTAGTTATCCTATCTTTTTATTCAGGGATCCAGGAATCTCATGTCTATTTAGGGTTCTTATTTGGCTAATTTAGGAAGTCTATTCGTTATCCTATCTTTTTATTTTGAGAAGCTACGTCTCCAAGTACCTTATCTTTTGGAGTTGCGTCTCCAACTCTTTATGTTTAGACTGTATCTGTATGTATTTCTTTTCTGTAGTTGGGTTGAGTTTTATGTAAGCCTCTTTTGAAATTATGATCTTATGTTATGAAATATTTTCATTCACTTCGTACGCATTTATATTTACCTCTTGTGAAAGAGAAAAGTTTACCCCACATTTTCTAAGAATTTTATTAACCCTCTTTTCGGCCTTAAAAACATCACATAAAATGTAGTGCCCGAAGAGGGTGTTACATAAGTCATCCATTGTAACACCCTCTTTCGGGTGTCACTTTCGTAACCCCAAACACTTTCACTTTCGGAAAAAAAAATTCTTTAACTCAGATCTTATTTAATTCTGAAAGTCGTGATAAAATTTTTATTCTTATAACATTAAAGAATATATACTCACGATAACATTAGCATAACCCACATATATATATATATATATAGGTCTTTATTTATATGATTTTCTACCTTTTCTTATTTTTAGTGTATCGGAGGGGAGGGTCATTTCCTATTCTGGCAGATCGAACCCAGGAGGGGGTTCCAGTCATATATATATATATATATATATATATATAAACATCATCCATTAAAATCCATCAGTCTACCACACGGCCATCAGGAGCCAATAACAGACTAACCCAAAAGTCGCTACCTCATAAATAAACCTAAGCTGGTATGACAAGAGAAGTCTGCAGATAACAGAGTGCACTACCCTGACATCAGTCGTACCAAAGGGACAAGGTCTCATCGCCACCAATCCACACCTCTTCGTCGTCAACCTCCAGCACTCAAGCTATAGGGTTCCGGAGCAATTCAGAGGATTGTTAACAAACATCTGAACATGTATCCAAAAACACAACAGGGTGTCCAACATGCAGAGGCAAGGGTGAGACACCAATATATGAAATCAAAATACAACTACTGCATACCCAAAACACAAACAGCAGGTGCATATAGGTATATCAAACACAGTCATTAAGCATGATAAACATAACACAGAATATCATGACAATACAAATAAATGAAGGGTCTCATACCCAACAGTCAGCATCGTTTTCAAAACACTATGCATGACATTTCCAGATATATCCTCTAATACTCGATTCTTGATTTCCAGAAATCCCATCACCAAATGAATGAGTTGATCAAGCTCGGGATACATTGGCCATCAGGCATCAATGTCTAGCACCAACGTGCATAATAACTAGCACCAGCGTGCCATCACTAGCACCATCGTGCCATCACCAGCACCAGTGTGCCATCACTACATTGCCCAACTCAGGGTATATATATATATATATATATATATATATATATATATATATATATATATATATATATATATATATATATATATATATATATATATATATATCGAATGACATAAAGTCACCGCTGGTTCCCTCTTAGCAAAGTCCCCCTTTTCATGGCACGTCTGCCCAACAACAAATGCATGAGAAAACCTTTTGTTTTCGTAAGTTTTTCTGTATCGTATCATTATTTCCTCGTTGAAGCTCAAAGCTATCAACCACCTCAATTTTTCTTTGACTCTTAAGTCTTTTCAACATTTTCTCAAAAGGGACACACAGTCCAATTAACCAAAGAGGACACACAGTCCATATAACCAAAAAGGGGACACGCATTCCATATAGCTCAAAACCCAAAAATTACCAACCGATGCACCGGTCTCGGATTTTGGATTCTAAAGCACCCAAAACGTCCACAAGCCTACTGGACCACAAGGATTGTCCACCAGCTTACCGGACCAAAAACTAACACGGATCCTTGATCCACATGTTCTATAGAACACTAGAATCCTGACGTCTCAGTTTCTAGGTTCCCATCCAAAATAACCTTTTTCTTTGAAACACAAAACCCACATCTTCAAAGCTTACACTCGAAGCCTTCGGGATCGATTTTTGTAACACTCCCCTCGGGTGCTACATACTCGAACTCGAATGCGAAAAAAATAACAAGAAAATAAATCGCTGGTTGCTTTCGAAAAATACTGTAATTAATTAGCTACTTTCAAAAACGTGGTTCTAAAAATTTTCTACATGCATAACCAGTTCAAGCTCAAGACAAAGGAATAAACCTTATAACACATACATCAATATTCATTGTTCATAAAAACATAATTACAATATACGTTCAGGTCTAATATATCATATTATAGACTCAAAGACATATAGTCAACATATGTGCAGTAAATAATATAAGACTGCTTCAAAAGTAAACTACTATGCTAGCCGGGCTAACAGTATCCATTGGGATACAACCCCAAAGTTAACTCCGATCCCCGGAGGAATTCGGAGGGATCCTCTATGTAGCTTCTTCAAAAACTCCGTCATCTGAGTCCTCACGTGTCCGTGGGGACATATAATCAACATATGCACATGTGTTCCAAAAACACAACAGGGTATCTAACATGTACAGGTAAAGGTGAGATACTCATTTTATAAGCTTATCACGAGAGCCGCACAAGCGACAAATAGCAGATATAATCACACATAATTACAGTTATAATAACAGTTATTCATGTACACAATATCTCAAACACCATCATGGGTTATAATAATGCATGAGACTCCAATATCATCTTTCTAATTCATGTATTCCGGAGATTCTTACTTCCCTTCATCAAGCGATAGGCCGCAAATACACCAGTAACTCAATTGTTCTCATGAGTCGGCCTCTCAATTTAAGTCCGAACTCCAATTGTTCCAGGGTACCGCGTCATAACCATATCCTGAATAGTTCAGTCTCTGATTGAGTTCATTCGTGTTAGGTAACCGATTTACCACGGCACGGGGTCGCAATGGCTTTAGCCACTTGTGGAGTTTCGAACAAAGAATGCCCCTATAGACCTAGTGGTCTTAACTAGCTCAATTCTCAACTACGTAAGTTGTAGCTCGTTTTCAAATGGCACATCTGTCGATTCACGCATGTACACAGAAAGTTTTTGTTTTCTTTTTCGTTCATTCTTTCATTTGTCGAGGCACAAGGCGCACGACTCGTTTTTAAAGGACATTAAGCCCGTTCATTCAAAACACAGGACACGAAGTCCGAGTGCTCAATCCACAAAATGCTAGCCCGACGTCTCGGTCACAAGGTTTGCATTCGTTTCAAAAGGTTCATCGTTTCACTTTCGATATTATTTTCTCAAAACAACTTTGGAAAACAAAACACACTTTTATTGTTCTTGACTAAGACATTTCTTGAAAAGCAACACGTTTTCCCAAAAACCTTTTTGATTTCAAAACCCAGTTTTCAAAACTTTGATTTCGGTTTTCGAGTATTTTAATTCTTTATCGAGTCAGAGCCAGTCCTATGCTCTTTACCAGTCCAGATATATATATATATATATATACACACACACACCAATCTCAAATCAACATAACCAATATATCTCATTCAAGGCATCTATGCCACAATTCATATTCAAGTACTCAAATACAAACATCATTAATTACATCAATTTCATATTTCATTCAAGACACATTTTCAAATCATTAATCAAACAACAACATCAAATCATGAGACTACCAAACTCAAATAATGAAATACCTCCCTTTACCTTTCTAAGTTCCTAATCAATTCTCGAACGGTTCTCAGCTCCGATTCTGGTTTCATCCGCGTCACCTAAAACAATCAAATACAATTCAATTCTCAACAATCAATCAACACAAAATAACAACATCAAAACATAAATTTCCTCCCCCTAAAAGGTCCAAGGTTCGGCCACAAAAGGTAAAAAGGGTTAGGGATCACATTTGGTTTCAAACTTTTGGATGGTTGGTTCATATGCTTGGTTAACACTAATGCAAGTCTTAATACCCAAAAATATGAAACACGACTCAAGGTTCTTCATACCTAAAGGTCTCGGCCATGAAGCGAAAGCTAGGTTAGGAATGGATTTGGTTTTCCATCACTTGGATTCAAAGACAATAGGAAAGGTAAAGATTGAATCAAGAGTTCAAGAACAAAAATTGAACAAAAACACTATTCCCCCAAATCTCTAGGGTCCGGCCCCTTTCAAGTTAAATAGGCTAGTATGAGAGTTTGATCATATGCTCTTGGTACCATAATATACTACATAGGCCTTATACATACGGCCATTCAAAACAATCATGGCTTTCAGTAGCCAGAGCAACTAACTAACTGCCATTCAAAATAAAATATGACATATCCTATAGCTGGTCTTACTATTAAAACACTGTGACTTCCCATACGTCACCCTCCTTCCGTGCCCTTAAGCGTCAGGGAATAGGTCCCCGAATGTTCCGGTGGCATCTTATAACTCATCTAAAGATGTAAGGGCGAGATACCAATATATGGATTCACACACGATAACAACACGCTTATACATCAATAGCATATAAGCATGTATAATTACTATGCATAAAGTTCTACTAGATAAACAAGTAGTATATCATAGGGTTTCTTACCCGACAGTCATCGTTGTTTTCAAAAGAGATACATGACACTCCAATGTTTATCATCTAATTCTTTACTTAATCTCCGGAGAATTCCAACACCTTTAGGTAAAAACTGAGCTAATCAGGCTCACAATGTTACGCTATGACTTAGAGTCATCACAGGGTTCCCTGCCCTCAAGGTTCCCCATCTAGATGGCACGTCTGCCTAAAAACAAATGCATGAGAAAAACGTTTCAAGTCTTGCCACTTTTCTTTGTATTCGTTATTCCGTTGTCGTAGCTTAAGGCTCCCGACTATTCCTAATTTACACCGTTTTAAAACCTTTCACCGTTAACACAGGACGAAATATCCGAGTGCTCAATTACGGAACCCTAGACCGATGCACTAGCCCGAGGTCCGTGGTAATAGAAAACATCATTCACCTTTAATCAAGTTTCCTCATAACAAGAGGACGTTTCCTCATAATAAGAGGAGGACACGTAGTCCATAGGACACACAGTCCATAACATTATTGCACGGCTTCTCATGCTATTTTTACAGAACACTAGCATCCCGACGTCTCGTATGCTATGTTCATGTTTTCATCGTTTATCACCGTTTTTCGTTCTGTGAAACACAAATCCAAAACGAAAACTCTGCAACTCATCCAAGTTGTCGGATTTTACACTATTGGGAAAACTCATTTTACAGAAAAACTTTTCTGTTTGAAAACTATTTTGTAAACCATTGACTTTCTGATAAAATTCATCTTTTGTTGACAGTCCCTTCCCAAAAACCAACTTTTGAAAGGAAACAGCTAAGACCAAAAACGTCGTCCTAGAACAGCATTACTGTTTTTCGAAAACGCTTTTCGTAAATCTTTTCGGAATTAAAACATTGTTTTAGCGTTTAAAAATGTCCTAAGTTAAAACTTGACCTTTTTCCTCTAAATGTTGCTTTTTCCACAAAAAGAGTAAATTATTCTTAAAAACTAACTTTTTCCACTAACTTCATAAATTACTTTTGGATCCACTTTTTCTTTAGAAAAACAGCGTTGTTGAAAATACCCAAAGTTTCCCAAATAAATCTTTGGCATTTTTAATTAATTGAGCACTGACCACTGTCAGGCTTCCCAATCAACAATCAACAATCAACATCATAACATGTTTATAGCAGATAATACAGTTAAATTGCATATTCAACTACTATAACACATATTAACCAACAATTATAAACAAATCAAATAATTGCCAAAAGTAAATAAATCAACCACCACACAACTTAATTACATATATACAGACCAAATATGAAGACATGCAGTCATCGGGAGAATCCCTTAGGCACTTCCCCCTTTACCTCTTGAAGTTCCCGGTAAGCGAAAAGTCATCCGATCAATCCGGAAGTCGCCCGGTTTCTCGTCCGATCACTTGTCGATAGCTACAAACATATAATCAATCAATACATCAACTTTAAATCACAAAATTTTCTACTAATTCCCCCCTCCTAGCTTCGGCCATGTGCAAGAAAATATGGCTAGGGAGTTCCAAAAGTTCCTATCTCTTGGATTCCACCCTTACTAGGTGTGGTTAGGCTAGATCAAAGCCTATTACACCAAAACTTGAACCAAAATCCTACCCACTCACACATAGGGGTTTCGGCCCTAAAAATCCATATGAGCTAGGAAGCTCATTTGGTTTCCAACTCTTGGATTAGGATAGAAAATCATGAACTAGGTTCAAAGAAATTGATTTGGTATTAAAAGGATTTTTCTACAATTTCTTATGGATTTTTGAAGTTCTAAGGTCAAAACTAAACCTCCATGAAACTTAAAGATTAAAGAGAGATTAAGAGATGAAAGTTGAGGGTAATACCTCCTAGATGACAAAGCTTGTGAAGAAATCAACAAAAGTCACTCAAAAGCTTGAAGATTTGTGAAGAAAAGCTTGAAGATGAGAAACGGTTAGAAGAAGTGAGATGGGTGAGATGAAAGACTTGGCCGAAATGCCAAGTGTGAGTAAAGGTGGATATTTAATTTTTGCTACAATGGCAATCTTGTAATTAAATGCAAGGTTATTTTGGTAATTTCACTCAAAGTTCTATAAATATCTAGATATTTTTTTGATGTAATGATGGTGATGATAAGGTGATGTGTCTTCAACCTTATCCGTAGCTAGTCCCGATAAATCCTGTATTCAGCTCCGTTGTCTACCCGATTTAGGTTTTACGTCCAAATAACGTATAACGACTTATTTATTTTGAAAATTTTCAAAACAACTAATATCGTTGGAAATAAAATATAAAACCTAATTATTTTGTTCACGGGTCAAAATTAGGTCGTCCGGACAAATAAAATCATACTGTCAGTGTAAAACGCAGACCGAGCTCCGTCTGAGTTTTCAACCAAAATTTAACCATAGCTTCCTACGATAGCGTAGAGCTTGACTACGGTCTCGGGTTATTTTATTTCACTCTCTAGACCCTCCAATAAAATACAAATGGATAAATACAGTTTAATTAAAATAGAAAGCTCAAAAGCTTGAAAAAAAAAAAAAACAGGGTGTTACATAAAGCAGAAGTTGATTTGTGTTCTTTTATAATCGTAAAAATCACTTAGAATAGTCACTTAATATGAATAGATTCATTCATATATCCTTATTTTTCTCCGATTATACTCTCAAGCTATATGAGTTTTGTAACGCACCGATTTTTCGTGCTTTCTGCAAGCAATAAACTCATTTAAAGAGTTTATATTTTTATCTATATTTTAGAAAATGATTTTGGGAAAACCAAAGTCATATTCATGCTCCAGACAATCGTAGGAACCTACGGTTAAAATTTGAGTCAAAAACTCAAACGGAGTCCGATCTACGTTTCGTGGAAGGCAGTGTTTTACTGTTATAAAGGCCTAATTTTGACTAACTGTCAAGATGATATAGTCTTAAAATTTATTAGGTACATTTTAGAAAAAAAAAAAACAAAAAAATATGAAAGTAATAGTATTATATTGGGGTCTACAATCGAACCGGTAGACGATTGAAGCAATAAAGGGATTCAACGGGACTCGCTAACGGATAAGCATGGCGCATAACCAGGCCACGTGTCACTCTCCTATGGTAGGACACGTGTCAACGTCCTATGGTTCCCAACAAGATATTTGAAACGCGAAATGACCAAAATGTCCCTGGTCTTTTAAAGAAATTACCAAATTGCCCTTATGAAAATTACCAAAATACCCTTGAAAAAAAACTATAAATACCCCCTCCCCTTTGAGAAATTCGGCCCTTTCTCTCTCTCCCATTATTCACTTTCTCTTCCATTTTCTCTCCTTAATCAACTTAGTTTCCTTGCTTCGTTGCGCGATTCGGGTTGTGTGGTTGCAAGACAGTTCGTCGAGGAGGTAACAACTCTCCTCCTACTCTTTCAATCTCTCATTTTAGTAATTAAAATCTTAGTTTTTTTTAAGTTAAATTTTTGCTCTGTAAACTTCAAAAATCTGTGAAAAATCCATTTAATACCAAACCAGTTTCTCTAATCTAGGATTATGGTCATAATCCCAAGGGTTTGGAATCAAAAAACTACTCTAGCCTATTTAATAAAGCTTGGCCGAACCTACCCTTGGGGTTTGGTGAAAAGTTTTTATTGGATTTTGAAGTTTCAAGTTTAGGTCTAGGGTTATCTCGCGTAGTTAGGGTAGTATCCAAGAGATGAGAATTTTTGGAACTCCCTAGCTATTTTAACTAGGCTTGGCCGAACCTAGGAGGAGATGAATGGTAGAAATTTTTGTGATTTAAAGTTGATGTGCTGATTGATTGCGTGTGTGTAGTTGTGAACGAGTAATCGGACGAGGAACCGGATCGATCGGACGACTTTTCGTGTATCGGGAACTTCAAGAGGTAAGGGGAAAAGCCTGAGGGATTCTCCTGATGACTGCATGTCATCATATTTGGTCTGAAATTATGTAATTATCTATGGGGTGATTAATTTGTTTACTTTTCGCAAGTACTTGACATGTTGTTAATTTGTTGTTAATATGTGTTATGGTAGTTGAATATATGTTTTAACTGTATTATCTGCTATAACCATATTATGATGTTGATTATTGATTGGGAAGTCTGACAGTGGTCAGTGCTCAATTAATTAACGGGAATAAAAGCTTTAAAAAGCTCTGAATTAAACGCCGAAGATTTAATTGGGAAAAGTTGGGAATTTTTAACAACGCTGCTTTTTCTAAAGAAAAAGAGGATCCAAAAGTAATTTATGAAGTTAGTAGAAAAAGTTAGTTTTTATGAATAAATTAATCTTTATGAGAAAAGAGTTATGGAAAACGTTTCGAAAAATAGTAAAGCTGTTCTGGGACGATGTTTTTGGTCTCAGCTGTTTCCTTTCAAAAATAGTTTCTGGGAAGGAACTTTGCAACAAAAGATAAGTTTTATCAGCAATTCTATAGTTTACAAAACAGTTTTTAAACAGAAAAGTTTTTCTGTAAAACGAGTTTTCCCAACGATGTAAAAATCCGACAGCTTGGATAAGTTGCGAAGATTTCGTTTTGGATTTGTGTTTTACAAAATGAAAAACGGTGAACAACGATAACAAACGTGATCCTAGCATACGAGACGTCAGGATGCTAGTGCTCTATAAAAATAGCACGAGAAGGCGTGCAACGATGTTATGGACATATATGTCCTCCTCTTATGAGGAAACGTCCTCTTGTTATGTGGAAACATAATTAAAGATGAACGATGTTTTCTATTACCACGGACCTTGGGCTGGTGCATCGGTCTAGGGCTCCGCGATTGAGCACTCGAACGTTTCATCTTGTGCTAACGGTGAAAAGTTTTCAAAACAGTGTAAAATATGAAAAGTCGTGAGCCTTGAGCTACGACAATGAATGAACGAACACAAAGAAAAGTATCAAGACTTAAAACGTTTTTCCATGCATTAAAAATCGGCAGACGTGCCAACGGTGTTCTTCTGGATATCTTGGTGGTCAGGATATGCAAACGATGTACATATATCATTGTGCCTTGATGGACAATGAAAAACCATAAACGATGATCGCCTGTGCCTTGTGTGGGACAGTGTGCGATGGTTTTAACAACGAAATGCCTTTTTGGCAAACAGAGCTTGATCAGCTCACTTTTTATAAAACGGTGTTGGTATTTCCGAAAATTAAGTAAAGATTTAGATGATGAATATTGAAGTGTCATGCATTTTTTGACTGTCGGGTATGAGATCCTATAATATACTAATAGTTATTTAGTAGGACCTTATGCATAATAATTACCTATGCTTATGTGTTATTGAGGTGTAACGTATGTTGTTATCGCGTGTGAATCCATATATTTGTTACTCACCTTTACGTCTTTAGATGAGTTCCAAGATAATATTGGAACCTTCAGGGACCCATTCCCTGATGCTGAGTACGCAGAGGAGGGTGACGTATGAGGAGTCATAGTATTGTTAGTGGTGGACCAGCTATAGGATATGTCCTATTATTTTGAACAATAGCTAGTTAACTACTCTGGCTACTGAAAGCCATGACTGTTTTGAATGGCCGTATGTATAAGGCCTATGTATTATATTATGGTTTCTTCTTATGTATACTCTACTTGACATTTATTTACATGCGTGTTTGGGTAACGTTGGTGTATGGTGAGCTAAGTTAGAAGGAAATAAAAAAAAATTATCACAGCTTTTTTAAATAAGTTAAATACTTAGAAAAACTTATTTTCCGAAAGTAACCAGCACATTTAATTAAAGTTTATTTTCCGCAACGGGTAACCATGTGGTGCCCCAGAAGACAAAGTAACGATCAAGAACAAGTATCTGTTTCCAAGGATCGATGATTTGATGGACTAGTTATGTGGAGCGGCCGTTTTCTCAAGGATAGATCTACGGTCGGGCTATCATCAGATTTGTGTGAAGGCGGAGGATATTCCGAAAACATCGTTTTGAACACACTACGGGCATTATGAAAATTTTGTGATGCCGTTCGGAGTGACGAATGCTCCTGCTATATTCATGGATTACATGAATAGGATTTTTCGTCCTTATCTAGATAAGTTTTTCGTTGTCTTTATAGACAACATTCTAATGTATTCTCCGAATGAGAGAAACATGCTGAACATCTCAGTATGGTTCTTCAAATTTTAAAGGGGAAACAGTTATATGCGAAACCCGAAAAGTGTGAATTTTGGTTAGACCATGTTCAATTTTTAATACACGTCATCTCGAGCGAAGGAATCACAGTGGATCCATCAAAGGTTGAAACTGTTTTATAATGGGAGAGACCTAAGACGGTAACAGAGATCCGTAGTTTCTGGGTTTAGCTGGATACTATAGGAGATTCATTGAGGGATTCTCCAAGATAGTAGGACCTCTTACCCAACTAACTCGGAAGGATCAAGCGTTTATCTGGACTGAAAAGTGCGAAGAAAGTTTCCAGGAGTTAAAAAGGAGGCTGACTACTTCACCAGTATTAGTGTTACCTGATCCCAAGGAACCATTTGAGGTATACTGTGATGCTTCTCATTAAGGGTTAGGTTGCGTATTGATGCAGAACCGAAACGTAGTAGCTTATGCTTCTAGGCAACTGAAGAATCATGAGAGGAATTATCCTACGCATGACCTGGAACTTGCGGTAGTGGTTTTCGCATTAAAGATCTGGATACATTATTTGTATGGAATAACCTTCGATGTCTTCAGCGACCACAAAAGCTTGAAATACTTGTTTGACCAGAAGGAACTCAACATGCGACAAAGACGCTGGTTGGAATTTTTGAACGATTACGATTTTCAATTGCAGTATCATCCTGGAAAGGCGAACGTGGTAGCAGACGCCTTGAGTAGAAAATCAATACATGCGTCCGCAATGATGGTCAAAGAGCAAGAATTGATAGAACAATTCCGAGATATGCGGTTGACAATCAAGACGTCCCCGGGAAAACTTTGTTTAGGTATGATTACTGTTTCCAATGGGTTAATGGAACAAATAAAGGAAAAACAGGAAAGTGATCAGTACCTACAAGAAGAAAAGGAATTAGTGCTACGAGGAGCAGTATCGGAATTCAGAGAAGGAACAGATGGAATCGTAAGATTCGGTGAAAGGATTTGTGTACCAGACGATTCAGAGCTTAAGAAATTAATTTTGGAAGAAGCTCATAAGAGTAAATTGAGTTTGCACCCAGGAGCCACTAAGATGTACCAAGATCTAAAGAAGTTGTATTGGTGGTACGGAATGAAGAGAGACGTAATGGAATATGTCACTTCATGTTTAGTTTGTCAATGTGACGCCGTTAAACCGATATCACGTTTGTAACCCAAAACACCAATAAGGACATCGAATAAAACTTGCTGGTTTTACTTTCGGAAAAACGGTTCATTTACTATATCTTATTAAGTCTTGAAAGTCGTGATAAATTTTTTTCTTGTTTAATACCCATAAAAACCACAACTCAGAATAATAAACAGAGTACTCATATATATGTATATATACATCATCAACTGAAAGACTATGGACAACACGTCCCTTTCCAAAAGAAACTATAAAAGATAAGTTACTAAAAGCTAAAAACTAGGCAGCAAAAGTCTGGAACCATATCTCTAAAACTCATGCCCATCAGTAGCCGCTAACAGACTACCCAAAATCACTGCCCCAAAAGAAAAGTCTACACCCTAAGCTGGCCAGACTAATGAAACCCATTAGACAATCCTCCAAAGGAAGGTCCAATGCTAGGACCAGGAGAAGAACCCTGAGAACCTACGTTCCCGTTCTCCTGTAGATGAGGCTCGGGAGCATCCATAGGATGATACTCCGGGTCCTCCTGAGGATCCTCCTCAGGGTCTTCCTCCTCCTCATCCTCTTCCTCCTCATCCTCCACTACTTGCTCGCCCGCTATCAAAACAAAAGGCGGGGGAAGTGTTTGTGGTGGCTGCTACTGCGGGGACAGGATGCTCAACCAGCCCCTGCTGCATAAGAGCCTGCAACAACATCCAGATGGGAGGTAGAGGTACCTGGATGGTCTCCACAATGTAGGTCCTCTCATGAGGTCCCATCTCCATTGTCCCTCTCAAGGTGCAAACCGGTCCAATATATGCTGAGCTCTCTACTCCAAGGTGAATAACCCACGCAGTTGGGTCCTCTCTCCGATCAAATACTAGGGAGCGTACCCCCGAGTGGGCGAGCTGCTCCGGTATCGGCTCCATCTATAAACATGCTATAATATATATACCAAAAGGACATACCAGTCCAAAAAATATGTAAGGGTGAGAAACCAATATATAAATCCAAAAACGACAACTACATGCCCAATCAAAACAGCAGATTCATACAATATATCTCACCAAATATCAGCATACACCACATAGTACAACATATATAGTTATGAACTAACAGCAATAAATACACAAGGGCTTCGTACCCCACAATCAACGTTATTCTCTAAACATATGCATGGCACTTCCATATATCTCAACTAATATTCAATCTAGATTTCCGGAAACCCCATCACCATAAACAACGATTTGATCAGACTCAACGTCATTGCCCCGCAGGCAACAATGACAAACGGCAGAATTAAGATTCGGCAAAACGTGAGCACGTAACCTCCTAGGAAATTATACATGGGCGCACATGTCAGTGGTACTCACGATGTATAAGACACACTATATTGTCCTCTTCACTGGGCACAATACGCTCTCACATGGCACGTATGACATCATTGTCTATCAAGGCACAATGTTACATAAAGACAATAGGTCATCTCAGGTTCTCCTTACCATCAAGGTCCCCCGTTTTCACGGTACGTCTGCCCAACACACAAATGCGTGAGAAAACTATTTAGTTTCCAATAATTGATCTTTGTCGTATCAATATTTCCTTGTTGTAGCATCAACGCTAACAACCACCATAATGTCTTAGAATTTTTTAGCCTTAACAACATTTTTCTCAAAACAGGACATCTAGTCCAAAACAGCTCGAAACCAAACATCCTTAACCGATGCACCAGTTTAGAAATTTGGATTCAAGAGCATAAAAACACCCTCAAGCTTACAGGACCACAAAGATCATCCCTTAGCCGACAGGACCGCAACTAACACGGATCCTTGATCCACGTTTTTCAGCAGAACCCTAGAACCGCGACATCTCGGTTTCTAGTTTCTAAGTTAAAAACCACTTTTCCTCGAAAACTCGAAAACTAAACACCCAAATTTTCGACACTTACACAAAGTCCTCGGGATCGGTTTTCCATAAAACAAAACTTGGTCTAAAGACCATTTCTTTTTCTTTCGTCGTTTTTCGGTATAACACAAACCTTAAAACAAAGCTTGTAAAAACCTTTTTCCTTGGATAAAACCAATTAATTTGAAAATCAAGTTTCTTAAAACGCTTTTGCTCAAACGGTTAACTTTATTAATTTAAAAACTAATAAAGGTTTCTAATGCCTTATTTATCTGAAATATATCGTTTTCATTATTAAAAACACATTTCTAAATCTCTGTCATTTTAAGTTCACTTTTCTTAAAAGCAGCTATTTATTATTATTTCATTCTGAAAGAGATAATTAATTATTTTCTCTTAAATTAAATTGAGAAACAAAAAACATTATTTATTTTTCTCAATTCCATAGTTCAAGCTTTTAAAGCTTTTAAGTTATACGATGTCGGATCCTAATCGATATTAGGTCTTCTAACGCCTTAAATCCCACAGCAGGGCACACGATACATCCATACAATTATTCAACAATTATAGCATGTATCCACACATATCAGCAGTTATGTCATGCATAGCCAAATCAATAGCAGTAAATAAAACAATCACCCAATAATCAGATACAGACATTTATTTATAATACAAACACCGATGCAGCACATAGCTGTCGGAATTGGAATTCCTCAGGTTTGTCCCCTTACCTCTTGTAGTTCCAAGGTAAACAGTAGACACCCGATCAATCTGACAACTGGCTCAACTAGCTGCCGATCACTACATATACACAATCAATAAAGGCTTTAACTCAAAAAAACAAAGATTTCTCCTATTGTACCACCCCTAGGGTTCGGCTCTATTAAATTAAAAATAGCTAGGGAGCTCCAAAAATTTTGATTTCTTGGATAACACCCTAACTAAGTGTGATAGCCCTAGATATCAACTCAAAACATCAAAAACCAACCAAAAACCTACCCTACTCAATTGGGGGTCTCGGCCTCTCTTTGGTTAAATACCCTAGAGAGACCTCCTGGCAATAAGCTCTTGGATCATACAAGTATGCCATGAACCTAGGCCATAGAAATTGGTTTGGTATTAAAAGGATTTTCCTACAATTTTTCATGGATTTTTGAAGATTTTAGGGACAAAACCCTAACATTTATGATCATGAAAAATTGAGGAGAGAAAGGAGAGATTGGGAGAGATAGAGATGGTGAACTACCTCCTAGGATGATCTCCTTCAAAAATGAGTGAAGAAGCTTCAAGAAATTTCAAGGTTTTACTCTCCAAAAATGGAGTTCTATGGAGATAAAATGAGAAAGAAGAGAAAGAAGGAAGATGGGGGTTTGGGAGGGCTGCTGGTCGAAGGTGAGAGTGAGTGAGGATGAGAGTGAATTAGATATTTATTAAGTAGACTTAAGAGTTAAGTCATGGTAAAAGGTAATTAGTAAAAACTAATCAATGGCAATTTGGTCAATTCACGTTCCGAAATTTTAAAAATCCTCACGACACTGATAGGAGTCCCCAAATGATTTAACATAGCCTTGGTATGAAAATTATCGGCTCAAGGTTCTCGAAAAACCCTAAGACAGCTCGAATCGTCTCCCCGATCGATTCCGAATATAAAATATTATTTATATTTTTGGACTACAGGACACATTTTAGCAAAAAGGTAGAGGATTGAATTCTGAGACTAATGGTCCTGACCGTTAGTCAAAAAGAGATCTTGATAGTAGAAAAACACTATCATCCGAAAAACATAGATCGGGCTTCGTTTGAGTTTTCGGCCCAAACTTTAACCATAGGCTCCTACGATTATATGAAGCATGAATATGATTTTAGTTTTCCCAAAATCATTTTCTAAAGCATAGATAAAAATATAAACTCATTAATTGAGTTTATCGTTCTTAGAAAGCACGAAAAATCGGCGTGTTACAGTCAAAAGGCTAAAATAGAACATCAAAGACTGGCCGGAATGTTACATTCTTTGGACATCCCGGAATGGAAATGGGATGGTACAGGATGGATTTCGTGACAAGTTTGCCAAAGACTCGGAAGGGACATCATGCCATATGGGTAATAATTGATCGACTGACCAAGTCGGCTCACTTTTTGCCCATCAACATAAAGTATTCAATGGAGAGATTGACTCAGTTATACATTGGAGAAATTGTCAGATTACATGGTGTACCTTCGAGTATTATTTCGGATCGTGATCCGAGGTTCACATCAAGATTCTGGCAAAGTTTACACAAGTCACTAGGAACGAAACTCAGATTGAGTTCAGCATATCATCCACAAATGGATGGACAGTCCGAAAGGACGATCCAGTCTCTTGAAGACTTGCTGAGAGCTTGTGTGCTGGAACACCTTGGTAGTTGGGATGAATTTCTACCATTGATAGAATTCACCTACAACAACAGTTTCCACTCGAGCATAGGAATGGCACCTTATGAAGCCTTATATGGGCGACGGTGCAGAACGCCTCTATGTTGGTATCAGGATGGTGAAGGCCTATTGTTAGGACCACATATCGTGCAACAGACAACCGAAAAGGTGAAGATGATTCAGGAAAAGATGCGGACGAATCAAAGTCGACAGAAGAGTTATGCGGACAAGAGAATACGACCTCTCGAGTTTGAGGAAGGCGATCATGTGTTTCTGAGAGTCACGCCTACGACTAGGGTTGGTCGAGTAATTAAATCCAGAAAACTCACTCTGAAATTCATTGAACCTTACCAAATTCTTCGTCGAGTAGGTCCAGTAGCCTATCAAATTGCTTTACCACCTTTCCTTTCAAATATTCACGACGTTTTTGATGTTTCACAACTAAGGAAGTATATTCCTGATCCATCTCATGTTCTTGAGCCCAACGTAGTACAGTTGAAAGAGAACTTGTCTTATGAGACTACACCCGTGCGAATCTCGGATAAGACGACTAAGCAGCTCAAGGGTAAACAAATTTCCCTAGTCAAGGTTATTTGGGACGATGCAACGGGAGAAGCAACTTGGGAAGCTGAGGACAAGATCAGAGAGCAATATCCTTATCGTTTCACAGGTACATAATTTCGAGGGCGAAATTATTTTTAGTGGGGTAGTAATGTAACACCCCGATTTTTAGTGCTTTCTGCAAGCAATAAACTCATTTAATGAGTTTATATTTTTATCTGTGTTTTAGAAAATGATTTTGGGAAAACCAAAGTAATATTCATGCTCCAGACAATCGTAGGAACCCATGGTTAAAATTTTGAGCCGAAAACTCAAACGGAGCCCGATCTACGTTTCGCGAAAGGCAATGTTTTACGGCTATAAAGGCCTAATTTTGACTAACTGTCAAGATGAAATAGTCTTAAAATTTATTAGGTACATTTTAGAAAAAAAACAAAAAAATGAAAGTAATAGTATTATATTCGGGTCTACAATCGAACCGGTAGACGATTGAAGCAATAAAGGGATTCAACGGGACTCGCTAACGGATAAGCATGACGCATAACTAGGCCACGTGTCACTCTCCTATGGTAGGACACGTGTCAACGTCCTATGGTTCCCAACAAGATATTTGAAACGCGAAATGATCAAAATGCCCCTGGTCTTTTAACGAAATTACCAAATTGCCCTTGTGAAAAATTACCAAAATACCCTTGAAAAAAAACTATAAATACCCCCTCCCCTTTGAGAAATTCGGCCCTTTCTCTCTATCTCTCCCAATATTCACTTACTCTTCCATTTTCTCTCCTTAATCAACTTAGTTTCCTTGCTTCGTTGCGCGATTCGGGTTGTGTGGTTGCAAGACAGTTCGTCGAGGAGATATCAACTCTCCTCCTACTCTTTCAATCTCTCATTTTAGTAGTTAAAATCTTAGTTTTTTTTTGAAGTTAAAGTTTTGCTCTGTAAACTTCAAAAATCTGTGAAAAATCCGTTTAATACCAAACCAGTTTCTCTGATCTAGGATTATGGTCATAATCCCAAGGGTTTGGAATCAAAAAACTACTTTAGCCTATTTAATAAAGCTTGGCCGAACCTACCCTTGGGGTTTGGTGAAAAGTTTTTATTGGATTTTGAAGTTTCAAGTTTAGGTCTAGGGTTATCTCGCGTGGTTAGGATAGTATCCAAGAGATGAGAATTTTTGGAACTCCCTAGGTATTTTAACTAGGCTTGGCCGAACCTAGGAGGAGATGAATGGTAGAAATTTTTGTGATTTAAAGTTGATGTGTTGATTGATTGCGTGTGTGTAGTTGTGAACGAGTAATCGGACGAGGAACCGGATCGATCGGACGACTTTTCGTGTATCGGGAACTTCAAGAGGTAAGGGGGAAAAGCCTGAGGGATTCTCTCGATGACTGCATGTCATCATATTTGGTCTAAAATTGTGTAATTTATCTGTGGGGTGATTAATTTGTTTACTTTTCGCAAGTACTTGACTTGTTGTTTATTTGTTGTTAACATGTGTTATGGTCGTTGAATATATGTTTTAACTGTATTATCTGCTATAACCATATTATGATGTTGATTATTGATTGGGAAGCCTGACAGTGGTCAGTGCTCAATTAATTAACGGGGATAAAAGCTTTAAAACGCTAAACGCCAAAGATTTAATTGGGAAACGTTGAGAATTTTTAACAACGCTGCTTTTTCTAAAGAAAAAGAGGATCCAAAAGTAATTTATGAAGTTAGTAGAAAAAGTTAGCTTTTATGAATAAATTAATCTTTATGTGAAAAGAGTTACGAAAAACGTTTCGAAAAATAGTAAAGCTGTTCTGGGACGACGTTTTTGGTCTCAGATGTTTCCTTTCAAAAATAGTTTTTGGGAAGGGACTTTACAACAAAAGATAAGTTTTATCAGAAATTCAATAGTTTACAAAACAGTTTTTAAACAGAAAAGTTTTTCTGTAAAACGAGTTTTCCCAACGGTGTAAAAATCCGACAACTTGGATAAGTTGGGGAAATTTCATTTTGGATTTGTGTTTCACAAAATGAAAAACGGTGAACAAAGATAACAAACGTGAACCTAGCATACGAGACGTCGGGATGCTAGTGCTTTGTAAAAATAGAACGAGAACCCGTGCAACTATGTTATGGACATATGTGTCCTCCTCTTATGAGGAAACATCCTCTTGTCATAAGAAAACGTCCTTTTGTTATGAGGAAACGTCCTCTTATTATGAGGAAACGTAATTAAAGATGAACAATGTTTTCTATTACCATGGACCTTGGGCTGGTGCATTGATCTAGGGCTCAACGATTGAGCACTCGAACGTTTCGTCCTGTGCTAACGGTGAAAAGTTTTCAAAACGGTGTAAAATATGGAAAGTCGAGAGCCTTGAGCTACGACAACGAAAGAACGAACACAAAGAAAAGTATCAAAATTTAAAACGTTTTTCCATGCATTAAAAATCGGCAAACGTGCCAATGGTGTTCTTTTGGATATCTTGGTGGTTAGGATATGCAAACGATGTATATATATCATTGTGCCTTGATGGACAATGAAAAATCATAAATGATGATCGCATGTACCTTGAGTCGGACAGTGTGCAATGGTTTTAACAATGAAATGCCTTTTTGGCAAACGGAGCTTGATCAACTCATTTTTTATAAAATGGTGTTGGTATTTCCGAAAATTAAGTAAAGATTTAGATGATGAATATTGAAGTGTCATGCATTTTTTGATTGTCGGGTATGAAATCCTATGATATACTACTGGTTATTTAGTAGGACCTTATGCATAATAATTACCTATGCTTATGTGTTATTGAGGTGTAATGCATGTTGTTATCGTGTGTGAATCCATATATTGGTTACTCACCCTTTCATCTTTAGATGAGTTCCAAGATGCTACTGGAATCTTCGAGGACCTATTCCCTGACGCTGAGTACGCAGAGGAGGGTGACGTATGAGGAGTCATATTATTGTTAGTGGTTGACCAGCTATAAGATATGTCCTATTATTTTGAACAATAGTTAGTTAACTGCTCTGGCTACTGAACGCCATGACTGTTTTGAATGGCCGTATGTATAAGATCTATGTATTATATTATGGTTTCTTCTTATTTATACTCTACTTGACGTTTATTTACATGCGTGTTTGCGTAACGTTGGCGTATGGTGAGCTAAGTTAGAAGGAAACAAAAAAATTTTATCACAGCCTTTTGATATAAGTTAAATACTTAGAAAATCTTATTTTTCGAAAGTAACCAGCACAATTAATTAAAGTTTATTTTTCGCAACGGGTAACCATGTGGTGTCCTAGAAGGAGATGTCACAAATTTATTTCTTCTCTACTATAATATTAATAATATGAAAACTAAAATTTTACTCTTTGAGGAGCAATAATTTAAAAGAGTCTTATAAATGAATTAAGAAGACTTTAAATGATTGATGTCTAAAAAATTATTTGGTAATAACATATACTAATTTAAGTTAGATTTAATTGGCATGCATAGTAATGTAAAGAAAATTAGAACATTAACCAATCAAAAATTGATAAATCATTATACGACATTTGTATAAAATTAAAACACGATGATTTTTGTACAAAATAATTTAAAAATTAATTTTTTGACTTTTTTAAGCAAAACAAAAGTTGACTTATGTTCATTTATAATGGTAAAAATTGCTTAATATGAATAGATATATTCATATATATTTATTTTCTCCGGTTATGCTCTTAAATTATGAGTTTCTTTCTTCTTTACAATATATTAGTATAAAAACTAAAATTTAACTCTTTGATTATAAAAGTGATTCTCCAACCAATAATGTAAAAGCATGTTATAAATAATGAATTAAGAAGACCTTAAATGATTGATGTCAAAAAAATATTCGTTATTAACATATACCAATTTAAGTTGGACTTAAATTGATATGCATATTAGTGTAAAAAAATTAGAACATCAACTAATAAAAAAATGAGGAATCATTATTGGGTATTTGTTTAAGATTAATACAAAATATTTTTCATACAAAATAATTTAATAATTATTTCTTTTACATTTTTTAGCAAATGAGAAGTAATTTTGTTTACTTTTATAATCGTAAAAACTATTTAGAATAATCACTTAATATTAATAGATTATTTATGTATTTTATTTTTCTCCACTTATGCTCTCAAGCTATATAAGTTTCATTCTTATCTACAATATTATTATTATGAAAACTAAAATTTTACTTTTTGATTATAAAAGTGATTCTAAATAATTTAAAAGAGTGTTATAAATGAATTGAAAAGACTTTAAATGATTGATACGAATCAAATTATTTGGTTATAAATGAATTAAGAACACTAACCTTTATTAAGATAAAACAAACCCTATAAAACAAACTCTAAGATAAAGCAAAGCCTATAATTACTGTAGATGTACAGTAATTGCCAAACTCCTTGATTGTACTAGTATATTACAGAGAAGAGATAATATAAAAAATATTTTACATTATCATTTTTCTTTTTCAAATAAGTTATGAGCATGTTTGCAACTCCTATGTGAATTTTTATTATTTTTAAATCTTAATAATATAAATAAACAGGGAATGATAAAAACAGGGAATGATAAAATTAGTGTTCATTTGAAGCGTTAGTCATTCCATATAATGAGGGATTTATTGTACTATGAACAATTAATGCATTGTCCTTGGTCAAAAAAATTTCCCCTTTTTTCGGTGGATACACAACAACTTTAGTCCTTTCCGTATTTAATTTAATATTCTTATAAAAAGAGGGGTAAACACGTTTCCCCCTATTTCGTCTCTTTCTCTCCCACTTTCTCCTCTTCCTTCCCTCATCTTCCTCTCCCTTATACTTTCTCTTTCTCTTCCACATGGAACCCCTTCTTCTTCTTCTTCTTCTTCTTCTTCTTTCAGGTTGCCAGTCTTCCGGCGTTGTTGGGTGTAGGACACCCCTTTTGCTGCTGAGAGTGGTGGGGAGGACGCGCACCGCGTGTGGAGGGAGGAGCACCGCCTATGGCAGGTGATTGTAGATGATTGTATTTTCTATGGGGAGTTAGGCGAAGTCTATCCCTTCTCCTTCCTCTATCGATCGTACTCTTCAGTTTCTGATTGAATAGACAAAACTTTCTCTTCTTCTCCAGTTGAATGTTCTGTCTAAAATCAGATCTGAGGTAAAATCTTTCTCTTTTTCATTAGGGGTTAGTTTTTTCCCTCCTTTTCTAGGATTTAATGTATGATTATTTTATCTAATTTTTTGCAACTTTCCTTCTCACCTCAGGTATGTCTCAGCACACATTAGGTATTTGGGTTTGTTTTACTTGGTATTTTGGCAGCATTAATCTATGGCTGACTAATATTGTGTTCTCTTTTCATGTTGCACTGTGCCTTAACATGAAGCTTTTACAAAATGAGAGGTAAAGTATCTTCAATATTGTGTTCTCTTGGCATTTAAATGAAGATGTGGTATGTTAGTGATATGTAATCTAATTACACTAATCAAATTAATATTCTTTTTATTGTCTTTGTTTAATAGTCGTGTGTCTCTCTATGTGCTTTTTTTGTAGCCTTTTATGGTCCTGCTTATAATGTCTCTGATTTGTACATTTAAATAGATGTGGTATTTAAATTCATTTTTGCCTTTTATGTGTAATAGTTAGCTGTTAGAAATCACCAGCTACAGAAAGTTGTCCTGCAACACTGAGAAAACTATGAGAATCTACAAGCCAAGGTTAGTTTGTCTTTTACTAAAAAAATTCAAAGGTTACATCTACATATTTATTCTCTCAGTATTTCATTCTAAATATTTCTTTATCTTCTTTGATACATAATGGTTATTTTGTATTAGGTCTTAAATTTCTCCCGTGCCTTTTTTGTGTTGACATTTTTCATTATCGATTTTGTGTGTGGCTATGAATAGGATGATGTGCCAGATCAGAGACTTAGATTGAAAACAATGGTGAGTCCATCTTCCACGTTGATCTTACAATGGGCCTAAATTCTATTTTGAACTCTTTCTGCTTTCATAGTTGATTCTTTCCTCTTTGGTTTTCTTGGACATGAATTTGATGTGTTGGTGATTCTATTGCACCTTTTCACATATTCCTTTATGTTTCACATTCACTGTATGTGGGCCTAATTTATCAGCATGGATGGTTTGGCATGACAATTTATTAATCTTTTACAACACTTAGTTGAGATACTTTGTAAGTTTCTTTCTATTGGTATAGAGTACAGAACATTTTTGTTTTTACCTGTTATAGGTATTGCTTTACTGTATTTTTCTCATTTCTGCGCAGTTCATTTCATGCCTGCAAACTTTTTTTAACAAAAATAAAAGGCATACTGTAGAGTATGATGGATGTATGTGGGGGGTTTTGGAAAAGGTGACGGTGTGGAACTTCAGCTATTTGTGTGCCACACATGCAGACGCACACAGTGTTTATATCTCTGCATGTGTGTGGGATGAGAATGAGGAAGACAAGGGAAAGAGGCAACCGTTGGGAATGGATGGTTGCAGAAATCAAAGGCATACACTTTGATTGTTAAAAAAGGAAAATAAAAAGGGACGAGACAATATGGCTCAAATCCAACTTGGTTGAAAATTTTATGATGCCGTTAGATTTGGTATTCAATGCAAATTGTCTTAACTTAGTAATCTTATGACTCAAATGTATGATTGCAGTTGGTAGCCCTTGCAACCACAGACTTAGCTTATATTGCAATTTTGGAACATGTTTTTAGAGAGAGAGAGCACTGGTAACGGTTGCATTTGATTGTTGACAGTGGGTAGTTGGTGATACTCTCCACTTTGCATAAAACCTTTGTTTTAATACTATTTTTATGCCTATTTCATTGTACATGAATTGTTAATTTGTTAACTCAACCATGAGTCTGTCTCATTTTTGCAAAGAATCAGGACACGGCTAAACTGGTTCTTATATGTAGACAATTACATAGTAGGTGTTGCTTTTCATGTGTTGTTATGTGTTGCCTTGGGTAAATAGTTCTATTTAATTTAGATATATTATAGTTTGGTAACAATCCACTTCTATATCACCATCCCCGATGGTCTCAATGCCTGACTCTGCCATGGTACGGGAACTCTACCATTTTCACTTTTCTCTCCTTTTCCATTACCCCTTTTCCAATTTGATGCTAAACTATCATCAAGTTTACATTTTTTTGGTTTGTTTTGGGGGTTAAGCATGGAGGAGAGGTGAAGCTGCGTGCCACTTAATAGGGAGCAATCAGTTTCAGAGTATGTGTAGTTGGTTGCCCATGTCTTGGCAGAGGTATAGAGACCTGTTGCTCATTTGTATTTATAAACAATGATAAATAATGATAAATAATGTTTGGCTTCATTGTTTGGCTTCATTGTTGCCCATGCCTGACTCTGATAAGTTTAGGCACATTAGCAAAATTCCTATAAGAGTTGGCTATCTAATGTTTGGCTTCATTGTTGGGAAAAAAAAATAGATACTTTCATTACCGATGCTACTCTCATACTCCTTTAGTGTTGTAAGTTTCCTAGGAAAAATGGACAAAAGATTTTAGATATAATCAATGGTAATATTTTAAAAATTACTTGGTGTTCTCAAAATTGAACTTTCTACTTTCATTGCCATGCATGCCTTCGTTTTGATACTTCAACCAGGAAGGTACTCGCCTCAGAGCATGTTACAAATTGGTATATTACCTTAAAATTAGACGATAAACTAATGAGGATAGTAATATCAAATGTTTGGTTTATTACCCATTCTTGTGCTTGTTTAATTACTATGGCCTTTTTTTTTAAATTTTTTTTTACTCAGAGGTGTTTTAGTTTTCGTAGATATATATGGGTGATTTAGAAATTATTGAGTATTCAGTTGCTGCAAATATCATTACTTCCTCATTTAGGTGTTTATCACCAGGTTATAAAAGGTTTGTAATGTGCTAAAACCCATAGCGACAGAGCAATATGCGTTATTATCAAAAGTTGGTCTCCTTGCTATGTATGGTTGCATAGACGCTTCAACAAGCAAAAATATATTTAGTATTGAATATTAATATTAATATTCTACCTTTTTGCCTCTAATTATATTTGTTTTGGAAAATACTGATTTGTATAGCAACATAAATACACTGAAGTCCATGGATAAATCACATAAATATCAATTATAGAATAATTTATGCGTAAGTGTTTGAGTTACACTTCCAATAAAATGTTTTTTTTCTCTCAATTATTGATATTATGAAATATTAAATAATTTTTGTTTAAATATAAAATTTTAAAAAATTAAAAATTTAATGTAAAACGAAAATTTCACCCGTGCTTTGGGTTACAACTACTACTTTATTAAGAAGGGCGATCTGAAACTACAGGGTAAATTATCCGAACTTTTTTTTCAACCAGCACATAAAACGCAAATTAAAATGTGAGTCGAATCAGATTAAAAACACTATTCTGGGAAGCAAACAGTTGTGTCCACCGCCTAGAGCTTTCAACCCATAATGATAAATAACGAAATGATAAATAATGGCGATCCCTCCGCCTAGAGCTTTCAATGCATAATGATAAATAATGATAAACAAATCTTCAATGATTTTTTATTTTTATAGATGAAATCTTCAATGGTTTACAGATGCTTTAAGTGTGTCAGGTTTCTTTTTGGGCGAGTTCTGCTTCTACATCCTTTGCCGGTTTCTTTGTGGGTGTTGGAGACTAGATAGTTTGTTTTTTGATGGTGAGTTGAGGAAGAGATTCAGACATGTAGTTATATTAACATGAACAACATTGTTTGTATATGTGACTATTGCATTGATGTGTAGAGCGTAAATCAGATCCCAGAAATTTTAATAACATGCTTCAGTTACATGGATGTGCATCCGCTCCATCAATTTCCTTCCACTATGTGTTCCACCGATTAATCTAATGATAAGAGTTTGATATTGTACATAATAATTTGAGAGAATAGCTTCTCCTAAGCATGCCACTTTGTACCTGATGAATCAAGATTGTTATATTTAGATTTTTGAAACGGCAAATAACATTAATAGGAGTACCAGAAGTACTCAGCCAAAGTACAAAGATAGAGAAAACTCCAACCTAGACAACACACCATGAATGCCAACAAAGCAACAAACAACCACTGCACTAATGAAAGAAACAAAGAAGCATAACATATTGTAGCATCCTAAAAGAGGTAGAAAACCAACATGGGTTTTTTGATATTATTATTAAATATCGGATACTCTTATTTTATACTCTTATTTTTTTTTTTTTTTTTTTTGAAGGAAAAAGCCTAATGCATTTCATTAATAATCATAGAAGCAATACATGGTGGAACATGATAATATATCTGGAAACTAGCTAAAGAAAGTGTCGCCCTTGTTAAGCTATGGGCTACACAATTCGTTTGTCTCCTAATGAAACTTACACCAAAGTTTGGAAAAGAAAGTAAGAGAGTAGAGCAAGCTCTTATAACATCACCAAATTCAGAAAAATCATTCGTCGGATGTGTCACATTATTAACAACCACTTGGCAATCCAGAGCACATTGTTCAAACCCAATTCTTGAACCCATGTGATAGCTTTAAATAGACCCATAGCTTCTCCAACAAGTGCTGGGGGGCAAAAAAGAATATTTTCAGATTTGGCAATAATGAAAGCACCATTTTCATCCCTTATGCACATACCTATGCTTGTCCTACCAAGATCTATAGAGAATCCAGCATCTATATTACACTTAAAGATTCCATGCGCTGGTGGAGTCCAATGGGAAAGTTGTTGTACATTGGTTTGGGTAGATGCACAAGTTTCACTATTGGCCATCATCTTCCAGTCTTCAAAAAAAGACATAGCACGATGGACAGTACTTTGAGCCAATGGATTTTTATTATCCCATAGCCTTTCATTCCTTGCTTTCCATAAGCTCCAAAGGGTCATTGCAAATCTAGCTTTATTATCATGGTCCAGCTTTGAGAGCAAATGAAAGCAAGCCTCCTTAAAAAATGAAAAGGTCTGCAAGATAGGAACTATATGGTGCCAAAGATCTTGTTGCACCTAACATGCATGGCTATGACTGCATGTGAGCATCAAGTGCCACAAGGTTTCCATCTCATTCTCACAAACCACACATAAGCTAGGACAAGAAACATCCTTTCTTTGTAACTGAGTACGTGTTGGAATAGTCTCCCTGCAACATTGCCAGAGGAAAAGTTTAACCCTTGGAGGCACATCAAGCTTCCATATGAGAGACCAATCACCTTCAACTTTTAAGTGTGAACAATCTATCATGTTATGAATAGCTTCATAATATGCTGACCGAACAGTATAAAAACCATTAGCAGTTGGACCCCAAAGGAGTTTATCCTCTCCCACCAATTCATTAAGGGGAGTATTCAAGATATCTGTGGCCATTGCATGAGAAAAGTTAGCTCTTATAAAGGGTTCATTCCATACCTTAGCATTTGGGATCCAGAGGTCATGAAAACACACACTATAAGCTTGCTGCATAGCTGATGTAGGACGTGGCAAACATCTACCACCTTTAAGCCAAGGAGAATTCCAAAGAGGAATATTAGTACCTGGTCCAATGCTCCATCGCATTCCTTGTTGCAATAATGGTCTAGCCATCCAAATACTCCTCCATGCATATGAAGGATTATGACCCAGGCTTGCATCTAAGAAGTTGCAATGTGAAAAATATTTAGCTTTGAAAAGTTTTGTCACAAGAGCATCAGGTTTCACAATAAAATTCCAACCTTGCTTGCCCAACATAGCCAAGTTAAAAGCATGCATATTACGAAAACGAAGACCACCCCAATTTTCTGACATAGATAATTTATCTCAAGAGAGCCATTTAATTCCTCTTGATTCTCTATTATTTGAACCCCACCAAAAAGAATTAAGCATTCTTTCGATTTCTTCACCAAGAGAAGGAGGGATAAGGTACATACCCATAATATATGCTGGAATGGCTTGAGCAACTGATTTAATGAGCATTTCTCTACCCGCCATAGAAAGAGTTTTACCTTTCCAAGAAGAGATTTTTTTTCCAGATTCTATCTTTTACATAATTGAATATCTCCTTCTTATTTCTGCCAATCAATGCAGGAACTCCCAAGTAGCTACCAATCTCCACTTTTTCATGAACCCCTATTACTTGCACCAAGGACTCACGCTGTGAGTGAGAAGTATTGTTGCTGAACGTGATGGACGATATCGCCTGACCACTAGCCATTTCATAACACTGCACGATCTCCTTAGTTTTCAAAAGCTCTTGTTCATTTGCCCTCATAAATAAAAAACTATCATCTGCGAATAAAAGATGAGTTATGATAGGAGCTCTTCTACAAATTTTTATACCATGTATCTGCCCACGTCTTTCTGCAACTTTTATTAAGGCTGACAAACCCTCAGTACAAAGAATGTAAAGGTAAGGTGAAAGTGGGTCACCTTGTCTAAGGCCACGACCCGGAGAAAAGGAATCAACTTTCTCATTATTCACCAAAACCGAATAATTAACTGAGGACACACACATCATAATCCAGCGAACCCATTGAATATCAAAGCCCATTTTAATCATGATAGCCTATAAGTATACCCAGCTAACACGATCATATGCTTTGCTCACATCCAATTTTAATGCAGCCTCACCTGTAACACCCTTCTTCTTGCATTTCATGAAATGTAGAATCTCAGTGGCTATTAAGGCATTGTCTACTATAGATCTTCCAGCTACAAAAGCAGATTGCTCTTCAGAGACACATTTTCCAATAACCTGTGCCATCCTGTTAGAAAGAGTCTTTGAAAGAATTTTGTAAATAACATTACATAGGGAGATAGGTCGAAAATCTTTCATAGACTTAGGTTGATCACATTTTGGAATGAGAGCAATATTAGTATCATTTATTAACTGGGGCAAGACACCATGAGATAACCATTGATTACAAGCTAAGACCACATCATTACCACATAAATTCCAGAATCTTTGGAAAAAGGCCGCATTAAAACCATCTGGACCAGGAGTTTTATCAGGATGCATGTCAAGGGTGGCCTTTTTGAACTCCTCATGCGAGAATGGAGCTGTTAAAAAATCATTGTCTTCAACCGAAATTTTTTGGGTTACATGCTCAACAACATTACTAACCTCCGAATTATGTTCATCAAATAAATTAATGAAGTAATCATTTGCTAGATGACAAATACCTTCCCGCGAAGAGACCATGTTGCCTTGATCATCTGAGAGCACAGCAATAGAATTAATCTTCCTTCTAATTGTAGCATAGGCATGAAAATACTTTGTATTAGAATCCCCTCCTTTCAACTAATGTGATTTAGCCCTCTGCCTCCAGTAAATTTCCTCTTTAATTAACAACTTAGAAAATCTTGTTCTCAAGGCTGAATAATGATTAGCCATGGCTCAGGTGTTTCTGTTCCTTAGCATTACTAGCTTCCTCTTACAATTTGCTATTTCCAATCTAAAATTAGGACCGCTGCACTTACTCCAATTCTGCAAATCCTTGGTGCAATTTGCCATTTTATCACAAATATCCTGGATGTTATTTGGCTGCCACCCATTAGAGACTACTTCTTCAACACCTTCCTCCACAAGCCAGTGATTCGCAAATTTGAATCTCCTGGCATGCGTTGGGTAATTTTTCTTCTCAGTCTCTAAAAGAATTGGGCTATGATCTGAGGTAGATGCCAATAAATTAGTAAGTTTAGCATTAGGAAAAAATTGCCACCACAAATGGGTTACCATAACTCTATCCAATCGTTCTTCCACGGCACTAGCAGTACCCATACTACGAGACCAAGTAAAAGGGTACCCCCTCCAAAGGAACATCATCCAAACTGCAATCTAGAATTGTGTTTCGGAAGCCATCAATAAATCATTGAGGTCTTTCATTCCTCCCTTTCTTATCCTCATTGCCAAGAAGATCATTAAAATCACCTATTAAGCACCAAGGAAGATCAGAGATTCCCGCCAAACTCCTTATAATATTCCATGATTCACGTCTTCTAGTATTTTCTGGACAACCATAGAACCCTGTAAGTCTCCACTTGCCTTTCTCTCCCTCATCCACCTCCAAATTAATAAAATTAATAGCAAAATTAATAATTTGGATATTTATAGAGTCTTTCCACAGCACAGCTAGGCCCCCACTCCTTCCTTCTCTATCAACACTAAAACAACAATTAAAACCCAACTTCACTTTCAATTCTTCAATTTTTCTTTCATGAACTAACGTCTCACAAAGGAAAATAATATCTGGTTTGTGAGACCGGGTAAGATCCTTAAGCGATAAAACTGCACGCAGGTTACCCAGGCCTCGACAGTTCCAACTTAGGATAATCATGGCTGTTGGCAGGCCCGGAAACCAGGCCCTGCCGTTAAAAAATGCACACCATTGTTATTTTCACCTGAGACACACCCCTCACCATCAGCTATTGCATGAGCATGCTGTACGTGATTTTCACGCCTCCTCTTTCTCTCTCCTTGATCATCATTAGTCAATAATTGTTGTGTAACCGCTGCAGAAATATTTGGTGCAAAAATAGTGGAGGATCCCAAAATGTTCGGCTGAGTAATCGCTGTATTATTGGATACTACTATCTCATGAGATACTACATTCAAATTGGCATTTAATTCTCCTTCATTGTTTTGATACTGACCACGTGATCCTTGGGAGTTATCTCCAATATTTTTGCTACTGGAGTTACTAGCATTAACTCCACCATTATTCCAATTTCCACCACTATCCTCCCTCAGCCACTTGCTCCCCGAACTACCACCTCCGCGGCGGCTGTCCGCCCTCAGCGTCGATCCCCAGTGCCTTACACCATCATCATGCTCCAAATCAAAAATACCTTGGCAGAATTTATCAGAATGACCTAAGAGGCCACAAAGAAAGCAAAAGGTGGTAAGCCTTTCATATTTGAAGGTCACAATCCTCCATTCCCCCCAGCTTTCTTAACCTTCTTTTCTTTCTTCAAAGGAACTCTCACATCCACCCTTACCTTGATCCTCATGTAAGCCCTCCACACACCTGTATTATTATTGGGATCATACTCCAAGAACTCACCAATAAAATTACCAAGATGCTTCCCAATTACCTGTGTCATGAAACCTACTGGTAGGTCATGTATTTGCACCCAGAAATTCACATGAAATAAAGGAAACTGGCCTGGGACTTCGCCTGGATGAACCTTACCCAGGATAAGGAGATGATTATCAAAAGTCCAGGGACCACTGGTGAAAATTCTCTGGATATCAAGCTTATGGTAGAATTGGAAAACGAAAATTCCTGGGCTAACCTCCTTGATTGTAACTCCCTTTCCTGGCCTCCATATACCCGCCATTCTCTCCTTCATGATGTGTGAACGAATTGGTTTGTCCATATGAAAACGGCCAACCAAAGATAGTTCCAGGTTAATGGAACCCTCCTGCTCCCCTTCCTCATGAAGAACGAAACCTCCCTCTTCCTCCTCCACCAAAGATAAGTTATGCAGCCCGGTTTCCATACTGTCAGCCATGTCAGTTAAAGAAACCAAAGAAACACCACGAAGAGAAAAACGAAGAAAAGCAAAGACTCTCAAGGTAGATAGAAAACATAGACTCTCAAGCAAAGACTTTATACTCTTATTATAACGCGTAGTTATGTTATTTAATATAATATGTATAATATAATATTTAATTTTGAATTATATAATCATATCTTATAAATATATAACTTAATATAAAATATATTACATAATAATAATATTATAATTATAATTATTATATATAACACACAACACAAATTTTTATACATAAAATATAACGTGCGTTGCAAGAGAGTGTTTAAAATAAAAAACAACTCTTTTATTTGAATTAAGAACTTTAATTTTTTTATTTAATAAAAAATTTACCCGTGTGTTATGTTGGAACCAAAGTGGTCATGGTCCAGATAATCTCTTAAGTTTTGATGTTAACAAAGAGCTAATTTAAGATGAACAAAGATTGGTTATGGACTAACGTGTTATATTAAGTGTGCAGGACAAATCTAAATTGAGTCCAAAGACTATCCATAGTCCAAAGACTTTGTCTCGTCCAATATAGTCCAAAGACGTTATCTCGTCCAACATAGTCCAAAGACTCTATCTCGTCCAACACCTATTCCTGGTTTACGACTGGACGATAGTTTATAGAACCATTGAGTCCAAAGACTCTTTTGGTTACCTTCTGTAATAGCTAGTCCAATAAATGTCTTTTAAATTTCAAGCGCGAATATCTTTGTAAAAGCATTTGAAATTATTATTCCATGTAAAAGGCTTATACTAGTGGGACAAAACATTCTCTGTAAGATTCGTACAAAGAAAAGCATAAGCCAGAATGTCCCTATCACCTAAAGAAGTTGACCTTCTTGTTTTGGATAAACAAAAGGCAACTTTCTTCTACTCAGAGGATATGTCAGCACCACTTTTAGCTATCTCCCTGATAGTCCTCTCTGCTGATCAGAAACTTCAGAAGCTATCAGACTCAACGGATCAAATGCATTCAATGCTCATCAGAACGGATCCTTTTCCATCCGTTGAAGACTGAAGACTGCCCAAAGAAAAGAGGCTATATATACCTTCATCTTTTGAAAGTGCAAGATTAACAATCGCTGAACAAAAAAAACTGAACTTGAGCAAAAAGAAGTGAAGCAACACAAAGCAATTCAAAATCCTTCTTGAGATAAAAGAGAAAATCTCAAAGCTTGCAAAGCTAGAAAAGCTACTCTGATTCTAACTTTCATATTACTCTCTGTGTAGAGTTGTTTTCAAGAGTCTAAGCTTTAGTTTCGAATTCTCACATTTAGTGACTTAGTAGAACAACCTTTTTCAAAACCTTAGTTTGGTTGAGCTTGAAGAGGCTTGTCTGTAAAAGAATACTTAGAGAACCTGAAGAGGTTGAGAATACTGCCTGAAGAGGTGTTGAATACTTTGTAACAAAAGGTTTTTGTTATAGTGGATAAAGCTCTCAAGTAGAGAGGACTGGACGTAGCTCTTTGGTGAAGAGTGAACCAGGATAACATCTTTGTGTTCCTTTCTCTCCCTTACTCTTATTTTAGTTTATTATCTAATTAACTAACTGGGATTGAATTGCCTTTCATTACGCTGTCTTCCGTCTTAGTCAAAACTAAGTGAGCGTCCAACGTGGTGTTTGGAAGAGCTCTCTTTGCTTTCAATCGTTTTAGCGTCCAATCTTGAGAAAAACATTATCTGCTTACGAAAAGAATTTAAAATTCTCTAAAACACAATTCAACCCCCCTTCTTGTGTTTCAAACAGGTTCCTTCATGTTACGCATGGGTCCTTAATACTAGTATATATACAGCTATCTATTTTGCATTTCTTGTGTTATTCAGTGGCATCGTTCCCCTCTCTTCTATTAATGGGAATTGATTCTCTCATATGATATTAGAGTCCAGTTAAATCTCAGTCATCAATTATAAAAAAGAAAGAAATTTCAAAATATAAAAAAGGGAGATATAGATGTTTTAAGGTGATGATTTTAGCATGGGCGTATCCAAATGGTAGCTCCAACGATCTATTTTTTTGGTGAGTTAAATTTAGGGTGACGGGATGATGCATCAATCCAAGGCAGGGAAAATCTCTGGACTCTAAGAACAACCTGTAATCTATCAGATACGAGATCCTGTTATGCTTTACTAGACCAACCCATTGAAGTTAACTTTACGATCTATTGATTGTATGTTGAGTCCGTCAAGCTCTTAATTCTTTCAACCAAAACATAAGCCATATGGACTGGACCCAATATACATGAAACATTGTGGTCAACGGAAGGCATATGCGTAACAAAGACATGACAACTTACTCAATATATAATTTTTCACCCAACACGTTTGTGTGGCAGAGAATGACTTTTTTCTTCTGAGTTGAGAGTTTTGATCCAAATCCAATTACCATACCTGTCAGTTATATTGCATTTGAGATCAGAGATAAAGCAATTCTACAATTTGGTAACCTTGTTTTTATGTTCTTCAACCATATCAAACTTACAAAGGTTTCAAGTTTCAACCGAACAAAACTAGCTCTGCCTTAGGTAACAAGATTGATCATTCTGCGTTGCTCAAATTCAAAGAATCAATATGTAAAGTGTTAAAGTTCCACTTCAATTGAGTACATGAACAAAGAACTATTTATAATAACTTTAGTTATGATAAACTATTTTCAGTAAACTAAATATTTGCTTATTACTGGGTTATAAGTCCAGAGTTAGTTAAATAAATTGAACTATAATTCATAGTTTTTCTTAAGGAGAATGTTGAATGGTATGAAAAGGATTTCCTTAAATTTTACGAACATTTATGGAATGAGTTTTCACTCATTATCTCTCTCTTCCAATAATTACCTTTTTTATATCTTAACATTTATTCGTGAAATTTGTTTCGCCCAATATACTGCTCCTCTTTTCATAATTCTAGATTGATTTTTAAAACATTAGTATCAATCAATTTGCATGCTATTGATTGATACTAATGTTTTATGGGAGAGGGGCTATAGGTGTATTACAAGATTCAAAAAATGTTATTGATCTTCTAACATATGGTTGCAACACCTCATATGCTTGCTTTGGGCTTGTTCACTCCATTCATGGGGTTCATAAGAATATTGGAGTTAATACTTGAAGGCATGTGTTTCGTGAAGCTAATCAGGTTATTGATGCTCTAGCAAAGTTTGGTTTCTCTATAGACTATCATCTTAGAATTTTTTATGTTCCTCCTTCTTTTATTTCTAATCTTAAGGGCAGATGTATTTGGTATCTGATTTCCCAGAGGTTTCTACTTGTTTATGTTTGGAGTTTTAACACCATTTATTCAAAAAAAAAAAAAAAAATCAATTTGCATCCGGTGACAGAAATAGCTAAAAAAGAGTAGTTATGTTTCTATAATTTACATTAATACTATATAACCAAAATTAATTGACAATAAGTTATTTTTAATCATAACAGAGGTGAAAAACACAAACAAGACTTGGTTAGGAATTTCAATTGGTAGAATGAATTTATGCAGGAGGAAGCAAAACTATCTGCTTTGTTCGTTTGATCGTAATCTTCTGGAGAAAATGGCATGAAAGAAGTAGAGGAAAGGGAAGTTACATTTTTTGGAAGGTATAAGCTCTACGATTAACAATTTGGTCTGCTGTTCTGAGAAGAATACAAAGGTCTCATGAAGTACTTTCTATTTGGGATGTAGGAGGGGCACAACTCTTTATTAAGATCTTGCTTTACACCATCATCTTGAATTTTTTTATGGTTAAAAACCTAATCAAAAAGTTTTGGCTTTATCACAATTCTGAGGGGTTTAGTGTCGATTGCTATTTTTGCTTGCTGCGGGTTATTGGCAAACAGAGGAGAGGAGAACACAGTCACATGGATGCTGCTTGGTTAGGACTCGTAATTGTTTGTTAGGAGAATTTGTTTATGTAGGTGAACATTTGTTTTTAAAATATCTTTGTTAACAATGTATTTAAACAATATATCTTTGGTTCCGGTTTGTATATGGATTGGGCACCTCATATGCTCTAATCAATATATTGTTGGGTTATAAAAAAAAAAGTAATCATATTGTCATATTATAAGAACGAGAAACAGATTCCAACTAAGCTTGTATATAGAGTGAATGAATAAAATTCAGTCAAAAAAAAGTGAATGAATAAAAAAATAATTATTATTAACTTTAATTTTAAATATATCAATTTAGAAATAAAAACATCTTTACTTGATTTTTTTTTTACAATAACGCAAAAACAATTATATACCAAAATACCCCTTGTAAATTATGTACCAATGTACCTCATTTTTCATCCCCATTGGGAAGTCGACAATATTGGCAAAGCCATCTTCCCTCTTATGTCTTTTTTTTTTTTTTTTAATTTAAGTGAGAGATCAGCTTTAGTAGTGCTAACTTCTCTTCAGGTATTATAATTAATTTAAGAATAGTGTTGGTCAGGCCAACGTTAGATTGCGTAGGTAACGTCTAGTAAAAACGCATAGATTGCATAGCCGATGCATGTGATACCCCCTGCTAGGATATCACATGGTTATCCGTTACGGAAAATAAACTTAATTTAATTGTGTTGGTTACTGTCGGAAAATAAGATTTTTCTAAGTAATTAACTTATTGTGAAAATCTGTGATAAATTTTTTTCTCCTAACTTAGCTTACCATACAATAACGTTACGTAAACACACATGTAACAAAACGTCAAGCAGAGTATACATAATAGAATACCATAATATACAATCATAGGCCTTATACAGACGGTCATTCAAAACAGTCATGGCTTTCAGTAGACGGAGCAATTAACGAAAATGTTATTCAAAATAAAATAGGACATATCCTATAATTGGTCATACTACTAAAATGCTGTGACTTCTCGTACGTCATCCTCCTTCCGTGCCCTCAAGCGTCAAGGAATGGATCCCCGAATGTTCCGATGGCATCTTGGAACTCATCTAAAGATGTAAGGGTGAGATACCAATATATGGATTCACACACGATAACAACATGTATATCACATCAATAACCCATAAGCATAGATAATTATCATGTGTAAGGTCCTACTGATAAACAAGTAGTATATCATAGGGTCTCATACCCGACAGTCATCATTATTTATAAAAATGCATGACACTCCAATATTCATCATCTAATTCTTTACTTAATCTCCGGAGAATTCCAACACCGTTGTATAAAACTGAGCTAATTAGGCTCAAGGTACATTGGCCCCAGGCACAATGACCAGCACCTAAGTGCTTATTTGGAAGTACATGAACACCATAATATTACGCGATTACATGGAATTACATTCAGCGGTACTTGATAAATCGTAAATGATCATACGATATTGTCCAACTCAAGGCACAATATTCGTCAGTTGTATGACACCATTGTCTATCAAGGCATAATGTTACACTATGACTTAAAGTCATCACAGGGTTCCCTGCCTTCAAGGTCCCCCATCTAGATGGCACGTCTGCCTAAAAATAACCAATGCATGAGAAACAAACGTTTCAAGTCTTACCACTTTTTTTTGTGTTCGTTCTTTCGTTTTCGTAGCTCAAAGCCCCCGACTATTCACAATTTACACCGCTTTGAAACTTTTCATCGTTAACACGGGACGAAACATCCGAGTGCTCGATCGCGGAACCCTAGACCGATGCACTAGCCCGAGGTCCGTGGTAATAGAAAACATCATTCACTTTTAATCACGTTTCCTCGTAACAAGAGGAGGACACATAGTCCATAGGACACGTAGTCCATAACATCGTTGCATGGCTTCTCGTGCTATTTTTACAGAACACTAGCATCCCGACGTCTCGTATGCTAAGTTCACGTTTTCATCGTTTTTCACCGTTTTTTGTTCTGTGAAACACAAATCCAAAACAAAAACTCCGCAACTCATCCAAGTTGCCGGATTTTACATTGTTGGGAAAACTCATTTTACAAAACACTTTTCTGTTTGAAAATGGTTTGAAAACCATCGAACTCTTATAAAACTTAATTTTGGTTGGAAGTCCCTTCCCAAAAACCAACTTTTGAAAGGAAACAGCTGCGACAAAAAACGTCATCCCAGAACAACATTACTGTTTTTCAAAAACATTTTCTGTAAATCTTTTCGGAATTAAAACATCGTTTTTAGCGTCAAAAACATCCTAAGTTGGAAAAACTTGACTTTTTCCTCTTGATGATTAATTTACCCATAAAAACTAACTTTTCATACTAACTTCATAAATTACTTTTGGATCCACTTTTTTTTATAGAAAAACAGAATTGTTAAAAATACCCAACGTTTCCCAAATAAATCTTTATCATTTAATTCAAAGCTTTTTAAGGCTTTTATCCCCGTTAATTAATTGAGCACTGACAACTGTCAGACTTCCCAATCAACAATCAACATCATAATATGTTTATAGCAGATAATACAGTTAAATTACATATCCAACTACTATAACACATATTAACCAATAATTATCAACAAATCAAATAATTGCCGGAAGTAAATAAATCAACCACCACACAAATAAATTACAGAAATACATATCAAATATGATTGCATGCAGTCATCGGGAGAATCCCTCAGGCATTTTCCCTTACCTTTTGTAGTTTACCGGTAAGTGAAAAGTTGCCCGATCGATCCGGTTCCTCGTCCGATTATTCGTCGACAACTACATACACACAATCAATCAATACATCAACTTTAAATCACAAAAATCTCTACTATTCACACTCTCCTAGGTTCGGCCGTAGCTAGATAAAATAGCTAGGGATGTCCATAAATTCTAATCTCTTGGATTCCATCCTTAATAGGTGTGGTGAGGCTAGATCAAAGCTTATTACACCAAGACTTGAACCAAAACTCTATCCACCCACACATAAGGGTTTTGGCCCAAAAATACCCATATTGCTAGGAACCTCATTTGGTTACCAACTCTTGGGTTTAGGTAGACAATCATGAACTAGGTTCATAGAAAGTGGTTTGGCATTAAAAAGATTTTTCTACAATTTCTTATGGATTTTTGAAGTTCTAAGTTCAAAACTAAACCTCCATGGAACTTGAGCTTTAAAGAGAGAAATAGAGAGATTAAGAGATGAAGATTGAGGGTAATACCTCCTAGATGATGAAGCTAGAGAAGAAATCAACAAAAATCACTCAAAAGCTTGATGATTTGTGAAGAAAAGCTTGAAGAAAAAAGAGAAATGGTGAGAAATGGGTGAGTTAGGGGAAGAAGAAGAAGTGGCGGAAGGCCTTGGGTGGGTGGGGGGGGGCTGAAATAGAAATTTTTTTACCTCAATGGCAAACTTGTAATTAAGTGGAAGGGTAATTTGGTCATTTCTTTAAAAGACTAGGGGTATATTGGTCATTTCGTGTCCAAATATTTTCTGAAACCATCATGATACTGGCAAGCATCCCAAGATGATGTTGACCTGTTGTGACTTCAAGATTATCCGTTAGCGGGTCCCGGTAGTTCCATCAGCCGCTCTAAACGTCTCTCGGTTCGAGTATTGGTTCGAATATAATATATTATTTTTATTTTCGAAGGTCAAGACACATTTCTTCGAAAATGTGGGGAATCGAATGCTAAGACTAGTGGTTCTGACCGTTAGTCAAAATGAAATCTTTATAATAGTAAAACACTACTATCCGTAAAAATGTAGACCGGGCTCCGTTTGAGTTTTCGACCCAAAATTTAACCGTAGGCTCCCACGATTACCGAAGTATGAATATGATTTTAGTTTTCCAAAAATCATTTTCTAACACACAGATAAAAATATAAACTTGTTAATCGAGTTTATTGTCCTTAGAAAGCACGAAAAATCGGGATGTTACAATGCAAATCCGATTTCTCAATGAGGATGAAAAAGTGGGGCATTTTGGCATAATTGGGGAAGTGGGGTATTTTGGGATTTAATTTTAATTTGGGTTATTAAAAAAAAAAATCTTTACTTACTACAAGATCACTTTATGATTGGACACATTCGAAAATTAGATGAATACACTATTGCTTTGTTGGGTTTGAGAAAGAAAATGGATAGAGAGAAAAATGTGAGAAAAAGAGTAGATTTTAAGGGTTGTTTTGTTTGAGAGAAAGACGAAAGAAAACGAAGAGAAAGAAATGTGAAATTCTCTCTCCGCTTGTTAGGAAGGATAGAAAATGGAAAGAAATAAAATAATTTTTTCTTGAATAAACAACTTTGCCCTTATTATATATTGTGTTTAAAATTCAATATATTTTATATACAATCTTTTTCTCCTATATTTCCCATATTATTTTAAATTACAATAAGTTATTGTTTTTTTGGCTGATATGCTTTTTATTAATGTTTAGAAAATTTGCAATGTTTGTAATTTTGTGATAGAAATGGTACATATGTTTTTTTTCACCGTAACTTTTGAAATTAATAAATAAAATAAATAATTGAGATTTTTATAAAAATTAATGAAAACATAATAACTAAAAATAAAAGATAAAATAAAATATAAATATTTTATATACTATAAATAAAAAATAAAAATCAAAAAGGAAGTTGAAGGTAGAAAAGCCATTTCGTACAACAAATTCTTCTCTTCTCCCATTTTCTTCCCATCAACGGGGAGAAAATAAAATTGGATGGGTCCAACCAATATTTTTTCCCTTTTCTTTATTTTTTTTAACTAAACAAGAGAAAATTATATTTTCTATCTCATCTTCTCTCTTCTTATTTTCTGTTGTACCAAACAAATGCTATATTTCAGTTCAATCTAACACATGTATTGCATTTAACAAAGATAACAATCTTTCAGTTTTCATGAGATTCCGTTAGCATCAGGAGTCAAGAATAATTTATTGTATGCAAACAAAAGTGGTGTGATTGCCGAGTTTTCCAACCCACTTGTCAATCAAGATAAATGACGATAGGTCCTAAAAGATCGGTGGTAATGGAAAAAATTGCATGTTAAACCTATCAAGCACTCAAATCTAAGAAAATTATGATGATAAAGACTCGAATTGGAACCCAAACACACGACGTTTGGACTAAAATCTATTATCTATGCAACACTCCTCAATGAAAAGCATGTATGACAAGGACGTACATCACAATTTATTCATTATATCTAAAACAAGAGTATTGCATGAACTTGAGTTAAAACAGAAATTTTGCATGAAAAATTATGTATTTAATATATTGAAAAGTATTATGTTTAATTTTTTAAAATAAAATTTCATTTTGTTTAAAAATTGATTAAATAGTTTTTTATTATTTGCTCTGACTTACTTTTTCTGAAATCTTATTCTCTTTTGAGTTATTTCTATTATCGGCTTGTAGCTGTGTGTTTGGTTGTGAGAAGAACTAGGAAAAATATAAATAGGGTTAAAAGAAGTGGGAGAGAAGAAAAAATGAATAAAAAATGAGTGAATTTTTTGATTGTTTGAATGAGAGAAAAAAGAAAAAGGTAGAAGAGAAAGATAGATAAGTTTTGATATAAAGACATTTTCATGTCACTTGGTGGAGGATTTTTTTTTGGTGGGTCCCACCTGACACTTTTCTTTCCACCCATACTCTTTTGCTTTTCCAAAAGATGGAATTTTGTGTGGTACACCATTGTGTGGCAGAGATTTGTTCTCAGCTGAAAGTGTTGGTCGAAATCCAATTACCATCCCCCTCTGGTTTATATCCCATTTGAGATCACAGATTTAGCAATTCTGCAATTTTCTAACCTTGTTTTCTTTTCTATAACCATGTTTGGCCTTGTCTCGTATCTACTTTTCATTGCAAACTTAGCTGAGTTTTCAACCCAACAAAACTGCCTTTGCCTTAGTAACAAGATTGATCACTCTGAGTTGCTCAAATCAAAGAATCAATATCCAGCGATTCCACGACTTCATCCTATAATTTTTGGATTACATGACACCAATTTTGATATTAACTTTTGAATCGATTTTATTGAAAAACTATTAACAAAGTTTAAACTAAAAATAACTTTAAATTAACTATCACGTCCTTTTGAAAATATTAAGTTGATAAAAAGATAACATATCAAATGACAAATCTCAAAAACTGATTTTGTGATAGATAACTGTACTTCTAAGAGTGGTGTAATTCTAGTACTTACGAATGTAAGTTCTTTAAGCAATAAAAAAAATAAAGTTGAAGAAAAGAGAAAATCTATGTAAAATATATTGATTGAACGACTAAAATTGTTACAACCAGTAAAAGTGACATATTAAGAGCCAACAAGGGTGACTTACATACTAGCTAGCTAACAACTTCTAACTAACACTTAATTGACTCAAACTAATTATATCTCTATCTCTAATAATGTATATATGTTATTAATTTAAATCTCCACACACACACACACAAAACAAGTGAGAGTCCATTGACAATGTGTCTATACATAACGGAAGCTGGTCGAGTCAAGTCCAAGTCAAGTATAAGAAATTCCATAAACGTGACCGGCACTCCAGAGGAGATTATTTCATTTTTGTGCGCAGTGATTTGAGAGTTTTGGTCCAAATCCCTGGTATTATAAATCCCATTTGAGATCACAGATTTAGCAATTCTACAATTATTCTAGCAACCTTGTTTTCTGTTCTTCAACCATGTTACGTGTACTTTGGTCTTTATGCATTGTCTCATTTCTTCTTTTTACTTCAAACTTCCTGAGGTTTCAACCCAACAAAACTGCCTCTGCCTTAGGAAATGAGACTGATTATTCTGCATTGCTCAAATTCAAAGAATCAATATCCAGTGACCCTTTTGGAGTATTGACCTCATGGAATAGTTCTAGCCACTTTTGCAACTGGCATGGAGTCATATGCGGTCACCGACATCAAAGAGTTACAAAGTTAGACTTAGCAAGATACCAACTGCATGGTTTCATATCACCTCATGTTGGGAACCTTTCCTTTCTGAGATTCCTTCGCCTCGGGGGAAATAGCTTCCACGGCAATGTCCCACACGAATTAGGTCGTTTATTTCGACTTCGGTCTCTCTCTTTCACCAATAATACTTTAGGAGGTGAATTTCCAATCATTTTGACAAATTGCTCTGAACTGAGGGAATTGTCTTTAATAGGGAATCAATTTAACGGCCAAATACCAATGGAGATTGACTCCCTTGTGAAGCTTGAACGGATAGATGTTGGAGGAAACAATCTAATTGGTCAAATTCCAACTTCCATAGGGAATCTTTCTTCCCTCACTGATCTTTATGTGGATTCCAATTACTTGGAGGGAAACATACCAGAAGAAATAGGCCTTTTGAAAAACTTGACAGTGATGTCAGTTTCAGAAAATAAGCTGTCTGGTATGCTACCATTTTCACTTTACAATCTCTCATCTCTCACAGCCATCGCTACCTCTGTCAATCGATTTAATGGTTCTCTTCCAGCAAACATGTTCTCAACCCTCCCCAATCTTAGGCAATTTGTGTTTGATACGAATCAATTCTCAGGTCCAATCCCAACTTCCATCACTAATGCATCTCGAATTCAAAATTTGGATATTGGTTTTAACTATTTTGTAGGACAAATTCCAAGTCTAGGAAAGCTACAAGGTCTTTCTATTTTGGCGGTAGGAGAAAATAATCTTGGTAGCAATTCATCCAGTGACTGGGATTTTCTAAAGTCTTTGATAAATTGTAGTCAACTTTATATAATGATTATTGAAAGTAATAACTTTGGAGGTCCTTTGCCCAAGATCATAGGCAATTTGTCCACCCAACTCACAGAGCTTGCTATGGCTGGCAATCAGATATCTGGAAAAATTTCAACAGAACTAGGAAATTATGTAAACTTAACTTTCTTGTCCTTGGGGTTCAACCTCTTAACTGGGGTCTTTCCAGAGACTTTTGGTAAGTTTCTAAAAATGCAAGAATTATCTGTACAATCAAACAAACTGTCAGGAGAGATTCCAGCTAACTTAGGAAATCTCAGTCAGTTGTTTGAGTTGGATTTATTAAACAATATGTTGATTGGAAAGATTCCTTCAACTATTGGAAATTGCAAAAAGTTACAATCACTAGACCTTTCACGGAACAACCTTAGTGGAGCCATACCATCACAACTTATTGGACTTTCCTCTTTATCAATACTACTGAACCTATCACATAACTCTTTAAGTGGTAATTTGCCTTCCGAGGTGGGCATGCTTCAAAATGTTGGGAAACTTGATGTGTCTGAAAATTATCTCTCTGGTGGAATTCCTGAATCAATTGGAGATTGCTCAAGCTTGGAGTACCTTTATTTAAATGGTAATTCTCTTAATGGAAGCATACCAACTTCTTTAGCTTCAATGAAAGCTCTTCGACAATTAGACTTGTCACGAAACAACTTATCTGGGTCAATTCCTGAAGGATTACAAAATATTTCTGTGTTTGAATGGTTCAATGCTTCTTTTAACAAGTTAGAAGGTGAGGTGCCCATACATGGTGTCTTCCAAAATGCTAGTGCAGTTTCATTGACTGGCAATGGCAGGCTTTGCGGTGGGATAGCACAACTACATCTGCCACCATGTCCACCAAAGGCTATGAAAAAGAGAAAACACCATATCCGCAAGTTGACATTGTTGATCATTATCTCTTTAATTGCATTGTTTCTTCTATTGTCATTCATGCTTGTTATCTATCAGATAAGGAAAAGGAAAAGAAAAGCATCTACCGATTCAACAATTGAACAAGTTCTTAAGGTATCATACCAAGACCTACACCATGCCACTGACGGGTTCTCAGTTCAGAACTTGATAGGAGCCGGAAGTCTTGGTTTTGTGTACAAAGGAAGTCTCAATTCAGCAGAAAGAGTTGTTGCTATAAAGGTTCTAAACCTTCAGAAGAAAGGAGCGCAAAAAAGTTTCATTGCCGAATGTAATGCATTCAGAAATATCCGGCATAGAAATCTGGTCAAGATTATCACATGTTGCTCTAGTGTGGATTACATTGGAAATGACTTTAAAGCTCTAGTTTTTGAATACATGACAAATGGAAGCTTAGAGGAATGGTTGCAACCAAAGAATAGAAATGCTGCACAACCAATAACATTGAAACTCGAGAAAAGATTAGAAATTGTTGTTGGAGTTGCTTCTGCACTGCACTATCTTCACTATGAATGTGAGCAGCCTGTTATTCATTGTGATTTGAAACCAAGCAATGTCCTTCTTGATGATGACATGGTTGCTCATGTGAGTGATTTTGGCTTAGCAAGACTTTTGTCAACAATTGATGGAAACTCCCAAAAGCAAACCAGCTCAATGGGAATAAAGGGAACTATAGGTTATGCTCCTCCAGGTATAGTTTGAAACATTTTTTCCCCTTTGAAATCTTGTAAAAATTAGTTTTCATTTTACTTCTTTGCATTTTTGGGACTGTTATAATGATGAGTTTTGAAGGATTGATAATTTTGAAACATATATATTTCAGAGTATGGAATGGATTCTCAAGTGTCAACAGAAGGTGACATGTACAGCTTTGGGATTCTTCTTTTGGAGATGTTAACAGGGAGAAGACCAACAGATGAAATGTTTAAAGATGTGCACAACCTCCATAACTATGTAAAAGTTGCATTTCCAAATAAGATTTCAGAGATTGTTGATGTAACTCTCCTCTCAATGGAAAATGAACATCATGCAGTGACAATAGAAGAAGGAAACAATATTTCAGAGATTGCAGGTGATTTGCATCCTAATGTTGAGAGGTGCTTATTTTCACTGTTTAAGATTGGATTATCTTGTTCATTGGATTCTTCAAGAGAAAGAATGAATATGAAGGAGGTCATCATGGAGCTTAATATAATTTCCCAAGCTTTTACTGATTAAGGGATTAAAGCTAATTTTCTACTTATATCACCAAAAGAATATTTAGAGGTACCTTTCTCTTGTGCTACTAATGCCAACTCATACATACTAATTTCATAGTTTCTTCATTTTTATTTTTTTGCAATTAGATAGTTGTGGGTACTAGCTTTTGCTAGATTCAGGAGATGGTAATTCAATCCCATAACTCCACCTTTGTTGAGACTAGAAAATATATTTCAGCTATAGCTCATTGGTACATGTTGATTTCATATTTCATGCCTTTTTTCATCTATTTTCCACTTGTTCTTTTTCAAGTTAAGAGATTTGTTTATATTATTTAAAAGAGTACTTTAAATATGATTACTATAAATAATTTCCTTTACACTATCATTTGATAAGTTGTATATATATATATATATATATATATATATATATATATATATATATATATATAGCATTTGTTAGATAGTCCAACTTTTTAAATAATTTAATGATATATTCTTCATCAATATTAAAAAAAAATAATTCTAATAAAAGGTTAAAACGAAATTCCTGTGTGTTTCTACAATTGTTATAATATGGTTAGCTAATGATTTTTTGTTACATGATGTCCTTTACATTCCTGACTTTAGTAAATGCTTTGTTTGAGACATTCACCTTACACAATTACCTTCACCACTAACTTTTTGTATATCCAGGAAACACAACAATAAAGGATGATTGGCAAGGGTGAGCTGGTTGATGGTCTTTACCACTTCACCAATTCTATGAATGTTTCACAACACATTAACTATAATGCTACATCACAAGCTGCTTGTAATATTGTGTTTCAGACAGTTCTGATTTGTTTTCTTAGTATTTCCCATTAATAAAATATATTGACAATACTTTGTGAACTCAGTGTTGAATAATACTCAAATTGTTCATTTGTGGCTTGTAAAGCTTGGACATTTATCTTATAAGGTTCTCAAACTATTATGTGATAAAATGTCTTTTAATGTGCCAAATTATTTTTTCTTCTTCCAATTGTTCTATTGATAGAAAATATAGCAAGTGCACTAAATCGATCAAGTAGTATAGAACTTGGAAGTTCTAAAATCGAACACAAGGATTGATTTGATCAATTACCACTTCTTAATTTTGATAACTATTCAAACATCAAATGAGTGCACCAATTAAATTGAAATAAGCGAATGGAATTTAAAATAAAAAGAAATATTTAAGAATCAATTTAAGACACAAATTGGGAAGTGCAAGAATAAGCTGAGAGTGTACTTCAAGGCTGAAAAGCTCTAGGACTCTGATTTCACCAATCTATGGAGCTAGACTTTCATAGACAAAATTCTAAATCCATATACGAACTCCAGTTTGGTGCAGTTATGGCAATCATCCTAATTTCTAACATTAACTAATATTAACCAAGATTCCTAATTTATTTTGATGCCTGGGTTAGAGGACACTAAAATTTACCCCTTGATTCCTAACCAATTATATTCCTATGATGATTATTAACCAAGCAATTTATTAAGTTCTATGACTCTCTATAGAAGTTGCACAGGATTCTTATCTCCTCTCGATCTCAAATTACCCTATGGTTTTTCACAAACGCTCTAGACACATAAATCTCCTTCCGGTCTCATTATGATTGGCCTATCATTTAATTATTTCTCGAGCTAACAATTGAAAGCATTAAGATCATGAGAAAAACATAAAAACAATGATAATAAATTAGGATTTAGCCATAACATTACCAAACCTTCGTAAGTGGCTACATCATCACCCTAGAAAAGGTAATTTAGCTCCTCATTATTGAAACAAATACCAAATTCATTGAATAAAATCCAAAATCCATAACAGAAGTTGATAAAACTTCCAAAATCCTAATTTTCTGAACTAATCATAGCCTATGGTGTAAAAGAAGATAACCTAATTATGTTTAAAAACTGAATTTATACATCCTGAATACGCACACTCGCGAGGCGAATTTAATGACTGAAATCCTAATCTATCAGCGCGGTCTCGCGAGGCGATACCACAATCGCGAGGCGAGACCACACTCCAGTCTGCTTTAGCTCTTTGCTCTTCTCAACACCATCACTTCTAAAGCTTCACTTTGGACCCTAATTGAGTACCTGAAAGCACGAGCACCCAATTACACATACCTGACTCAAAAACATAGAAAAATTACTAAAAATAATAAAGGGACTCAAAACACAACTTAAGACTAAACAAAGACAAATACTGGTAAAATTGAGAATAAAATCAACAAATCAAATTAAATCCACTAGTTAATCATAGTAAAAACTAGATAAACCAACGGGTTATCAAAATACCCCAAACTTGAACGTTGCTTGTCCTCAAACAAACTAAATTCAAAAGACTCAACTTAGCAAGTTCCCATGGATCCCTTCCTTATGCAAACCCATACAATTGCCAATTTTATGACAAGTTTACACAAATTCCCTTATGATCAAAGTCATGACAAGCTGAAACATTCAAGAGATAACTCCAAACCAATTTCTGACTTCCACAACACTATCATCCATCAAGTAAGAGTTTGAGTGCACTCAACACAAAAATCAAAGAATAAATTTGGCCTCTTCCTCACAAGGGTAAGTTATTTCTCTCTCTAACTCTCAAGTGTTTAGGCTTCCGTTTGCAGTTAATTTTCACAACTTAAGAACATTACCCCACCCCCAGAACAAAGCCCCACCCATGGGTTTGCTAATCATCTCCACCGAGATCCCATCAAATACATGAATGTACAATCAAGAGGTCTTCTCAAGGTTGTAACGTGGTCAAGGTCAAAAAGGTAGGATACGAAAAGGAAATGTATATGCTATAACCTTAGACTCGGAGGAGCAAAGGTACAATGCACAGTCTTCTTTTTAAGTACAAAGCTCTACCCTTTGCTTATTCTTTTCTTCACTTTCCTTATTATTGAATCATTCAAGCATTTTTTTCACCTTGCTATTTGAATTTTTTTTTTTTTTGAACAACTATGTTGTTGTTTTATTTTGCTCATCCCGTAGGCATTTTTTTATTGCTTGAATGATACAAAATTTGAAGTCTTCCTTGCCACCCCACACTTTGTACTTGATACCTATTGACACCTACCAATGCTCCCCTCATCCGGAAGGTTGGGTAACATGGTTTTTCAGAAGTTAGCTTAATGATAAGGTTATCAAAAACAAGCTCAGGCTCAATCACGGCTAGCAATGGATAAATCATATAAATCAGGTAGGCTTTCTGGCCACTAGCTAGTCAGAACAAAATGCCTCTGTCATGTCATGCACCATATATTCATGCAATCAAGCAAACCTAAGATTATATTACTTAAGAGCTACTCACTCAGCAACAAATTATGCTTTTAGGCTCAAATTATTCCTCACCCAGACTTACTAGAGACCCTTCTCTAAGATAGTTATGTAAGCACCCCAACCCCAAACTTATCAAGAATCAAGTGTTGAATATATATATATATATATATATATATATATATATATATATATATATATTACATGGCATATCTCTCAAAAGTGTTTCACACGTCATAACAACTAACTGAAGGGAATATATAAAATTACTCTCATTTACGACATGCATTGAGTTTACAAATTTAGATAACCACGAAAACTTGTTATGACCCAAATTAAACGACTAAACAACTCAATCATTAAATAGCAAACAACAAAACAAAACAAAAGAGACTACTAAGATAAGGTTCAAGAATTTTACTCTCAAAGGTTCCGTGAAGAACCCTCTCCTGGTCTTCTCTCCTCAGCCCCTTGCATCCTTTCACTCTCCCTCAACATCACATCTTCTCTATGAGGTGCCTCCTCCAAGGGCATTACTCTCCTTCTCAGTGGCTCAGTCTCATCCAGAATGACCTCCTTTGTTTGAGGTGGAGGAGTATCTGGATCTTCAACCGCTCCAAACTGTTCTTCAATTTCCTCACGGGCTAGGTTGTTCAGCCCATGGAGGAATGCTAAATACTCAATATCCGTCCCCTCATCCTCCTCTATCCTCTGCTCCAGATTAGGAAAAGGCACACTTCCTCTCCTAGCAATCTCCATAATTTCATTCTGAAGATCTGATTTCGGATCTCTTTGGATTCGGATGTTAGGCACTGCATCACCTCGCTTGTGAGGATGACCCCAACACGCCTTGGAGGCATCTGTGTCACCAAAATACTTGTTAAATCTTGCAATATCATCAATATAATCATCATAATTCAGCAAATTAACAAGGGCAACAACAGTAAAATTAATCACTCAACAAAACACCACATAAAATGTTATCAGCAATACATAATGAGTTTCAATAATATCAACCGATCAACTAAATCAATTGATTCAATGTCACAAAATGATTACATATCACAAACTCATTAAATATTACAGACATCAAGTAATAACTAAGACTGCTACAACATGTCAACAAGTCTCTCCTCATGGGCTAAGTCAGCATCATCCGGGCCATCTCCATCAAACTCTCTCTCTAACTCTGCAAAACGAGCTACCTGCTGAGCTATCTGGCTAGACGACCCACCCCCTGATGTGTCATGTGTCTCGTCTCGAGACCAGTCACGCCAGCCATGTATAGACTGTAGCTCAGCCTCAGAAAGGTAGATCAATGCTCTCTGCTCCAGCTGAGCAAGATGCTGCTCACGAGTTAACTCGTGAAATGCAGCCAATGAACTCATGGTCTCCTGATCTAGAGTTCGCAGCTGACTAAATAGCTAGGGCGATTATAGCCCCCACATCTATGCTCTTGCCACTCATGATGGTATACAACAGTTTTGCCCGAACAATAGGCAAGGTGGACTCATGGGAACAAGCAGTCAAGTTGGCGTGCATGAACGCGGACCAAACTCGAGCCCTTGGAGTCAAGTTCTTCCTGGACAACCTCAAAATATTACCGGACATGCCTCTGTTGCAATCACTCCCAGGTTTACAGCAAGTAGTCAAAACGGAGTCAGCAATGTCCTGCACATTCTGGAGAGCTGAATATTCACAGCAATCCCCCCAAGTGTTATGGATCCAAAGGAAAGCATTGATGGTCTCCGCATAAAAAACAATGCTTTTCCCTCTTACCTCAGCATAAAACTTTTGATCTTCTGGGTTCGGGTTCCATGCATTAGCATAGAATTCCCGAACTATCTGTATATCAGCCCGCTTAGGGAAAGTGGCCAATGTTTGCCATCCTCTATCATGCAATACCTGCTGGATCTCAGGAAATTGAGTTCTCTGCAAGACCAATTTCCGCTCAACAACAACTGGTCGCCCCTGGACATTCCTGTACCGTTCAGATCAATCAGCAGTGCGATACCAGATGTTTTCCACAACTACCCCATGACCATGGCCAGAAGACGTGCCTACTGGCTCTGCAGTACGCTTGCTGAGCTTAGCACCCAATTTTTCTCTCGGTGCTCTTGGAGGAGCCATACCTGAAAATCAGCAAAAATTCCAGTGCAAGGGTATATAATATCAGCAAGAAAAACAAACCAATATGCACAGTACCCATTCCCCAGGTTCATCCAAAAACAACCACCAAACCGCAAAAAATGTCGGTTGCAAATGCACATTATCCATATAAAGGTAAGCTTAACATTGCAACAATCCACAAACACAGAGAAATTGAATTTCAAACATTCAAGGATGAAACTCATGCAAGAAACTCATTTTAAAGAATCTTTAACCAAATTCAAAATTTCAAATGGTTAAAAATGCTTAGGATTGACCTTTGATGCTTAGGAATGGAAGAAACTAGTAGAAAAGATGGAGTAGAAGAGTGTAATGCTCAGTAGATACCCCAAAATAGAGATCCCATGCGAGAGAGTCTGAAAATTTGGAACGAATGAGCGTTCTCTCGCGAAGAAACACTATATACTCGCAAGCTCTCGCGAGGCGAGACTTAAATTCAGCCCCAATTTCAGAACCCTAATTACACTATCGCTAGGTGATTAGACTCTCGCCAGGCGAATCTAGAAAACCAGAAATCTTGAATTTCCTAGAATTGCAGGGCGAGAATGAGCTCACGACGCGATACAGAGACCTGCATTTTACCGAAGTAGACTTTGTGAGGCAAGTAACCCCTCGCGAGGCGAATAGCTCACCTTAATATATAAGCCCTCTACTTCGACCCATGAGGGTTCCCTCGCTAGGCGATACAGAGACTAGTATATTTCGCTTTTTGCCTCTCCAAGCGAAGATAGGTTCGCGAGGCTACACAGAGCCATATGGTTTGCAGATGCTTATGCGCTAGGCGAGGATCATCTCGCGAGGCGAAATTAAAGGCTCAAGATTCTTGAAAGTCTCAGCCTCACGTGGCGAGGTTGGTCTTGCAGGGCGAGATTAAGACAGTAGCCATTAAACAAAAAGAAAATTCCTAGCTATTTGCATCTACTTCTAAATGCTTATGCATGCAATTTCACTTAGCTTATGCTTCCTAAATGCAACTATCCTACTGAAATGCGTTAAAAGGATACCATTTGGGTTGCCTCCCAATAAGCGCTTACTTAACGTCGCGAGCCTGATGCACACGCCCCCAGAAGGGCTAAAGCAGCTTCAGTGCTGTTATGTAGGGGTGTCCGCGGATTGGATTGGATCGGTTTTGAGCCAAAAAACCATCCAATCCAAAGATGAAAACAACTTGCGGTTTGGATTGGATCGGTTTGCTTACTTAAAAAAATCCGATCCAATCCAATCCAATCAAATGCGGTTTGGATTGGATTGGATAATTCGGTTTTTACCGATACATCGTTACATAGTTATATTAAGTCGAAAACCAACATTAAACCTATATATACTAGAATTAATGTAGTTCTAGTACCTAAGTACATGCATAAAATCTTCTAGTAAATGAATAACTATTGATTCCTAGGTACATGAATAACTATACACATTCCAATACATCTAGTATTTGACAATTACAACAAAAATATTAAAGAGAATGAGAGTGTTCGTTCATAAAAGTATGAAAAACAATGCTTAAGTATGAGTAGTATTATAATTTAAAAAATAATAGTATATGTATATAGTAGGTCGGTTTGGATTAGATTGGATTGGTTTTCACTAGGGGATCCGAAATCCGATCCAATCCAATGAAAAAAAAAGCGGTTTTTTCGGTTTTCGGTTTTTCGGTTTTCGGTTTATTCGGTTTTCGATTTTTCGGTTCGGTTTTTGCGGTTTGAATTGGTTTGGATCGGTTGATGAACACCCCTACTGTTATGCTATCATCAGGTTATCCTCCCAAGTAGTGCTTGGGCCTTTGGCCATTGACCTTAAAAATACTTTCAGAGTCTTTGCCTTCCAACTTCACTGCTCCATGTGGAAACACATATTTGATAGTAAAAGGTCCAGACCATCGGGATTTTAACTTACCCGGAAATAACTTGAGCCTAGAGTTATATAGCAAAACACTCAGGCTGATCATCCATGAAAGATTGGTCGAAGAAGTTAGATGATGCTAGGCATATCGAACAGCCTTCAAAACTCTGATTGGTCGTTCTCCATATCAACTGGTTTATGGTAAGACATGTCATTTACCAGTTGAGTTGGAATATCGATCCTACTGGGCTATTAAGGCTTTGAACTATGATTACAAAGACGCCGGTGAGAAGAGACTACTCGATCTGAATGAACTGAATGAGATTAGACTGCAAGCTTAGGACAATGCACGAATCTACAAGGAAAAGACTAAAGCTTGGCATGATAAGCATATTGTATCTCACGTGTTTGAACCTGGCCGTGTTAACTGTCTTCTCGAGAATTCTCTTCAGTGCCCGATTGGACACTTCGACTTAACCACTAGTCTGAGGATGATACGGAGTAGCGACTTTGTGAGTCACTCCATACTTCGCAAGAATAATGTCAAATTTCTTGCTGCAAAAATGTGACCCTCCATCACTGATTATGACTCGCGGTACACCAAATCGTGCAAAAATATTCTTTCGCACAAACTCAGTAACAACCCTTGAGTCATCTGTTGTTGTTGCAACTGCTTCCACCCATTTAGACACATAATCCACCCCCACTAAGATATACTTGTATGAAAAAGAGGGCGTAAATGGTCCCACGAAGTCTATTCCCCATACATCGAAAATTTCCACCTCCAAAATATTATTGAGTGGTAACTCGTGTTGCTTAGAGATGTTTCCAACCCTTTGACACTTGTCACATCTTTCCACAAAGTTCCGGGCACCCTGGAAGATAGTAGGCCAATAGAAGCCACTCTGGAGAACTTTTTCTGTTGTCCTCACACTCCCAAAATGTCCACCATAATCTGAACCATGACAATGCCAGAGAATATCTTCCACTTAACACTGTGGGACACATCTTCTCAGGAGGCCATCCGCACATATCTTGAATAAGTGCGGATCCTCCCAAACATAATATTTGGCATCACAAAAAAACTTCTTCCACTGCTACCAGGTAAGGCCTTCAGGTAAGAGCTTGCTTGCCTTGAAATTGGCCATGTCGGCAAACTAAGGAAGCGTCACTTCTGCAATAGCATACAATCTTTCATCCAGGAATTCCTCTCGAATAAGCAACTGTTGCTCATCTACATTCAAGTTCATCAACCGGGATAGATGATCCGCAACCTCGTTTTCTGTGCCCCTCTTGTCTTTTATTTCTAAATAAAATTCCTGAAGCAACAAAACCTAACAGATTAGTCTAGGCTTAGCATCCTATTTGGCCATCAGGTGCCTTATTGCAGCATGATCAGTGAAAATAATGACACTAGAACCTATGATATATTGTCTAAACTTATCCAAAGCATACACAACTGCTAGCATTTCTTTTTCAGTGGTAGAATAATTAAGTTGTGCGTCATTAAGGACTTTGCTAGCATAATATATCACATGAACTAGTTTATTAATTCTTTGACCCAACACAACTCCTATTGCATAGTCACTAGCATCACACATAATTTCAAAGGTATATTCCCAATTTGGAGCAGAGATGATAGGAGTTGTAACAAGTTTATGCTTAAGGGTATTAAATGCATGCAAACAAAAAGCAGTAAACTCAAAGGATACATCCTTGACCAAGAGGTCACATATTGGTTTTGCGATCTTGGAGAAATCACGAATGAATCTCCTATAAAACCCGGCTTGACCAAGGAAACTCAGGATTCCCTTCACATCCTTTGGAGGTGGCAATTTCTCAATCACCTCCACTTTGGCCTTGACAACTTCAATCCCTTCGGAAGAGATTTTATGACCTAGCACCACACCTTCCTTCACCATGAACTGGCATTTCTCCCAATTAAGAACAAGGTTGGTGTCTTGGCATCGTTGAAGAACACATGCCAAATTCTCCAAACAATTATCATAGGAAGACCCAAACACGGAGAAGTCATCCATGAAAATTTCAATGAATTTCTCAACCATGTCAGAGAAAATAGCAAGCATGCATTTTTGAAACGTTGCTGGAGCATAACACAATCCAAAAGGCATTCTTCTATAAGCAAACACTTCAAAGGGACATGTAAAAACAGTCTTCTCTTGGTCTTCCGGATCCACCAAAATTTGATTATATCCGAAATACCCATCAAGGAAACAATAATAGGCATGACCGGCTAATCTTTCCAGCATCTGATCAATGAAAGGAAGATGGAAGTGATCCTTTCGAGTTTCATCATTCAACTTCTTATAATCAATACATACTCGCCACCCTGTGATGGTCCTTGTTGGTATCATTTCATTTTTTTCATTGACCACTACAGTAGTCCTCCCTTTTTAGGAACAACATGAATTGGGCTCACCCATGTGCTATCTGAGATTGGGTAGATAATCCCTACATCTAATAGCTTCATCACTTCCTTCCACACAACATCTTTCATAATTGGATTCAATCTTTGTTGTGGTTGCACAACCGGTTTATAATTTTCTTCCATGAGAATTTTGTGTGTGCAAAAGGAGGGACTATTGCCCTTCAAATCGGAAATCTTCCAACCAATAGCAGTGCGATGATCTCTGAGCACCCTCAAAAGTTTCTCCTCTTCAGACTGCTTCAAGGAGTTATTGATGATGACCGGATAGTGTCCCTCCTCACCTAAAAAGGCATACCTTAAGTGAGTAGGGAGTTGTTTAAGTTCTGGTTTGTGTACTTCTTCATCCGTGGCTTTACTTGGAAGCTCTTCAACTTATGGCTCTAGTTAGAATAGAGATGGTAATGCTTCCATTTGTTCTTCGCATTCTTTAATAATATCATTATCCATCTCCACCCACTCTGCAAGGTCATGAGATTTTACCAACACTTTTTCAAGTGGTGAACCATGGTATCCGTGAGTAACAACTGACTGAACAAGAGGGTCAATCACATCCACACTAAAACAACTTTCTTTCTCAACTGGGTGCTTCATGGCTTCAAAGACATTAAAAACCACATTCTCATCTTGCACCCTCAAAGTCAATTCTCCTTGCTGAACATCAATCAATGTTCTTCCTGTCGCTAAGAATAGTCTTCCTAAAATTAGTGAAATTTGAGCATCTTCATCCATATCTAGAACAATAAAATCGACTGGGAAGATAAATTTGTCCACTTTTACTAGTAGATCTTCAACTACCCTATAAGGATGCTTGATAGATAGATCTGCAAGTTGTAATGACATCATCGTATTTTTCACCTCTTTAATGCCAAATCTTCTCAACATAGCAAGTGGTATCAAATTGATGCTGGCTCCCAAGTCACATAAAGCTTTGCCAAAAGTCAGTTCTCCAATAGTGCAAGGTATACTAAAAGATCCCGGATCCTTCAACTTTGGAGGTAGTTTCCTCTGCAAATGGCACTACACTGCTCAGTCAAAGCAACCGTTTCTTCATCATTAAACCTTCGCTTTTTAGAGAGCAACTCCTTCATAAACTTTGCATAAGATGGCATTTGTTCCAGAGCTTCCACAAAAGGAATATTTATTTGAAGTTTACAAAAAACATCTAAGAACTTTGAGAACTGTTTATCTTGCACCGGCTTCTGCAATTTATGAGGATAAGGAACATTAACATAAGCAGGAATATCACTTGCTTCTACATATCTCTTATTAGCATATGATGTATCCACATAAACCTTTTTGCCTCCCTCAAACTTCTCATAAGCAACTCTGTTGTCTTTCTAAGGCATTACATCACCCTTCTGAACACTAGTATCTGCTTCTTTTGTTGGAGAATTTTCCTTAGGTTCCAACACTTTGCCACTTCTAGTTGTAATGGCATTGCATTGTCCCTTAGAATTATTCTCCGTGTTTCCCGAAAAAGTACCTGGCAATCTTTCTTCAAACTGTTTAGAAAGCTAAGAAATTTGTACCTGCAGACCCTGAATTGATGCTTGAGTGTGAGTTGCCAACTTATCAATGGATGCATTTGTTGAAGCATTAAGTGCAGCAATAGAGGCATTTGTCTTTTCTAGTGCAATTTCCCAATTAGGCTTCCTTTCTTGTCCTTGTGGCGTGAATCTTGGCAGAGCTTGAATACCATAAGGTTGTTTCTGCTGTCCCCGATTCCCATAATTACTCCAAGTGAAATTTGGTTGATTCCTCATACCAGAATTATAATTGTTGGAATAAGAGTTATTCTGTTGCCGCGGATAGTCATTCCTCCCTTTTTGGTTTGCATCATAGAAATTATGACACGAATCGACTTGCTAATGAGAGAATTGATCCCCTGAACACAATGCACTGTCATGATTTCCATTACAGAAAACACAAGTTACCTGACATTCGTTGGCAGAATTGACTGAACGCTTAGAAACAGCAAGATTTTCCTGGAGAAGTTTATTCTGAGCTAAGATTGCTTCATAAGTCTTTGCATCGACTTCATTGCCACCCCCTCTCTATGGGTACACGCTCCTTTCACCACATCTGCTCTGATAATCATTGTGAGCCACTTTTTCAAGTAAAACCCAAACATCTTCTGCTGACTTTGCATTCACAGAACCACCAGCTGCAGCATCACAATGTTGCTTGATCTCTGGTAAAAGACCAATATAAAAATAGTTCACTTTCCTCCACATGTCAAAGAATGAGCTTGGGCACCGTCTCAAAAGAATATGATAGCGTTCCCAGGCTTCATTTAATGATTCCCCTTCTTGCTGCCTGAAGGACTAAATGGCATTTTGTAAAGATGCCGCCTTCTGAGGAGAAAAGAATCTCATCAGAAATTTTTGAGCCATATCATCCCATGTGGTGATGCTTCCTGGGTTCATATAATCGTACCAGTCACGAGCTCTATCTTGTAAAGAAAAAGGAAAGATTCGCAACCGGTATGCATCATTAGCTACACCCTGCTGTTTGGAGATATCCAGAATCTTCAAAAATCTTGTGATGTGCCTATGAGGATTTTCATTATCACGCCCCTCAAACTGATTTTGTAGAATCAAGTTGATAACAGCGGGCTTGATTTCAAAATTATTAGCATCAATAGGCAGTCTCACAATTGTGGAACTACAGTCGTCCACACGTGGAAGAGAATAATCTCCCAAAGGTCTGTATGGTGGTGGATCTGCCATTTTCGCAAGTAAACCCCTTCTTCTTGTTTTTGTGTGTTTCCTCAAAGCTCGACAAGTTCTCTCTACTTCAGGAATAAATAGCAAGTCCTCAGGTTCTACTGTATCTCGCATGAACAAAACAAACCACCAACACAAAGAACTCCACACAAGGTTAGAAGTTCAACTAAATCAAAATAAAAGAAAAAAAATTGTTCAGAGTTGTTATCGCCACCAATACTTATGATATTGGTCAGTGCCAATCCCCGGCAACGGCGCTAAAAACTTGATAGAAAATTTAGCAAGTGCACTAAATCGATCAAGTAATATAGAACTTGGAAGTTCTGAAATCGAACAGGAGGATTGATTTGATCAATTACCACTTCTTAATTTTGATAACTATTCAAACGTCAAATGAATGCACCAATTAAATTGAAATAAGCGAACGAAAATTAAAATAAAAAGAAATATTTAAGAATCAATTTAAGACACAAATTGGGAAGTGCAAGAATAAGTTGAGAGTGTACTTCAAGTCTGAAAAGCTCTAGGACTCTGATTTCACCCATCTATGCAGTTAGAATTTCATAGACAAAATTCTAAATCCATATAAGAACTCCAGTTTGGTGCAGTTATGGCAATCATCCTAATTTCTAACATTAACTAATATCAACCGAGATTCCTAATTTATTTTAATGCCTGGGTTAAAGCACACTAAAATTTACCCTTTGATTCCTAACCAACTATATTCCTATGATGATTATTAGCCAAGCAGTTTATTAAGTTCTATGACTCTCTATAGAAGTTGCACAGGATTCTTATCTCCTCTCGGTCTCAAATTACCCTATGGTTTTTCACAAACGCTCTAGACACATAAATCTCCTTCCGGTCTCATTATGATTGGCCTATCATTCAATTATTTCTCGAGCTAACAATTGAAAGCATTAAGATCATGAGAAAAACATAAAAGCAATGATAATAAATTAGGATTTAACCCTAACATTATCAAACCTTCATAAGTGGCTACGTCATCACCCTAGAAAAGGTAATTTAGCTCTTCATTATTGAAACAAATATCAAATTCATTGAATAAAATCCAAAATCCATAACAGAAGTTGATAAAACTCCCAAAATCCTAATTTTCTGAACTAATCGCAGCCTATGGTGTAAAAGAAGATGACCTAATTATGTTTAAAAACTGAATTTATACATCCTGAATACGCACACTCGCGAGGCGAATGTAATGACTGAAATCCTAATCTATCAGCGCGGTCTCGCAAGGCGAGACCACACTCCAGTCTGCTTCATCTTTTTGCTCTTCTCAACACCATCACTTCCAAAGCTTCACTTTTGACCCTAGTTGAGCACTTGAAAGCACGAGCACCCAATTACACATACCTGACTTAAAAACATAGAAAAATTACTAAAAATAATAAAGGGACTCAAAACACAACTTAAGACTAAACAAAGACAAATACGGGTAAAATTGAGAATAAAATCAACAAATCAAATTAAATCCACTAGTTAATCATAGTAAAAACTAGATAAACCAGCGGGTTATCATCTATACGTCCATTGTCTTGCTTAGAAGGATGTCTTTAATTTGCGTCGGATTTAGTCCACCGTGATATCTGGGGTCTCTATCACCATGCAACTTATGATGGCAAGAGATATTTTATAACATTGGTAGATGATCATGTAACAGCTCACATGGACCTATTTGTTACACCATAAATAAGATGTTACTACCTTGAAAATGTGATTTTCAAGCTTATTCACACTCAGTTATTTGGTAGAGAGGAAGGACCAATATTTATCGAATGTTGCAAGGTCTCTTATTTTCCTGTCCAAGGTTCCTTTATTTTTTTGGGGTGAGTGTTTGTCCACTGCCACTTTCCTCATCAACAGAGTGCCATCTCCCTCACTTCACAGACAAAGTCATATTATTAATTAACTGCTTTATCATGCATAAAGATCTAGATTACCAACTCTTCAAGGTGTGTGACTACCCATGATTTGCATCCACTTTTCTGTCTCAGAGCAATAGAGACATACTTAGAGTAGTGTCTGCTGTTTCCAGGGGTAATCCCCTTATATATAAGCTACAAATTGTACAATCTTCTGTCAAGGCAATTTTTATATCAAGCCAATACTTGGACATCAACAATGCTTTCTTTGATGGTGATCTTTTGAAGAAGTTTACTTGGATTTACTATTGGGGTATGATATTCAGGGGAGCATTTGGCTTGTAAATTGCACAAATCCATTTATAGATAGAAACAAACCTCTAGACAATGGTTTCATAAATTCTCCTTATCTTTGGTCAGTAATAGCTTCAAACAATCTAAGAGTGACTATCATCTGTTCACTTTTGGCACTGGGTCTTCCTTGGTTATTCTTCCTATTTATGTGGATGATATCATTCTTGTTGGACCAAATAAAGAGTAAATTCACAATGTGCAAAAACTGCTATTGATCTTCTAACAGATGGTTGCAGCACCTCAAATGCTTGCTTTGCGCTTATTTACTCCATTCATGAGGTGCATAAGAATATTGGAGTCATTATTTGAAAGCATGTGTTTCATGAAGCAAATTAGGTTGTTGATGCTCTAGCTAAGTTTGGTCTCTCTATAGACTATCATCTTAGAATTTTTGATGTCCCTCCTTCTTTTATTTCTAATGCCTTAAGGGCAGATGTATCTGGTACCTGATTTCCCAAAGGTTTCTACTTGTTTTTGTTTGGGGTTTTAACCCCCCCTTTTATTAAAAAAAAAAAAAAATCAATTTGCATGCAGTGACGGAAATAGCTAAAAAAGAGTAGTTACGTTTCTTTTTTTTGTTGGTAAAAATACATTTAGGGTGAGGGGATGATGTCCCAGTCCAAGGCAGGGAAAACCTCCGGACTCTAAGAGCACTTATACAGGATTTAAATTTACCTCACCCCAAGGAAAATAGTGGGGGCTTGAACCCGCAACCTGTCAGATACAAGCCCTGTCATGCTCCACTAGGCCAACCTCTTGGGATTTAGTTACGTTTCTATAACTTAGATTAATACTATATAACAAAAATTAATTGATAATAAGTTATTTTTAATTATAATAGAATTAGTAATCATATTGTCATATTATAAGAACGAGAAACAAATTCCGACTAAGCTTGTATATAAAGTGAATGAATAAAATTCAGTAAAAAAAAAGTGATATATTAAACAATTTAGAAATAAAAACATCTTTACTTGATTTTTTTTTTTTTACAATAACCCAAAAAAAAATTATATACCACAATACCCCTTTGTAAATTATGTACCAATATACCTCATTTTTCATCCCCATTGGAAAGTCGGCATTGGAAAAGCCGACTTCCCTCTTATGTCTTTTTTTAAAAAAATTAAGTGAGAAGTCAGCTTTATTAGTGCTGACTTCTCTTTAGGTATTATGATTAATTTAAGAATAGTGTTGGTCAGGCCGACGCTAGGTTGCGTAGGTAATGTTGAGCAAAAAGCATAGACCGCATGGCTGACGCAAGGCCGACTTGTCAATGAGGATGAAAAAGTGGGGCATTTTGGTGCATAATTGGGAAGTGGGGTATTTTGGGATTTAAATTTTTTTTTTTTTTGAGTTATTAACAAAAATTTTTTTTACTTACTACAAGATCATATTATAATTGAACACAGTTGAAAATTAGATGAATACACTATTGCTTTGTTTGGTTTGAGAAATAAAATGGAAAGAGAGAAAATGGATAGAGAAAAATGTGAGTAAAAGAGTAGATTTTGAGGATTGTTTGGTTTAAGAGAAATATGAAAGAAAATGAAGAGAAAAAATTGTGAAATTCTCTCTCCTCTTGTTTGGTAGGATAGAAAATGAAAAAAAAAAAAAGAAACTAAGTTTTTCTTGAACAGACAACTTTGCCCTTATTATATATGTTGTTTAAAAATCAATATATTTTATATCTTATATACAATCTTTTTTCTCTTATATTTTTCATATTATTTTAAATGACAATAAGTTTCTGTTTTTTTCATTGATATGCATCTATTAATGCTTAGAAAATTTGCAATGTTTGTATTTTTGTGATAGAAATGGTATATCTTTTTTTTTTCACCGTAAATTTTGAAATTAATAAATAAAATAAATCACTGACATATTTATAAAAACTAATAAAAACATAATAAATAAAAATATGGAACTAGAAATTGGAGCGGGAGCAAGACGTGGAAGTGGACGTGGACGTGACCGTGGACGTGGTCGCGGAAGAGGAGTTGGTGTTCATGCTGAGGACACAAATTGTGCTAATAGGATGAACCCTGTTGCACAAGCAATGGCGAACCTGGTCGCTGCTATCGCTATACAAACTGCTACAGTGGCTACTCAAATTGCACAAGAGCAGACTTGTGCTGCACAGGTCGCTGCGGGCCGAAATCTGACCGCCTTTAGACGCCATAATCCGTCACAGTTTCATGGTGATATGAATCCTGAGAAGGCTGACTTGTGGATCCGAGAGATGGAAAGGATATTCGAGTTGATCCACAGCCCTGAAGAAGTGAAAGTACCGTGTGCAACCTTTCTACTGCAAGAAGATGCTGAGTATTGGTGGGAGGAAACCAGATCATTATTGGAGGCACCTCAACAGGGAATCACTTGGGATTTGTTTAAACAACGATTCCTGGAGAAGTATTTCTTACAAGGTGCCAAAATGGAGAAGGAGCGGGAATTTCTGTGGTTGCAACAGAAGGAGATGTCTGTTAGGGAGTATGTGGCCAAGTTTGAATCGCTGGCCAAGGATTTTCGATTTTTCCAGGACAATCCTAATGAAGACCGGAAGTGTGAATGTTTCGAGGAAGGTTTGAAGTATGAAATCCAGAAAGTAGTGTCGCCACAGGAAATTCGAAATTTCCAAGCATTAGTGGAAAGGAGCAGACAAGTGGAGCTGATGGAGTACGGAATGGCCAATTACAGAGGGAACGCTGGAGGACCTTCCCGTCTCAAGAATCAGTACCATAATCAGAGGGGAGGACAAAGTCAAGAGAAGCCTTATTCTCGACCCTTATGGAATGATCACAACCAACAACAGTATCGTCCTGTTGCTTATGCGTCAGGCAGTAAGGGCCAGAGGAAGCAGAACCAAAGCCAAGATAAAAGATGTTCTAAGTGTGGAGATCCATCACACCTGACCAACAACTGCTCTGTACGGAGTCCTAGATGTTTTACTTGCAAACAGAGGGGACACATAGCAAGATACTGTAAGGCACAAGGATTTGTCCCCACTGCCGATAACGATACCGGGACGAGAGGCCGACGACCCAAGGAGGAGGTTACACCACGAGTGGTGCTGAGGTTCCAAATTCTGATACTCTCGTGTAAGGTAACTATGACATAGACAGTAACCTCTCAACCGTACCTTTTGTTTCAAGTGCAATCTATCCTTTTATTTCGATGTATTGTGTACAAGGTTTACAATTTTCAGTTCCTCCTTTGCCGTGTGAACTGTTGTACTCATGTTCCTGTATGATCCCCAGTGTACTAGACATCTGGGGGATTGGTTTAATAATATCCATTGGTCTGGATATCTTTCTAATGTTTCATTGAAGGGGTTGTTATGACTTGCTTCTTTTGGAATGCAACCAATCGGATTGGTTGGATTCGATGTTTGAGATATGTTGACTTTTAAGAGGAAAGTTATTAGAATTATTAAGAGGTAACCTCTGAGGTAAGCTTTGGGGCAAATCCTTAGTCATTTCTAGCAGATAGACTTAAATATGACCTTAATTTATGAGTCAAGGATGTTAGACTCTTAGTTATAAAGCGAGTTAAGATTTCTTGGTATGTAAAGAAAGTTTTAATATTAGACAAGTTTGCCGAAGGCATGAGTGTACCTTAGGCAAGTAAAGGGATACCAAAGGATTTTCGGAGGGGATATATAGGTAGCTAGTGAGCGACCAAAGGGTGTGCTCTAGAAGAGTTGAGTGATTGGAACGGAATTTCGGAAAGGCAATCAAAGTGTGGCACTGCGTGAAGTTTCTTGGGATAGTACCTTAAGAAATGTTTGGAGCCTCCGCTGTTTGTGAGTTCTATGAATAGGATGTTTTCTCCATAGGGATAGATGAAAGACTACACCCTATGGGTAGACTGTGATCCATGTAGGTGATGGTGAGGAGTTCGTATAATACCTAAGTATAACTTTTTGGAGTTGCGAATGATCAGAGACTGAGTGAACAAAAATTTGAATGTGAACTTTGACTATAGAACGAGGGTCCTTAGGACTGCTATCAGTAAGGGAAATAATTACAATGGATCCTATATGAATGGAAGTACGGTATTGATAATAGAACTTAAGACTAGGACCAACGGAGATGAGGAAGCCAGAGGAGTTTAGACTCGGTCGTAACGGCCACTATCTTAGGATATGAGTGACTCCTTGTTTTGATACTTTCAAATTCGAGGACTTAGACTAAGTTTGGATTTTCACTTAGAAATTGGAACTCTTAATTGAGCTTATTGGGATTTAGAGTGCTTTAGAATTGTTGTTGAGATTGAATGTGCGGTGGCGGGATAAAAGTTTAGTTAAGTGTTTGAATTGGCCATGGAAGTTAACTTAAGTGTTTGATCGTTAAAGAAATTATTGTGAGCAAGAATGGAAGTAAGTCCTTCGTAAAGAATAGGTAGCAAAGAATGACGGATTAGCAAATCAGTGGAAGAGGAAATGATTTTCCCAATAGTTGAAGGATGAGCAAAAGACTGATGATAGTTTCAGCAGCTAGTTTCATTTCTCCAAGAGAGTAAGATCTCGTTGGAATTGTTTCCTTATCGAGACAACGTGTGTTGACACACAAGGGTGTGCGCTTTGTTGAGTTCTAATCAGGATAGGACCTGGTGAGTACTCATGGTTAGAGATGTGGTACTCGTTTTCCTACACAATCGCCGGTGTATTAGACATTTTCAGGTCATCCCATCGAAGAATTGTTATGACTATTTCTTCAGTCGTAACACAGGGAAATTCTTGATATTGGAAGTTTCTTGATGAAACTTAATCTAATCACTTTTACTTTTGATAAAGGTGGTCCAGTCTGATTTTTGCCAGACTGTTTATCTTTTGATTCCATAATCTTTTGGGAGATTCTTATGAAAGGAGAAACTTTATTAGAGTCATGATTGTAAAACTGTATTAGCTATGCATTTTTACACTCACGAACCTATTGAAGAATCTTTTTACATACTAAATATTCCTGCATTCCGTTTCTGAGCTGTGAAATCTTTCCATAGCATTCTGGTAAGGATTAAGGGATCCTGTCTAGTCTTAAGTCGCGAAATTTCGAGGACGAATTTTTTTTTTAGTCGGGTACTAATGTAACACCCCAAATTTTCACGCTTTCTAAGATCAGTAAACTATATAAATGAGTTTATATTTTTATCTGTGTTTTAGAAAATGATTTTGGGAAAACTAAAATCATATTCATGCTCCAAATAATCGTGGGAGCCTACAGTTAAATTTTGGGCTGAAAACTCAAACGAAGTCCGATCTATGTTTTTCGGATAAGTGTTTTTCTACTATCAAGACCTCTTTTTGGCTAACGGTCAGGATCATTAGTCTTAGAATTCGATCATCTACATTTTTTGCTAAAATGTGTCCTGACGTACAAAATTAAAAATAGTATTTTTATATTCAGACCGATAATCGATCGGGGAGACGATTCGAGCTGTCTTAGGGTTTTTCGAGAACCTTGAGCCGATAATTTTCATACCAGGGCGTGAGGATTTTCAAAATATCTGGACGCGAAATGACCAAATTGCCCTTGGTCTTTTTACTAATTACTTTTTTACCCTTTTCTTACTTATTAAGCTACCTAAGTAAAAATCTAACTCTCACCCTCATCACTCACTCAAAAATTCGACCCATCCTCATCAAAACCTCATCTCACCATTTTCTCTCTTTTTCTCTCTTTTCTCTCCATAGAAATCTCCATTTTTGGAGCTTAGGAGCTTGAATTTCTTGAAGCAAATTCACTAGTCTTTGAAGGAGAACTCTTAGGAGGTAGCTAACCTTCTCCATCTCTCTCAATCTCTCCTTTCTCTCCTCTAATTTTTCTATTTCATGGAGGTTGGGGTTTTGTCCCTAAATCTTCAAAAATCCATGAAAAATCATAGAAAAATCCTTTTAATACCAAACCAATTTCTATGCCCTAGGTTCATGACATACTTGTATGATCCAAGAGCTTAGAGCCAAGAAATCTCTCTAGGCTATTTAACCATAGAGAGGCCGAGACCCCCTTAAGTGTAGGGTAGGGTTTTTGGTTGGTTTTTGATGTTTTGAGTTGGTATCTAGGGTTATCTCACTTAGTTAGGATGTTACCCAAGAAATGAGAATTTTTGGAGCTTCCTAGCTATTTTTAAGGTCAAAAGGCCGAACTCTAGGGGTAGTGCAATAGGAGAAATCTTTGTATTTTTGAGTTAATGCCTTTATTGATTGTGTGTATGTAGTGATTGGAAGTTAGTCGAGCCATTTTTCAAATCGATCGGTTGTTTGCTGCTTACCTTGGAACTTCAAGAGGTAAGGGGATAAACATGAGGAATTCCAATTCCGACAGCTATATGTTGCATTGGTGTTTGTATTGTAAATAAATGTCTGTATCTGATTATTGGTGGAATGTTTTATTTACTGCTGTTGATTTGACTATGCATGACATAACTGCTGATGTATGTGGATACATGTTATAATTGTTAAATAACTGTATGGATGTATCGTGTGCCCTGCTGTGGGATTGAAGGCGTTAGGGGACCTAATATCGATTAGGATCCGACATCGTATAACATAAAAGCTTTAAAAGCTTGAGATGTGGAATTGAGAAAAATAAATATGTTTTATTGTTTTTCAATTTAATTTAAGAGTAAATAATTAATTATCTCTTTTGAAATAAAATAATAATAAAGGGCTGCTTTTAAGGAAAAGTTAACTTAAAAGGGCAGAGTTGTGAAAATGTGTTTTTAATAACGAAAAACGATGTTTTAAGATAAATAGTGTTTTAGAAACCTTTATTAGTTTTTAAATTAATAAAGTTAACTGTTTGAGCAAAAACGTTTTGAGAAATGTGATTTTCAAGTTATTTGGTTTTATCCAAGAGAAATGGTTTTTACAAGCTTTGTTTTAAGGTTTGTGTTTTACCGAAAAACGACGAAAGGAGAAGAAATGGTCTTAGACCAAGTTTTGTTTTATGGAAAATCGATCCCGAGGACTTTGTGTAAGTATCGGAGGTTTGGGTATTTGGTTTTTGGAGTTTTCAAGAAAAGTGGTTTTAAAGCTTAAAAACTAGAAACTGAGACGTCGGGGTTCTAGGGTTCTGCAGAAACACGTGGATCAAGTATCCATGTTAGTTGTGGTCCTGTCGGCTTAGGGACGATCTTTGTGGTCCTGTAAGCTTGAGGATCTTTTTATGATCGTGAATCCAAAATTCTAAATTGGTGCATCGGTTAGGGATGTTTGGATTTAAGTTGTTTTGGACTAGATGTCCTGTTTTGAGAAAATGTTTTCGAGGCTTAAAGAGTCTAAGACATCATGGTGGTTGTTAGCGTTGATGCTACAACGAAAAAAATATTGATGCGACAAAGATCAATTATCGGAAACTAAATAGTTTTCTCATGCATTTTATGTGAGGCAGACGTGCCGTGAAAACGGAGGACCTTGATGGCAAGGAGAACCTGAGATGACTTATTGTCATTATGTAGCATTGTGCCTTGATGGACAATGATGTCATACGTGCCATGGGAGAGCATATTGTGCCCAGTGAAGAGGACAATATAGTATGACTTATACATCGTGAGTACCACTGACATGGGCGCCCATGTATTATTTCCTGGGAGGTTACGTGCTCAAGTTTTGCCGAATTTTAATTCTGGCGTTTGTCATTGTTGCCTGCGGGGCAATGACGTTGAGTCTGATCAACTCATTGTTTTATGGTGATGGGGTTTCCGGAAATTTAGAATTGAATACTAGTTGAGATATATGGAAGTATCATGCATACGTTTAGAGAATAACGTTGATTGTGGGGTACGAAGCCCTTGTGTTCTACTGTTAGTACATTGATAGATACATGTTGTACTATATTATGCATAATGATATTTTGTGAGATATAATTGTATGAATCTGCTGTTTGTGTTTGGGCATGTAGTTGTCATTTTTGGATTCATATATTGGTTTCTCACCATTGCATGTACATGTTGGACACCATATTGTGTTTTTGGATACATGTACAGCGGTTTGTCAACAGTTCCCTGGGTCGTTTAGAGACTCAGTAGCTTGATCTGCTCGATGCGGAAGGCGAAGAAGTGTGAACGGTTGAAGATGAGACTCAGTCTCCGGAATACGAAGTATGTTAGGTAGTGCGTCTTTTGTTAGTGCTAGACCAGCTTAAGGTGTCTTTTGAGGTAGTGCCTTTTGGGCTAATCTGTGAATGGCTACTGATGGCCAGGGTGTTTGAAGATATGATTCTCAGACCCATCACTACCTAGTATTTTGAACTTATAGCTTTTTGCTTTTGTCAATATATTTTGGCAATGGACGAGTTGTCCAAGATCTTTTTTTTTTTTTATCATATAGTTGACTAAAGATATATAGATTTATGTAAACGAATTATCTTGGTGTTTTCTTGAGTATTTGTTCATTACTGTTGCAAGAGGAAAAAATTTATCACATTTTATTTTTTGTAAGTAAGACCTAATTAAACAAACCGTTTTTCGAGAGTGAACCAGCAAATATTTATTTTCATACATTTTGTATTTGGGGTTATGAAAGTGACATCCGAATAAGAGGGGTGTTACAGTTCTCACCAATTTTTTTCTCTCTACTCTATTTTTTCCCTTAACCAAACAGGAGAAAATTATATTCTCTTCTCTCATTTTCTGTTGTACCAAACAAAGGCTATATTTCAGTTCAGTCTAGCACATGTATTCGAATTTAACAAAGATAACAATCTTTCAGTTTTCATGAGATTCCATTAGCATCATGAGTCAAGAATAATTTAATGTATTCAAAGAAAAGTGGTGTGATTGCTGAGTTTTCCAACCCACTTGTCAATCAAGATATGGGACGATAGGCCCTGAAAGATTGATAATGGAAAAAATTGCATGTTAAATCCGTCAAGTACTCAAATTAAAGAAAATTATGATGATATAGACTCAAATTCCAACCCAAACACACGACGTATGGACTAAAGTCCATTATCATTGCAACATTACTCAGTGAAAAGCATGTATAACAAGGACATCACAATTTATTTATTAAACTAAAGCAAAAGTAGATGACCTTTAAAGATAAGGAGTCAAAGTAGGAAATTTTGCATGAAAAATTATGTATTTAACGTATTAAAAATTATCACATTTAAGTTTCCAATATAAAATTTGGTTTTGTTAATTTTTTAACGGGTGACCCTTTAAGAATTGATTAGATAGATTTTTATTATTTACTCTAACTTACTTTTTCTGAAATCTTATCTTTATTGACTTCATATTTCTATTATCGGCTTGTAGCCCTTTTATGGTATGTTGTTTGGTTGCTAGAAGAATTAGAGAAAAAAGAAGTAGGATGGAAAGAAGTAGGAGAGAAGAAAAAATGAATGAATTTTTAAATTATTTGGATTGAGAGAAAAAGAAAAGAGTTAGGATAGAAAGAAAAGTAAGTTTTGGGGTAAAGACATTTTCATGCCTCTTGGTGGAACATTTTTTGGGTGGGTCCCACCTACCAGTTTTCTTTCCACCCTTCCTTTCTGGCTTTTCCAAACGACATTGGAAGTTTGTGTGGTACACCGTTGTGTGGCAGAGAATGACTTATTTCTTCTGAGCTGAGAATGACTAAAAATAACGTTAACTTAACTAGTATCACGTCCTTTTTGAAAAATATTATGTTGATAAAAAGATAACATATCAAATGACAAATATCAAAATTTGTGATAGACAACTGTGCTTCTAAGAGAGTGGAGTAATTCTAATACTTATGATTGTAAGTTGTTTAAGGAAAAAAATCAATTTTTTTTTTTTGTCTTTTAAAAAAAAATGACATATGTTAGCAAAGATGACACCGATAGAAGTAAACAGAAATTTTTTGTAAAATATATTGATTCAATGAGTAAAATAGATACAACGGGTAAAAGTGATATAAAGAGAGCAAATAAGGGTGACTTATATCTTTGCTAATAACTTGTAACTAAGAACTAACTAACTCTAACTAATTATATCTCTAATGAGTTTAATTATTATGCACTGACCGTGTAAGGTTTTTTGTACTGTCAACCAATCACCAATCATGATATGGATGACTATTAAGGTAGTTAGGATAAGAGTCAAAGAAATATGAGACGTGACAATTTTTAATTGGATGCCTGTGTAAAAAAATTTTACACTGTCAGTGTATAGAAATTAAACTCATCTCTAATAACCTATGTTATTAAAATTTTTTTTTTTTGGTACAAACCTATGTTACTAATTTAATTCTACACAAAAAAAAAAAGTCAGAGTATATTGACAAGGTGTTTATACATAACGGAAGCTGGTGAGTCAAGTCGTCCACAAGTCAGGTCTACTGAGTAGTGTCCCTATTTGAGTATTTTGGTCCAAATCCCATAAATGGCCACCCGATCACCTCCTGGTTTTATAAATTACATATGAGATAAGAGATTTAGCAATTCTACAATTTTAGCAACCTTGTTTTATGTTCTTCAACTATGTTGCGTGTATTTTGGTCTATATGTCTTGTCATATTGCTTCTTTTTACTTCAAACCTACTGAGGTTTCAACCCAACAAAACTGCATCTGCCTTAGTAATTATGCTTTGATATTAGAATACTTTTTATTATAATACTTTTTATTAAAAGGCTAAATCTTAGAAAATCAGAACATAAAAATAGATTTACAAAAATTAAATAAATTAACCACAATTAAAATTAATAAATGAATTAAGTATTTGTAAATGCATTGACGGTTGAGAATGATACTGAAAAAATCTATTAACAATGAAATTATTATATTTAGGGTTGCAACCTTGCACAGCTTAATGAATCAATATATAGAATCTTTTTTTTGAATATCATAATTTTTCACTTTTCATCATAATTTTTCACTTTTCAGTATAATACATGAATGTATCATTTTGCAAGAAAAGTTTATTATCATTAATTCCTCAACATGTCCAAGTTTACAAGGGATAAAAAAACCCTTATATTTATTGGTTGTTTCATTTTAAATCTTGCTCTTATTAATTCTTTTTTTATTTCTAGGGCGCTTTAAGGACCAAATTTACAATTTATTCACATATGTGCCAAATATTTAACTTTTTGCCCGTGAAAGAAAAAATTATTTTACTTTTTGCAAAAATAATCGATTAAGCACATGTAAATAAATTTAGAGTTTAATTGCTATGCATTGTCTGTGTAAAGTTTTTTACACTGACAACCAATTAGAAATCATGATGTGTGTGACTTTTAAGGTAGTTAGGATAAAAGTCAAACATTTTAGTTTATGTGACAAATTCTGATTGGTTGTCTGTGTAAAAAATCTTTACACTGACAGTGTATACCAATTAAATCCACAAATTTAAGTCAATATTTCATACTACAAATGAACTAATACATAAAGTGGTTTATTCTGTTTATTAGCAAATATTATGGATTTACAACAAATATACAATAATATGTATTAATCAACCATTTAATAAATCATGCAACGAATGGATACCAGTAGTAGTTGTCATATTATAAGAACGAAAAACAAATTCCGCGTATATAAAGTGAATGAATAAAAATATAATTATTATTAAATTTAATTTAAATATACCATAATCTCAATATATTAAACAATCTAAAAATAAACACATAATTACTTTATTTTTTTTTTTTACAATAACCCAAAAAAAAATTTATATACCACCATACGCCTCTTTGTAAATTATGTACTAATATAACCCATTTTTCATCCTATTCGGAAGTCGGCATTGACAAAGCCAACTTCCCTCTAATGTCTTTTTTTTAGTTTAAGTGAGAAGTCGGCTTTAATGATGTCGACTTCTCTTCAGGAATTATGATTAAGTTTAAGAATAGCATCGGCTTGGCCGACGCTAGGTTGCGCAAGTAATGTTAAGTAGGGCATTTTTATGTATAATTATTAATTGGGGAAGTGGGTTATTTTGGGATTTAATTTTTTTTTTTTGGGTTATTAAAAAAAATCTTTACTTAGTACAAGATCACACATAATTTGACAGAAAATAATCATGATTTTTGTAGTCGAAAATTAGGTGAATAAACAAAATTCCAGGTCAGTCTAGCACATGTATTTGAATTTAACAAAGATAACATTAGGGTGAACAACGGACGGGTTCGGGTCCAAAAAACCCAACCTGAGGAAAATCAAGGGGGACAATACCTGGACCGTTCCCGTCCAATTTTGCTATCGGATTGGGCGGGTGTCGGGTCAACGGGTTGGCGGGTCGGCGGTCGGGTGGAAACAGTTTTGAAAAAAAGAAAAGAAAAAAGATTACAGATGCAGAAGAAAAGAAGCAAAACACAAAAGGCAAAAGGAATCTGGGTAAACCTGCAACACAAAAGCATATTTGGGTAGATCTGCAGCCACCAAGCATAAGCAAGAAGAACCCAGCGGAGGCGCGACAGTGTGGCAGATCTGAAAGGGTGGCATGGTTTCATATCACCTCATGTTGGGAACCTTTCCTTTCTGAGATTCCTTCGCCTCGGGGGAAATAGCTTCCACGGCAATGTCCCACACGAATTAGGTCATTTATTTCGATTTCAGTCTCTCTCTTTCACCAATAATACTTTACGAGGTGAATTTCCAATCATTTTGACAAATTGCTCTGAACTGAGGGAATTGTCTTTAATAGGGCATCAATTTAATGGCCAAATACCAAAGGAGATTGACTCCCTTGTGAAGCTTGAACTGATGAATGTTGGAAGGAACAATCTAACTGGTCAAATTCCAGCTTCCATAGGGAATCTTTCTTCCCTCACTCATCTTTATGTGGGTTTTAATTACTTGGAGGGGAACATACCAGAAGAGATAGGCCTTTTGAAACACTTGACAATGATGTTAGTTTCAAAAAACAAATTGCCTGGTATGCTTCCCTTTTCACTTTACAATCTCTCATCTCTCACTCATATAGTAACCGCATTCAATAGATTTCACGGTTCGCTTCCAGCAAACATGTTCTCAACCCTCCCCAATCTTAGGGAATTTCTCTTTGCTATCAATCAATTCTCCGGTCCAATCCCAACTTCCATCACTAATGCATCTGGGATTCAAGTGTTAGAATTTGGTCATAACTATTTTGTAGGACAAATTCCAAGTCTAGGAAAGCTACAAGATCTTTCTCTTTTGGCTGCAAGAGAAAATAATCTTGGTAGCAATTCATCCAGTGATTGGGATTTTCTAAATTCTTTGATAAACTGTAGTCAGCTTAATATAGTTAACTTTGGACGTAATAATTTTGGAGGTCTTTTGCCCAAAATCATAGGCAATTTGTCCACCCAACTCACACAACTTGCTATGGCCGGCAATCAGATATCTGGAAAAATTCCAACAGAACTAGGAAATCTTGTAAACTTAACTTACTTGTCCTTGGTGTGCAACCTCTCTTAACTAGGTCATTCCAGAGACTTTTGGTAAGTTTCTAAATATGCAAGAATTATTTTTAAAAAATAACAAACTGACAGGAGAGATTCCAATTATCTTTGGAAATCTCAGTCGGCTGTTTGAGTTAGTATATCAAACAATATGTTGATTGGAAATATTCCTTCAACTATTGGAAATTGCAAGAAGTTACAAGCACTAGACCTTTCACAGAACAACCTTAGTGGAGCTATACCATCACAACTTATTGGGCTTTCCTCTTTATCAATGATACTGAACCTATCACATAACTCATTAAGTGGTAATTTGCCTCCCGAGGTGTGCTTGCTTCAAAATATTGAGATACTTGATGTGTATGAAAATTATCTATCTGGTGGAATTCCGGAAGCAATTGGAGATTGTTTAACCTTGGAGTACCTTTATTTACATGATAATTCTCTTAATGGAAGCATACCAACTTCTTTAGTTTCACTGGAAGGTCTTCAACAATTAGACTTGTCACTAAACAACTTGTCTGGGTCAATTCCAGAAGGATTACAAAATGTTTCTGTGTTTGAATGGTTCAATGCTTCTTTTAACAAGTTGGAGGGTAAGGTGCCGATACAGGGTGTCTTCCAGAATGTTAGTGCAGTTTCATTGACTGGCAATGTCAGACTTTGCGGTGGGGTAGCACAACTACATCTTCCACCTTGTCCACCAAAAGCTATGAAAAAGAGAAAAACCATATTGGCAAGTTTACATTGTTGATCATCATCTGTTCAATTGCATTGCTTCTTCTATTGTCATTTGTCCTTGTTATCTATCAGATAAGGAAAAGGAAAAGAAAAGCATCTATTGATTCAACAATTGAACAACTTCCTAATGTATCATACCAAGACCTACACCATGCCACTGACGGGTTCTCTGTTCAGAACTTGATAGGAACTGGAAGTGTTGGTTTTGTGTACAAAGGAAGTCTCAATTCAAAAGAAAGAGTTGTTGCTATAAAGGTTCTAAACCTTCTGAAGAAAGGAGCTCACAAAAGTTTCATTGCCGAATGTAATGCATTCAGAAATATCCGGCATAGAAATCTGGTCAAGATTATCATATGTTGCTCTAGCGTGGATTACATTAGAAATGACTTTAAAGCTCTAGTTTTTGAATACATGACAAATGGAAGCCTAGAGGAATGGTTGCATCCAGAAAATAGAAATGTTGAACAACCAAGAACATTGAAACTCGAGAAAAGATTAGAAATTGCTATTGGAGTTGCTTCTGCACTACACTATCTTCACTATGAATGTGAGCAGCCTGATATTCATTGTGATTTGAAATTAAGCAATGTCCTTCTTGATGATGACATGGTTGCTCATGTGAGTGATTTTGGCTTAGCAAGACTTTTGTCAACAATTGATGGAAACTCCCATAAGCAAACGAGCTCAATGGGAATAAAGGGTACTATAGGTTATGCTCCTCCAGGTATGGTTTGAAACATTTTGTCCCCTTTGAAACCTTGTAAAAATCAGTTTTCATTTTACTTCTATGCTCTTTTGTGACTTTTATAATGATGAGTTTTGAAGGATTGATAATTTTGAAACATATTTCAGAGTATGGAATGGATTCTCAAGTGTCAACAAAAGGTGACATGTCCAGCTTTGGGATTCTTCTTTTGGAGATGTTAACAGAGAGATGACCAACGGATGAAATGTTTAAAGATGAGCACAACCTCCATAACTACGTAAAAGTTGCATTTCCAAATAACATTTCAGAGATTGGTGATGGAACTCTCCTCTCAATAGAAAATGAACATCTTGCAGTAACATCAGATGAGGGAAACAATATTTCACAGATTGTAGGTGATTTGCATCCAAAGGTTGAGAGGTGTTTATTTTCATTGTTTAAGATTCGATTATCTTGTTCGGTGGACTCTCCAAGAGAAAGAATGGATATGAAGGAGGTCACCTTGGAGCTCAATATAATTTCCAAAGCTTTTGCTGATTAACGTAATTCTCTACTTATTTCATCAAAAGAATATTTAGAGATACCTTTCTCTTGTGCTACTAATGCCAACCTTATACATACTAATTTCATAGTATTTTATTTTTACACTGTTGCCATTAGATAGTAGTGGGACTAGCTTTTGCTAGATTCAAGAGATGGGAATTGAACCCCATAACTCCATCTTTGGCGAGACTAGAAAACAATATTTGAGCTACAGCTCATTGGTACATGTTGATTTCATGTATCATGCCTTTTTTCATCTATTTTTCATTTGTTATTTTATAAAATAAAATTTTGAAATACAATCTTGTTTTTTTTAATATTATTTAAAAGAGTAGTTTAAATTAGATTACTATAAATATTTTTTTTTTTACATTATCATTTGATAAGGTGTGCATAGAGTTGAAAAATTTAAGCTTTATAAATATATATGGTATTTGTTAGATGGTCAAACTTCTTAAATAATTTAATGATATATTCTTCAACAATATTAAAATAAAAAATTATAGTAATAAAAGATTAAAATTAAATTCCTGAAAGAAAACATTATTGTATTAGACTTTTTGCAAATTTGTAAAACTTGCATTGAATTTAGACTATACCATTTCTGCTAGTAAGATTCTATCGTCACAATTCACACCTTCTTCCCCTTTTAGCAGTTCTAGTACTTGATCATAGATTCGGGTGTGGCCATCCATGTAGCATGTTATTTACATGTTTTCAATTCTCATAAATTGTTAAACCACAAGTTCGTGTCTCTTCGTAAAAATTTAAATATACGTATATAGTATGGTTAGCTAATGATTTTTTGTTACATGATGTCCTGTACATTCCTGACTTTAGTAAGTGCTTTGTTGAGACATTCACCTTACACAATTACCTTTACCACTAACTTTTTCTACATCCAGGACACATAACAATGAAGGATGATTGGCAAGGATGAGCTGGTTGATGGTCTTTACCACTTCACCAATTCTATGAATGCTGCACAACGCACTAACTATAATGCTACATCTCAAGCTGTTTCTGACTTGTTTTCTCTTAATAAAATGTATGGATAATCCTTTGTGAACGCAGTGTTGAATAATACTCAAACTGCTCAGACTATTTGTGGCTTGTAAAGCTTGGACATTTATCTGATAAGATTCTCAGACTATTATGTGATTAACTGTCTTTTAATGTGCCAAATTATTTTTCTTCTTCCAATTGTTATATACGTCCATTGCCTTACTTAGAAGGATATCTTTTGCGTCAATGTTCACATGTCTTGTTCCCCATTTGTTTAAGTTACTGTGATATCTGAGGTCTCTTTCACCATGCAACTTATGATGGCAAAGAGATATTTTATAACATTGGTAGATGATCATACACAACTCACAGGGACCTATTTGTTACACCATAAATCAGATGTTAATGTTTTGAAAATGGCATTTTCAAGCTTATTCACACTCAATTCGGAGTAGTCATCAAGCAACTTGGTTCTGACAATGCCAAAGAGTTGGCCTTCACAGACTTTCTCTAGCAACAAGGCACACTCCATCAGTTTTCATGTGTGCAACAACCAGAACAGAATTCTGTAGTAGAGAGGAAGCACCAGTATTTATTGAATGTTCCTATCCAAGGTTCCTTTATTTTTTTGGGGTGAGTGTTTGTCCACTGTCACTTTCCTCATCAACAGAGTGCCATCTTCCTCAGTTCAAGGACAAAGTCATTATCAACTGCTATATCATAAGGATCCAGATTACCAATTGACATTGTTCAAGGTGTTTGGATGCCTATGATTTGCATCTACTTTTCTGTCTCAGAGCAACATATTCACACTTAGAGTAGTGTATGCTGTTTTCAGGGGATATCCCCTTATATATAAGCTACAAATTGTACAATCTTCTGTCAAGACAATTTTTATATCAAGCGAATACTTGGACATCAACAATGCTTTCTTTGATGGTGATCCTTTGAAGAAGTTTACTTGGATTTACTATTGGGGTATGATATTCAGGGGAGCATTTGGCTTGTAAATTGCACAAATCTATTTATAGATAGAAACAAGCTAGCCTCTAGACAATGGTTTCATAAATTCTCCTTATCTTTGGTCAGTAATGGCTTGGAACAATCGAAGAGTGACTATTATTTGTTCACTTTTGGGCACTGGGTCTTCCTTGGTTATCCTTCCTATTTATGTGGATGATATCATTCTAGTTCGACCAAATTCAAAAATAAATCAATTTGCATGCAGTGACAGAAATAGCTAAAAAAGAGTTGTTATGTTTCTATAACTTACATTAATACTATATAACCAAAATTAATTGATAATAAGTTATTTTTAATTATAATAGAATTAGTTATCATATTGTCATATTATAAGAACGAGAAACAAATTCCGACTACGCTTGTATAAAAACATCTTTACTTGATTTTTTTGACAATAACCCAAAAAAAATTATATACCACAATACCCCTTTTGTAAATTATGTTTGGGTTGGACAAAAGAATCGACCCGACCCGGGCCCGACAAAACCGAACGCGGAATCAAGCGAGCGGTCGGGTTTACCTGGGTGGGCAGGTCATCGGTTGTGTTTTGCAGTTCCATTCGGATGTATTCGGGTGGGTTCAGGTTTGGTAAATTTTTTTCGCTAACGCCTGAACCCAATCGATTTTAAGTACTATTACTTTTTTCAAACCCAATACGACGTCGTTCCATGCTCAGATGAAGGGGTTATCGAACAAAACCTACCCCTCCCCATTTCATTTGTACACTTCTCTTCTATGCTTATTCCTCTCTCTGAGTTCTCAAACCCTAGCATCGCCTTAGAACAGAAGCAACGTAGCGCCGCTCCTCTCACCACCCGTCCACCACTTTTATCCTTCGTCTTCCACTCTTCCTCTTTCTCCTCCATCGACTCCACCCCAAACCCTCCTCCTTTTCATCAATCTCCTTTGCCCAACAAAACCCCGAACCCATAAACACTTCCATTCTAATTCAACTTCAACACTTCCACTGCTTCATATATGGTTCCAATTTATCAAACATACTTGTGAATCGGCTTGCATCACCGAGAGATTAGGGTTTGTTAATTTTTTTTTTTTTGGTTTAGGATTTTCATTTTCGAAATGCTCATTTGTCTAACATTTTGGTTTTTTTTAGGGTTCAAGTTGTAGGCGCTTAGTTGTGTAACATACTTCTTTCAAAGGTAAATTTTTGTTAGAGGTTTTTTTTTTTTTTGTTCTCTGGATTTAGGGTTTACGATTTTGAAAAATTGTAAAATGTTTTGATTTGTACACTTTGTGTATTTTATTTGACAACCCTTGCTTGATACACCTTTGGGATTTGGACAAGGAGCAAGCAACCAAGGATCTTGAGGTAATATGCTTTTATTAAGATAGTACTAGTAAAGTACCCCTGCATTCGCATAGGTAACTTTAGTTTTTACGCATGTTTGAAATAGAACTACTTATAAAATAATTTTTTTACTTTGGATCAGACATAACTATATACATAAACATAGCTAAATATTTACTTGGAACCAAACATAGCTATATACAACAAACATAGCTAGTAAATATCTGTATCATTAAACTTAAACATAAACTCCAACATAAAATTCACCAAAAAAAAAAAAATCCAACATAGTAAACTTCTCCTTTTTATTGTTGAAGCATACTAGTCACAAAATAGAATACAATATGATTTTGAATTTACATTTAGAGTTCAAGAACAGATATAAAAAACCTTTGATAAGACTAAAGGCATAAAAGCTGATAGCATATCAGAAGCACAACAACCATGCCTATACCATATTGGGCTGTTAGCAAATCATACTCAAGACACAACATGACATAACCAATATATAACTTGAGCCAATGCAAGTTTGACATGATGTCATCCTTCAAGTCCAATTTCCACTGTAAGAGGCCTTGAAGCAAAAAAGGTATAACAACAATCATGATACCAAATATTATCCAATAGTTAATCATACATATCCAAGATCCAAAAGATGCACATATGCTCAAGATCATGTTAGCTATCAATAGAGATAAAACCAATTTCCAAACCCAAGAGATAAAACCAATTTTTTTTATAGAGTATGACTTCTTAAGTTTACACGAGTGTATCAAATATTTACATGATTTTAAATGACACTTACGTTGTTTAATTTTTTTTTTAAAGATCCTGCCACTTCTATACATGAGTTTAGTTCGACAATGCACTTGTGAAATTGATTAATACCTATTTAGTTTTTGTCATGGTGCTAAAGGTACTGGTTGAATTTGAGACCTCACAATGTGTATCACATCAAAATCTGCAAATTTACGGGTTTGGTGAGTCATGGTGGCTTCAGCAGTAGATTGAACACATTAGAGAAGTTGCTTTGCAATGGTGCTTTGAACAATTTGCAATTTCTGGTTAAGCATTCAGTCAATAGATGGACAAATTAGAGAAGCCAGCAGAGATATAAGAGAATATAGTAGTCAGTATGCGAAAATGTGTGAAGTATAAGAGCAAAAACTGAATTATCAAAAACTAATAGATAAAAAAATATTAAAGATGCGACTGGTATTATATGTTCTTGTTTCTAATAGTTATCACATAACTTAAGATTACTTATTACTAATCTATTATTGGATTATTGTACAACAAATAAATAATTTATTGAATCCAATTTAATTCACTTTGAACATTTGATATCACTTATCAACGGTTAAATGACTAAATAGGTTCACTTACACCAGGTGCGGTGATTGTATGAATCAAATATGCTGTATATACTACAATTGGTATCTCCTGTTGTTCCAGTTCACAATCTTTCATGAAGTGGAAAATGAAAATACTTTCAGATATCAAGCAGCATAATGTTTTTCACTTGTAGTGCAGCTACATAATGCAAAATATAGAAACACAATGCATTCTAGTTACCCATTGCAAACTGAATACTGTTCTCATATCATGTATATCAAACTCCATTACCTTCTCTCTGCAGTGATTAAAGTAAATGCAAAATATGCATAGGATGTACAAAAATAAAAAAAAAACATTGCGCTGAAAGATATTAGAGTCAAAAAGTGAAAAGGGTCAACCATGGTTGTAAGCTTTGCAAGTGATAAAGATAGTCTAATCCTAATCTCTTTGAAGCCATAGGTTGACAGTGATTGATCCTTATCCCAACTTATATGTTCACTATGATCAAGCACGAGAAGGTGAAGGAAATACCTAAAAGGGATATCCAGAAATTGCACTCCTTGTGTTATACCTTTCTTTACTTGAAATAGAGAATTTGAAGGACAAAATAAAGATACAAAAAATCAGTTCTATGGTTGAAATCCCAAATAAGGATATGATCAAGAAGAGCAAAAACTGCATCCTTTTATTGACTGGCAGGAGCAGAGCAAAATCTGCATTTAGAATTAGTTCCAATGAATCAGCAATGTTAGGAAGGGAAATAGTGCAACTATCCTTTGGAGAGGATCAAATGTGGGTTCAATAGATGGGTTCCTCACCTCTAAAAAAATATCCAGATCACTTGAAAAATCTGCATGTGAACACAAAAAGAAAGTTATTTAGTTAAAAGAATCCAACACTTGCATTCAGCAGCTGTTTTGTATGTAGGATCCACCCATAAAGCCTTTTGATATGACTGTTCCAAGTAAATCCTATGATTATCAATGATGGCCTCCGTTAGAAACATGTATCATATGTCAAGGTTCAGTGTGCTAGTGACCTTTTCACTTTCAATTAGTGAACATGTTTCATAGATGCTTTTGACTATCTACATTTTGGATATATTGGTTTCTGCTCTATTTAGGATGGCTGAGAGTGTAGTTAAATATGTTGCTGCAATTCCACCTACGCCAATGGTAAGTGCATGTAGGTGAAAACCTTGTAAAAACTTGCTATGCTTCTGTGCAATCATCTAAATGAAACTATGTTTTACATTACTCATTTTACAGAGCCAGAGCCAGAGAGGAAGAAATAGAGGATTTGGTGGGTTTGGTCGACAAAGTAGAGTCTCAACTAATGTGCATAGAAAATGCTAGGTTAGCAAACATAGAAAATTACAATATGAATATTACATAGCCAAAACGCATAACTAATTATGAATATAAAGCAACGAACATAGAAAAATAACTCAGAAAGTTTTATCATTGCATTATACCAACTTAGCAAACACATACGTAAGGTTCTGCATTATACCAAGTTAGATTTACTCTTCTAATCTTTTTTCTTCTACTGTTAATCTCCCTCACCGTTGTGCACTATCATGTTTCTAAAAAATAAATTAAAAATGGTTAATGGCTTATAAAAGAAAAAGTTAACAAAAGCAAGAAAATATGTGTACCTATCCCAAAAAACCTGCAACTGAACAATGCCTGGGAAGGTGTGAAATAGTAGGATCTTTAGATTCCCTTGAGAGTCTACCTTTAATTTCTAATTGGTTTTATGAAAATGTTGTTAAACCACTACAACTGGCATATCACATTCAAGGAGCTGTTGAAGATAGTTCCTAACTACCTTAAATTCAACTTAGACCAAATAAAAAAAAACATCAATGGAGATTGTTCTGCACTTACCTCTAAGTCAACTTGCAAAATGAAGGAATAATAATTGTGCAAAGGTTTAAAAGATGGTCAAATAATCAAAATTAGTACGAGACTTTCAATCACCAAAGGCAAAACTTCCAGTCACCAAAGACTTCCGATCTTCCACAATAAGCATAAGAAATATAATCACCAAAGACAAAACTCAAACAAACATAGTCTAATAAATTTATGCATCAATTAGAGCCACAAGTTTTTATTGATAATATGCATAACCTTACGAATGTGTTTGCTAACCTCATTGGAAGTAAAGTGGGCTGAAGGAATGAATTTCATGGAGACTTACCTTAGCAAACCACGACATAGATATATGTGGCATGTTGCTACACATGCAAGACGGCAAGATGCCAGCATATTGGCAAACCACGTATATTCAAGAGAAGACAGCTTTGCCACATGATATTGGCAAGAAACATGGGCATAAATGGAATCAAAACATTAAAATAGAAGTGAATGAATGGCAATAATCTTTCAGAAAAGCTCAAAGGATTTACCCTCCACCCACTAACATGTGATAGCAATATAATCTATTTCTGAATTTTTTTCACTTGTCCTGTTTTTTCTTACTGACGCGCTTGGCACTTCTAGAATGTATATGAACCTTTATAGAATGTATATGAACTTTTCTTGCTCAATCATGCACCAACTAATTGAAGCACATCAAAGAACATTCTCGAGTATCATCACCGTGTAAAAAAACTGTAAAGTTGCCTTATTGCAGCTGGTATATAGACGATAAACTTTCTTAAACAGTTAAACTCTGCCTAATCAACACCATTCAAACATTGAGACAGAAATAAAAAGAATTCCAAACTCAAAATGTAAAAGTGCAGCTGTAATTTATTTTTTATCCTAACCAGAGTTTATTTATCACAAACAAAAACAGGAACATGTGTATATTATCTCAATATTTCCACAAAAAAAGCAGAAAACATATGCTTTAAATCTATGCTTACCAACGTCATTTAATCACTGGACAGGGATAAGAACCATTCCAAACTGAAAATTTAATATTTAATCAACCAAAACAAACCAATGTCAAATCTAAGATTCTAATGCTTTAAGTTCATATAACATTTACTAAGGAGGGAAGTACAACCCTTAAGAAGATGGAATGCCGGATCCAGCAGTTTGATTGTAACAGCATTCAATGACTCTGCTGCAGGTGGGAGATGAAGAATAAAATACATAAAATGAAAATACAATCAAAACCTGAAGTGTAAGATCAGAAAAGAAATTTGAAAAGAAGAAGAAAAATAAGGAGCACTCAGCATTTGATAAGGTACTGGAGCTGACCCTTAATTGCACGGAAGGAATTAAAAAATAAGAGAAATGAGAAGGCAATCAAATTTAATTGGAGAAAGAATTAAAAGGGGAGGAAGGAGTAATTGATACCTTGCGGACCCTCTTACGGCGAATGGCTTCGATTTCAAAAAAAAGTCATCACCAAGCTTCGGAAATGGAGGCACGAGGGTTTGTTTCCATTCCCCGTTCATCACCAACTAAACAGGAGGTTGAGGTTGAGGTTGAATCTCATCAACCCCATTCCCATTCACATTCCTTTTCACTCCTCCTTCGCGTCCGCTGTCCTCCAACGCAAGGTCCAGCCGCTCTTCTCTCGCCGACGTCTATGGAAGCCGGTGGCAGAGAAAGATGGGTTTAGAAGCCTCGGGGTGTTTTTTCGTTTTTGTTCTTTTTATAATCTAAAATAAGATATTTTTGGTGTAGAAAATCTAAAATAAAATGAGAAAGATAGAAGCATGACATGTCAGCTAATTTTATCAAATGAAGGAATGTGAGAATGGCTTAGGTGGCCACTCTAGAAAGCTCGCTTTAGAATTAATTAATACTGGATTGTGACCCGCGTATTATGCGGTTGTAATTTTGTTTTAAACTAGTTGTGTATTCGTGCATCTGTATGGGTCGTGTTGTGTTGTGTACTATTATCTTTTCTAAAATTAAAATTGAAAATGAAGAGTTTTTTTATGTATGAAAGAAGTGATCAACAAAATAAATAATATACCCATATTAACATATTAATAAAGCATATAATTATATTTACAAAGTAACTAATAAAAAAAAATGATTAATATCGATAAAAGTAAGAAAGAAATGTTCACCCGTCTCAAGTAGATGATCACATTTGTAGTCATCAGACGGGTGAACATTTCTTCACTGTGATAGTCATTAGACGGGTGATCATTTATTCACTGATAATCATCAGATGGGTGAAGATCTTCAGGCAGTAGTCCAATCCATAATGTTGCGAGGAGATAATCGATCACAGAATTCAATTGCGTCTGTCGCAATAAGTAATATGTAGACTTCTTTGCCTGTCAGACGGGTCATACAAAGATTATGTTGACATTTTTTGGTTAGAATGATCAATGTATATAGGATAAAAATGGGTTTTGATACGTAAGATTCTTATTTACAATATAATAACTCTTATAATTGATCAAATTAGCATATTTTTTGGTGCACTCATAACTGATACTAATTAGAATCCTTAATTAACAGATAAAGACGAATACAAAAATAAGTAAACTTCAAATTTGTAGGTTGAAGGACCCGTCAACACATCAGTGAAGGATCTTTTAAATGTTCACCGTCTGATGAGTATCAGAAGGGTGATCATTTAAAAGGTTCTTCACTGATACTCATCAGACGGGTGAACATTTAAAAGATCCATCATTGATACTCATCAGATGGGTCCCTCACTGATAGTCATCAGATAGGTGATCATTTAAAAGGTCCCTTCATTGATACTCATCAGACGGGTCCTTCACTGATACTCATCAGACGGGTGAACATGTAAAAGGTGCTTCACTGATACTCATCAGACGGATACTCATCAGACGGGTGAACATGTAAAAGGTGCTTCACTGATACTCATCAGACGGATACTCATCAGACGGGTGAACATGTAAAAGGTGCTTCACTGTAAAAGGTGCTTCACTGATACTTATCAAACGAATACTCATCAGACGGGTGAACATGTAAAAAGTGCTTCACTGATACTCATCAGACGGGTCCTTCACTGATAGTCATCAGACGGGTGAACATTTAAAAGGTTCTTCACTGATGGTCATCAGACGAGTGAACATTTAAAAGATTCTTCATTGATACTCATCAGATGGGTCCTTCAGTGATAGTCATCAAAATGGTGATCATTTAAAAGGTTCTTCACTGATTATCATCAGAAGGGTGATGACTAAATGATAACCCGTCTGATGAGTATCAGTGAAGAACCTTTTAAATGATCACCCTTCTGATGACTATGAGTGAAGGACCCATCTGATGACTATCAGTGAAGCACCTTTTAAATGTTCACCCGTCTGACGACTATGAGCGAAGGTCCCATCTGATGACTATGAGTGAAGCACCTTTTAAATGTGCACCCGTCTAATGACTAACAATGAAGAACCTTTTAAATGATAACCCGTCTGATAGTCATCAGACGGGTGAACATTTAAAAGATCTTCACTGATACTCATTAGACAGGTTATCATTTAAAATGTTCGCCCGTCTAATGAGTATCAATGAAGAAACTTTTAAATGTTCACCCTTCTGATGACTATCAGTGAAGAACCTTTTAAATGTTCACCCGTCTGATGACGATCAGTGAAGGACCTGTCTGATGATTATCATTGAAGCACCTTTTAAATGTTCACCCGTCTGATGACCATCAGTGAAGAACCTTTTAAATGTTCACCCGTCTGATGACGATCAGTGAAGGAGACTATCATTGAAGCACCTTTTAAATGTTCACCCGTCTAATGACTATGAGTGAAGGACCCGTCTGATGACTATCAGTGAAGGATCTTTTAAATGTTGACTCGTCTGATGACTATCATTGAAGCACCTTTTAAATGTTCACCCGTCTGATGACCATCAGTGAAGAACCTTTTAAATGTTCACCCGTCTGATGACGATTAGTGAAGGACCCATCTGATGACTATCATTGAAGCACCTTTTAAATGTTCACCCTGCTAATGATTATGAGTGAAGGACCCGTCTGATGACTATCAATGAAGGATCTTTTAAATGTTGACCCGTCTGATGACTATCAATGAAGCACCTTTTACATGTTCACCCGTTTGATGAGTATCAGTGAAGGGACCTTTTAAATGATCACCTATCTAATGACTATCAGTGAAGGACCCGTCCGATAAGTATCAGTGAAGGATCTTTTAAATGTTCACCCGTCTAGCGAGTATCAGTGAAGAATTTTTTAAATGATCACCCTTCTGATACTCATCAGAGGGGTGGACATTTAAAAGATCCTTCACTGATACTCATCAGAAGGGTGAACATTGATGAGTTGACGGGTCCTTCAACCTAGAAATTTGAAGTTTCCTTATTTTTGTATTCGTCTTATCTGTTAATTAAGGGTTCTAATTAGTATCAGTTATGAGTGAACCAAAAAATATGCTAATTTGATCAATTATAAGTGTTATTATATTGTAAATAAGAATCATACCTATCAAAACACATTTTTAAATGAAGGACCTTTTAAATGTTCACCCGTCTGATGACTATCAGTGAAGAACCTTTTAAATGATAACCCGTCTGATGAATATCAGTGAAGGACCTATTAAATGATCATATGTCTGATGAGTATCAGTGAAACACCTTTTAAATGATCACCCGTCTGATGAGTATCAGTGAAGCACCTTTTAAATGTTCACCCGTCTGATGACTATCTGTGAAGAACCTTTTAAATGTTCACCCGTCTGATGACTATCAGTGAAGGACCCGTCTGATGACTATCAGTGAAAGGACCTTTTAAATGTTCACCCGTCTGATGACTATCAGTGAAGGACCCGTCTGATGACTACCAGTGAAGGGACCTTTTAAATGTTCACCCGTCTGATGAGTATCAGTGAAAAACCTTTTAAATGATCACCCTTCTGATACTCATCAGACGGGTGAACATTTAAAAGATCCTTCACTGATACTCATCAGAATGGTGAACATTTAAATGGTGCTTCACAGATATTCATCAGACAGGTCCTTCACTGATAGTCATCAGACGGGTCCTTTAAATGTTCACCCGTCTGATGAATATCACTGAAGGGACCTTTTAAATGTTCATCCGTCTGATGAGTATCAGTCCGTCTGATGAGTCATCAGACGGGTGATCATTTAAAAGGTCCTTCACTAATAGTTAGCAGAAGGGTTCTTAACTGATAGTCATCAGACGGGTTATCATTTAAAAGGTTCTTCACTGATAGTCGTCAGACGGGTCAACATTTAAAAGATCCTTCACTGATAGTCATCAGACGGGTGATCATTTAAAAGGTGCTTCACTTATGCTCATCAGACGGGTCCTTCACTGATAGTCATCAGACGGGTGAACATTTAAAAGGTTCTTCACTGATACTCATCAGACGGGTGAACATTTAAAAGGTGCTTCACTGATACACATCAGACGGGTGAACATTTAAAAGGTGTTTCATTGATAACCCGACTGAAGGTATCATTTTCAAAGATGTTAAATTTAAATGTTTATACTCTTTTCTTCTCTCGTATGATAATCACCCGTCTATTCTAGCACTTTCTTGCTTCATTTTTGTGTTTAGTTCTCGGTTTGCATGAGTTATGGCTTCATGTATTTCTTTTCTACTTTTTTAATGCTTCTTTTCTGAGTCATCACCTGTTTTTTATTTGTCTATATTGCTTGACTGAAGGTATCATTTTCAAAGATCTTAAATTTAAATTTAAATGTTTATACAATGAAGCACCCGTCTGATGACTATCAGTGAAGGATCTGTCTGATGACTATCAGTGGAGCACCTTTTAAATGTTCACCCGTGTGATGACTATCTGTGAAGAACCTTTTAAATGTTCACCCGTCTGATGACTATCAGTGAAGGACCCGTTTGATGACTATCAGTGAAGGGACCTTTTAAATGTTCACCCGTCTGATGACTATCAGTGAAGGACCCGTCTGATGACTATCAGTGAAGGGACCTTTTAAATGTCCACCCGTCTGATGAGTATCAGTGAAGAACCTTTTAAATGATCACCCTTCTGATACTCATCAGACGGGTGAACTTTTAAAAGATCCTTCACTGATACTCATCAGATGGGTTATCATTTAAAATAAGCCGATGACTCAGAAAAGAAGCATAAAAAAAGTAGAAATCAAGCCAACATTGTTGAAGTAACCCACCAAGCATTCAGTATTTCATATACCCAGATATCAAGCCGTTTCAAGAAACAGTGTTCTTGTGGGGCACTCTGCGGAAGATAAGGATGGCTTCGCTAGAATGGTTGGTTTGGAAGTAAGCAGGAATGTTTGGAGAGAGAGACAGAAATGAAGAAGAGAATGGCTTCGCGAAGGTTGTTGGTTTGCATATCGCAACAGATTGAAGAAGAGAATGTTTGGAGGGGGAAGAACCGAAGAAGGGAGAGAGATGAACCGAGAGAGAAACAGAGATGAAAAGTCAAAATTGTTTGAATTTGAATGAGAGAGAAATGAGTAAAGCAGAAGCGGGAAAATCGATTTGTTGAGAGTGTTCAAAAGTGATAGGAGAGGAAAAAGACAAATATAACCTCAATAAAGGACATGTTCACGTTTCAACAAAGGTTATTTTAGGGATTTCCCTAGGTATTGAAATTTTTATATAGATATTAGATTTGTGTAGTGTTTAATTGGTATTAAATTGATAATAAATGATATTATAATAAGAGATAATGTTTGTATGATACATTGAAAGATAATTGAAGATTTATTTTTGAATTACCGTCAATTGAAATGATTTTATTATATATTTGAAAATATCATTCAAGCATGCTTATTATCTTTTGTTGTCATCAATTTTTTTTTGTTGCTTTTTTTGCTTTTTCCTCTTGTCCTCGTTGTTGTTGCTTCTAGGTTCTGTTATAACACGTTGTTTTGTTATTTGTTTTGAAAGCGATATATTTAGTGTTCTAAATATAACATTAATATTAGAATTTGAACTATAAAAGCACAATAAATGAGATGGTATAATATCATTTTGAAACATAAATAATAAGTTTTTTGTTAAAAAAAAAGAGTTGTTCCAAACATTGAAAGAAAAAATTATTTTTCAGATTCATGCCTTATGATGCATTACATTGAAGATGCCTATAATATCAAGTTGGTAAATTTTCTCTGCTCTCTTCTTTTCAAGGTAACACACCCACTTAAAATGCTATGTGAATTCAAAAATCTAACCAAAGAGTTATTTTTAGTTTCTTTTTATTAAACAGAACAAAAACAGAACAATATATGTACCAACTAAAAGAATTACGCTACTTTGGTTTGGAGAATCATTGACTGTTCATTCAGATTTGACATACACAACACCCTTTCTCATAACACCACAAAGCTAATTGATTCTATGAGTGCCTAGCTATATACGTGTCTCCTTTATAGTTCGTTGGACACTTATTAGAGATCAATCAAATCATAAATATTCTATAGGTTCTCCGGCCGTTAGGAAGATATAAATACCTACGGGAATTATACATTATATATTTACTAATATATGCTCCCGTCGATTACATGATTATTTTGTGTAGTTTTTTTATACCTATTATTTTCTAATAATTTTTTATTTTATGTTAAGATAATTTAATTTAATACTTTCATGCATAATTACATAATTTGTCATTGATAATTTTATATTTAGAACATTATTAAATGTTTGAAATTACAGTAAAAATAAAATTATACATCTTAGAATTGTCAATTGTGTATAAACTTTTTGTATAATATTTTGGCTTTATTATGCATGGTAACTAATTATAAAGGTATCTTCACATGTCATAACAAATTAATATAGTCAATAAGGGATGACGTAATAAATGAGTTAATGAGAAGCTGAAAAGTTCAAGGTGGGTGTGTTTTAGAGGCTGCCACATAAGCAAATATGTGATGTGGCAAAATTTGTATTACATGACATATGAAGGGATGAGGTGTCAATGCTAGAGTTAGCGGGTCTGTTTTAATATATTGGTTAAAGTAATATTTTGGTCCCTATACATGACATCGATTCTTCATTTAGTCCCTATACGTAAAAAGTTATTAAAAAGGTCCTCATACGTGCAAATATTATCCATTTGGTCTCTCCCGTTATGTTGTCGTCTTTAATGATCCGTGAACTACTACGTATAGGGACTAAATGAAGAATTTGTGTCACATATAGCGACTAAATGAAGAATTTGTGCCATGTATAGGGACCAGATTATTACTTTAACCTAAATTATTGGGTCCCTATACGTGGCACAAATTCTTCATTTAGTCCCTATACGTGACACAAATTCTTCATTTAGTCCCTATACGTAGTAGTTCATGGATCATTAAAGACGACAACATAACGGGAGGGACCAAATGGATAATATTTGCACGTATGAGGACCTTTTTAATAACTTTTTACGTATAGGGACTAAATGAAGAATCGGTGTCACGTATAGGGACCAAAATATTACTTTAACCTAATGTATTATAATAGATAATAGATAATAGATAGTAAGTATAGTATAGTATAAATAGATATGTTAATTTGTATGCCGTATTTGTATGCTGCCAATCTGCTTTTCTATGCTTAATTTGTATGCCTTAGTTGCATGCTTAATTTGTATTGTCCAATTAGGACACTACTTGTATGCCTTACTTTATTTGACAGCCCTTGCTTAATTTGTAAGCTTCCAAATTTGCTTTTCTATGCTTAATTTGTATGCCTTAGTTGTATGCTTCATTTATATGTCTTAGTTGTATGCTTAATTTGTATGCTTCCAATTAGGACACTATTTCTATGCTTAATTTGCATGCCTTGTTAATTGGTAATCTGTTCCTGTTTTGATGATAATATGATGCGTACCAGAATTCATAGCAACGGTAATCAATAAAAGAGATAAGAAATATAAGATAGAAAGGGAATCTTGTAATCTTTCAGTAGAAGAAAGGAGAAATTATAGTAGAGAAAGACTTTCACTGCCACAGAGTTGGGCTCCTATTCTATCCGTAACAACAACAATGATTTTCCAAAAGATACCCTATTGTTCTCTCATCTTCCCTGTTATTTTCTCTCTCTAACTCTAATAGAAATATTGGGCCCTAGTCAATTGGGCCTATGGTATAGTAAGGAACCTATCATAATACCTATGTCATTATTAGAAATTGGAACCATATTACCTCTCCTTAGGGGTGGACATAAAATCGAGGCCCGATTCTGAACCGGCCCAACCGAAGGGAAAAACCAAGAAACGGGCGGGTGCAAGCTGGTGTGCGGTCCAGCGGGCCGTTTTTTTGGCCCTTCCTGGGTTCGTTCGGGCGGGTGCGGGTTGGAGCAATAAATTTCATCGGTACCCGACCCGACCCTGAAAAATTAACAACCCTTCACACCAGCTTACTAAACGACGCTGTTTTCCCCTCATACATTTCTCTCTTTGAAATTCGAATTACAACCCTCATTTACTCATTTCTCACTTCTCTCACTAACTTCTCTCTTCTCTGAGTTCTCTCTCGGTCTCTCCCTGCTAAAACCCTAGCGGCTAGCGCCGCTCCCCTCAACTACTCACTTCCATTCTCTCTTCTCTTTGTGAAACTAAAACCCTAGCACCGCTCTGTCAGTCCTCTCTCTCAATATCTCTTTCACACACTCTCTCAGTCTCTCTAACTCTCTCAATATCTCCGCCTTCTCACGTTCCTGTTCTTCACCGGCGTGGCAGAGAAGGAGACGGTGATTCGGAGCCTTGCAACGAAGGCTTTACTCGGTGATTCGGAGCATTGAGACATTTAGCCGCTGATGCCTGGTGGTTGAAATTTAAAGGTTAGGGTTTCGATTTCTCTTGTTTTTTGTGTAGGGTTTTCGAAATCCATGTTATTTTTCACTAAAATTTAGGGTTTCTGCCATTTTCTCTGTTTAGGGTTTTCGAAATCCAAGTTTTTTCACTAACATTTAGGGTTTCTACTATTTTCTTTGTTTGGGGTTTTCGAAATCCAAGTTTTTTTTCACTAACATTTACTGTTTCTGCTATTTTCTTTGTTTAGAGTTTTCGAAATCCATGTTTTTTCACTAATATTTAGGGTTTCTACCATTTTCTTTGTTTAGGGTTTTCGAAATCCATTTAATTTTTCACTAACATAGTGATTTTTACTGATTTATTTAGGTAAAAACCGATCCCAACGACCTTGAAATTTAAAGTACGGTTTCTGCCAATTTCTTTCGAAATCCATATTGATTTTTGTTTGATTTATGTAGGTAAAAATTATTGGATTCCTTGGGTGTTCTTAATCTTAGGTTTATATCTTGACTAACTGTTACTGTGGAATTAGTAACTTTTTTTCAGTGCTGTTTGTTTACTAACCTGTATACTAACCTAGAATTAATATTTTCTTTCAGTGCTGTTACTGTTGGATTCCTTGGACCTTGAATCTCAGGTTTTCAATCTCAGGTTAATCTTGACTAACCTGTGTATTAAAATGTTTTACCTTGTATACTTAAATTTGTTTGATTGTATGATTTGTATGCTTAATTTGTATCTTTAATGTGTATGCTTGATTTCTTATTTTGAATGTGTAACTTGTATGCTTAAGTTGATTCTGTTGGTTTAAATGTGTAATTTGTATGACTAAATGCATGTATGCTTAATTTGTATGCTTAAATGTATGCTTAAATTGTATGTCTTGATGTGTATGCTTAAATGTCTGTATGCTTGAATGTATTTATAAATTTGTTTAAATTTGTTTAAGCATACAATGTATGCTTAAATTTGTTTGATTGTACGATTTGTAGGCTTAATTTGTATCTTTAATGTGTATGCTTGATTTCTTACTTTGAATGTGTAACTTGTATGCTTAAGTTCATTCTATTGGTTTAAATGTGTAATTTGTATGACTAAATGCATGTATGCTTAATATGTATGCTTAAATTGTATGTCTTGATGTGTATGCTTAAATGTTTGTATGCTTGAATGTATTTATAAATGCATGTATGCTTGATTTGTATGTTGATGTTAATTATTTGTTATGCTTAAGTTCTTCCTCCCCCTTATCACAAAATCCTATTAGATAGATCATATTTCATCTCTTCTTCATCTTTTCTTGCTTAGTTATTAAGACATGATAAATCTTCTAACTGTTAAAAACTTAAAAACTTCTGAACTTAGGAAACATTATAAACTTAGGGTATGACATAAATCTCCAAACATAATATAAAAATAGATAAAGTTCAAAACTGATAAACACTTAATGTGGTTGGCAAATGTTAACTACGACTCTTCATTCTTTCAGCAATGGAGCAGTCTAGTCAAAACCTGCCTCCTATGTTAACATCTCAAGAATCAACACAAATAGGGAGTCCAAGGGCTGTAAATCCAGCCACTTCTGCACCAACAGCAGAAGGTGGTGTTGGAGTTCAACCTAATGAACAGCCAGCAGCTGTAACTGCTGCTGCTGGGACTGACCCCAATCCTCCTCTCTCAAAGAAGAGGAAACCAAATGCTAGTGGTTCTCGCAAAACTTCTGTTGCATGGGACCACTTTATTAAATTACCTTCAACTGAAGCAAAGGAACCAACTGCTTCATGTAAACATTGCAAGAAAAGATATTTATGTGACACAAAGTGTAACGCCCCGATTTTCACGTTTTCTAATTCTTCAGTATTTTAATGTCTTTATTTTATTCGAGGTCTTAGGAATGGAAATAAAATATTCCGAGACCGTAGTCATGCTCGACGATATCGTAGGAAGCTACGATTAAGTTTTGAGTTAAAAACTCAAACGGAGTCCGGTCTGCGTTTTTACACTGACAGTATGATTTTACTGCTCAGAAGACCTCAGATGGACCCGTGAACGAGACAGTAAGTCTTAGAATTTGATTATCTACGTTTTGGTTAAATTTCGTAAAAATTTCAGAAAAATAACTTCCTGACCTTCGTTCGGGCGGATTTCTCAATCGGGTGACGAACGGAGCCACATATGGACTTACCGAGACTTGCCAACAGATAATCTTGATATCACAACATCCCAGGACATTTGGGAGAGTATGTCAGAGTCGTCAAGACGATCAGGAAAATCTAGACGCGAAATGACCAAAATGCCCCTAACCTTAGTCTTTTGCACTTTTACCATTTTACCCTTTTGACAAATGACCATTTTGCCCTTAAGTGACTTGTTTTAAGGCTGAACTCAGCCCTCACACCCTCTCATTCACGCAGCCCAGCCCTTCTTGAAGAGCCAAGAACACCATCTTCAACTTTAGAGAGAAAACACCATTGTTGTCTTGAGAAAAGCTTGAGTTCTTGTTGGAATCACTTGATTCCTTGAGCAATCTTCCATCATTTCAAGGTAAGATCACTTCTTTGATCTCTTAGCTTCTTGAATATCTCTTTATTTCAAGATCAAGATCCATTTTCATGAAAATTATTTCTTAGATCCAAAACTTTGAAAATCCATAGGAAATTGTAGAAAAATCCTTTTGAGGTAAGACCAAGTTCTTTGAACTCACATCATTAATCTCTACCTAAACCCAAGAGCTTATGATTCAACTCTCATCATAGCTCAAAAAGCACATTAGGGCCGAACCCTTCTTGATGATGATGAATAGTGTTTTCATCAATTTTGATTTTTAACACTTGATTTCATCCTTAGCTTTCCTAATGCCTTTGAATCCATGAAATGGAAAACCAAGATCAATTCCTAGCTTTATTCTCTTTAGGGTGGCCGAAACCCTCTTTGTGAGAATTGTTGAGTTTGGTTTGATTGTTGTTTAATTATTGATTATTTGGTTGTTTGTAGTTGGTGACAACTATCAGGAGGTTCACAGACCGATCAACCGACTTTGATCCGGGAATCTGCTCTTCAACAGGTATGGGGAGAAGAACCTCATCACACCAAGATGGTAGTGGTGAAGATGGTTATTTAAATTATGTGTGGGTGAAACCCTTTAGTTTGGGTTCACTTTTATGTGTTAAGTTTTATTAAGTTCTCTTCAAGAACAAGGTTGTCTTGATGAGTGTATGCTTTAGTATGTTGTAGTGTGCTTTAGCATATGTTGATGATTGAATAAAAATCATTTTCATGTATGTTGGAAAACCTACTTTGATCACTAGATCAAGTATGGACTTTTATTGTTGATTATGAGACCATAATGTGTGATGGACTTGGATGTTTGATTATGATGTAGTAATGTGTGTATTATGGTTATCATGATTGTGTAAGTGTTGTGAGCTACACTTTGATTGGTTGATGAAGTAAAACTTCACATTGATTCCTAGTTGGCTATTAGCCATGACCTTGAGGAAAGGAAGGATATGAATAGTTCTTGGACAAGTCAAATTTTGATGTAAAGAAAGTGTTTTCAATAACTTGTGTTTTTCAAAGAAAAACCCTAAGTGACTTTAAATGGAATTAAATCTAAAAGTGTTTTCACCAAAGTGAAACATGTTTTATACCTTATCCTTAGTTCATCTAGCTAATCAAGTGACTCAAAATGAGAAAAGAAGTGGTTTCATGAAGAGAATCAAAATGGTTCCCTAAGGTTGATGTCTTGTTTTAAGGCAACTTTTCGCTAAGCGAATTTACTTTCGCTACGCGAAAAACAGGGAAAGTCTTAGTTGGGCATCACTGCCTCACTTTCGCTAAGCGAATTCATATTCGCTAAGCGAACCCAGCAAATTTCGCTACGCGAATTACATCTCGCTGAGCAATCCAGAGAAGTCTCCAATAGAGGTGTAACCGTCTGAACTTTCGCTAAGCGAAATCATTCACGCTAAGCGAATAAAGTGAAGTTTCGCTACGCGAATTCTGTCTCGCCGAGCGATCCAGAGGTGTTTCTAAAGAGGTGCAACCGTCTGAACTTGCGCTAAGCGAATTCATATTCGCTAAGCGAATCCAATATATTTCGCTACGCGATTTGTGTCTCGCCGAGCGAACCAGAGGAGTTCCAATGGAGGCATTACTGCCTCATTTTCGCTAAGCGAATGGAATTCCGCTAAGCGAATTTTATGTTTCAAAAAATGCTAGAAATGAAGTAAGTAGTTCAAATGTTGTTTCAAATCAAATGAGTTTTCAATTGTAAAAGTTGTTTGGTTTACAAAAGGAGTTTTCTAACTCAAACTTAAAGTTTTACGCGTGAAAAACCTAAGTTAAGTAATTAACTTAGAGTTGAAGACAAGGGTTAATTAAGTATGGTATGTGGTGGAACAAGACCATGTACTATACCATTGATGACTTAGTACATCAATGAGTTCATAAGATTTAAGTGAAATCAACACTTGTTTCCTTAATTGAAAAACAAGGGATTAATATCTTAGAAAGGCTTAAAGACTTATCTAAGAGGATTCTCAATCCTTATTCATAATGCTTAGGACTTGAGACATAATTCATAAGACGTAAACACAAACACGAAACGTTTTGGTTTTCGAAACAGTAGTTCGATAACGGACCGATGATTCGGATCCAGGTTAATCGTTCAATTGTTTCTGTCTTGTGATAACTGGAATGAGAGAGATCCTGAGGCTGTGCAGGTATGGGACTGTACAGTGGAAGGAATCCTGAGGCTATGCAGGTATGGGACTGTATAGTTAAGGGAAGGCATATAAGAATTGATTAGTACTACCCATACCAACAAGATTTATCTTCTTTTCGGGAACTTAGAACATAAGTACTTTATAGTTAAGCGTGCTTGACTTAGAGTAATTATGGGATGGGTGACCTTCTGGGAAGTTTCCTAGAAAGCGTGTGAGTGAGGACAAAACACGCTGAAAGGACTTGTGTTGGTCTGTGGGGACAGTCGGCGATTCTGAAAGCAGTCTGGATCATTCCAAAGGAATCACGAGATATTTATCCGATGGATGATTGTTTTATCCGATGGATAAATGTTTTATAAAACAAAGATGTGTGTAGTTCCTAGGGAAGAGAACCTTAGTGAACCTTGAGGTTTATCCAATGGATAGACATTGTTTTATTGCATCTGCTTTGTGTAAGCATTGGCATTTCATGTGCATAGTTGTAAGGCCTTGAGCCTAGGAGTTGAGCTTACACCTTGATGCGGGTGCGAATCTTACGGTGACGATCTTCAATGGTCTTTTTGGAGGTATCAGGGTTGGAAGGGCTGACATGTGACCAGTTGGTGATTCTTCTGTGTCGTGGCGAATCCGTGCAATACACTGATATCCTCTACTAGATGCCGTACTTTTCATGTTTGGTCGAGAGTGTTACCGTAAAGCCAGATACGTGCACGTTACGAATGTTGTAGCATCTTGCTCATGGCTGGCAGAAACCGGAACATGTCCTCCCATTCACTCTCTCCGAATGTTTTGTTAGCTCCATGGAGTAGGGGTCAGAGTAGTACCCAGTGACATTGACATTGAGTCATATACATTGCATTGCATTGCATGGCTATTGATGTTTATGGCTATTGATGTTTACATTTACTGTTATACATCGTTGTATTGTTTAAGGATGCCTTATATTATGCTGTTAAATGTTTAGCATGCTATTATGTTGTTAACTGCTTAACATGATTTATATTGAGAACCTTGTAAGCATGTTGGGTACGCTGTTACCCGGTGAGTCGTCCCGTTTTTACTACTGCTATTTTGTTGTGTTGATGAACGGGAATCTCACTCATATCTGTATGTTTTCTGCTGGTACTTGCTGTTGATGCTTGAACAGATGGACGCGACGATGGTTCGGTTCCGCAGTCCCTTTGAGTTCGGAGGTGGACTCTTTTGCTGTTTTAGTTTTGTTGTCGGCCAGACTATGTCAGTTTTTGTAGTACCTTTTGGGAGCTACGACTCCTAGTACTTATTGTGTTTTCTTATGTCAGTCATACATTAGACTTATGTCTGTATACAGTAATGTTGATGTTTCTGTTTTTCGTTTTCTGTTTCTGTATTTAGTATACAGTATGTCCTAGTAATGCATGTTGAACCTAAGTTCACTTATTAGTATTATTTATTACCTTTACTAATCCCATTACATTTTTATGAAAAGAAAAGAAAAAGAAAAATCATATTTTCCGCATTAATAAATATTTTCGGCCTTATAAACGTTCGGGAATGTGACACTCGGGAAAGGGTGTTGCACAAAGCAACATGGCACTTCTAACATGCCTGCTCATTTGAAAACATGTCCCAAATATCCACATGCCATAATCAGTGACCCTAAACAAACAACCCTCACATTTACTAGTGGAGAGGGTAGTGGTTTGGTTTCTGCAAGCACAAGATTTAATCTTCAAGCTTGCAGAAAGGCGTTGGCTCTTTTTGTCACTCTAGATGAACAACCCTTTAGGGCAGTTGAGGGTGAGGGTTTTAAGAACCTCTGCAAACAATTGCAGCCCCAATTCATTATCCCATCGAGGCGAACCGTAGCTAGAGATTGCTTTCAGCTGTATCTTGATGAGAAATTAAGGTTGAAAGCATTCTTTAGATCGGATTGTACTAGGGTGGCACTTACTACTGATTGTTGGACTTCCATTCAAAATCTAAACTATTTGACCCTCACCACTCACTTTATAGATAATGAAGGGAAGTATCAAAAGAGGATAATTAGCTTTTCCTTAGTTCCAAATCACAAAGGGGAAACAATTGGTCGGAAAATTGAGGAGGTTTTAAGGGATTGGGGACTAAGGAATGTGTCTACAATTATAGTTGACAATGCATCATCCAATGATACAGCTGTGAAACATTTGAAGAAGAGACTTAAGATAATGAATGGGCTAGTAGTAGATGGGGATTTCTTGCATATGAGGTGTTGTGCCCATATTTTAAACTTGGTAGTCACCAATGGCTTAAAAGAGAATCACCTCTCTATTTCCAGCATTAGAAATGCTGTTAGATGGGTTAGGTCTTCACCCCCAAAGATCTGCCAAATTTAAAGAATGCATTGAGTTCTCACGCATTGAATGTAGAAAACATGTATGTCTTGATATGCCAACCCGGTGGAACTCAACATACATGATGTTAGATGCTGCTGAAAAGTATCAAGCAGCCTTTGAAAAGCTTGAGGATGAAGATTCTAGCTGTGTTGAGATCTTTGGGGCTGCTGGTCCTCCTAATTTTGTTGAGAGGGAGAATGTTCGTGCCTTTGTGAACTTTCTGAAAAAAATTTATGAGGCTACTAGAGTTTTTTCATCATCACAAGCAGTTAGTATACATACTTCATTCCATCAACTTGCCTCCATCCATTGTGAGCTAAAACAGTCCTCCATGAACTTGAACACTGTTTTAGCCACTATTGGCTTTGAAATGAAAATAAAATATGACAAATATTGGGGTAATATTGCAAACATTTATCAGCTTCTTTATGTTTGTGTAATTATTGACCCTCGATATAAGTTGAGGTTTGTGGAGTGGTCCTTCAATGACATGTATGGTGACCAATCTGTCTTTGCAAGTCAACTGTCTACTAGTTTAAAAAACAACTTGTTTAAAATGTACAATTGGTACAAATCAGCATCTGAACAACAAAATAAACCTGGACATTCTTCTGTTGGTCCACATGAAGGTGTTTCTACCGCTGAAACATCTGTTCTTGCTGAAATTCCAACCCATTTTGCAAGGGCAGATGCTTTTAAGCAACACTTGAGGGAGAAAGATTCCATTGATAAGAAAAATGAACTAGAGAGGTACTTGAGGGAACCATGTATAGATGAGGGTGATAATTTTGATATTCTACTGTGGTGGAAACAAAATTCATCCCGGTATCCCATATTGCCAACCATGGTTAGAGATGTTCTGGCCACACCAGTTTCTATAGTGGCTTCAGAGAGTGCGTTCAGTACGGGAGGGAGGGTCTTAAACACATACAGAAGCTCCTTAAACCCAGAAATGGCCGAAGGATTGATTTGTTCTCAAAACTGGTTGAGGCCGTCTATTTGCCAATTAAAAGACCTCAATTTAAATGAAGAGTTTGAAGTTTCTGAGACTGTTGTAACAGGTAGTTAGTTATAATTCTTTACTGTGACAATCGTCCTTAGTATTCGTGTATTTGTATGTAGATTCAACTTATTTTTTATTTGATTGTACAATAGAATTTCTTGGAGGGGCTGATGGGGCAGCAACAGCTGCTGGATCTGCTGGTGATTATGGTCCATCATCTCAGTCACAGCCACTGGCTGTGACTCAGAACATCACCTGAGGTTGTCCCTTCATTATTACTTGCTCAATTTTAGTTGATTTGTTGTTTTTAACTTTTGTATTAATTGATTTTTCTGTTAAGTTGCAGTTGAAGTACTTTTTGCTTTTTTGAAGTCATTTTTAAGACATGATTGTGACTGTGAGGTTGAAAGCATTTTTTGGAGGTTTGATGTTCTGCTTATGAATTCAATATATTGGATTTTTAATAATGTGCAGCTAATCATTAGACTAAGTCTTCTTCCTGCCTTGTTTTTCAGGTATTTATTTTGGAAAACCCACAGGAGGCTTTAGAACCAATGTAAATGGACAAGGGATTGGATCCAAATTCTGAGATTTTTGTTGCTAGAGGTATCTAACTATTGCACTGTGAAGTTATTTATATTTTTACTGTTTGTAGAATGTTGTTGCTTGTTGAGTTTTTACCTTTCCTAATTGCGGCATTGTGCTTTGGTTTGGTCTTTGGTTTGCTGATTTATGGACTCCCAATGATGATTTCCTTATAGAGAGGCTTTGTTGATGCTTTGGTCTATAAAGCCATGATGGCAAGGGTGAACTGACCTCTGCTAAGCACATAGCTAAGGTACCAAGTTCTTTTTTTGTGTTTTGGATGAATTTTTACTCGTGGATTTCTGTTGATCCTTCACACTTTGTTCTTCTGTGTTGTTAGTGTTGCAATGGAAATGAAGAGGAGTAGGAGTGCAAGTATTGCAATGAAAATGAAGATTATACCTCATTTTGTTTATTATGAACTTTTTATTATTAAGCCATTGATTCATAAGTCTGTAAAATTAATGTTTGTGTATGCATTTGTGTAAACTTGTAATCTATAGGTCTAGATAGACTAGTCATACAACTTGTATATTTTAAGATGTATTGTTTTAAATGGTCCAAAATCAAGGAATCTAAAAACTGACAAGAATCAAGGAATTTACCCACTGATTCATATCTTTTAGATACAACTTGTTATTTAACTTATAAAAAATTGACCAAGAATCTAAAAATTGTGTAGAAAATTGATCTGGGCCAAAAATCCAACCCGGTCCATTACTGGCCCAAAACCGACTGAATCCACCCGACTACCCGTCCAACCCGCTCAACACGAAACCGACATAACCGATAATACATTTGGGCGGAATTGGGCCATATTATTCAATGGTCGGTTATCTTTGGTTCTGGATTTTTGGGACTGAAACCGACCGACGTCCACCCCTGCCTGACGTGATACCCTTGAACAGTTGGAGTTCGGACCTAAATTGAGAGGCCGACTCATGAGAACAATTTTGTTATGGGAGTATTCACGACCTATCACTTGACGAAGGGAAGTTGGGAATCTCCAGAGAACATGAACTAAAAAGATGATATTGAAGTCTCACGCATCAATATAACTCATGTTGATGTTTGAGATATTATGTTATATGGCTATATGATATTGTAACTGTATTTATATGTGGATGTGTGTTTTGTTTGTCGCTTGTGTGACTATTGCGATAAACTTGTGAAATGAGTATCTCACCTTTGTTTGTACATGTTGGATACCCTGTTGTGTTTTTGGGTACACGAATGCTGCCTAGAGATCCCCTCGGACACTTAAGGACTCTGATGACGGAGTCCTATGAAGATGAAGAGAAGAAGATCCTTTCGAAATCCTCCAAAAATTAGAGCTGACTTTGGGGTTTTCCCCCAATGGCTACTGTTAGCCCGACCAGTAATAGGGTCTTGCCTTTTTGAAGCAATCATATCTTATCTGCTGTATTTATGTTGACCGAATATCTTAAAGTCTGTACCTTGTGATAGTAGACCAAGATTTCTACTACTAGTTTAAATTCTATTTCTAGAAAACTTGTATGCTCCGGCATTAATACCCCTCCCCTATGTTTATTTTCGTTATGGATGTTTAGTATTGGTGTATGTTATGTGGTTTATTCCATTCTTCCTGTACTTTAATTATCATAGCGTGTAGAAAATTTTTAGATCCATATTTTCGAACATAGTTAATTACTTAAAGTATTTTCCGAAAGCAACCAACGTTTTTAATTGTTTATGTTTTTCGGCATCGAGTTTGGGATGTAGCACCGAGGGGGTGTTACAAGATCCCTTATGGTAAAATACTTAGTTATCGACGCAAAGGCTTGTTATAACATTCTGACAAGTCGCCCCCTCGTTGAACGCGTTGGGTGCCGTGGAATCCACACCACACCTAACTCTCAAGTTCCCTGCCCCATCCAAAGAGATCATATCAGTCAGAGCTGATCAGCGAGTCGCTAGACAATGTTACATGGATAGCCTGAAAGTGAGCCAGAAGCTAGAAAAATACAACCAAGTTGCAAGCTCAGAAAAAACAATAAGCCTGATCGAGATAAACCCCCGAGACGATTCCCAGAACCCGAGACCACAATCAACCAAGAAGTGTGAGCTTTTCCAGCTCGGTTAGAAGGAGAGATAATGTACAAGACTCAGAACTATGATGGAAGAGAAGATCAAGATGAAGGAATAAGAAGTCTTAGACGAAAATGGCGATCTATTGGCCTGGTCTACAACAGACATGCCAGGTATAGATCTCGGTTTCGTATGCCACCGCCTCTCAATCCATCCGGACGCTAATCCAGTATCACAAAAGAAAAGAAGAATTGGAGAAGAAGCCCAGGAAATAACATATGTAAAGAATACAGCTAGTAAACAGAGGGCCAAGAAAAACTTAAATCCTGCCTCAAAGCCCGAGAGTTCAAAGAAGAAAACATGGTACTAACACTCTAAGCTGGCCAAAGAAAAGAAAGAAGCGGAGGGAAGCTAGCCCCCAACTGGGAGGGACCTTTTAAAGTCGCAGAGAAGGTTGGCAAGGGAGTGTACAGGCTGAAGATAATGGAGGGGAAGGCGATTCCAAGGACTTAGAATGCAACCCACATCGGGTTCTTTTATACTTAGAATGTACCGAAAAAGGGTAGATACTCTTTTTCCTACCCAACGTTTTTTTTTTTTCATAAGAAGAGTTTTTTGCCGGGAGGTTTTAACGAGGCCCACCCCAACAAAATCAAAAGAAATGAGAAAGCACTTCACATAGTCCATTCTTTCTGTTCCTCTACTAACCCTGGTAAAAATGTCACAAAGAAGGTCGAGCCCGAGCTCTAGATCAAAGAAGAAAAACAAGTCGAGCCAAAGCTCCCCCTAAAGAGGTTAAGGTTGTGCCCCGAGCTCCCTTAAAAAGAAAAACGGGTCGAGCCAAAGCTCCCCCTAAAGAAGTTAAGCCCCGAAATCCCTTAAAAGAAAAATTGGTGAGTCAAAGCTCCTCCTAAAAAGGTTAAGGTTGAGCTTCGAGCTCCACTTAAAAGAAAAGTGGGTCGAGCCAAAGCTCCCCCTAAAAAAGTTAAGGTTGAGCCTCGAGATCTGTAACACCCCAATTTTTTTAATCTTTTAATTAATCAGTATTTAAATAATTGTATTTTATTAGAGGGTCTAGAAAATTAAATAAATTATTCTGAGGCCAAAGTCATGCTCTATGCTATCGGAGGAAGCTATAGTTAAGTTTTGGGTCGAAAACTCAGACGTAGCCCGGTCTGCGTTTTTCCTTGACAGTAGTGTTTTACTACTATCGAGACCTAATTTAGATCCGTGAACGAGACAATTAGTCTTAGAATCACGTTTCCTATATTTTCAAAAAAGTTCGTCCTGACGTTCGAAAATGAAAATAATATTTTATATTCGGGCAGAAAATCGATCGGGTAGACGATTCGAGTTGTCTTAGGGTTTTTCGAGAACCTTGAGCCAATGATTTTCATACCAGGGCTATGTTAAATCATTTGGGGACTCCTACAAATGTCGTGAGGATTTTCAAAATGTCGGGACATGAATTGACCAAATTTCTCATTGTTAGTTTTTACTAATTACCCTTTTTACCTTTCTTAACCCTTAAATCTTCCTAAATATCCAATTTTCTCACCCACTCACCTTTTTCTCCCCCCTCACCCGTTGGCTGCTGCTGCTTTTCTTCTTCTTCCTCCATTTTCAACTTCAATTTTCTCAAGCTTCCTCAAGCTTTTTCAAGAAAGTTTGTGAAGCAAAGTTGCTCCTCTCATCCTCCTCTATCACCTGGAAGGTATAGATTCCTTGAGCTCTCAATCTTTATTTTCTCCATTTATTTTCATGGATTTCAATTTCTAGATCTAAACTTCAAAAATCTCTAGAAAATTGTAGAAAAATCATTTTGAGACCAAACCAATTCCTATGAGCTAGTATCATCCCCTACTATCATAATCCAAGAGCTTGAAATCAAATGAGCTCTCTAGCCTATTCTTCTAGGGAAGGCCGAATGGGTGCTTAAAGGGAAAAATGGGTTTTGTTGTTCATTGTTCTTGATTTCACCTATTTCATCCCTTAATCATGTAATCCAAGTGATTAGGAGGCCAAATCAAAGTCTCACCTATTTTTCATGGAGATGGTCGAAACCCTACCTTGTGGGTTTAAGGGGTTTTGGTTCAAATTTTTGATAATTGATCATTGATTATGCATTAGGTATGCTTAAAGGTCATTGATCCAAGAGTCGGTAGAATTTCAATATCTCTAGCCTATTTAATTAAGTAAGGGCAGTAGCTAATCCTAGAAATTAGGTAGTTTATGGTTTCATTATTTTAATTTCTGGTTGTGTTTTACTGTATAGAATCCGACAGGACTCGAACGCTCAATCGCGCACTCGATTGACTGCTGCGGAGCCGCATTCGGAATTTCTCGGGAAAATCACAGAGGAGGGGGAAAGAACCACAATATCGTCGGGGAGGCAAGTTTTAAATAATATATATTGATATGCGTAGGGCGACCCAAACCCTAATAGAGGTTGTTTGACCGTTAGGTTGATTTTAATGCATATTGAGGTTGTCTGTGCTGTGATTGGATATTTGATATATTATATGTGATATGTGTATGATGTCTATTATATGCTATAATTGATTAAATGTTATTTATTTTTAAGTTGATTTTACTGTTGAATATATATTCTGGCTGTTGTTGATGTCTGTTGTGACTGTTGATGTCTGAGTAGAGCTAGGCAGTGATTTCTGATAAATCGGGTGATGAATATGTGGTGAGAAAGTCGAGGTTATATATATATATATATATATATATATATATATATATATATATATATATATATATATATGTTGTAGTGCTCAACCTAGTGATATAGTTGATCATTTGTTGTCGTGATGTGAGTTGATACCCGGTTAAGCCGGATGAAAGTTGGTCGTGGCTGTATATAAGTCGTGGTTGAGGCACTAAGTGTTGATCCTAAGATGAGTCAGTGAGATTTATGTTGCATAGTTGTTATTCATCACTGTGTTGGCATACAAACGAATTCGATCGTACCTGCGGGGAGATAGTCGTACCGATTAGTTTGGCGTAGGGGCGATTCCGATCTTACCTGCGGGGAGGTGGTCGTACCCGTTAGTTGAATTGTAGACGGACGGGCGAATATCTCGACCTAGTCTGCGGGCGGGGGGATATGTTGTACCGAAAGTTGAGTTGTTAACGGACGGGCAAATGCTCCAACCTAGCCTGCGGGCAGGGGAACATATCGTTACCGTAAGTTGTGTTGTTGACGGGCGAATATTCCGACCTGGCCTGCGGGCGAGGGAATATGTCATATCCATGAGACAAGTTGAGCCTGCAGGCTTTAGACCGAACCTTTCCTTACGGGGGGTGGCATAGTGATGACTGAGACACCTTGATCCGTTGGGGATGTCGCGTCGTAATCGCGTCCATATAGTCGTTAGTTGCATGAGTGTGAGAGACAGTAGTTAAGGGAAAAACTATCCGGAAGTTGTTTGGTTGTCACTGTTGTGATTTGGTGAGTGTGTTATCCATATAGATTATTTATATCGCTGTTTTTCCCATTTATGACATATTACTGTTTCTTATCCCCTTTATTTTCTAGGTCGTATTTTATCTATATTCTCGACTGTACGAGAAGACCCTGATGAGGAATTTCCAGAGGAGATTGATGGCATACCTGTTGAGCCTGATGCCGGCGGGAGAGCCTCGGATCCCAATGCTGGGGGACCTTGAGCGCTAGGGAAGGATCTCTGACGTGTCTTTATTTCCGTTGTTATGTTTTTAGTTTTATCTACTGTATACTCTGAATCTTTTATATTTGGCATCAATTGTTGTAGGATCTACTGATGGAGCCGATACTCTTATGTCTGTATATATTACTATGGTATCAGTATGTATTGTATGTTTTAATAATTCCGCAAATTTTTATACTACTACGCTACGCTATAACGCTAATAATTATAAGTGGGGTCACCAATGGAACCTCCTAGGAAGAGGTTGTCTCATTTTATGGTATCAGAGTAGTTCGATTCTAATATCGGACTGTGTGGTTTAGAAAGCATATTAACATTGACAATTATGTCCACATTGGGTACTAACTATGTTAGGGAAAGGGTAGTGTGTCCGATGCGTATGTTATCGAGAGTGGTCACTATTTTGCTCGTAGGGCACATGATATATATATATATATATATATATATATATATATATATATATATATATATATATATATATATATATATATATATATATATATATATATCGGTTGATTTATATTGAATGTTGTTTTATTCTTGTTGGGAATAGCTAAGGATCTGGGGAATTTCGCTAAGCGAAATTTATCTCGTTAAGTGAAAAGGTTTTCGCTAAGCGAAATTGATCTCGCTAAGCGATCCAGAGGAGTTTCAAATGGTGCATCACTGCCTCAATTCCGCCAAGCGGATGGATACTCGCTAAGCGAAATGCACTCAGTTTCGCTAAGCGAATTGAGTCTCGCTAAGCTAAATTCACTCTATTTCGCTAAGCAAATGGAGTCTCGCTAAGCGAAACCTTGTTTTTGCCTTTTTCCTTGTTTTCTTCTTTTTCTGAAAAGCTGAATAAGCCGCAAGCTTATCATATGTCTTATGATTCGAAGCTAATATTTTTTCTCGCCAGGAAAAATGGTTCGCGGACGACCTAGAGGACGTGGCGGAAGGGCCACAGCGAGTGCCGCTGAACTCGGAATTGGTTATGAAGCAAGTTCCCACGCTGTCGACGGGATAGAATCAACTGAAACCCTGAGGACAGTTAGGGAACTGGCAACGGCAGGGCTGCACCAAACGCAGCAGAACGCTCAACTGCTACAGTTGACTATGCAACAACAGCAGAGACAAAATCAGCAAGGTGAAGTTGTGAGGGAAGACACCGAGCTGAATACTTTTCTGAAGGGGAAGCCGCCGCAGTTCAATGGCGACTTCAACCCAGAAGGAGCTGAACTCTGGATACAAGAGCTGGAGAAAATCTTTGCGGCGATTCACTACTGTGAGGACTGAAAGGTAACATATGCATCCTTCATGCTGATAAGAGGTGCAGAACTGTGGTGGAAAGGCAAGCAGAGGATGCTTGAAGCTGAAGACAGACTCCTCAACTGGGGACTGTTTCGGGAATGCTTTCTGGAGAAGTATTTCCCCAGGATGATGAGAAGAGAAAAAGAAAAAGAATTTAGGGGTCTGAAGCAAGAGGCCATGTCTGTTTGGGAATACTCTGCAAGATTTGAAGCGTTGCTCTAATTTTCTGAATTTTACCAGAGGTTCCCTGACGAAGAATGGGTTTGCCGTCGTTTTGAGGATGGTTTGAAATATGAACTGCAAAGGGTGATTGCACCCCTGAACATCACCCGACTGCCTGAGATGCTGGAAAGATGTTCTGTCATCGAGAACATTGACAAGAAGCGAGAGCTGCAACAAGGCAGAATTGGAGGACCTACTCGGAGGTTTGACCAAAAGGGTCGAGGCAGAAAGGGAAGATTCCAGACGGGACGGAGACCTTATGACCGTGAGACCGCGAGACAGACTGAAGGACAACTTCAACCAAGTGGCTGCTTCAGGTGTGGAGGAACACATACAATTTGGGATTGTTCGATAAAGGAGACTCGCCAGTGTTTCCGATGTGGCCAAGTGGGTCACATAGCGCCAGAATGTACATAAGGAACGAGATACAACACAGGCGGGCAGGGCCCAGTGATCAGAACCCAAGGATCCGGACAGCAAGCAGCGAGACCACAAGCCACCAGAAGGGTATTTACCATACGAGGAGCTGAATCCTCTCAATCCCCTGATCTGATACAAGGTATGTGCCTAGTGTCAGGTAAACTCTTATTTGTATTGTTTGACTCGGGAGCTACTCATTCTTTCATATCCCAAGAGTGTGTGGATCATTTGAAGTTGCCTGTCTCTTTACTTCCACATGACTTAACTGTTTCTACCCCTACCAGTAATTCCTTGACAACCATAACTATCTGTTTAATTTGTCTTATTGTCATTGAGAATCGAACTTTTTCTGTTGATCTCATTTGTTTACCTATGCATCAACTTGATATAATTTTAGGAATGGATTGGCTTTCGACTAACCATGTAGTGTTAGACTGTTCTAAAAAGACCTTATCTTTTCCTGAGCAATCTAGATTAATGCCTGCCAAGGATAGTAAGCTAGGTAGTAAATCTCAGAAACACATGTTGCTACTCTCTGTGGAAGCTAAGGAATCTCCTATGTTGGATTCGTTGCCTGTAGTGCGGAGTTTCCGGAAATTTTCTCTGATGACGTTCCGGGTTTACCACCGGAGAGAGAAACAGAGTTCGCTATAGATCTGGTATCGGGAACTGGACCAATTTCGATAGCACCTTATCAAATGGCTCCAGCGGAGTTAGTCGAGCTGAAAAAGCAATTGGACGATATGTTGGATAAGGAGTTTATAAGACCGAGTGCTTCACCTTGGGGAGCGCCGGTGCTGTTTGTCAAAAATAAGGATGGAAGTTCGAGGCTGTGCGTAGATTATCGACAGCTGAACAAGGCGACAGTTAAGAATAAGTATCCGTTGCCTAGGATTGACGATTTGATGGACCAGTTGAAAGGAGCTGTAATATTTTCGAAGATTGACTTAAGATCTGGTTATCACCAGATTCGAGTCAAGAGGGAGGATGCACCGAAAACGGCATTTAGGAGCCGGTATGGACACTATGAGTACCTGGTTATGTCTTTTGGCGTAACTAATGCTCCAGCAGTGTTCATGGATTACATGAACCAGATTTTCTGACCGTGATAAGTTTGTTGTTGTGTTTATCGACGACATTCATATTTATTCCTTTGATCGGGAAGAACATCAGGAACATCTCAGGATTGTGCTTCAAGTGTTAAAGGACCGACAACTTTATGCAATGTTGTCCAAGGGTAAATTCTGGTTAGAAGAAGTACAATTCTTAGGTCATGTGATTAATCGTGATGGGATAGCTGTAGACCCAGCAACTTGAAGCTGTGGTGCAATGGGAAAGCCCTAAGTCGGTGAGTGAAATACGGAGTTTTCTGGGCTTAGCTGGATATTACTGAAGGTTCATCGAAGGATTCTCGAAAATCGCGTTGCCAATGACACAGCTAACAAGGAAGGGAATATCCTTTGATTGGACTGACGAATGTGAGAAAAGTTTTCAAGAATTGAAAAAGACACTGACTACGTCAACAGTGCTGGCGTTACCGGATTCTTCGGGACAGTTTGACATGTACTGTGATGCGTGATACCAAGGATTGGGTTGTGTCTTAATGCAAGACCGAAGAGTGGTAGCATATGCTTCGCGACAGCTAAGAATTCATGAGAGGAATTATCCCACTTATGATTTAGAGCTAGCAGCTATAGTGTTTGCTTTAAAGATATGGCGACACTATTTATATGGAGCTAAGTTTATAGTGTACAGTGACCATAAGAGCTTAAGGTATCTATTTGATCAGAAAGAGTTAAATATGAGGCAAAGGAGATGGATGGAATTCATAAAGGATTATGAATTCAATCTACAATACCATCCAGGAATGGAAATATCTGGGGATAAGATACACCTAGGAATGGTCACAGTAACGAGCGACTTTTTGAAGACAATCAAGGAGAAGCAAGAGGTTGATCAGTATCTTCAGAAAGTAAAGGAACAAGTGACGGAAGACAGAACTTCTGAGTTTAGGAGGTTGATCAGTATCTTCAGAAAGTAAAGGAACAAGTGACGGAAGGCAGAACTTCTGAGTTTAGGATGAATCAAGATGGAGTCTTGAGGTATGGTGATAGGATTTGTGTGCCAATGGATATAGAATTAAGACGAATGATCTTAGAGGAAGGGCACAAGAGTAGGTTGAGTTTCAATCCAGGAGCTACCAAGATGTACCAAGACTTAAAGAAAATGTTTTGGTGGCCGAAATGAAGAAGGAGATAGCCGAGAATGTGTTGGCTTACTTGGTGTGTCAGAAGGTGAAGATAGAACACCAAAAGCCAGCAGGACTGCTAAAATCTTTAGATATCCCAGAATGGAAATGGGATGGAATATCTATGGATTTCGTGGTTGGTTTGCCGAGGATTAACAAGAGGCATGATGCCATTTGGGTAATCGTTGATAGGTTAACGAAGTGTGCTCACTTCCTACCTATTGGCGAAAGTTAGACGTTGGAAAAGTTAACCCACATCTACATCAAGGAAGTAGTAAGGTTGCACGGAGTGCCTTCTAGTATTGTTTCCGACAGAGACCCTAGATTTACATCTAGATTCTGGAAGCAATTACATGAGGCTTTGGGAACTACGTTAAGGTTAAGTTCTGCTTATCATCCTCAGACGGATGGTCAGTCGGAACGAATGATTCAATCGTTGGAAGATCTCTTAAGAGCTTGTGTTTTGGAACATACAAGAAGTTGGGAAGAGTTCTTACCATTGATTGAGTTCACCTATAACAACAGTTTTCATTCAAGTATAGGTATGGCACCTTACTAAGCGTTGTACGGCAGGAAGTGTAGAACCCCTTTGTGTTGGTATGAGAATGGAGAAAGCCAAGTACTAGGACCGGAGGTAGTGCAACAGATGACGGAACAGATCAAGAGGATACGGGAAAAGATGAAAATCGCACAGGACAGACAGAAGAGTTACAGCGATAAGAGGAGAAGACCTTTAGAATTCTAGGAAGAAGACCATGTTTTTCTGAGAGTGACTCCGAGAACTGGAACCGGCAGGGCAATAAAATCTAGAAAGCTTACTCCTAGGTTCATTGGACCTTTTCAAATTCTTCGCCGAATTGGTCCTGTGGCCTATCACATCGCTTTACCCCCAAACTTATCCAACCTTCATGACATCTTTCATGTCTCTCAGTTGAGAAAGTACTACCCCGATCAATCACACATCTTAGAACCAAAGACAATACAATTAAAAGATAACCTTGAATATGAAGCTCTACCTGTAAGGATCGCGGATAGAAGGATTAAGGAACTCCGAGGTAAAAACATTCTGTTGGTCAAGATCATATGGGATGAAGCTACTGGAGATGCTACCTGGGAGTGCGAAGAGGACATGCAACAGCAATATCCAAGCCTATTTTAAGAAGGTATGTCGAATTTCGGGACGAAATTCTTTTAAGGGGGTGGTAATGTAACACCCCAATTTTCTTAATCTTTTAATTAATCAGTATTTAAATAATTGTATTTTATTAGAGGGCCTAGAAAATTAAATAAATTATTCTGAGGCCATAGTCTCGTTCTACGCTATTGTAGGAAGCTATGGTTAAGTTTTGGGTCGAAAACTCAGATGGAGCCCGGTCTGCATTTTTCCTTGACAGTAGTGCTTTACTACTATCGAGACCTAATTTGGACCCGTGAACGAGACAATTAGTCTTAGAATCACGTTTCCTATATTTTCGAAAAAGTTCGTCCCGGCGTTCAAAAATGAAAATAATATTTTATATTCGGACAGAAAATCGATCGGGTAGACGATTCGAGTTGTCTTAGGGTTTTTCGAGAACCTTGAGTCAATGATTTTCATACCAGGGCTATATTAAATCATTTGGGGACTCCTACAAATGTCGTGAGGATTTTCAAAATGTCGGGACGTGAATTGACCAAATTGCCCTTGGTTAGTTTTTACTAATTACCCTTTTTACCTTTCTTAACCCTTAAGTCTTCCTAAATATCTAATTATCTCACCCACTCACCTTTTTCTCCCCCCTCACCCGTTGGCTGTTGCTGCTGCTTTTCTTCTTCTTCTTTCTTCTTCTTCCTTGTTCTTCTTTCTTCTTCTTCCTTTTTCTTCCTCCATTTCAACTTCAATTTTTTCAAGCTTCCTCAAGCTTTTTCAAGAAAGTTTGTGAAGCAAAGTTGCTCCTATCATCCTCCTCTATCACCTAGAAGGTATAGATTTCATCCTTGAGCTCTCAATCTTTATTTTCTCCATTTATTTTCATGAATTTCAATTTCTAGATCTAAACTTCAAAAATCTCTAGAAAATTGTAGAAAAATCATTTTGAGACCAAACCAATTCCTATGAGCTAGTATCATCCCCTACTATCATAATCCAAGACCTTGAAATTAAATAAGCTCTCTAGCCTATTTTTCTAGGGAAGGCCGAATGGGTGCTTAAAGGGGAAAATGGGTTTTGTTGTTCATTGTTCTTGATTTCACCTATTTCATCCCTTAATCATGTAATCCAAGTGATTAGGAGGCCAAATCAAACTCTCACCTATTTTTCATGGTGATGGTCGAAATCCTACCTTGTGGGTTTAAGGGGTTTTGGTTCAAATTTTTGATAATTGATCATTGATTATGCATTAGGTATGCTTAAAGGTCATGGATCCAAGAGTCGGTAGAATTTCAATATCTCTAGCCTATTTAATTAATTAAGGGCAGTAGCTAATCCTAGAAATTAGGTAGTTTATGGTTTCATTATTTTAATTTCTGGTTGTGTTTTACTGTATAGAATCCGACAGGACTCGAACGCTCAATCGCGCACTCGATTGATTGTTGCGGAGCCGCATTCGGAATTTCTCGGGAAAATCACAGAGGAGTGGGGAAAGAATCACAATGTCGTCGGGGAGGCAAGTTTTAAATAATATATATTGATATGCGTAGGGCGACCTAAACTCTACTGGAGGTCGTTTGACCGATAGGTTGATTTTACTGTATATTGAGATTGTCTGTGCTGTGATTGGATATTTGATATATTATATGTGATATGTGTATGATGTCTATTATATGCTATAATTGATTAAATGTTATTTATTTGTAAGTTGATTTTACTGTTGAATATATATTCTGGCTGTTGTTGATGTTTGTTGTGACTGTTGATGTCTGAGTAGAACTAGACAGTGATTTCTGATAAATCGGGTGAATGTGTGGTGAGAAAGTCGAGGTTATATATATATATATATATATATATATATATATATATATATATATGTCGTAGTGCTCAACCTAGTGATATAATTGATCTATTGTTGTTGTGATGTGAGTTGATACCCCGTTAAGCCGGACGAAAGTTGGTCGTGGCTGTATATAAGTCGCGGTTGAGGCACTAAGTGTTGATCCTGAGATGAGTCAGTGAGATTCATGTTGCATAGTTGTTATTCATCACTGTGTTGGCATATGGGCGATTTCGATCTTACCTGCGGGGAGATGGTCGTACCAATTAGTTTGGCGTAGGGGCGATTCCGATCTTACCTGCGGGGAGGTGGTCGTACCCATTAGTTGAATTGTAGACGGACGGGCGAATATCTCGACCTAGCTTGCGGGCGTGGGGATATGTTGTACCGAAAGTTGAGTTGTTAACGGACGGGCGAATGCTCCGACCTAGCCTGCGGGCGGGGGAACATATCGTTACCGTAAGTTGCGTTGTTGACGGGCGAATATTTCGACATGGCCTGCGGGCGAGGGAGTATGTTGTATCCATGAGACGAGTTGGGCCTGCAGGCTTTAGACCGAACCTTTCCTTACGGGGGGGCATAGTGATGACTGAGACACCTTGATCCGTTGGGGATGTCGCGTCGTGATCGCGTCCATATAATCGTTAGTTGCATGAGTGTGAGAGACTGTAGTTAAGGGAAAAATTATCCGGAAGTTGTTTGGTTGTCACTGTTGTGATTTGGTGAGTGTGCTATCCATATAGATTGTTTATATCGCTGTTTTTACCATTTATGACATATTACTGTTTCTTATCCCCTTTATTTTCTATGCCGTATTTTATCTTTATTCTTGACTGTACGAGAAGACCCTGATGAGGAATTTCCAGAGGAGATTGATGGCATACTTGTTGAGCCTGATGCCGGCGGGAGAGCCTCGGATCCCAATGCTGGTGGACCTTAAGCGTTAGGAAAGGATCTCTGACGTGCCTTTATTTCCGTTGTTATGTTTTTAGTTTTATCTACTGTATACTCTGAATCTTTTATATTTGTCATCAGTTGTTATAGGCTCTACTGATGGAGCCGATACTCTTATGTCTGTATATATTACTATGGTATCAGTATGTATTGTATGTTTTAATAATTCCACAAATTTTTATACTACTACGCTACGTTATAACGCTAATAATTATAAGTGGGGTCACCAATGGGACCTCCTAGGAAGGGGTTGTCTCAATATCCCTTAAAAAGAAAAACGAGTCAAGCTAGAGCTCCCCCTAAAAAAGTGAAGGTTAAGCCCCGAGCTCCTATAAAAGAAAAACGGGTCAAGCCAAAGCTCTCCCTAAAGAAGTTAAGGTTGAGCCCCGAGCTCCCTTAAAATAAAAGCTGGTCAAGCTAAATCTCCCCCAAACAAAGTTAAGGTTGAGCCCCGAGCACTCTTAAAATAGAAACGGGTCGAGCCAAAACTCCCCCTAAAAAAATTAAGGTTGAGCCCTGAGCTCCCTTTAAAGAAATCGGGTCGAGCCAAATCTCCCCCTAACAAGTTAAGGTTGAGCCTCGAGCTCCCTTAAAACAGAAACAGGTCAAGCCATAGCTCCCCCTAGAAAGGTTAAGGTTGAGCAGCGAGCTCCCTTTAAAAGAAAAACGTGTGAGCCAAAGCTCCCCCTAACAAAGTTAAGGTTGAGCCCTGAGCTCCCTTAAAAGAAAAATGGGTCAAGCAATGTGAGCAAAAATCAACCAATTAAAGCAAGTCGAGCATCGAAATAAAGAAGACAGTAAAGCAAGAACCATCAGATCTTATATTAAGATTTTATCGAAATGTGTAGACATACAACACTTCAAGATTCGCTTAGGCTTAATAAAAGCCAAAAAATACAAAGCTCAACCAAACCAAATAGAAAAAAAGGGGCCGGGATGCCCTAACCAACCATCCCCAAATAATTCAGGACAACAGACCCACACCAAGCTCGAACAGGGGATGTCTTCCCAAGTGGCAATGATCGGAGAAAGGTGCTCCAAATCTCACACAACCAGGAACATGTACAATTAACAAAAAGAAGCAAGCAAACCCATGTCCGGACCATTGTCTCCAGATGAGCTTGCCTCTCCAATTCTGATAATGACCATTAAGACAGATACCTTTTGACGAACAGAAAGTAGAGAGTCTCTGCCCCATTCCACCCCAAAAAAAGAAGGCGCCAATAAGACAAAGCATGAAAACAAGGATAAAAAACAAGTGAACAAAGAAGACCAACAAAAAGTGACAATTTATACCAACTAAAAGTGTTAAGCATCGTTAATGCCTTCACCAACCATATGTTGCTGTGAAATAATACAATTAACAATTTTTTAATTGAATATTTATTATATGTATTGCGAATAATTAATATTTTAATTGTGAATATTAAAATTTCTAATGAAAATAAATATTTTTTGCAATAAAATTATTCTTTTGATTTTCTAGAAGATAAATTAATGAGTAAACTTAAATTTTCTGTCTTCATTAAATATAATTTAATTTTTCTCTTAATTTGTTATTAGTCTAGTTAGAGCCAAATCTACTTGTTTAAAATATATATTTTAATTTTTTAATTACTACAAAATATTAGTTTTTTCCCCTCTAAAGTAAAACTAGAGTTTAGTTTTGATACACTATCAATATAATGTTTTTTACACTGGCAATCAACATATGTGTGACTTTTAAGGTAGTTATGATCATAATGGTCAAACATTTTTAATGACGTGACAATTTATGATTGATTGACAATGTAAACAAGTTTTATATTGACAATGCATGCCAATTAAGTCCATGAAACTATTATTTTCCCTGCTGAAGCCAAATATAATTTTCTGTACTTTATTGAGAATAAATATATTTATTACCTAATTACCAAATAGACGTGACCCTCAACTTTTCTATACAAGGGTGATGGACCTGACATGATAATTTTGAATCACTACATGATCTTTACATCCATCCGCAAGGATGAGTGTACAACTTAAACTCTTTGAAGTAACTTGATCTTTTCTCTCTCTCACACACATATATTATAGATTTCGACAAAATATTCATAATAAAATACATCTATTTATATGTAATTTTTTATTATTTGTTATTAGTCTACTTAGAGCCAAATCTACTCGAGTATATCAACATGTGGTTGGTCCGAGTGGTAACGGACTCGAACCATGACTCTTGTATATGGAGAAAATCTTCTTGGGAGGGGAAAACCCTTAAATTCCATCCATGTCCCCCGACAGAGAATAGTCACTGTTTATGACAGTGGATACTTCATACCAATAACATGGTTACCCAAAAAAATCTACTTGAGTATAACAAATATCTTAATTTATTATTAATTAAAAAAAATAGTAGTTTCCCTTTATAGTAGAATTATTATCCACCTAGCCGAAGACAAATCTACATCCTTTGTAGTTTTCCAAATTAAGAATGAAATTGAAAAATAAACAGGTTTGTAAATATATTTATTACCTAATTACCAAATAAACGTGGCCCTCAACTTTTTTGTATAGGGGTGGCGAACCTGACATGATAGTTTTGAATCCCTAAATCATTTTTATATCAATGGTCATGGATGAGTGTACGACTTAAACTCTTAATTTTGAATTAACTTGATCCCTTTTCTCTCTCTCTCTCTCTCTCTCTCTCTCTCTCACACAAATTAACTTGATCCCTAAATCATTTTTGAGTTGGTTGATGTGTTATGTACCTTTGGTTCATATCTTATCAGGGTATGTCGTACTAGTAGGATATATAGGATCTTATGTACCTGTATGTATGTATGTATGTATGTATCAGTGTGCTTAATATGTACTTGCTATGTATATTTAAGTTGTAAATTTTTTGCATGTTTTAAGATTAGATAATTAGGTCTACTTAATGAGGCAACGGGACGCCTCAGTACTAAGACTCCAAGCTGTCCCGAGGAAAGAAAGAGGCAAAGGGAAAATGCTCCCAATTGGGAGGGGTCTTTCAAAGTCGTAGAGAAGGTAGGCAAAAGAACATACAGGTTGAAGACAATGGATGGGAAGGCGATTCCAAGGACTTGGAATGCAACCCACCTCGGGTTCTTTCATACTAAGAATGTAATTAAAAAGGGTAGATTACTCTTTTTATTACCCAACGTTTTTTTCCTAAGGAGGGTTTTACGCCGGGAGGTTATACAAGGCTCACCCCAACAAAATCAAAAGAAATGTTAACATCACTTAACATCACTTCACATAGTCCTTTCTTTTTGTTCTACTACTACCCCTGGTAAAAATTTCACGAAGAAGGTCGAGCCTGAGCTCCCGAACAAAGAAGAAAAACGGATCGAGCCAAAGCTCCCCCTAAAAAGGTTAAGTTTGAGACCCGAGTCCCCTTTAAAAGAATAACGGGTTGAGGCAAAGCTCCCCCTAAAGAAGTTAAGGTTGAGCCCCTAAGCTCCCTTTAAAAGAAAAACAGGTCGAGCCAAATCTCCCCCTAAAAAGATTGAGATTGAGCCTCAAGCACCCTTACATAGAAACCGGGTCGAGCCAAAACCCGAGCTCCCTTAAAATAAAAACAGGTCGAGCCAAAGCTCCCCCTAAAAATGTTAAGGTTGAGCCTCGAGCTCCCTTTAAAATAAAAGCGGGTCGAGCCAAAGCTCCTCCTAACAAAGTTAAGGTTGACACCCTGAGCTCCCTTAAAAAGAACAACGGGTCGAGCCAGAGCTCCCCTTAAAAAAGTTAAGGTGGAGCCCCGAGCTCCCCTAAAAGAAAAACTGGTCGAGCCAGAGCTCCCCTTAAAAAAGTTAAGGTTGAGCCCCGAGCTCCCCTAAAAGAAAAACGGGCCAGCCAAAGCTCTCCCTAACAACGTTATGTTAGAAATAGCAATGAATGTGGCCCATATCTAGAACATTATCAGATTGATTTTTGTGTTGCTTGATGTTCATATAGCTGTTGCAAATTCAATTGGGGCAGCAGTTACAAATTAAGGTTTATTGGTTTTTAACAGATGAGCCAATGAAGGAGCAGTTACAATTCTGCAATCATGAGAGGGGTCCCTGGACTTGCCTATAAAAGCCTGTGATGCTCCATTGATTCACACACTTCAGAAAAGGCTAAGGCTAGAAGAGCTCTCTCTTTTCTTTCTATAATCTCTTTGTTTTTCTTTTGAGTTTTAGGTGCTCGATATTTTGCTTGTGAGAGTTTGTGAATGATAACAATGGCTTCAAGTGGAGGTAGGCTTCCACTTTTCGTTTTTGTTTGATAGACAAAGGTCCTACATTATTTACAATTTTCAAATTCATGTTGATGGTAGGTATCATGGACCAATGACAAATCATAAGAATACATAGTATTCAAGATTGAGATTCAACATTTGGTATCAGAGCCACCTTTTAGCCTTGTTATTCAGCTTCAATTATTTGTCGTTGATCAATTTATTATGTTGATCAGTTTTGTTTTACATATATGTTTATCAACACAAATGTGAAAGCAGTAGAAGCCTCCTATTTTTGGTTCAATACTGTATATTTGATATCTGTTCATTTGTTTTAAATTTTTTTTTACACATCTGGTATACGAATCCAGTTTTTAGTGTTTAAAAAAATTATATTTTAAATTTGCTTAAGTTTTGATTTATGAATGATTGAGCATCCACATAAGAAAGTTTCAAAGTAGAGACATTCACGGGATGCCATGATATCACTGGGAGGTCAATATAAAATGCTGCTATTGATTTATGGTGAATTGATTTAGCCGAAGATCTGGTTTTGGCATTACTTTATGGTGAAATCTCCGGTATCCCAAGGGTAACTTTACCCTGTTTAGGTGGTCCAATCAGAAGGTGAGAACCATTTGACTTGACTTACTAACATAACTCATTTAATTAAGGTGGCACATTCTGGTTGGACATGATAACTTTTACCCCAAAATTATTGGGGTACCGAAGAAGACACCTTACTTTATTACATATTGGTTTGCCTTGCTGACTTATAATGAAAGCCACCATTTATTATTTTAATATGTGGGTTTTAGTGTGAATCCAATTGATTGATGGTTTTCCTTTATTGTATAAATTACATGTTTAGGAGTAGCCATAGCATCCTAGTCATTGTAATAAAAGGATTATTACTTGGCCCCATAGGGAAGTAATAATCAATGAAGGTTTCGAAATGGACTAAAAATCATAATAGGATATTTCTAAACCCACAGGTGTGATTTATTTTATTATGGTGTTTAGTGTCCATAGATGAAGTTTGTAAATTCTATGCATGATTTGTACCTCTACCCATAGGAAGGTTTGAATTTACCTGTTCAATTTTTTTTCATAGCATTGGCATTGACATGTGTAATCCTTATATTGCAGTTGCTCCTATTCATTTTCTTGAATCTCGAATTCCTCTGTTGATTGGTGACAATTATTCTGATTGGAAAAAACTAATTTTCTTGACCTTGGGGTGTATGGAATTGGACTTGGGATTGTGTGTGGATGAACCACCCATCCCCATGGAAGGAAGTGCTCAAGAAGAAAAGGCTAACTATGAGCGGTGGGAGCGATCTAATTGCTTAAGTTTGGTGCTCATTAAGTCTCATATAAGCAAGAGCATTAGGGGATCCATTCTTGAATGTGATAAGGTAAAAGCTTATATGAAGGCTATTGAGGAGCAGTTTGTTAGCTCTGACAAGTCGATGGCCAGCACCCTAATGAAGAAGCTTTCAAGCATGAAGCATGACAAAATTAAGGGTGTGCGTGAGCACATCATGGAAATGAGGGATAGTGCTGCTTAACTTAAGTCCCTGGAAGTAGAAATTTCTGAATCATTTCTTGTGCATTTCATACTTAATTCTCTTCCTACTGAATATGGTCCTTTCAAAATATCCTACAACACACATAAGGATAAATGGTCAATCAATGAACTTCTGACCATGTGTGTTCAGGAGGAGGAGAGATTGAAACATAAGACACCTGAAAGTGCTCACATGGTGACTCATGATAAAGGAAATGGGAGAAGAGGCAATGGTGATCCTGGAATCCGTAAAACTGTTCAAATGAAGCGGAATGGGAATAAGGGCAATTGTTTTTCTGCAATAAGGCTGGACACATGAAGAAAAATTGTCCTAAATACAATAAATGACTCAAAAAGAAAGGTAATATTGCCTTAACTTGTTTTGAATCAAATTTTGTTGAAGCTCCTAGCAATACTTGGTGGATTGATTCAGGTTCTACAATTCACATTGCTAATAACATGCAGGGCTTTCTAAACCTGCGGAAACCAGTGGGAAGTGAACAAAGCATCTATACGGGAAATCGGATGAGTTCACATGTGGAAGCTATTGGGACTAATAATCTTGTTTTGAATTCGGGTTTTAATTTATGTTTAGAGAACACTTTTTATGTTCCTTTGTTTACTAGAAGTTTGGTTTCTGTTTCTAGACTTACTCGTACTGGTTTTCAATTTCATTTTCGTGATGTTTCTTTTGAACTATTTCATGATAATAAAGTTGTTGGTTCTGGTTATTTGGTTGAAAATTTATTTAAGTTTGAATTAGATCCTGTTTTTGAAACAAGTCTCATAGCTTTACATACCACCAGTGTTGGTGTTAAGCGAAGTATTGTGAATGAGGATTCCTCCATGCTTTGGCATAAGAGGTTAGGGTACATTTCTCTTGAAAGACTTCAGAGATTAGTAAAGGAAGGAATTCTTAAGAATCTAGACTTTACTGACTTTGGTACTTGTGTGGAATGCATAAAGGGAAAGCAAACCAACAAGACCACTAAAGGTGCCAAAAGAAGTAGTGAGCTTCTTGAAATTATTCATACGGATATCCGTGGTCCATTTCCCACACCTTGTTTAAATGGTCAGAGATATTTTATCTATTTCATCGATGACCATTCAAGATTCATGTATCTCTATATTTTGTTTGAAAAGTCAAAAGCACTTGATGCTTTTAAAGTTTTCAAAGCAAAAGTAGAGAAACATAAGGAAAAGAAGATAAAGATCGTAAGATCAGATAGAGGTGGGGAATATTATGGAAGATATACAGAAAAAGAACAACAACCCGGTCCGTTTGCTAAGTTCCTTATAGAAAAGGGCATTATTGCCCAATATACTATGGCTGGTACACCACAACAAACTAGTTTTGCTGAAAGAAGGAACCGCACGCTTATGGACATGGTTAGAAGTATGGTTAGCAGTTCAAAAGTATTACCTATGTCCCTATGGAGTGAAGCCTTGAAAACCGTTGTATATGTACTAAATAGGGTGCCATCTAAGGCTGTTCCAAAGACACCTTTTGAAATTTGGAATGAGTGGAAACCTAGTTTAAGACATTTACACGTATGGGGTTGTCCAGTTGAAGTTAGGATTTACAATCCAAACATTGGGAAATTGGACTCAAGAAGCACTACTGGCTATTTTATTGTTTATCCAACCAACTCCAAAGGATATAGGTTTTATTGTCTGTCACACACTCTTAGAGTAGTTGAAGCTAGAAATGCAAAATTTCTTGAAGATCATGAAGTTAGTGGGAGTGGAAATTCTCAACAAGTGGAATTTGAGGAAATAAGGGAATTTGATACCCTTAAATGCAATGGAGTTGGTCAGTGTTCTACGCAATCAACACGATACGATTGAACATCATCCAACTTATCAAGAACCACTTTTTGAGGATATACCACATGAGGAACCTATTAATATAGAGCCTATTGATCAAGAACCAATAGAAGTAAAAAGATCTACAAGAGCTAGAAAGTCACAATTTCTAGTGACTATATTGTGTACCTTCAAGAATCTGACTTTGACGTTGGACTTAAGGATGATCCTACTACTTTTTCACAAGCCCCGCGTAGAGCAGACTCTAAGTTGTGGTAAATGCCATGAAAGATGAAATGGAGTCTATGGCTAAAAATCAAGTTTGGGATCTAGTAGAATTACCATATGGAGTCTCTCCTGTAGGTTGTAAATAGGTTTTTAAAACCAAAAGAGATTCAGCTGGTAATGTCGAAAGATATAAAGCAAGACTTGTAGCCAAAGGCTTTACTCAAAAAGAAGGTATTGATTAACATGAAACCTTCTCTCCAGTTTCTAAGAAGGATTCATTTAGAATAATCATGGCCTTAGTAGCTCATTTTGATCTAGAGTTACATTAAATGGATGTGAAAACAGCTTTTCTAAATGGGGATCTTGAAGAAGAAGTGTACATGTCTCAACCTATGGGCTTTGAAAGTGACAAAGGTAATCACTTAGTTTGCAAGCTTAGAAGATCTATATATAGGCTAAAGCAAGCTTCCTGGCAATGGTATAAAAAGTTTCACAATGTCATTTCCAAATATGGATTTGAGGAAAATGTGGTAGACCAATGCATATACCTTAAAGTCAGTGGGAGTAAATTTAACTTTTTAGTCCTGTATGTAGATGACATTTTACTTGCAAGTAGTGATTTAGGTCTCTTGCATGATACAAAACTTTTCCTATCACAAAACTTTGATATGAAGGATATGGGTGAAGCCTCATATGTCATTGGCATAGAGATTCATAAGGATAGATCCCTAAGAACATTGGGACTATCTCAGAAAGCCTACATAGAAAAGGTTTTGAAAAGGTTTAATATGCAGAATTGTTCATCAATTGCTGCACCTATAGTTAAAGGGGAAAAGTTCAATCTTAATCAATGTCCCCAAACAACATTGGAACAAGAGGAGATGAAAGGCATTCCTTATGCTTCAGCAGTAGGAAGTCTCATGTATGCTCAAGTTAGCACTAGGCCTGATATTGCATTCGCGGTTGGAATATTGGGAAGATATCAAAATAACCCAGGCATGGAACATTGGAAGGCAGCAAAAAGGGTTATGAGATATCTTCAAGGAACTAAGGATTACAAGTTGACATACAAGCATTCTGATGCATTGGAGATTATAGGATATTCAGATTCGGATTTTGTTGGATGTTTGGACTCTAAAAAGTCCGCTTCAGGCTATATTTTCTTTTTAGCCGAATGTGCTATCTCTTGGAGAAGCGAAAAGCAAACAATTGTTGCATCATCCACTATGGAAGCAGAATTCATTAGTTGCTACGAAGCAACATCACAGGCTAAATGGTTGAAGAACTTTGTTTCTGGTCTTAAGGTTGTAAATTCTATTGAGAGACCATTAAAGCTATTTTGTGATAATTCGGCTGCAGTATTCTTCTTAAAGAATAATAAAAATGGAAACCGAAGTAAGCATATAGATATTAAGTTCTTGGTTGTAACAGAAGACATCAAGAGGGAGTTAGTCTCTGTAGAGTACACAGACACAGAATCCATGATTGTTGATCCACTAACTAAAGGATTGCCGGCTAAGGTGTTTCAGAATCATGTGATTCATTTGGGTCTTACTAGTTCAAGTTAATATTTGTCTTTTCTTTTAATTATATGACTTTGTGCACTTTAAGTTTGTCATGTAAAAGTTTTGATTTAAATCAATAAAGTTTGGACCCTGTTTACTCACTTGGAAAGAATTATGCATTGTAATACATGGAAGGAAGTGTTTATCTTAAAGCATAACCACCATGATTCATGTGTAGTAATTTCTAAGGTGACTTTCATGTATATCAAGCTTAAGTTGACAATGAATTTTGTGGCCATATTTAATTGTCTAAAAATAAGGATTATCACTGATAATATATGGGCTAAGTGGGAGAATGTTAGAAATAGCAATGAATATGGCCCATATCTAGAATATTATCAGATTGATTTTTGTGTTGCTTGATATTCATATAGTTGTTGCAAATTCAATTGGAACAGCAGTTACAAATTAAGGTTTATTGGTTTTTAATGGAGGAGCCAATGAAGGAGCACTTACAATTCTGCAATCATGAGAGGGGTCCCTGGTCTTGCCTATAAAAGCCTGTGACGCTCCATTGATTCACATTGTAACACCTTGATTTTTTCAAACTCTCTAATGCTAATTAAACAGTATTTATGAATTTGAATTTTATTGGAGGGTCTAGAGAGGGAAATAAAATAATCTGAGACCATAGTCATGCTCCATGCAATCGTAGGAACCTACGGTTACATTTTGGGCTGAAAACTCAAACGGAACCCGGTCTACATTTTTATGGATAGTAGTGTTTTATTACTATAAAGACCTAATTTTGACTAATGGTCATAACCATTAGTCTTAGAATTTGATTCTCTACAATTTTGCTAAAATCAATTCTGACGTTAAAAATGGAAATAATATAAAATATTCGGACGAATACTCGAACTGGGAGACGATTGGAGCTGTAGATAGATTTAACGGGGCCCGCTAACGGATAATCTTGAAGTCACATCAGGTCAATATCATCTTGGGAAGCGTGCCAGTGTTCTGATGATTTTCAAAATATCTGGACATGAAATGACCAAAATGTCCCTGATCTTTTAAGGAAATTACCAAATTGTCCTTGGGTTAATTACAAGTTTGCCATAGGTGAAAAAAAATATCTCACCTTTCACTCCCTCACTTAGGCCATTCGGCCACTTCCCTTTTCTCTCCTATCTCACTCTTTTCTCTTCATTTCTTCTTGTTCTTCAAGTGTTCTTCATAGTTCTTCAAAGTTTGGTCTTGAAACTTGAAGATTTTGAGTGATTCTAGTTGGTTTCTCACCAAGCTTCATCATCTAGGAGGTAGTAACTTCAATCTCCATCTCTTAATCTCTCTACTCCTCTCTTTAATCTTTATGATTCATGGAAGTTAGGTTTTTGTTCATAAACTTCAAAAATCCATGAAAATTTGTAGAAAAAAACCTTTTTAATGTCAAACCACTTTCTTTGAACTAGGTTCATGATTTTCTACCATAATCCAAGAGTTGGAAACCAAATGAGCCTCGTAGCTCAGGTTTTTTGGCCGAAACCCCTATGTGTGGGTGGATGGGGTTTTGGTTCAAGTTTTGGTGTAATAGACTTTGATCTAGTCTTACCACATCTAGGAAGTATAGAATCCAAGAGATGAGAATTTTTGGAACTCCCTAGCCATATTTTCTTGTCTATGGCCGAACCTAGGAGGGGGAAGTTAGGATAAAATTTTGTGATTTAAAGTTGATGTTTTGATTAATTGTTTGTGTGTAGTTGTCGACGAGTGATCGGACGAGAAACCGAGCGACTTCCGGATCGATCGGACGACTTTTCGCTTACCAGGAAACTTCAAGAGGTAAGGGGAGATTGCTTGAGGGATCTCACGATGATGATGTGTTATTGTTTTTGGTTTGTAAATATGTGATTAAGCTGTGTGGTGGTTGATTGATTTACTTTCCACAATTATTTTGATTGTTGATAATTGCGTGCTAATATGTGTTATAGTAATTTACTATGTATCTTACCTATAATATCTGCTATAATCATATTGTGATGTTGATTGTTGATTGGGAAGCCTGACATTTGTTAGTGCTCAATTAATTAACGGGGATAATAGCCTTGAAAAGCTTTGTAGTAAACGCCAAAGATTTATTTGGGGAAACGTTGGGAATTTTTCCAATAACACAAGTTTTACTAAAAAGGATCCTAAAGTATATTATAAAGTTATTAGAAAAAGTGAGATTTTTAAGAATAAATTAATCACTTTGTGGAGTAAATTAAAATAAGAGGAAAAGTCAAGATTTTAAACTTTTTTTAATGCTAAAACGACGTTTTAATTCCGAAAAGATTTACAGAAAACGTTTTCGAAAAACAGTAATACTGGTCTGGGATGACGTTTTTGGTCTCAACTGTTTCCTTTCAAAAATGGTTTTTAGGAAGGGACTTTCAACAAAAGATAAGCTTTATCAGAAATTCAATGGTTTACAAAACAGTTTCTAAACAGAAAGGTTTTTCTGTAAACGAGTTTTCCTAACGGTGTAAAATCCGATAACTTAGATGAGTTGCGGAGATTTCGTTTTGGATTTGTGTTTCACAGAACGAAAAACGGTGAAAAAAGATGAAAACATGAACCTAGTATACGAGACGTCGGGATACTAGTGTTCTGTAAAAATAGCACGAGAAGCCGTGCAACGGTGTTATGGACTGTGTGTCCTCCTCTTGTTATGAGGAAACGTGATTAAAGGTGAATGATGTTTTCTATTACCACGGACCTTGGGCTGGTGCATCAGTCTAGAGTTCCGCAATTGAGCACTCAGACGTTTTGTCCTGTGCTAACGGTGAAAAATTTTAAAACGGTGTAAATTATGAATAGTCGGGAGCCTTTGAGCTACGACAACGAAAGAACGAACACAAAGAAAAGTGGCAAGACTTGAAACGTTTTTCCATGCATTAAAATTCGGCAGACGTGCCAACGGTGTTAATCTGGATATCTTGATGGCAGGATATTCAAGATGGTGAGTAACATTGTGCCTTGATGGACAATGGTGTCATACGCACAGTGCATATTGTGCCTTGAGTTAGACAATATAGTATGACAATTTACGATTTGTCAAGTACCGCTGAATGTAATTCCATGTAATCGCGTAATGTCATGGTGTTCATGTACCTCTGAATAAGCACGTAGGTGCTGGTCATTGTTGCCTAGAGCCAATGTACCTTGAGCCTGATCAGCTCAATTTTTTTTATATACAACGGTGTTGGGATCTCCGGAGATTAAGTAAAGAACTAGATGATGAACATTGAAGTGTCATGCATTTCTTTTAAAAATGACGATGACTGTTGGGTATGAAACCCTATGATATACTACTTGTTTATTCAGTAGAATTTTATGAATCGGGATATTATATATGCTTATTTGTTGGGGCAGTGTCCCGCATGTGGTTATCGTGTTTAAAAATCCACATATTGGTATCTCACCCTTGCCTGTATATGTTGGACACCCTGTTGTGTTTTTGGAAACACGTACAGATGCATTTCAGCGAATCTCTGGGTCACTTTAGGACCCTGATGTTGGAGTCTCCTTACGTCGACGGCGAAGATGCGTGGACTGGCGACGATGAGGCTTAGTCTCATGGGTATGATGTATACTAGGTAGTATATTCTATCGTCTTTAGAGTTTCTTTATTAGACCAGCTCTTAGGATTTTTGATTTTTAAGTCAAGTCTTCCGACTATGACTGAACACTTGGTGGGTGCTGAAAGATTGTAAAAAGATGTACGCCTTATGGCGAAGTTGAGTTATTATCATTATTATTATTATGAATGAGTTTTTAATTTGTTTTATGTGGTTATTCATGTTTATGTTTGGTATCAGTTTCCCTGTAACCACTCGATTGAGTGTCTTTTGAAAAGGTCTTCAGTCTGTTAAAACTTCTTTTTCCGAAACAGGTCACCGTGTGATGCTCAGAAGGGGATGTCACACACACACTTCAGAAAAGGCTAAGGCTAGAAGAGCTCTCTCTTTTCTTTCTATAATCTCTCTATTTTTCTTTTGAGTTTTAGGTGCTCAATATTTTGCTTGTGAGAGTTTGTGAGTGATAACAATGGCTTCAAGTGGAGGTAGGCTTCCGCTTTTCAATTTTGTTTGATGGACTAAGGTCCTACATTATTTACAGTTTTCAAATTCATGTTGATGGTTGGTATCATGGACCAATGACAAATCATAAGAATGCATAGTATTCAAGATTGAGGTTCAACAAGTTAAGGTTGAGCCCCGAGCTCCCTTAAAAATAAAAACGGATCAAGCCAGAGCTCCCCCTAAAAAAGTTAAGTTTGAGCCCCAAGCACCCCTAAAAGAAAAATGGGTGAGCCAAAGCTCTCCCTAACAAAGTTATGGTTGAGCCTCGAGCTCCCTTAAAAGAAAGGCGGGTCGAGCCAAAGCTCCCCCTAACAAAGTTAAGGTTGAGCCCCAAGCTCCCTTAAAAGAAAAACGAGTCGAGCCAGAGCTCCCCCTAAAAAATTTAAGGTTGAGCCCCAAGCTTCCTTTAAAGAAAAATGGGTTGAGCCAAAACTCCCCCTAACGACGTTAAGGTTTAGCCTCGAGCTCCCTTAAAAGAAAAATGGGTCAAGACAAAGCCCCCCCTAAAAAGGTTAAGGTTGAGCCCCGAGCTCCGTTTAAAAGAAAAACGGGTTGAGCCAAAGCTCCTCCTAAAAAGGTTAAGGTTGAGCCTCGAGCTCCCTTTTAAAGAAAAACAGGCGAGCCAAAGCTCCCCCTAACAAAGTTAAGGTTGAGCCCCGAGCTCCCTTAAAAGAAAAATGGGTCAAGCAATACGAGCAAAAATAACCAACTAAAACAAAGTCGAGCATCGAAATAAAGAAGACAGCAAGGCAAGAACCATCAGATCTTTTATTAAGATTTTACTAAAATATAAAGACATACAATACACCAAGATTCGCTTAGGCTCAATAAAAGCCAAAAAAATACAAAGCTCAACTCAGCCAAGCCAGATAGAAAGTGGGTCGGGGTGCCTACCCAACCATCCCCAAATAAGTCAAAAACAACAGGCCTATACCGAGCTCGAACAAGGAGATGCCTTCCCAGGTGGCAACGATCGGAGTGAGGAACTCCAAATCTCACACAATCGGGAGCACGCACAATTAACAAAACGAAGCAAGCAAACCTATGCCCACACCATTGTCTCCAGATGAGCTTGCCTCTCCAGTTCTGATATTGACCATTAAGACAAAGACCTTTTGATGAACATAAAGTAAAGAGTCCCTCCACCATTCCCCCAAAGAAAGAACGCACCAGGAAGACAAAGCATGGATAAACAAGGATAAGAAACAAGTGAACAAAGAAGACCAACAAAAGCAACAATTTATACCAACTAAAGGCGTTAAGAATCATTTATGCCTTCACCAACCACATGTTGTTGTTAAATAATACAATTAATAATTTTTTAATTAAATATTGATTATATGTATTGTGAATAATTAATATTTTAATTGAGAGTATTAAACTTTATAATGAAAATAAATAATTATTTGTGATAAAATTATTCTTTTGATTTTATAGAAGATACATTAATGAGTAAAATTAAATTTTCTATCTTTTTTTAAATACAATTTATTTTTTCTCTTAATTTGTTATTAGTCTAGTTGGAGCCAAATCTACTTGTGTAAAAATTATATTTTAATTTCTTAATTACTACAAAATATTAGTTTTCCCCCTTTAAAGTAAAAATAGAGTTTAATTTTGATATATTATGAATATAATGTTTTTTACACTGAAAATCAACCACAAATCAACATATATGCGACTTTTAAGATAGTTATGATAATGATCAAACATTTTTAATGACGTGATAATTTATGATTGATTGACAATATAATAAAACTTTATACTAAAAATGCATACAAATTAAGTCTATGAAACTATTATTCGCTTTGCAAGAGCCAAACCCGATTTTATTTTTTGTACTTTATTGAGAATGAATATATTTATTACCTAATTACCAAATAGAAGTGGCCCTCAACTTTTCTGTACAAGGGTGATGGACCATATTTTTGAATCATTACATGATCTTTACATCAATCCGCAAGGATGAGTGTACAACTTAAACTCTTACTTTTGAAATAACTTGATCCCTTCTCTCTCTCACATATATATGAGATAGATTTGATAAAATATTCATGAAAAAATACATCTATTTAAATCTATTTTTTTTTGAATTTGTTATTAGTCTACTTAGAGCCAAATCTACTCGAGTATATCAAACATGTTGTTGGTCCGATTGATAACGTGTTCAAGCCCCTTAAGCAAGTGGTTAGAAATTCGATTCCTGACTCTTGTGTATGGAGAAAATCTAGATGATAGAGGGCAACCTTTAAATGTCATCCAGGTCCCCCGACGAGATTAGTCATTGATTACAATAATGGATACTTCGTACTAATAATATGATTATCCAAAAAAAAATCTACTCGAGTATAACATATATCTTAATTTCTTAATTATTAAAAAACAAAAAATACTATTTTCCCTTTATAGTAGAATTATTTTCCCTTGATAGTTTAGAATCCCTAAATCATTTTTATATTAATAGCCATAGATCACTCTACGACTTAAACTCTTACTTTTGAATTAATTTGATCCATTTTCTCTTCCAAAACATACATACATATAGATTTAGACAAAATATTCATAATAAACTACACCTACTTAAATCTAATTTTTACCAATGGGTGTTGATCCAAGTGGAAGAGTCTTAAATCCTTTAAGCATGTGATCCTGAGTTCGATCCATGGATTTATGTGTATGGATAAAACAATATTGGAAGGGATCCCCGCTTATGCGTCTGATCGTATCTCGAAAGATTAATCTCTTATCTATCGGGTGGGAGGATACTCTGAAAAACAAAACAAAATCTAATTTTTTAATATACATCTTCCTTTCTTAATTATTATAAAATACTATTTTCCCCTCCATTATAGAATTATTTTCAGCCTTACCGGAGCCAAATCTAAATTCTTTGTATTTTTCAAATGAAGAATGAAATTGAAAAATAAACCAGGTTTGTAAATATATTTATTACTTAATTACCAAGTAAATGTGGCCCTAAACTTTTCTGTACCGGGGTTGTGAACCTGACATAATAATTTTAATGAAAAAAATAAATAAAAGAAAAATCATAAAATCCCCTGTAGATTTTCTTCCTAACTTACAAGGTATCGTAACTGCTCATTACACACTGTCTTCTCTTAGCTTACTTTCCTTTTTTCACTCCTCCTGCTCCACTATATTGCTACCTCTCCATGCTTCCACTCAATCCACCATCTTCTCAATTTTCATCTTATCATTGTCTTTCACTCAAATCACTTTCTCTCATACTCTTGTTTTCATCATGGTTCTCAATTCAGTTTCAGAGACTGAAACACCACCAACCACCCCACCACCATCACCACCACCACCAGCAGCACCAGAATCACAACCACCCGTGAATCCGTTTGTCTTTTCTGCCACAAAATCTGAACCCATTAAAAGCTATACTACTGACTATTCCAAATTCAGATGGTCCCTCAACCATCCCAATGTCAACTCCAACGGCTTAAGCAGTATACCTGAAAACCATAAACCACCCCTTCTTCCTTTTCATAACCACCAATCTCCTCAAAACAAATTCGGTCTCGGACTCGGTTTTACCAGTTTCACATTTAGTGATTCCGGTCTGAACCGGGTTCATGGTTCTAGTTCGTCGGGTTCAAACCTCAACCCGGGTCTGAGTTTGGGACCACCCCTGACCGAAAACAACAAGTCTCCCGGGTTGGGATTTTTTGAGAAGAAAGCAGATGAGGTTGACAAACCGGTTGAACCGGTTGAGGTGGTTTCTGAAAAGAAAGCAGATGAGGTTGACAAACCGGTTGAGGTGGTTTCTGAGAAGAAACTAGATGTGAAAGGGAAAGGCAAGGTTTGTGATTTAGTCCCGCTTCTAGAGAGGAACAAGGGTTCCGGTTCCGGCCACGTCACTGATGAAGACGACGGCGACGACGATGACGGAGAAGCTGAAGTGTCATGTGATGATGAAGAGGAACCGAATTTTGTGAAGAATTGGAATGTGAAGGAGGAGGAAGAGGGCAAGAAGACTTGGAATCTTCGGCCTCGAAAAGCAGTGCCTAAGCCTGCTGCTGCTCCTAATGGTGGTGGACGGACCGGGCAGACCAGTAGGGCTAGGCCTGCGCAGGCTACTTCGACTCGGCCTCGCGCTGCGGCGGCTGCTGCTGCTGCGACTGCAGCGGCGGTGGAGGCGATGAGGAGGCCGATGTTTTCATTGACTCTTACTAAGGAAGAGATTGAGGAGGATTTCATGATATTCACTGGGTCCAAGCCACCAAAGAAGTGTAAGAAGAAGAGACCAAAGAATCTGCAGAAATTGCTGGATGTAATGTTCAATCTAATTTTGATTTTGATTTGTTTTAATTTTGTTTTTTCTTTTGTTGTGGTTTTTTTCCCCAATTAATTATATGATGGTGATGATTAGGTTTTGTTTGGCTTTATGAGGATGTTAATGCAGGTTTTTTTGTTGTGATTTTGCAGGTGTGTTTTCCGGGCGTGTGGTTGCATCAAGTGAACCCTGAAAAGTACAAAGTTGATCCGCCTCTTAAGGTTTTTTTCTTCAATCTTGTTTTTGATACCTTTTTAGTTTTCAGTCTGTTTGGATAACCGCCTGGCTAATGAAGAAATGAAAATGAAAAAGAAAAAAAAAAAAATCCTATTTTTTGTATTTGATCAAATGGCTTTTCTTTGAGTACATGGTCAAGTTACAGCGTTGGTTATATTAGTCCATGAATAATGAAAATTACTCCTGACTATCGAGGTCCTGGATGTGCATTTCGGCGTTCAAATTAGCCTTTGATGCCAGTTAATGTGTGCACATTCAGGGACTAATTTGGACGACAGAATGCACATATAGGGACCTCAAGAGTAATTTCTATCATCCAAGGACTAATATTACCAATGTTTTATTTTTCAAGGACTAATTTGATCTTACTCGTTTTTGTTGGTTATTATTGGTACCAAGGCACCAAACACTACTTGTTTTGACTTTATGTATTTTGTAGTTGTAATTACTTGGTGAAGAAAATGTTTTTTTTTCTAACTGTCATGTTTATGCCATCAATAAAGATGAAATCTTCTAAAACCTAAAATTTTGTTCATATTAGGGTCTTTGCTTCTAGCAACTTCAGTATACTCACAATGTACAAGAAAAAATTCCTGTTCACCTGTTGTTTATATTTGATCAAATGGTTGATGTTTGTTATTATTGGTATTGAGGCACTAAGCTAATCTAAGCAACTTGTTCGCTGCTCAAGATAGAAAAAGAAAACAGCAGAGAATTCTTTAATGTATTGAATTTCCTTAGAAAAAACAAATATGTGCGGATTCAAGTTCTCGTTTGATGTTTTACATTTCAGAATAATATGGTAGTGGTACTGAGAACTCTTTATATTCTTGCAGCGTTAGGGTTTCCAGTTGCCAGTTCTGGGAAAATGTTTGTTGGAGTTCTGACATCTTCTGAGTTCTGACCATGGAACTGTTTTTTCATGTGGACGTCTGCGGAAGGTATTATATACCATATAGCGACAGACCATATGAAGAATGAGAGGATAAAATGTATCTTGTCAAGTGGTTATAAGTAGTCAGAAATGTAGTTATGCTTTTCAGTTGATTTAGCAAATTATCGTGGAAACATTGGGGATATCTATATTTCCTTTTCCTACAAGTCATATTAATATTTCCGCAGTTTGTTTTTCTTGCAAGCACATAATTACTGGTTTTGCTTGTCAATTGTCATCCTTTTCTGTTTGTTTATTGGCTAAATTTGAAAATAATAAAAGGAATATAAGTCTAAATATTTGACATATTTGAGACGGAGAGAAAGGGGGGAGATTGTTTAATCTGTAAATCAATGTGCACGTTTTGAAGATATGTTCTCAATTGTTTCTAACATAAAACAATGTATTAATTGTGGGATGAGGATGGTTAAGATTTGTTGAAGGCATTCTTTTCCCTCCGGATTTTTGTACATTTGCGCTTGAATCTAATTACAGAATCTTTCAGTATATGCCCGATGATTATCTTGGGCTGTTAGGTGTAAATGTCATTATTATGTTTATGTTTTGTTTTTGGATAGAAAAAGAAACATTATTAGATAAGAATGGAAAATACAAGAAAGGATAAGGTATCCTCGAAATGAGACGAAAGAGAACAAGTGTTCACCCCATAGGAAACCCCATAGGTGTAAATATCATTATTATGTTTATGTTTTGTTTTTGGATAGAAAAAGAAACGTTATTAGATAAGAATGGAAAATACAAGAAAGGATAAGATATTCTCGAAATTGAGATGAAAGAGAACAAGTGTTCACCCCATAAGAAACCACAAAACTGGTACAACTGCTCCAAAACCCTCCTACGGAACTCCCTCCAGAAAACACCCACAAGAATGGAACAACAATAATCTCAAAACAACACTCCCTTTTGCCTTCTGCTTCAACAAAGAAAAAACTTCAGAGCTTCAAAGAAGTACCTAATTAAGCCTTCTAAATCCTTTAGGTCCTCCATAATTTACTATAGTTGCTATTCTTTGAAGTTCCCCACTGAGTCAAGAAGTGATTGTGGATCATTCAAATCACTTGCACTGCCTAAAGGCCTAAAAAAAATAACTTCCTTATCCAATGCCCCCTCACTTTGGCCACAAGGTTTCAGCTTTTCATTCAGTAACTGGACAAGGGATATTTCCCTTTTCATAGCCAGCACCATTACTATGTTTATGTCATTACAAAATCTTAGTGCTTTAGATTCAATGATATTTCTCTTTACCTTTCTGCTCAAGCAAACTAGTTGATTAATGCATAGGAACAAAAGCACCGAAACTCTTTAGGATTTCTCGCCTTTTTGTAATTGTAATTATTTGGTGTAGTTTTTTCTAACTGTCATGATTTGCCATTAATAAAGCTAAATGGGTAAATTTTGCTGATACTAGGACAATCTGATGCTATTTTTTGTCAATATATAAACATGAAGCTGCTCTTTGATGATGAAAGTTGGCTCTGTGACACATCAACACAAACAAGCATATTATAGATATATTGTTTTATTTTACATTATAGTTATTTTAATTGCCTCAAGTATCTGTTCATTTATGGTGAATAGTTCTCAACGTGAGGTTATAGGTGGGCAACTAAGTTGTATCAACTCATTTTTTAGTAATTGGTAGTTTAGTTCTCCTGTTTAAATTTGTAATCTCTTCTTTCTTTCCCGAGTCTCAGGTGATAAACTTAGTTGTTCTCAAGTCTCAACGTGCTGCTTTCCTCATTTTTCTCTTCTATTTTCTCCTTGTTGTTTTTGCATGTTTTAGAGGATACTTTACCCTTGCCCTCATTTTACTATGCCTTATTCCTCTCTTTAATAAAATTTTTGTTTCTATTTTTTCTAGTTAGTAAATTGCTTCTGTTGTGCTGATGTCCTCTTCTTTCATGATCAGTGCCATTGCATAAATAAGCAACTTACAAAAAATCTTGAAATGGCGTGATATATTTATTTTGTTATTCAATCCTTACTGCTAAAATAGTAGTTAATAAGATGTCGATTACAGCTGTACATTTATATATCTGTCATTTATGTGCTGTATATATGTAATATGTGTCATCTTCTAATTTGATTAGCGGCCTAAGTGTTCTTATTTAATCCAATCTCACCAATATGGCCTTGTTTTTGTTTTAAAAAAAGTTTCCTTAATCCTTGAAATAAGACAACTATATAGATCTGATATGACCTGGACTTGATGTTAATCTTTGAAATATTGTCTGGTTTGATTTGGGTCCTGGATGCCTATATCGAGGTTTATGTGGGCTGGATGCATGCCTGAAGTTGTTAAAATCTTGTAATATGAAGTGTTTTTAATGCTGATGTGTTTGGATTTGAAAAAATAAACCGTAAATGAAGTATATGATATGCATAGTATACGTTTAATTTATTTTGATGTGTCATCCTTTATTTGTCAATTATGTAACTTTGTGTGCAGTATTTATATTCTACCATATTAGGCACGGCCACAAGGATAATCTGTACTTGTTTCCTGATTGTAGCATACAGGGAGTACAGTTCTGTTGTCACAGAAGAATGGAGCTATTCTTAGATCACAGAATGTTGCAAATGCTTCACGCGCTGAATTATCACCCATTGAACGCAGTTAATTGTGAAATGGTGCGATTCATAAGTGCTTTATGGCTTTGATTCCAGTAAAGAACTTACCTAGTATATTTAGTTTGTGTCCTTTTTCCACAGGTCAAATACAAGCTACATTCACAATGGACAAGAATCTTGATGCTGCAGCTAATAATAAAAAGCAGATAACAATGACACTACATTCCTGCCATACAACTGGTAACAGTATTTGGTTGCTGGACATATAAACTAAATATTGCAATTGTCTTTACATTTAAAATTTTCCATTTTCGTTTTTGGTCCTGTTAGAATATCTAAAAAGTATCTCCTAATATCTTTATTATATCCTAGATTATTTTAGAGTATGGTAGATGATCCCTTAGGATTTATTTCCTATTTATATTCCCTGATTTTTTTCCTTATTTAGTTAGGACTAGGATTCTACTAATAGAATAAATAAGTAATAACTATTAGATTTATCTTTTGTAATCATTCTCATCACATTATCATCACATTATATTAATATCAATCTCATTATTTTGAGTCTCTATTATCTTTTTTCTCCTTTCTTACCTGAAACCCTCCAATTCAACATATCCTAAAACCTTTATCCATTTTTCGGCCAGGGTTTGATGGGGGATGGTATAGATGGATGATATCTTAATTACCTAAGTTTGTTAAATATGTAAATATTGAAACTGTTAAAGTTTTTTCCAAAGTAATGCATTTAAATGGGCAGAAGATTTTAGTATTTTTGTTTCGTCATCATTTTTGTAATTTGTTTGATTCTTTGTATATTTGGCCAATTAGATTTAGAAAACTTGCACAAATAATGATATTTCTGTATTTGCATTCTATTTTGTCCATGAGCAATGCTTCTGACTTTTATACCATTTCCATTCTTGTCTTGTTTATAATTAGGAAATTGCTAGTTGTTACGAATTTAAATTCGTAGCATTTCCATGAAGGTTTATTTAAAGTAGATTTTTTCCATTATCTCTGTCTATTAGACCTTTTCTCCACTTTTTTAGTTTTCCCTTTTGTTCCTGTTGGTCCTTTTAATTTCGTCATGTATTTGTTTCTAGCTAAATAGCAAATCTCTTATAATTATAGTTTATGAAAGCGCACATTTATTTTTTTTAACGAAGTTTGTATGATCTGAATTTTCCCCCACATTTGTTAATTTAGATGAAATTAGTTTGGAGGTTGTCCTTTGTAAAAGAATAAGTGAAAGGATGTAGACTATTTGTCCTGAGAGTGACCCAGTTGTAGGGTTTGCTAGTTCTCCTTGGTTTTGCACATGTAACCAAGATGACAAGGTGAATCTAAGAAGGATACCTCATGCAAATACTAGACGTGTAAGCCTTAACCCAAGGCGTGGGGTTGAGGGAACTGAAGTTATTTTTCTTTGTTTTTTATTTTAATTCTTTGACATTTACATATTTTGTTATTCTCTGACTTAAAAGTGGTTCATTAGAGTTTTGCTTCGTTTTGGCTAGTAACCCAAATATTTGTTATTACTAGAGGACTATTCTGTGATTTGCACTCGTATTGATGGACTTTGAAGTCTTGTTTTTATTTTAGTAGGCTGAAACTCACCATAGATGGTGTTTTAAGCTTTTAGACAGAATATGTCTCAGTTAAGATATTCATCCTTGTGAGGCTCGTTTGGTAGAATATGTGACAACCCTTGACCCCCCACACCCACACACCCACACAAAAGGCGGCAGGATAAAACAGGTAGTCTTCAGAACAGAGATAAGTCCGTGATAGAAAGGCCCTGAAAATATTTACTAGGAGCGATGAATATTAGGTGTTTGATTTTAACTTTTAAACTCACATTATTCAGGTGGGAACTTGCTGCTAACAAAATTGCTTATATTAACCGAAACGTTTGACTAAGACTGGTTTTCGTTCGATTTCAAAGTTACTCAGCTGATTTTGGCAAGTGCTATTTTTTTTTTTTTTTCCTTTGGAGGTCCCTGCAATGCCTTTCTTTGTTCAGTGCCATTCACATCTGGAAGCAGGAATAGTATGCTTGAACGTTGGTCACCTAATTAAACTACTACTTGTTTATAAGTCTCTGATGTTTACATACAATACAGACGACATTGTGCTTCGAGTAGTATGCTTGTACTAATTTGTTTCAGTTCTTACCACTTTGTACTTCACAATGGCGGATCTAGGATCTTGAATCAGTTGGGACAATTTATTTTAAAAAATAAATAATTATTATTACCATATATATGAAGATAAAAACATAAATGCTAAAATCATAAAATTTTAATATATCTAATCAAATAAATTACATAGTTTATAATAGTGTTTTTACATGATTTTATGTTTTGAAATTGTTGAATAATCAGTTCATTATCAATGTTATTGAGCACATCTCTCTTAATATATGTCACTAACCTAAAGAAAGAGAAGAAAAGGCAAAGCAGTGGGTGCAAATATACAAAATTAAGGGGGCAAAATAAAAAAAACTCGATACTAAATATAATTTTATACAGCTTAGTGGATGCATGTGCACATTCTCGGGACAATTTAGGTCCGCCCCTGGTACTACAAATGCCTGCAAGAGGTCCCGAAGAACTATATATTAGATCAGAGTAGCAGCTATCTTTCCAAGAAAAAAATGAAGAAAAGTTTTTAACTTACATTACGGTTCTCATGAATCCGTCCCCGGGTAAAGTTCATATATCATTGATGGAAGTCTAGTTCATGCAGCATTAAATAGAAAGTAACCAAAGAAAGGCTGGGGTGTTGGACCTCTTTTTCTGATAAGGAAGTTGGATTTTGAGAACTATGGACTTGGATTTAATATGCAACCGTATACTAAATCAAATGTGAATGGATTTGGATTGGAGCAAATTGAGGGTTCTATTGTTTTATTTTCAATTTTCTATTTTCATTTCATGTTTTTAGAAATAATTATGAGATTGTCATCTTATTTTCATTTTATTTCCTGTTATAAAAAATTTGTACAGGAAACATTGAAAATAATTTTTTGTTGTTTTCACTGTTTCTTGTACAAATATTTGGAAACAAGAAATAGATTGAAAATAATATGGCAATTTTGTAATTATTTATGAAAACAGGAAATAAAAATTGAAAACAAAACAAATAGGCTGTGACCTTTCGGTGAAATGAGTTTACTAACATCAATAACCTCATGCTATCACTAGTTGACACAACTTTAGTTGATGTCTTCACCATTGTGTTTTTCTTTGCCCCTTTGAGTTTGACCACAGTAAAGAACATTAAAAAGGGATAAATTGATCATGAATGAATGAAAATACCTTTTTTTTTTTTTTTTTGAAAAAATCACCAAAGAAAATTTATTAATGCTCCCTTGACCAAAATCTGCTTTCTTGGATAAATAAGATAGGGGAAATCTTAGAACAAATTTGGGAATGCCTACCTGCATCACCACAAATGCTTAATCCACCACTCCACTTTTTAATTTGGATCGTGAAAAGTCGGTTTTACCTGTCTTAGTCTTGCACTTCTGCCCCCATTCGTTCCGGCAACTAGTTGCCGGAATACAAAAAAAAAAAAAAAAAATTGTACTCTGGCAATTAATTGTCGGAACACAAATTTTTTGTATTCTGGCAACTAATTGTTGGAACACAATTTTTTTTGTATTCCGGAAACTAAATGTTGGCAGGTCAAAAAACTTAAAAAAATTCCAGAACACAATTTTTTTGTATTCCGACAACTAATCGTCGGAACATAATTTTTTGTATTCCGAAAACTAATTGTTGGTAGGTCAAAAAACTTGAAAAATTCTAGAACACAAAATTTTTGTTTTCCGGCAATGAATTGCCGGTACGTCAAAAAACTTGAAAAATTTCGAAACACAAAATTTTTTGTATATTATCTTGTAATTCAAATACGTGGTTAGTGAGTTAGGAAAGTTAGTTAGTTAATCACAAGTGATTTGTAACTATGAGTGTATAAATAGAGGTGAGTACAAAGGAATAAAGTAAGTGAAGTATTATTCAGTAATCAATTTTCTCTGATACCCGTCTATGCACTGTTCACCCGTCTATACTCAGTAATCGTTACCCGTCTGCATATTATTCAACCCGTCTGTGCATTGTTCACTCGTCTGTGCGTTGAGTGTGTGTTCTAGTGCACTGTTCACACGTCTGTGCTGTGTGTGTGTGTGTGTGTGTGTTCTAACAATTGGTATCATAGCTTAGTCTTTCTTGGACCTAAACACGAGTGAAGTGAGGTAAAACACGAGTGAAGTGAGGATATGGGCTCCAATGGCAATTTTCCTGCACAAATGCCAATGCTTGATGGCAAAAATTGGGATCGGTGGAATGTGCAGATGCGAACATTATTTGGATTCCAGGATGTGCTGGAAATCATCAAGAATGGCTACCCAGAAGTAAATGAGGGTGCCACCGATGCTCAGAGGGCTGTGTACAAGGAGAACAAAAAGAAAGATTGCAAGGCAATCTTTACTCTGCATCAGTGTGTCGATTTGGCTAATTTTGACAAGATTTCTGGGGCTGCAACAGCAAAGCAGGCCTGGGATATCTTGGAGAAATGTTACACGGGTGGTGAAAAGATCAAGAAAGCGAGACTTCAAGTCTTGGAAAGGCAATATGAGCTATTGCAGATGGAGGATCAAGAGAAGGTGGCTGATTTCATTGCAAGAATCAGAAACATCACCAATATGATGGCAGGGTACGGGGAAAGATTATCTGATCAGAAGATAATTGAGAAGATATTGCGCACCTCGATTTGATTACATAGTGTGTGCAATTGAGGAGTCTAAAGACATTGCAACCCTGGGTCTTGAGGAGTTGCAAGGGACTCTGGAGGTTCGGGAGATGAGGATGAATGAGAGAGGGGCGATTGAGAAACCCTCTGATCAAGCAATGCAAGCTCAAACCGACAAGAGAGGGTTTGATCACAAGAAGAAATGGCGGAAAGGAGGAAAGGGGAAATTTGTGAAGAGTTCTTGGAAGGGTGATGACAGGTCTGAATCCTCAAGTAAAAGAGGAGGAGGATCTGCCAAAACCAAAGGAGGATTCAAGAATTTTGATAAACGCAATGTGCAGTGTTTCAATTGTGAAAAGTTTGGTCATTTTGCAGATGAATGTTGGCATGGCAAAGGCAAATCGAAGAAAGCAACTAATGAGGAAGCCTGTGCTGCTCAAGAAGAGGATTTTGATGTTGATCCGGTTCTACTGATGGTGATTACAAGTGAGGAATCCTTTCAATCTGAGCTTTGGTATCTTGATACGGGTTGCTCAAATCATATGTCCAGTCACAAGGAATGGTTGGCTGATCTAGACACAACAAGAAAGAGCAAGGTTCGATTTGCAGATGACAGAACCTTGAATGCTGAAGGTATTGGCAACATCGTGATCAAAAGGAAAAATGGGAAATCAGTCTTGATTTCAAATGTTCTGTATGTACCAGGTATGAGAAGCAATCTTTTGAGTATTGGCCAACTGATTGAGAAGGGTTTTACTGTGGTGATGAAGGATGATCAAATGGAGATGTTTGACTCCACTCAACGGTTGATCTTAAAGGCTCCTCTCTCGAAAAATAGGACCTTTCAGATCAATATGCATGCTGCTGAGATTCAGTGTTTGAAAGCAGCTGCACATGTTGAGGACTGTTGGCTTTGGCACTCAAGGTTTGGACATCTGAATTTTTGAAGTTTAAATGATCTCTCTTCCAAACAAATGGTTGCTGGCCTTCCCATGATTGCTATACCAGAGAAGATATGTGAAGTGTGTATGGCAGGAAAGCAACCCCGAAATTCTTTTAAGTCACATCTGCCAATGAGAGCAACAAGCGTGTTAGCAGTTGTGCATTCTGACATTTGTGGACCATTTGAGGTACCTTCACTAGGAGGTAATCGGTATTTCATTTCATTTGTTGATGAATTTAGTAGAATTATGTGGTTATATTATACCTGATTAATACAAAGAATGAAGCACTTGAAATCTTTAAAAACTTCAAGAAGCTAGTTGAGAAACAAAGTGAGAAGTCCATCAAGATTTTGAGAACTGATGGAGGAGGGGAGTATACCTCAAGTAATTTTGAGCATTTTTGTGTAGAGAATGACATTCAACATGAGATTACAGCCCCTTATACCCCTCAACACAATGGTTTGGCAGAAGAAGGAATAGAACAGTGCTTGATATGGCAAGAAGTATGCTGAAAGAGAAAGCTTTACCACATCCCTTTTGGGGTGAAGCTGTCTCTACAACAGTGTATATACTGAATAAATGCCCCGCAAAGAGATTAAAGGAAGCAGTGCCAGAGGAGATATGGACTGGGAGGAAACCATCTGTGAGCCATTTGAAGACATTTGGAGCACTATGCTTCAAACATGTCCCTGATCAGAAAAGAAGGAAATTGGAGGACAAGGGTGAGTCCATGATTTTGGTGGGGTATCATCCGACTGGTGCATACAGGCTATATGATCCTATTAAAGAGAAAATTGTGATTAGTAGAGATGTGATAGTGGCTGAAACTGAATCCTGGGATTGGAATCAGAAGTGCAGTAGCAGTAGCAGCAACAGTCTGACACAGGTGTCCTCATCATTGTTAGATGAGGAGCAAGATCAACAATAAGGTGAACATGGCATACTGGGAACTCAGACAGGAACTCAGACAGTTCAAGTCAGGCCACACAGGCATAGGCAAATGCCACCTAGATTAGCTGATTATGAGCTGTTCTCTGATAGTACAATAGCTCATGATGGTGATCTGGTGCATTTTGCTATGTTTGCTGATTCTGAACCACTGAACCTTGAGGAAGCTATGAAGGAGCAGGTCTGGAAAAATGCTATGATTGAAGAATTGAAAGCCATTAAGAGGAATCAGACATGGGAATTGTCAAGTCTATCTACAAACAAGCACCAAATTGCTGTTAAGTGGGTTTACAAGTTGAAGCTGCATCCTGATGGGTCAATTGCTAAGCACAAAGCAAGGTTGGTTGCAAAGGGTTTTCTGCAAAGGGAGGGAGTAGATTACTCGGAAGTATTTGCACCTGTGGCAAGGATAGAGACAATTCGGTTGGTTGTTGCTCTATCAAGTGCAAGAGGTTGGACTCTATCTCAACTTGATGTTAAATCTGCATTCCTAAATGGACCTCTTGAAGAAGAGGTATATGTTTCTCAACCACCAGGATTTGAGATTAAGGGGAAGGAAGAAATGGTATACAGATTGAAGAAGGCACTTTATGGCCTAAAACAAGCCCCTCGGGCTTGGAACAAAAGAATTGATTCATTCTTACTTCAACTTGGATTCAGCAAGTGCTCAGTTGAACATGGTGTTTATGTACGATTTCAGAAGAACAGGTCAGAACTATTGTTGCTATGTCTCTATGTTGATGATCTGCTAGTAATTGGTAGCAGTTCCAAAGAAATTGAAGAGTTCAAAGTGGTAATAAAGACTGAGTTTGAGATGATAGATTTAGGAAGGCTGACTTACTTCCTTGGTATGGAGTTTGCTGCAACAACAACAGGGATAGTGCTGCACCAAAGAAAGTATGTGAGTGAAGTCTTGAAGAGATTCAACATGAATGGTTGCAATTCTGCAGCAACACCTGTTGAGGTTAATGTGAAGTTAGAAAAGAGCAGTGAAGAAGAGGTAGTAGATGGCACTTTGTTTAAACAGATAGTTGGTTTTCTGAGGTATATCTGCAACAGTAGACCTGATATATGCTATGGAGTTGGCATGATTAGCAGGTTTATGGATGATCCGAGGAAACCATACTTGATTGCTGCTAAGAGAATTATGAGATACTTGCAAGGTACACTAGAGTTTGGTGTTCTGTTCCCTAACAGAATTCAGCAGCAGGGGAGTGTTCTCATAGGCTTTTCTGACTCCGATTGGTGTGAAGACAGAGTTGATAGAAGGAGTACATCTGGCTACATTTTTCAGTTTTTGAATGCACCAATCTCTTGGTGTTCAAAGAAGCAGCCAGTTATTGCTTTGTCATCGTGCGAAGCTGAGTATATTGCAAGCTCTTATGCAGCTTGTCAGGCTCTTTGGCTTGATTCACTGCTGAGTGAGATTCAGGTTGAAGTAGCTAAGCCTATGAAGCTAATGGTTGATAATAAATCAGTTATTAATCTAGCCAAAAACCCGGTTTCTCATGGCAGGAGCAAACACATAGAAACCAGGTTTCATTTCCTTAGAGATCATGTAAGCATAGGAAGACTCGAGCTAGTCTATTGTCCTACAGAGTTACAAACTGCTGATATACTGACTAAGCCACTGAAGTTAGATCGATTTGAAAAGCTTAGAAATGATTTAGGTGTTGTATCTTTTGAATATTTGAATTAAGGGAAAGTATTATCTTGTAATTCAAATAAGTGGTTAGTTAGTTAGGAAAGTTAGTTAGTTAGTTATAAGTGATTTGTAACTATGAATTTATAAATAGAGGTGAGTGCAAAGGAATAAAGTAAGTGAAGTATTATTCAGTAATCAATTTTCTCTGATACCGGTCTATGTACTATTCACCCGTCTATACTCAGTAACCGTTATCCGTCTGCATATTGTTCAACCCGTCTGTGCACTGTTCACTCGTCTGTGCGTTGAGTGTGTGTTCTAGTACACTGTTCACCCGTCTGTGCTGTGTGTGTGTGTTCTAACATTGTATTCCGGAAATTACAATTTCTTTGGTGTAGAATGGGGTGGTGCTGATAGGGGCATGTTGGGAATAAAAAAAAAATTAAAATAAAGATGTGGTGATGGATAAGTAAATGGGGTGGTTTAGGTAGCAATTCCCAACAAATTTCACATGAAGGGAAAGCAAAGTCACATACTCCGAATTAAAAAAACCATAACATCAAATAAATAGGGACCGAGAAAATCTAACCATGATCTGCATGACACAAGATCCTTTTCGGCTAGCTAGCAATTTATTCCTTAAAAATATTCTTTATTTGCAATGTAGTTCTTGATTTAAATTATTCGGCTAGCTAGCAATTTAGTTCTTAAAAATATACTTCATTTGCAATGTAGTTCTTGATTTAAATTATTATGTGACAATTTAGCTCAAGAGGAGTAAATTGCTGATGAGGTACATAACCAGATTGCTACTTTACTCTTCCCTTTTCATTCTTGTCATCTTATGCTCACTTTAATGTCCCTAATTCAAGTCAACTATTTCAAGTCATTTCAAGTTGGGTTTTATACCATAAAATCGTGGTCTATAGGAAGTGAAGGCCGTATGGCCCTAGTAAGTGGAAATGGACATTTTAAATATATAAGGCACTATGGAATTTAAGACATGATTAATTGACCAAGTACAAGTAAAATTTCCCTAGTTAGGAAAATAGAAGAACCCTAAGTCTTAATCCTACTCATACTTGATAAATTAGTTGGGTGTTAATAAGAGGAAGACAGAGTTGTACCATAATGGAGTGAGATTGCCTTGAATTCAAGGGGTAGGCCAAGGGAAGAAATATTTGACCTTCTTTAACTAAAAGGAGTAAACTATGAGCTAAGTGCCTACTGAAACCGATTAATCATTATTATCGAATGACTCAAGGCTTGAGGCCTTAAGAATGGTTCGTGAGAACTAAAAACCTAAGGAAATGTTCTCGGTTAGTAGAATGACAAGAGCAGTGAGAAGTAATAAGTCATTAGGAGTTATCTCTTATTTCAAGGCACAATATTCTTTTATTGTTGGAAAATACTGAGTATGTGAATTTGATTATGTGTTGGCCAAATAAGGCAAGTGATATGGAATGCCATGATGACTTGAGATGGAATAAATATAACTTGATATGATATATGCATGATGATGTGAATATATATGAAGATTATGTGTTGTGATGACTAATGGCATTGTGAATCATGCATGTTTTTTAAGATACATGCCAGTGTGGTGCCATTGATGAATTGCATGATGACATGGTAGGTTGGCCCTAGGGGCATTGAATGATGACGACAATGTGAATGATATCAATATAAAGCACCATTGAGAATTGCCTTTGAGAATATTATGGGATATTGGTCATGCATGTATGCGCATTCATGATATTGATATTAGAATGAATGTTTGGGTTGAGTCGTGCTTGGTACACGCGAATTGGAGAGGCTGGATTCGTGGATCCTTGAGGATGTATGATCACTATATGATATTAATGGGGCCAAGGGTAGCTCCCTTAAGCCGGTGACTTGTGCAAAAGATGGGACTATCCTGACTAGAACCTCATCAATATCCTAGGCGGTGAAGAATGTTCTGTGAACAAAATGATTATGAGGTTTATGAGGCACCCGTAACATGTACTTGTGACTCGATCTCCCCAACATACTGAGGATTCTCCATGGAGCATAATGTTGATTTCGGCCCATATGCATCTCCATTAACTATGTGTTGTTATGAGTTAATACCGTTGTGATTAATTAAATGGAATTAGATATGCTTGATATGGAATGATACTTTATGGATTTACGTGGTTGATTACTTGGATGAAAATATGAGTTATTCTCCAATTGTTCTATAGTACCCTTTTTTGTTGATTGATGATAAACTCATTCCTTATAAACTCTATCCAGTGGGAATTGTTAGATTCTTACCCCTTGTATGTTTGTGTTGTTTGGTTGTGCTTGTGTGTTTTAGAGGATTATGATTATGTGATTGGAGACTATGGCGGACCATGTTACGAGTCCCACATCGGGTGGTTAACGAGCCTGACCGTTGTTTATATAGTTGGGTAGACCACTTCTTCATAAGCCGGTTTTTGAGGGGATCATTCGGATGCCTGAATTCTTAACAGACCACACTCAGGTGCAGATATATATGACTCGAAGCAGGGATGTGGGAGATCAGCCTCATTGCCAGGGTTTTGTAGTTTTAAGGTCATGTGCAGTTCCGCATATTATATCCTCAGCACACAGAGGTTCCTTCTTACGTTATTACTGGACATATTGCTTTAGAGCTGGTTGTTCTAGTAGAGTAGAGATGGTAAATTGATGTTATCTTTTCTAGTTTCCATGTAACTCTGCTATTTTTGTATACACAAATGTTATTTGTACAGCCACAAGGACAACTGATATCGTAAAACTAGCATTTATATATATTTTTATATTATTTTATTTATAGTTTATAATTTAACTAAGAAAAACACGAACAAGAAAATACTGTGTTGGATACGGCGTTGGATATTTGGTTGTCCAAATAACATCACTCGTATGTATATGCTAGGGAACTATCATCTTTTTGGCTTTTATCGGTTCCCGTCTTTAGTGAAGTATGGAACGTTGTTTCTTTTAAGAGCCTGTTTGACACGTCGTTTCTGCGAGCTTATAGCGGATGAGAAAGTAGTCCCGTTTGGTAAGCGTCTCTGTCACGAGCTTATAGCGTTTTTTTCAGACGCCACTTGAAGTAGCGTTTGAGCTTATAGCTTATAGCATTTCATTTTTTTTTCTCCACTTTTATCCTTATTATCTTAATTTATTTCTGCCTTTATTATTATCTCTCTCTTTTATGTAAAATCATTAGTGAAGATGTCCTTTTATGTCATTTTATATTTTTCAGCTAGTTCAACTGTTAGTTTTATCAAACACTTCCATAGAAAATAAGTTAGCTTATCCGCTATCCGTTATCCGCTATCTTATCCGTTATCAGCTAGCTTATCCACTAACAGTTAGTTTTACCAAACAGATTCTTAGACATGGTTCATTTTCTCCATTTTGGCCTTCTTGGGAAAGGCATATTAGTTATGTGACACTTGACTTGGATGAATACATAACTTATTATCACGACTTATGTCATGTGAATGAAATGCATGCTTCTGATTTTAATTATTACTGTTTTTGTAGATGTATGAATTATCTGTAAGTCTTTAGTATGAATGTTATATCCGACTAGAAATCCGTGATAGTTTTGATTCGGTAGAGTTAATAAAGATATTATGTACTCACCATTATCATGTTTAATTAAATTAATGATTCAAAAAAATTGGTCGAGGAAATTGGTTACAACCGATGATACTCTTAACTACGTGGAATGAAATGCATGATTAAGTTAAGGAAATATATGATATTATGGTTAAAGAAGTTATGGGTGTCACAACAAGAATTATTGTTACATTAGTACATAATAAACAAATGGTTGAGCTTATTCCAATGAACGAGGTTGGTGCATTATTACAAAATAAATCTAAGACCAGTTGGTGCTACATTCTGCTACAAGGGTGTTAGAGGGAATAGAAAAAAATGATGGTTGTGTCATGGATGAACCACTATCTTAAAATCAAGATTCTGCCATACTCAAGGTGCAATTTGACAACTCGACTTGCTTTCCAAGGTTAACACAACAGTCGCTTGGACTTGTACACTCAAGGTTAAGAGCAATGGAGTTTACGCAATTCAAATGCCCGGATTGTGAAAACCAAATGACTAGAGAATGTGTGCATAATGTAGGAAAAAATGGCATGCAAAACTAAGAATTGCATTCATCTTTTATTTCCACCATTCCTTATATAAATATATGGATGTTGGAGTGGCCTAACCTCTTTTTCCCGTTGGGGCATGAATCAGGCAATTAAAAAGTATCAAATCCTATTGCCTATTTGAAAGGAGATAGTATGCTGGTTCATTTTCTATATGTTTATTTTGGGATGAGGATCTTCTATCCCATTTTTGTGTACCATACCATATCTCAACTTTCAATCAATAATATTTTGCTATGTATTCTACTTTTTCAATATTTAGTAAAATTTTAACTTACATGACAAAATATTATTAGTTGGGACATGGTGTAGTACACCAAAATGAGACAGGAGATACTTATACGTCCATTTTGTAGGTTTTGAATATCATTTTGTTATCTCGGTACGTAGTGTGTTTGTGATACAACTTGAGGGACAACAACCCTAGGAGAAACATTAGGTGAAAGAGATTCACCACAAGTCTCACTATTATGCACCTTTCATGATTCATCACTCCCACTGAATTGACCATTCTCAATGAATCGAGTATTACCACACTATTATTCTCCTAATGTGGTTAGGACAGTAAAATGTTTAACCTTTTGAATTTATGAATAGCTCATGAAGTAACCATTAATGGTTCTTGCATCAAGCTTCTTTTCATGTGGATTATACATTTTCATTTCTACTAGGGAACCCCAAAAATGAAGGTGACTTAAACCATGTTTCCCTCCCGTCCACGGTTCTTAAGGAGTCTTAGGAACTGTCTTACTAGGAACCCTGTTAAGCAGATACGCAACCATCTTTAACGCACACATGCACAATGATAAAGGTACAATACTATAATTTAACATACTCCTAACCATATCCATAAGAGTACGATTCCGCCTTTCCGTTACATCATTCGGTTTCTGTAACACTCATTCCCGAGTGTCACATTCCTGAACTATTATAAGGTCGAAAATAAATACTTATGAGGAAAATACGGGGTTTTTTTTTTTTTCCTTTTCTTTTCGCAACGATAACTAAAAACTTGGAAATACATACATAATAAATAAACTGAAAGGTTCTTCATAAAGATAATAAGTTCCATCCATTAGAAGTAAAAACAGGAAAATAAAAATACTGCAGATATAGACATAGGTCCAAACCTAGACAAAAGAAAATGCATAATATAAAGATAATCAGATACGCAACCCCTCAAAAGATAAGATGCAGACATTGGGACAACGACTGGCCGAACAAACTCAAGATTCCTCAGAAGAGCCCCTCTCAAAGTCCTCCACAGGATCCTTCTCAGGACTCTCTTCCGGACTGTCGTCCTTCTCATCCTTAGACCAAACGTGAAGGACAAAGCGTAAGGGGCGAGCGGGAATAGGTACGCTTTTTCAAGCCGTAACCCGATAACCCCTTCCCCACTAGTGCACTGTGGGGGCCACGACAGCTGGACCGACACACAGGACTGTTGGCTCTGCAGAAGAAGAGGATGCCACCGGAGGAATAGGGCGAAGCAACACCAGGTCTATCTTAATGTCCCTTGAGACAAGTGGGATAAGTGTGCAATCCTCAGTGACCCTCCTTCGAACTCTCCTCCCTCCATCCTTAATAGACTCCACTGAGTCGCGATCTGATATTGAGTACGAAGTCGGCTCTGAAGAACCATGACGAACGTTGAAGGATACATCTCCTGAGTAGACTCGTCGTCTGTTCGTCCGTGTCTCCCACGTGTTTGCTTCATCGTGATACTCAATCTCTATGCGGAGAGTGAGTGGACCTTGTCCTGCCATCCTCGCCTTCGCGAAAGAACCAAGAACAACATACTAGTAACAAAAGTAATGAGATGAGATCCCCATTATCAACAAACAAATGGCAAAAGTAAAAACGGTACGACGTATACAATATACATATCAAAAAATTATATATTTCATGTTATTCAATAGCAGAACATAATTGTGACACCCTTAACCCCAACATAGATTTATTATATAAATATTGATTTGCGAAAAGATTCTTTGCGGAATAAAGATACGAGTTCTACCATTAATAAACATTTTCACAATATTTAAGAGTATCACCATTCATAAACTCAACTTCAAATCCAATTGAATTAAATATATTGTCATAAAACATTTACTAGTTTCACATAAATAATAAATAGTTTAAACAAGATAATCCCCTAGCCCGATGTCACATGGATCAGAGCTAAACAAAAACCCATAAAGAAATAAATAACATGATCCAAAGCCTAAAGAACAACATCAAAATGAAAACAACTCCTAATAGAGCATTCACAACTCTACGTAAGCTCCAATGCGTTACTTCTCAACCACTTGAGAATCATCTGTACAAATCGTACATTATACAAGAAGAGACACAAATACAAAAGAGTGAGAAGACATACTCATATACATATGTTATGGAAGTAAAATGGAAATTAAGGCGAGTGCATACACACAAATATACATATATACGTATATATACATAAACGTATAAATACTACACACCCACAAATATGACATAATCATCTTCGTAATTCAAGTCAAATCATTTCATAACATTTAACATATCATTTCATTATATTTGTAAACATGTCACATTACAATCACAAGCAACAATGTCCCCTCGAACTCATACAACACACATATTTGAGTACCCACAAACAGGCTCTCTAGGGGCTGGGTCTCATCCACGGGCTTTTAGCAGCTGGATCCCATCTCGGGCCATTCCATGGTTGGGTCCATAAACGGGCCATTCAGAGCTGAGTCCCATCTCGGGCCGTGCAGAGCTGGGCGTCACGCAAGCAATCACAAATGAGTACCCATCAGGGGCTCCTTAGAGTTAGAGCTGGGTCTCGCACACAACATTCACAAATGAGCACCCATCATAGGCTCCTTAGAGCTGAGTCTCACGCATAACCAATACATCACATTTCAATATAGTCAAAATCATAGTTCGCATACATTTATCCTTAACTATAACTCAATATTCACATATTATAATCTCAAACCAATAGTTATATAATTCATGATTAAAACATTATCATAATAACATTAACAACACTATACCACTTATAGTAACACATACATATTTATAACATCATTATATCAATACATACACGTCTTCATGATATCACAATCATATAATTGATTCAATACTATATTCATAGCACACAATCATCTAAGCCATTGCTCCAACAATGGTATCAACAAATCACTCAAGGCACAAGAGGATCATGGGAATCCCCAATCACCTCAATCCTATTCTCACATTCCCATATGATATGATCATCTTTTCCTCCCCATACCTGGTATGACGAAACGCACAGCTTAAGGGTAAGAGAAACATGGATTCGCTCTTGATTTCCTCCTCACAGTCCAGCGCTCGATCACGATCTACCCAACAAGAATAGGATTCACATGTTCAAGAAGTGTTCTTGATGAAGATCAACCAAAACAAGGATTTCTCTTTGGTGGTTTAAGAAAGAGATCAAAGGGATTTCATGAGAGATGAAGAGAGGCCGTTTTTCTGAGTCTAAGATAGAAAATAATAGGGTTTAGGTCGTGCTAAAAGGGTTTAAGAAGGAGTTAAGACGAAACGGGCTGAATTAAGGGTCCAAAACTCATTTCTGCAGAAAAACGCAATAATAATCAATTATGATAATCGATTATGACTGTTCTGACTCGACAATCAGCGTTCTCGAATACCCATAATCGATTATGGGTAACCAATAATCGATTATGGTTGTTCTGGAACTAATAATCGATTATGGCTACTCTGAATTGTAGATAATTCTCTAAATTTTCCAACGCATCCAAGATCGCCTCAATTAGACATCTAGAACTCAAGATACGTCCAAAACCGTAAACTGGTTTTGTGACCCTTTCTAAAGATTAAACTACCCAAAACATACACTTAAACACCCAATATGGAACTAAGGACATAGATCATCATATGAAAACATATATAAATACATTGATACACATATAAACGAAAATTGGGGTGTTACAATAATGATATAATCAAGTACAGAATAAAATCTCAATATGCATACACGTATGAGCACCAAGGGTCATGTAATGAAATGGACACGACACATGCCATATGTAACAAGGGTAAGACTTAAACCCCTACTCCATGGAGCTAAAAAATCGTAGAAGAGAGATAATGGAAGTACATGTTCCGTATACGCCAGCCAACGGCTAATGCTACAACTTTTGTAATGCGCGTGTATCTAGCTTTTATGGAAACACTCTACACCAATCATGAAAAGTACGACATCTATTTGAGGATATCGGTGCATTGCTTGGATTCGTCACGACCCAGAAAAGCTACCAATTGGTCACATGTAAGCCCCTCCAACCCCGGTACCTCCAAGGTCAAACCGATTGTCTCCGTGAGATTCGCACCCGCATCAAGGTGTAAGCTCAAAACCTAGGCTCAAGGTCTTACCGATTTATGCAAAACAATGTCAATGCTTACACAAAGCATATGTGATAAAAGAATGTCTATCCACGATAAACTCATGATTCCTTATGAATCCTTTCATTATAAGCTTTACATGCTTTAAGTGTTTTAAAAATTTTATCCACTGGATAAATCTCGTGATTCCTCCGGGATCGAGTTATCACAAGACTATACAGTTAAGCGACATCCTCGGGTTCGACTCACCGGCCCGTCATCGAGCTATCATTCCAAACCAAAATGTTTCATGTTTATGTTTGTGTCTCATGAATATTTATCAAGTCCTAGATGTTTTATGAATAAAGGATTGAGAATCCTCTAGTTAAGTTTTAGATCTTTTCTAAGTTATAGGTTACTTGTCTTTTAAGTAATGAAATATGTATTGATTTACTTAAGTCTTATGGATCAATTGATGAATAAATCATCAATGGTATAGCATATGGTCTTGTTGTTGGAACCAAAGCGATTATGGTTTATAAACCCTCAAAGTTTTGATGTTAACAAAAGGATTAAATTAGATGAACAAAGAGTTTTGATGTCTAATGTATCTGTTTCTAAGTACGTAGGAATAAAAAGTCCAAATACTTGTTTAAGATCAAAAGTCTATCGTAAACTTAATATACGATGAATGGACTCAGACTCTGGACTGGGATCTTAACGTACTAAGTGTCCAGCGTGCTTCCAACACTTCGGTCTTATCGCGTGTTTAAAAGTTGTTTACGTCCAATGGTTTCAATACTATTTCTTTTGTTGGACTATCTAATCGAAGCGCGAAAAGTTAAAAGAAATATTCAAATATTGTTTTTCATACAAAAGCACCTCCAAACATAGTATCATCGAACGAATAAGCGCTTATCTGTTCCTGACACAAAAGTCTAATTCAACTAACTTGACTCTATTAAAGAAGGAAAGACAAAAGGTAGTTTTCAGTTACAAGCGAAAATGTCAGTTCTACTTTCAGTTGTCTGATAACCAACATTGCTTTTCGAAAGCTAAAGAACAAGTTATCAAATCAAACATGTCCCAACGAGATTATGCATTAAATGCTCGGCGACTCTCTTTTATCATCGTTGAAGAGAACAACATTGGAGTGTTGAAGATCTATAAATACTGAAGACTTTGAAGAAAATAGTAGAGAACATATGTGATCAAGCCATAAACAAATTCATTCAAAGCTCTCAAGTCTTTTATACTTTCTCTGAACTAGAAATCTTTCATATTTACTCTCTGTATAGAGTTTTTAGAGTTGTGGTCATATTTCAAATCCTCACACTTAGTAAGTTAATCTTTTGATTTCAAACTCTTTTTTGAAACAAACTGAGTTAAGACTGAAGAGGCTTGTCTGTAAAAAAATACTTGAGTAACCTGAAGAGGTTTAGAATACTGGTTACCTGAAGAGGTTGAGAATACTTGTAAGTTGCTAAGAGTTTTAGTGGATAAAACCTACACTTAGAAGGGACTGGACGTAACTCTAGAATTTAAAGTGAACCAGGATAATATTGTTATATGCTTTGTCATCCCTTATGCTTGCATTTATTTTGTTTATAACTAACTTTGGGGATTGCAATTGGTTATACTAAACTGTGTTAAAATCAATGCTTTTATTTTGCGTCCATCATCTTGCGCTAAAGAACGCTCCGCGTCCAACAACTGCTTTCTCTTCTCTAAGCCTTGCTTATCTAAAACTGTTTTGCAAAAAGTTTTTTAAAAATTTAAGAAACACAAGTCAACCTCTCTTCTTGTGTTTCAACAACTTACTTCACTTGTTTAAGTTTCACCATCTCCTAGACTTTCTTATCTCTTTCTTTTTCTCTAAGTTAATTATCTAACTTCGGTTTTTGATATAGAAAGCTTTATAGGTTGAGTTGAAAACTCTTGATTCAAGACTTATTAAAATAAAACTTTTCTAATTAAAAACTCTTTTGATTTGTAAGAACTTAGGCACTTGGTCAAAAGCTAAGTACCTTAACCAATTTGAAAATATTTTCCTCTTGAAAAAGTTAGTAAAAACCGTGACTACACTTGGTTTAACAATATGGTTTTGCTTGATTTTGAACTATGATTCTAAGTGAATCAAAACTTCATTTTAATGTTCTAAGTTTTGTTTTTGAAAATCAAATATTACTTTGATTTTAAATCATAGGGACCTAATGCCCTTAAGTGGTTTTCAAAGGGATTTTGCTTCTTGAAAATACTTATACCATTTATTTTTAAAACACTAATTGGTTTAGTTAATTGATTAATGAAAATCAAAACACATTTTTGTCCTTTCTAAAACACTATGGACGAAACCCTAAGATGATTTTTGGATCAAAATCATTTCTTATTTTGTTTTTGCTTGTTGTTCATTAAATCAATTATTAGTTCCAAAATCATTTAAGTTTCAAAAATCAAAGTTCATGTTCATATTTTTCAAGCTTTGGCTGAATTGCTCATCAAGGTAAATGTGAAGATTTTGCTTCACCAACATGTCATGTAATAGCTTAAAACAATCATATAATCATGATAAACACAAATCACAAGCTATTTAACATAACCAAACACAAAAATCTTCACTTTGACCTAATGATCAAAGTACGGTTTTCAACAAGTAAGAAACTAGTTTTTCAACGAAGCGTACACATCAATGAATGAACACATAACCATCACAAAATAAATATTATAGCCATGTTCACTTAGAGACTGATAACTCTTGTTATGAAGAGTTATTTATACCTTTTTGGCTTGTGTTTTTGTGGTCTTTGAGTACTTTGGAGTTTATGTTTTTAGTATTTTAGTGTGATTTTGTGTAAAGTGTGTTTTGTAAGAATCTTTTGTTAGTTTTAATGTTTTGGTGTCGTTTAGAACTGTTTTTGGATAGTTAATTGAGAGTTTCTGTGCAGGGCAGTTTTTGGAGAATCAGGTGCTGAACTGGAGACGTTGCTCAGGGATTTGCTATAGCAATTGTAGCTGAAGCTGACGGTGCACAGGGACAAAGGCTCAAAACATTCTCTTACACATTGAGTGGTCCCTAACTGATGAGGACAATGTCCTACACGTGGGGCTGGTGTTTGGTGCATTAAAGTCAGGGAGCTGGGCCAAGGACACTTGTCCTAATCAGTTTATAGCCCAAAAAGGATGAGAGAGGAAAGGGCCTTGAGACAGGCTGGAAAAAGAACCCTAAAAAGGGGACAAGAGGCGAGAGAAAGAGTAGAGGAAAATCTTCCCTACTGGAGCAAGGACAGAGCTGCGCCCCTTTCTCTCTCTCTCCTCTCTTGTAATGGCTTCTTCTTCCATTTCTTATTTGTCTCTTTGTTTCTGTAAGCTCAATATGAGCTAAACCTTTTGTAGCTATGGGATGTTGAACTTGTAATGGATTTCTAGTGAATGTTATGTTATGCTTTGCTATTGCATTTTCTATAAATCTGATTTGGTTGTGTTTTAATTGAGCTTGATCACCTTAGTTAAAACTTGAGCTCACGGATGCTTGGAAAAGCTAAGTGTAGCAGAACTGTTTTATAGATAAGAGTAAAATCATTAATTGGAAAATTATGATGAAGAATGAATTAGGAATGAACATTCTAACTCTTAGGCTAGCTGGAACGAGCTTAAGTGAGGCGTGAATGTAACTAATATGGACCTAGGGATAGAAGACGTTTAGTGAAGTTCATCTCAGACTGTTGGAAAACAAACTTTCATTTCCTGGAGCCAAATTGACGTAGCATTGCAAACGCATAACTGAACTAGACTGAAGTTGCAAGGGATACTTCCCCGTAGCTGTTTTACCCATTCTGTTATCAAACCCGTTTCTATTGCTCTAGCATTTGTTCTTACCGAAACTGTCCTGGATACACACACACAAATTATCTGTTACTCTTTGTTAATCTTGATTAATAGAACCATTAATACAGAAACTTGTACTTGAATCACCATATAATCCTCGTGGGAACGATCTCTCTTACACTTTATTACTTGTTAAACGATTGTGTATACTTGCACAAGCTCATCAACCATTTTTATAGCAACAAGTTTTTGGCGCCGTTGCCGGGGATTTGTAATGGTGTTTAATTAACAAGTTTTAAATTGATAGTTCTATTAGTTGAGACTACTGATCTGTGGAGTGTTTTGCTGTAGCAACAGGTACTTTACTCTGTATGCGTAGGCATAGCGCTCCAGAGTTCCAACTAGACCCAGAAATTTAAAGAACATTCAGAAGGTTGAACAGGCAGAACCAGGGCTTAGTCGAGTTGGGGCGATCGGTTCCTGATACCCCTGACTACTCTTCCGCTGCCACTAGTTCTAACAACTCTGAAATGGGTGATGAAACTAATAGCATGGCGTTAGCCAATGATAGAACCAGTTCTATCAGAGGTTATGCCCTGTTTGATCCGGCAACAATGAACACAGGCATAGTGGTGCCCGAAATAACAGCTGGGCATTTTGAGTTCAAGCCGGTTATGTTCCAGATGCTGCAAGCAATTGGGCAGTACAGTGGTGCTGCAACCGAGGACCCTCATTTGCACCTGAAGCAGTTCCTAACTGTGGCCAATAATTTCAGAAATCCAGGAGTCACTGACGATTCCTTCAGATTAAGACTGTTCCCATTTTCTTTGGCTGGCAAGGCTAAGAATTGGCTAAATTCTATGGAACCCAATTCTGTTAATACATGGAATAGGATGGCTGAGAAGTTTTTGACCAAATTCTTTCCTCCCATGAAGAATGCGAAGCTGAGAAATGATATAACCTCCTTCAAGCAACTTGATGATGAACCTTTATATGAAGCATGGGAGAGATTTAAGGAGCTTTTAAAGAGATGCCCCCATCACAGCATTCCAATATGCATTCAGATGGAGCACTTCTACAATGGAGTGTTGCCATCTGCAAGAATGATGCTTGATGCCTCTGCAGGAGGCACTCTTCTTAACAAGTCCTATAATGAAGCATATGAATTGATTGAAAGTATTGCTGCTAACAGTTATCAGTGGCCTACTGCTAGGCTGACCTCTGGAAAAAGCACAACTGCTGCAGGAATGCATGAAGTGAGTGGCGTTACAGCACTTACTGCTCAGTTGGCTTCCTTAACTAACATGGTGAAAAACCTAGCGATTACAAACAGGAATAACCAGACATCTCAAGCAGCTGTAACTGAAGCAGTGGTAAATGAACAACAGGTGCACCAAGCTGAAACTGTTTCTTGTGTGTATTGTGGAGGAGAACATTTGTTTGAAGACTGTTTCAGCAATCCAGCATCTGCTAATTATGTTAGCTACAGGGACAAGCAAGGGAGATAAACCCTATTTCAATACCTATAATCCAGGGAACAGGCAACCTCAAAGTTTTTCATGGAATAACAATGCTAACGCTCCGCCATGGAACTCAAACTTTCCTGCCCGGTCCACAACTGCTCCCTCTGGATTCACAAGTCAGCAACCAAGGCCACAACAGCAAGCACAACCGGCAGTTCAAGAAATGTCCCTGGAAGCTGTCTTAAAAGCATTCATGTCAGAAACTAAGGCACAGTTCCAGAATCAAGGAGTATCCATGAGGAACCTTGAGAATCAAGTAGGCCAGCTGGCCAATGCACTGAACAACAGACCCAGTGGATCTCTGCCATCTTCTACTGAAACTCCTTCATCCTCAAGCCCTCTTGGTTAGGAGCACTGCAAGGCAATACAATTGAGAAGTGGAACTGAATTACCAGCCATGGTAGAGAAAAAGAGCAAGGTGCAAATTGGAGACACTGAGACTATTCCAACAACAGGTGAAATTGTTGAGAAAACAACTGAGAGAACTGCTAGGAAGCCTGAGGATGTTCCAGAAGCTGAACCCTTGCCTAAATTTAGTCCAGAAAGACCACCCCCCTTTTCCTCAAAGGTTGAGGAAAGTACAACAAGACAAGCAGTTTAGCAAGTTCATGGAGATTCTAAAGCAGTTGCACATCAATATACCTTTGGTTGAAGCTTTGCAGCAGATGCCTAACTATACCAAGTTCATGAAAGATGTGTTAACAAAGAGGAGAAGGCTGGGGGAGTTTGAAACAGTTGCCATGACAAAGGAATGCAGCTTGATGCTCTAAGCCAAAGTACCTCCCAAGTTGAAAGACCCGGGAAGTTTCACCATTCCCTGTTCTATTAGAGATACCTACTGTGGCAGAGCACTGTGTGATTTAGGTGCTAGCATCAACTTAATGCCTATGTCGATTTTTAAACAATTGGACATTGGGGATGCCAGGCCAACCACTGTGACACTTCAACTAGCAGACAGATCTATTGCATATCCAGAAGGAAAGATCGATGATGTACTGATAAAAGTAGATAAGTTTGTGTTCCCGGTGGACTTTATTATTTTAGACTGTGAAGCAGATAGGGAAGTTCCTATTATTCTGGGTAGGCCCTTCCTTGCTACAGGAAGAACTCTCATTGACGTACAAAAGGGAGAGTTGACCATGAGGGTTAATGATCAACATGTGACTTTCAATGTGTTCAATGCCTTAAGGTATCCTGAAGAAGGAGCAGAAGAATGTTCGTTTGTGCAGTCATTCGATGATTTGTTGCAACGACAGTTCGTGATAGGAAGAACAGAATTGAGTGATGATGAGTATGAATCAGGTACTGATGATCCCTTGTTGGAAGAACTTTCTGAAATAAAGGATTGCACTGCAAGGCAACCTATGTGGGCTAGAAAATTTGAATCATTGGAAGTCACTGATGAGACTTTCAAGGACAACATACCTTCAGTTGTGAAGCCACCTGTTTTGGAGCTGAAACAGCTCCCAGCTCATTTGAAATATGTTTATTTGGGAGCTATGGAAACCTTGCCTGTGATTATTTCCTCCTTCCTAACTACTAATCAAGAGAACAGTTTGATAGAAACCTTGAGACGACACAAGAAAGCAATCGGTTGGCAAATGGCAGATATCAAAGGCATTAGTCCTACTGTGTGTATGCATCGAATATTGCTAGAGTCTGAAGCCAAGAATAGTATAGAAAGCCAGAGGAGACTGAATCCTATAATGAAGGAGGTGGTAAAGAAGGAGATCATCAAATGGCTGGATGCAGGGATTATATTCCCATCTCTGACAGTGTGTGGGTAAGTCCAATCCAGTGTGTACCAAAGAAAGGGGGAATAACAGTTGTGGCTAACAAGAAAAATGAACTAATCCCCACCAGAACAGTCACAGGATGGAGGATTTGCATGGATTATAGAAAATTGAATAAATCCACCAGAAAAGATCACTTCCCCTTGCCCTTTATTGATCAAATGTTGGATAGACTTTCTGGGAAAGAGTTCTACTGCTTTTTGGACGGATACTCGGGTTACAATCAAATTGTTGTAGCACCCGAAGATCAAGAAAAAACTACCTTTACTTGTCCCTATGGCACTTTTGCCTTTCGAAGAATGCCTTTTGGCCTCTGCAATGCCCCAGCAACGTTCCAACGATGAATGATGGCTATTTTCTCGGATTTTATTGAAAAATCTATGGAAATTTTTATGGATGACTTCTAAGTGTTTGGAGAGTCATTCCAGGAATGCCTTGAAAATCTGGAACAGGTCTTGGCTCGTTGTGAGGAAACTAATTTGGTGCTAAACTGGGAAAAATGTCACTTTATGGTTCAGGAAGGAATTGTGTTGGGTCACAAGGTGTCTAAGAAGGGTATGGAGGTAGACAAAGCCAAGATAGAGGTCATTGAAAAGCTGCCACCACCTACCTCAGTTAAAGGAGTGAGAAGTTTCTTAGGACATGCTGGGTTCTATAGAAGATTCATTAAGGATTTCTCCAAAATCTCCAAGCCTTTATGCCAGTTGCTAGAGCATGATAGAATCTTTGATTTTGCTCCAACCTGTTTGGAAGCATTTGAAATCCTGAAGAAGGCCCTCATTACTGCACCGGTCATAACTGCTCCTGATTGGTCTATGCCATTTGAGTTGATGTGTGATGCTAGTGATTTCGCAGTGGGAGCAGTTCTGGGCCAAAGGAAGGATAAGGTGTTTCACTCTATATATTATGCCAGCAAAACATTGGTTGAAGCTCAATTGAACTATACCACTACAGAGAAAGAGTTGTTGGCTGTTGTGTTTGCCTTTGACAAGTTCAGACCCTACCTTGTTGGAACAAAGGTGATTGTCTATACTGATCATGCTGCCATCAAATACTTGATTGCCAAGAAAGATGCAAAGCCAAGACTGATTAGGTGGGTGCTCTTGCTGCAAGAGTTTGACTTGGAAATTAGGGATAAGAAGGGAGTTGAGAATCAGGTGGCCGACCATTTGTCAAGACTGTCTGAGGGGAATGAAGCCACAAAGAATTCTGAGATCAATGAACTGTTCCCTGATGAGCAGTTGCTGTCCATGGAAGATGCTGAAACACCATGGTACGCTGACCTGGTGAACTACCTGGTCAGTGGAATTCTCCCTACAGATTTCAGTCCACAACAAAGAAAACGGTTCTTCCATCAGGCAAAGCAGTTCTGCTGGGACGAGCCATACTTGTATAAGCACTGTGCTGACAATTTGCTTAGAAGGTGTGTAGCAGAGACAGAAGTCCCGGCTATTCTCTTACATTGTCATTCATCCCCATGTGGGGGACATTTTGGAGGAATGAGGACGGCTACCAAAGTCCTCCAGGCCGGATACTTTTGGCCTACATTATTTAAAGATGCCTACTGCTTTGCCAAGGGCTACGACAAATGCCAAAGGGTGGGAAATATTTCAGATAGACACGAGATGCCCCTCAATTCCATCCTGGAAGTAGAGTTGTTTGATGTGTGGGGCATAGACTTCATGGGTCCCTTTCCCCCTTCCTTTGGAAATTTATATATTCTGGTAGCTGTAGAATACGTGTCAAAATGGGTGGAAGCTGTAGCTCTCCCTACAAATGATGCTAGATCTGTTGTGAAGTTTGTTCAAAAGCATATTTTTACAAGATTTGGCACACCAAGGGCATTTATCAGTGATGAAGGTACACACTTCTGCAACAAGCTCTTTAATGGAGTCCTTACAAAATATGGGGTGAGACATAAAGTGGCTACATCATACCATCCGCAGACAAATGGGCAGGCAGAGCTGTCCAATAGGGAAATAAAAAGAATTTTGGAAAAAGTGGTGAATCCAACTAGAAAAGATTGGTCCCTGCACTTGGAAGATGCTCTTTGGGCATATAGGACTGCCTACAAAACCCCTTTAGGAATGTCACCCTATAGGTTGGTCTATGGAAAGGCATGCCATTTGCCCATTGAGCTGCAGCATAAAGCCTTCCAGGCAGTAAAAAAACTAAATCTGGAGCTAGCCCAGGCTGGGGCAGCTCGAATGCTGCAGCTCAATGAGCTTGAAGAACATAGGATGTTTTCGTATGAGGGGGCAGAACTCTACAAGGCTAAGACAAAAGCTTGGCATGATCGAAAGATCCAGAAGAGAGACTTTGCACCAGGAGAGCAAGTATTGCTCTTTAATTCCAGACTGAAGCTGTTTCCAGGAAAACTCAAATCTAGATGGTCTGGACCCTTCACAATAGTTCATGCCCGCTCTCATGGGGCTATGGAACTGCTTGACGCAGCCTCTGGTAGGACCTTCAAGGTAAACGGGCAAAGGGTCAAACATTACTGGGGTGAGCCATTTGCTAAGGCACTGGCCACCACAGTAATGGCTGATCCTTGAATGTTCAACATGCACTGAGTCAGGCTGAGGACTTATAAACCAAGCGCTACTGGGAGGTGCCCAGCCAATTTTCATTTTCCTTAATTTTAGATGTTATTTTGTTAGTGTTTTGTTTTTTTTTTGTTTTCGTTTTCTTTAGCACTAACTATGTTAGCAGAACACAAAGAAATTGGAGATGTGGCTGAAGGTGGTAAAACTGTCTCGGTGGTGCCATGATTGTATATTGGGTTGAAAAAGGTTGGGGGCCCATGTAGCTAATTCAGGATTGTGTTGGGTTTTGGGGGAAGAGGTCATGTCACGCTCAAACCAGGTGCAACACATCCGAAAAGGTTAGAGGGGAACCCTCAGGCCACTTATTCTCCCTGGGTATTCGCGCCTCTCCCTAGCCACACACTCCCAACCACCCGCATCACTCACCACACTCTCCCGTCAAATCTTTTCATAAAGCCCCCACCTTCTCCTTCCTTCCCACACGCAACCCACTGCCTTCACCACCCGAACCCTAACGCCTTCAGTCCTCCCCCAAATCTCTTCTGTTGCCCTACCTTCCTCTCTTCCCCTCATCTTCGCCTAACCATGCCTCGCCTCAAGCATACCGCTGTGAAGCAGAGCAAACCCACCGCAAGTGATGAATCTGAGGGGTATGAAGTGTTTGTTGACGCCGAAGCTGCAGCTCGGTACAGTAATGTTACTGCGCTCAGAAAACCTCATGCAGAGAAAGGTTTCGCCATCTCCTCCAAGGCTTCTTATGGCCTCCCTGCCGAAATTGCTGTAGTGATTGACCAGCACAAGTGGAAACGTTTTGCTGGCCACCCAACTGGGTTCTGCACATCTTTTGTTCGCGAGTTCTATGTGAACATTGGAGGTGCCGAACAAACCCACTCCATGGTCAGAGGGTGCAAGGTCAGTTTCTCTGCTAAGACCATCAACTTAAAGCTGAACTTGGCTGAAGGGGACGATGAGTACCAACCTTTACTGACACAGGCCACTGTAGAGCAACTAACTGCTATGAAGGATGCTGTGACGGTCCCAGGGACGCAATGGCTCCCAACTTCCGGAAACCAGCTGAAAGTAGCAAGGTCTGCGTTGCAGCCCTTTGCCAAGGTTTGGTATCACTTCCTTCGGCATAAGCTCTCCCCCACTGCGCACACGGAAACTGTTAAGAAGGAACGTTTGGTGCTCCTCTATTGCATAATGGAGGGAAGGAAAATAAATGTGGGGAGGTTGATTCAGCAGGAGATCTCCACTTGTGCCACGAGCACGAAAGGCCAATTGGTTTTCCCTTGCTTTATCACTGACCTATGCAAGCGATGTGGCGTCGAGCTTCGAAAATGGGAAGTGGAGGAGAGAAACATAGGAAGCATTGATATTGCCTTAATCAATCGATTCATCTCCAACTCAGCTAAAGCAAGCCAGGCCAAAGACAAAGAGCGGATTATGGAACCAGGGGAGCCCTCAAAGCAGCAGGACCGCTCTGCAGGGCTAGAACAAAAGGTGGAATCACTGACTCAACTGCTGCAGCAACTAATGCTACAGCAGCAGTTATATTGGCAATTTGCTCTGGATCAGTTTAAATGACAGCAACGGGTGCTGGAGCTTAACCAATGGAAGAAGGTGCACCCCATTCCACAGTTTCCACTAAATATTCTACCTGATCTGCATCACACCTCTGGGCAGCATAATAGTCCCAGTGCCACAGCAGTCCCGGATGACTCGGACTCTTCTGACTGGATGCCACCAGCTCCTTCACAACAGCACAAACCCACCACCACCACTGAAGCAATCAGCCGTAACAAGAGAAAGCGAAGTGCAAGCCCCTTGCCGGACTTGGGGGCTGCGACTGCAGCAGAGCCTGAAGAAACTGAGCCCGACGCAACAACAACCCTTACCCCCTCTCGCACTCCTAAGAAGAAAATTCCAGCCACCCTTCTTCGAGATTTGATCACCAAAGTAGCCACTGATTACCATGCCTCTGATGAGGATGAGGAGGACAATGTCCCTCTTGCCACAAGACAGCGTAGGCTGCCTGAACAACGTGCTATCAAGGGCAAGGGTCACCAGCCGTCTCCGGCGGAGAGTGAGGGGGCAGGGGGAAGTGCAGAGGATACAGTAGCCTCAGCTGCTGATGAAGAGAACCAAGAAGACTTGGTTTTTATGAAAGAAGTGGTGACTTCATCCCCCGCAAGCAAGAAAACGACCACTGCAACAGGGAGCAGGAAGAGCTCCCGCATCAGGAAATTGAGCAATTGAGCACATCACAGCCTGTTGCTGCAACATGTTGCAGCAACCCTATCAGGAGTTTCCTTCTTTCCCTTTTTGGTTATTTTTTTCTGGTTTGTGGTTTACGTTGTTGTTGCTGTTTTATTTTGTTCCCCTTATAGCATGCAGTTGCCATTTTTGTCAGCTTAACATCCTGTCTGTTTTCCTCCACCATGTGCTCCACCATCCCCATCCTGGGGTTTTGCTTAATGCAGCTTTTCTGTTTTAATATTTCACTAGTGCATCTCTATGGCAATTTTGGCTTCATTGTTGTCTTTCTAGCCTGTATGCTTGGATGTAATTGTTTGACACTCGCGGCACATGCTTTAGAATTTCTGATCTACCTTGTGAGCTTTTGGGCCAGAACATCTTTATCCTTCTTTCTCTGTGAATACCATTCTTATGCATCATTCTCTGATTTTGCCTTGCTGCTTTCATACGTGTACACATCTCTGCTGCACACACTTTTGCTAGAGGCACATTTTGTTTTGTTGAGCCTAGTATTGCCTAAATAGCCTACCCTTGGATACTCCCTTTGTGTGAACCCCTTTGAGCCTGCAAGCCCTTTGTTTCTACTGAACCCACATTACAAGCCATATCATGCAACACCACTGTCCTCCCTAGTTGGAGTGGCTGGTGTGCTTCCTGCGTTTCCATGCTGTACCATAAGTTTGGGGGTGCTCGCGGGCTAGCACAGTTTTAAGTTTGGGGGTGCCATGCAGTTGTTATGTGCCAGAATATCAGAAATTGAACTGTTGTTGGTAAAAAGCAACGGTTTGTTAAAAAAAAAAAAAAATAGCAGAGCAGTTGCAAGAAAAAAATGCTAAAATGTTGCAACAACTGCTCTAAGGGTACAAAGGAGGAAACCGAATTCAAAGAGGTAAACAAAATGAAAAAGATCAAAAAGTCCTCCCTGACTTGTGTGAGCTGGGCCATGAAAGAAATAGTTGTGAAGCAAAAAGAGGAAGCATACCTAAGCTCCATCTAGTGTAGCCACCTTCCCAGAACTGTTCCTACCTGAACCCAAGCCCCATTGCAACCAAATAAAGTCCTCTAGCAGTGTGCAACTTTGATTGTGAGTGGTGTGTTTAGAAGCTTGTCAAGGTCGTGTTTGAGTATGCATTTGAATGATGATTGAGAGCACCTATCTTAGCTTGAGAAGAGAGGAAGAATACACTGTTATGAGAGTTTAGTGCTGTAGCATGTTGCTGAGAGTGAAAACGAGGACAGCCATGAATGCTTGCTTGATTGAACTTCATGAATGTTGATGCATTGTCATGTATGCCTTATGAAGAAATTGGTTTTCAAAGAAGAAAGTTTTGTGTTTGAGCTAATTTGAGCACATGTGTCGAGGTTTAAAAAAAATAAATAAATAAAAAAATATTTTGCGTCTTTTCTTTTTAGTTTCTTTTGTTTCCATTACTTGAGGGCAAGCAATGATTCAAGTTTGGGGGTGTGATAACTCTTGTTATGAAGATTTATTTATACTTTTTTGGCTTGTGTTTTTGTGGTCTTTGAGTACTTTGGAGTTTATGTTTTTAGTATTTTAGTGTGATTTTGTGTAAAGTGTGTTTTGTAAGAATCTTTTGTTAGTTTTAATGTTTTGGTGTCGTTTAGAACTGTTTTTGGGTAGTTAATTGAGAGTTTCTGTGCAGGGCAGTTTTTGGAGAATCAGGTGCTGAACTGGAGACGTTGCTCTGGGATTTGCTATAGCAATTGTAGCTGAAGCTGACGGTGCACAGGGACAAAGGCTCAAAACATTCTCTTACACATTGAGTGGTCCTTAACTGATGAGGACAATGTCCTACACGTGGGGCTGGTGTTTGGTGCATTAAAGTCAGGGAGCTAGGCCAAGGACACTTGTCCTAATCAGTTTATAGCCCAAAAAGGATGAGAGAGGAAAGGGCCTTGAGACAGGCTGGAAAAAGAACCCTAAAAAGGGGACAAGAGGCGAGAGAAAGAGTAGAGGAAAATCTTCCCTTAGCAAGGACAGAGCTGCGCCCCTTTCTCTCTCTCTCCTCTCTTGTAATGGCTTCTTCTTCCATTTCTTATTTGTCTCTTTGTTTCTGTAAGCTCAATATGAGCTAAACCTTTTGTAGCTATGGGATGTTGAACTTGTAATGGATTTCTAGTGAATGTTATGTTATGCTTTGCTATTGCATTTTCTATAAATCTGATTTGGTTGTGTTTTAATTGAGCTTGATCACCTTAGTTAAAACTTGAGCTCACGGATGCTTGGAAAAGCTAAGTGTAGCAGAACTGTTTTATAGATAAGAGTAAAATCATTAATTGGAAAATTATGATGAAGAATGAATTAGGAATGAACATTCTAACTCTTAGGCTAGCTGGAACGAGCTTAAGTGAGGCGTGAATGTAACTAATATGGACCTAGGGATAGAAGACGTTTAGTGAAGTTCATCTCAGACTGTTGGAAAACAAACTTTCATTTCCTGGAGCCAAATTGACGTAGCATTGCAAACGCATAACTGAACTAGACTGAAGTTGCAAGGGATACTTCCCCGTAGCTGTTTTACCCATTCTGTTATCAAACCCGTTTCTATTGCTCTAGCATTTGTTCTTACCGAAACTGTCCTGGATACACACACACAAATTATCTGTTACTCTTTGTTAATCTTGATTAATAGAACCATTAATACAGAAACTTGTACTTGAATCACCATATAATCCTCGTGGGAACGATCTCTCTTACACTTTATTACTTGTTAAACGATTGTGTATACTTGCACAAGCTCATCAACCATTTTTATAGCAACAAGTTTTTGGCGCCGTTGCCGGGGATTTGTAATGGTGTTTAATTAACAAGTTTTAAATTGATAGTTCTATTAGTTGAGACTACTGATCTGTGGAGTGTTTTGCTATAGCAACAGGTACTTTACTCTGTATGCGTAGGCATAGCGCTCCAGAGTTCCAACTAGACCCAGAAATTTAAAGAACATTCAGAAGGTTGAACAGGCAGAACCAGGGCTTAGTCGAGTTGGGGCGATCGGTTCCTGATACCCCTGACTACTCTTCCGCTGCCACTAGTTCTAACAACTCTGAAATGGGTGATGAACCTAATAGCATGGCGTTAGCCAATGATAGAACCAGTTCTATCAGAGGTTATGCCCTGTTTGATCCGGCAACAATGAACACAGGCATAGTGGTGCCCGAAATAACAGCTGGGCATTTTGAGTTCAAGCCGGTTATGTTCCAGATGCTGCAAGCAATTGGGCAGTACAGTGGTGCTGCAACCGAGGACCCTCATTTGCACCTGAAGCAGTTCCTAACTGTGGCCAATAATTTCAGAAATCCAGGAGTCACTGACGATTCCTTCAGATTAAGACTGTTCCCATTTTCTTTGGCTGGCAAGGCTAAGAATTGGCTAAATTCTATGGAACCCAATTCTGTTAATACATGGAATAGGATGGCTGAGGAGTTTTTGACCAAATTCTTTCCTCCCATGAAGAATGCGAAGCTGAGAAATGATATAACCTCCTTCAAGCAACTTGATGATGAACCTTTATATGAAGCATGGGAGAGATTTAAGGAGCTTTTAAAGAGATGCCCCCATCACAGCATTCCAATATGCATTCAGATGGAGCACTTCTACAATGGAGTGTTGCCATCTGCAAGAATGATGCTTGATGCCTCTGCAGGAGGCACTCTTCTTAACAAGTCCTATAATGAAGCATATGAGTTGATTGAAAGTATTACTGCTAACAGTTATCAGTGGCCTACTGCTAGGCTGACCTCTGGAAAAAGCACAACTGCTGTCGGAATGCATGAAGTGAGTGGCGTTACAGCACTTACTGCTCAGTTGGCTTCCTTAACTAACATGGTGAAAAACCTAGCGATTACAAACAGGAATAACCAGACATCTCAAGCAGCTGTAACTGAAGCAGTGGTAAATGAACAACAGGTGCACCAAGCTGAAACTGTTTCTTGTGTGTATTGTGGAGGAGAACATTTGTTTGAAGACTGTTTCAGCAATCCAGCATCTGCTAATTATGTTAGCTACAGGGACAACAAGGGAGATAAACCCTATTTCAATACCTACAATCCAGGGAACAGGCAACCTCAAAGTTTTTCGTGGAATAACAATGCTAACGCTCCGCCATGGAACTCAAACTTTCCTGCCCGGTCCACAACTGCTCCCTCTGGATTCACAAGTCAGCAACCAAGGCCACAACAGCAAGCACAACCGGCAGTTCAAGAAATGTCCCTGGAAGCTGTCTTAAAAGCATTCATGTCAGAAACTAAGGCACAGTTCCAGAATCAAGGAGTATCCATGAGGAACCTTGAGAATCAAGTAGGCCAGCTGGCTAATGCACTGAACAACAGACCCAGTGGATCTCTGCCATCTTCTACTGAAACTCCTTCATCCTCAAGCCCTCTTGGTTAGGAGCACTGCAAGGCAATACAATTGGGAAGTGGAACTGAATTACCAGCCATGGTAGAGAAAAAGAGCAAGGTGCAAATTGGAGACACTGAGACTATTCCAACAACAGGTGAAATTGTTGAGAAAACAACTGAGAGAACTGCTAGGAAGCCTAAGGATGTTCCAGAAGCTGAACCCTTGCCTAAATTTAGTCCAGAAAGACCACCCCCCTTTTCCTCAAAGGTTGAGGAAAGTACAACAAGACAAGCAGTTTAGCAAGTTCATGGAGATTCTAAAGCAGTTGCACATCAATATACCTTTGGTTGAAGCTTTGCAGCAGATGCCTAACTATACCAAGTTCATGAAAGATGTGTTAACAAAGAGGAGAAGGCTGGGGGAGTTTGAAACAGTTGCCATGACAAAGGAATGCAGCTTGATGCTCTAAGCCAAAGTACCTCCCAAGTTGAAAGACCCGGGAAGTTTCACCATTCCCTGTTCTATTAGAGATACCTACTGTGGCAGAGCACTGTGTGATTTAGGTGCTAGCATCAACTTAATGCCTATGTCGATTTTTAAACAATTGGACATTGGGGATGCCAGGCCAACCACTGTGACACTTCAACTAGCAGACAGATCTATTGCATATCCAGAAGGAAAGATCGATGATGTACTGATAAAAGTAGATAAGTTTGTGTTCCCGGTGGACTTTATTATTTTAGACTGTGAAGCAGATAGGGAAGTTCCTATTATTCTGGGTAGGCCCTTCCTTGCTACAGGAAGAACTCTCATTGACGTACAAAAGGGAGAGTTGACCATGAGGGTTAATGATCAACATGTGACTTTCAATGTGTTCAATGCCTTAAGGTATCCTGAAGAAGGAGTAGAAGAATGTTCGTTTGTGCAGTCATTCGATGATTTGTTGCAACGACAGTTCCTGATAGGAAGAACAGAATTGAGTGATGATGAGTATGAATCAGGTACTGATGATCCCTTGTTGGAAGAACTTTCTGAAATAAAGGATTGCACTGCAAGGCAACCTATGTGGGCTAGAAAATTTGAATCATTGGAAGTTGCAACACCCTTTCCCGAGTGTCACATTCCCGAACATTTATAAGGCCGAAAATATTTATTAATGCGGAAAATACGAATTTTCTTTTTCTTTTCTTTTCATAAAGATGTAATGGGATTAGTAAAGGTAATAAATATTACTAATAAGTGAACTTAGGTTCACCATGCATCACTAGGACATACATACAGTATTATAATACAGAAAATAGAAAATAGAAAATAGAAAACAGAAAATAGAAACATCAACATTACTATATACAGACATAAGTCTAATGTATGACTGACATAAGAAATACAATAAGTACTAGGAGTCATAGCTCCCAAAAGGTACTATAAAAACTGACATAGTCTGGCCGACAACAAAACTAAAACAGAAAAAGAGTCCACCTCCGAACTCAAAAGGACTGCGGAACCGAACCATCGTCGCGTCTATCTGTTCAAGCATCAACAGCAAGTACCAGCAGAAAACATACAGATATGGGTGAGATTCCCGTTCATCAACACAACAAAACAGCAGTAGTAAAAACGGGACGACTCACCGGGTAACAGCGTACCCAACATGCTTACAAGGTTCTCAATATAAATCATGTTAAGCAGTTAACAACATAATAGCATGCTAAACATTTAACAGCATAATATAAGGCATCCTTAAACAATACAGCGATGTATAATAGTAAATGTAAACATCAATAGCCATGCAATGCAATGCAATGTATATGACTCAATGTCAATGTCACTGGGTACTACTTTGACCTCTACTCCATGGAGCTAACAAAACATTCGGAGAGAGTGAATGGGAGGACATGTTTCGGTTTCTGCTAGCCATGAGCAAGATGCTACAACATTCGTAACGTGCACGTATCTGGCTTTACGGTAACACTCTCGACCAAACATGAAAAGTACGGCATCTAGTAGAGGATATCAGTGTATTGCACGGATTCGCCACGACACAGAAGAATCACCAACTGGTCACATGTCAGCCCTTCCAACCCTGATACCTCCAAAAAGACCATTGAAGATCGTCACCGTAAGATTCGCACCTGCATCAAGGTGTAAGCTCAACTCCTAGGCTCAAGGCCTTACAACTATGCACATGAAATGCCAATGCTTACACAAAGCAGATGCGATAAAGAAATGTCTATCCATTGGATAGACCTCAAGGTTCACTAAGGTTCTCTTCCTTAGAAACTACACACATCTTTGTTTTATAAAACATTTATCCATCGGATAAAACAATTATCCATCGGATAAATATCTCGTGATTCCTTTGGAATGATCCAGACTGCTTTCAGAATCGCCGACTGTCCCCACAGACCAACACAAGTCTTTTCAGCGTGTTTTGTCCTCACTCATACGCTTTCTAGGAAACTTCCCAGAAGGTCACCCATCCCATAATTACTCTAAGTCAAGCACGCTTAACTATAAAGTACTTATGTTCTAAGCTCCCGAAAAGAAGATAAATCTTGTTGGTATGGGTAGTACCAATCAATTCTTATATGCCTTCCCTTAACTATACAGTCCCATACCTGCATAGTCTCAGGATTCCTTCCACTGTACAGTCCCATACCTGCACAGCCTCAGGATCTCTCTCATTCCGGTCATCACAAGATGGAAACAATTGAACAATTAACCTGGATCCGAATCATCGGTCCGTCATCGAACTATTGTTTCAAAACCCAAAACGTTACATGTTTGTGTTTATGTCTTATGAATTATGTCTCAAGTCCTAAGCATTATGAATAAGGATTGAGAATCCTCTTAGATAAGTCTTTAAGCCTTTCTAAGATATTAATCCCTTGTTTTTCAATTAAGAAAATAAGTGTGGATTCACTTAAGTCAAGTCATCAATGGTATAGTACATGGTCTTGTTCCACCACATACCATACTTAATTAACCCTTGTCTTCAACTCTAAGTTAATTACTTAACTTAGGTTTTTCACGCGTAAAACTTTACGATTGAGTTAGAAAACTCTTTTTGTAAACCAAACAACTTTTACAGTTGAAAACTCATTTGATTTAAAACAACATTTGAACTACTTACTTCATTTCTAGCATTTTCTGAAACATGAAATTCGCTTAGCGGATTTACATTCGCTTAGCGAAAATGAGGCAGTAATACCTCCTTTGGAACTCCTCTGGATCGCTCGGCGAAACATCCATTGCGTAGCGAAATGTATTGTATTCGCTTAGCGAATATGTATTCGCTTAGCGCAAGTACAGACGGTTACACCTCTTTGTAAACGCCTCTGGATCGCTCGGTGAAACATAATTCGTGTAGCGAAATTTCACTTTATTCGCTTAGCGAGTATAATTTCGCTTAGCGAAATGGAGGCGGTTATACCTCCTTTGGAGACTTCTCTGGATCGCTCAGCGAGACGTAATTCGCGTAGCGAAACTTGTTTGGTTAGCTTAGCGAATATGAATTCGCTTAGCGAGAGTGAGGCAGTGATGCCCAACTTAGACTTTCCCTGTTTTCGCGTAGCGAAAGTAAATTCGCTTAGCGAAAAGTTGCCTTAAAACAAGACATCAACCTTAGGGAACCATTTTGATTCTCTTCATGAAAACACTTCTTTTCTCATTTTGAGTCACTTGATTAGCTAGATGAACTAAGGATAAGGTATAAAACATGTTTCACTTTGGTGAAAGCACTTTGAGATTTAATTCCATTTAAAGTCACTTAGGGTTTTTCTTTGAAAAACACAAGTTATTGAAAACACTTTCTTTACATCAAAACTTGACTTGTCCAAGGACTATTCATATCCTTCCTTTCCTCAAGGTCATGGCTAATAGCCAAGTAGGAATCAATGTGAAGTTTTACTTCATCCACCAATCAAAGTATGGCTCACAACACTTACACAATCATGATAACCATAATACACATTACTACATCATAATCAAACATCCAAGTCCATCACACATTATGGTCCCATAATCAACAATAAAAGTCCATACTTGGTCTAGTGATCAAAGTAGGTTTTCCAACATACATGAAAATGGTTTTTCATTCAATCATCTCATCATCAACATATGCTAAAGCACACTACAACATACTAAAGCATAAACTCATCATGGCAATCTTGTTCTCCAAGAGAACTTAACAAAACTTAACACATAAAAGTGAACCCAAACTAAAGGGTTTCACCCACACATAAACTTAAACAACCATTCTCACTACCACCATCTTGGTGTGATGAGGTTCTTCTCCCCATACCTGTTGAAGAGCAGATTCCCGGATCAAAGTCGATTGATCGGTTTGTGAACCTTCTGATAATTGTCACCAACTACAAACAACCAAACAATCAAACATTAAACAACAATCAAACCAAACTCAACAATTCTCACAAAGAGGGTTTCGGCCATCCTAAAGAGAATAAAGCTAGGAATTGATCTTGGTTTTCCATTTCATGGATTCAAAGGCATTAGGAAAGCTAAGGATGAAATCAAGTGTTAGAAATCAAAAATTGATGAAAACACTATTCATCATCATCAAGAAGGGTTCGGCCCTAATGTGCTTTTTGAGCTATGATGAGAGTTGAATCATAAGCTCTTGGGTTTAGGTAGAGATTAATGATGTGAGTTCAAAGAACTTGGTCTTACCTCAAAAGGATTTTTCTACAATTTCCTATGGATTTTCAAAGTTTTGGATCTAAGAAATAATTTTCATGAAAATGAAGATTGATCTTGAAATAAAGAGATATTCAAGGAGCTAAGAGATCATAGAAGTGATCTTACCTTGAAATGAAGGAAGATTGCTCAAGGAATCAAGTGATTCTAACAAGAAACCAAGCTTTTTCAAGAACAACAATGGTGCTTCTTCAAGAGTAACTATGGTGTTCTTCTCTTTTTGAGAGGGCTGTGCGAAAATGAGAGTGTGAGGGGCTGAGTTCAGCCTTAAAACAAGTCACTTAAGGGCAAAAAGGTCATTTGCCAAAAGAGTAAAATTGTAAAAGTGCAAAAGACTAAGGTTAGGGGCATTTTGGTCATTTCGCGTCTAGATTTTCTCGATCGTCATGACGACTCTGGCATACTCTCCCAAGTGTCCTGGGATGTTGTGATATCAAGATTATCTGTTGGCGAGTCCCGGTAAATCCATATGTGGCTCCGTTCGTCACCCGATTGAGAATTCCGCCCGAACGAAGGTCAGGAAGTTATTTTTCTGAAATTTTTACGAAATTTAACCAAAACATAGATAATCAAATTCTAAGACTTACTGTCTCGTTCACGGGTCCATCTGAGGTCTTCTGAGCAGTAAAATCATACTGTCAGTGTAAAAACGCAGACCGGACTCCGTTTGAGTTTTTGACTCAAAACTTAATCGTAGCTTCCTACGATATCGTCGAGCATGACTATGGTCTCAGAATATTTTATTTCACTCTCTAAACCCTCCAATAAAATATAAACGTTAAAATATTGGAGAATTAGAAAACGTGAAAATCGGGGCGTTACATTCCTACCCCTCTTAAAAAAATTTCGTCCTCGAAATTCCGTGACTTAAAACTAAACCTACTCGGTCGCTGAAGATTAAGGAATGAAATTTTCAACAAAGGAAATTTTTCTTGGTCTTGGTCTCAAAAGAAAGTAAGAACGTATACAAAAGAATTTTACCAATCTGGAATGAATATAGGAATATCCAGTATGCAAAAAGACTCTTCAGTAGGTTCGTGAGTGTAAAAATGCATAGCTAATACATGTTTACATCCATGACTCTAATAAAGTTCCTTCTTTCATAAGAACCTTCCAATAAACTTGGGAATCAAAAGATAAACAGCCTGGCAAAAAAAATCAGACTGGATCAACTTCACCAAAAGTAAAAGTGATTAGACTAAGTTTCATCAAGAAACTTCCAGTATCAAGAAGTTGTTTATGTTATGTTATAACTCAAGAAATAGTAATAACAAAACTTTCAGTGAAGTAATACGAAAATGTCCAGACCAATGGACACCATATTACCAATTCACTCAATTGTCTAATACATTGAGGAATACGTAGGAGTGTGAACACAAATGTTCCCTTGAGATCAGGCAGCACTAACACAGGTGAAGTAATCAACCTTCTCTCTAATCCTTGCAAACTTTCCTCACAGGCTTCAGTCCATTCAAACGCTTCATCCTTCCTTTGAAATCACATGACCCAAAAACTTTACTTCGTCGAGCCAAAACTCACACTTGGACAACTTTGCATACAGCTGTTTCTCCTTCAGAACCTGAAGAATCACACTAAGGTATTCAACATGTACTTCCTGGTTTCGCGAATAGATGAGTATGTCGTCTATGAAAGAACGACAAACTTATCTAGGTATGGACGAAAGATCCTATTCATATAATCCATGAATATAGAGGAGTATTCGTCATACAAAACGGCATCACAAGATACTCGTAGTGCCCATAGCGTGTTCGAAACGCTGTCTTCGGTATATCTTCTGTCTTCACACGAATCTGGTGATAACCCGATCACAAATCAATCTCGGAGAAAACTACCGCTCTCCTCAACTGATCCATCAAGTCATTTATTCCCAGAAGATGATACTTGTTCTGAATGGTAACTTTGTTCAACTGGCGCTAATCCACACATAAGCAAGATGTTTCGTCTTTCTTTCTCACCAACAGCACAGGCGTTCCCTACGGTGACACACTGGGTCTAACAAACTGTATTTTCCCTATAAGTCCACCAACTGTTCCTTCAAGGTTTCCAACTCAGCAGGTGCCATATGATAAGGTGCCATAGATGCTAGTCCTGTTCCTGGCACAAGATCGATCACAACTCGATGTCTCGAACTGGCGGTACACCTGGTACGTCTTCAGGAAAGACTTCCGGAAACTCGTTAGTAACATGTATTCATTTTGCTCCTCCTCCTCTCAAAGAAACGTTTCCTTGGTTGGCAATCCAAATCCAGAATTATCCGAATCAGAGAAAACTAAGGTTTTGTTAGCACCGTCTAATAGGATATAGTTACAAGATAACCAATCCATCCTTATGATCACATCCATTTGCGGAAGAGGCAAACAGATCAAATCAATCAAAAATGTTCTATCCATGACGGAAAATAGAATACTTCAAACAGACTTTCGCAGTTATAACGGGCTTTGCAGAAAGTGCAAGAATTACCAAATCTAAGGGTAAGGAAAGATACAGATAAGGTTCTACCTTCCACGACGATCTGACTGTGAATCAAATCTTCCCTTTGAGAAGTCTCAGCATCATCCCCAGTATAAACTCCACTCATTGCCTTAGGCTTCGCTGCTTGCACATCGTTGACAGAATGTCTAGCTTTTGATTGCACACAGTTGCGAGAAGTATGTCCTGGCTTCCCACACTTGAAGCATATGATCCCCTTGATCGAGCATCCTCTGGTTACATGATTGTTCTTGCCACACTTCATGCACTTCTTTGGGGCGCTTCCAGATTGACTAATACTCCCACTGCTTCCCCCTACAGAACGTTGTTGTTGACCTTGCTGTTTCGAATACGGTTTCCATCGAGATCTATCATCACGACCATTGGTGCCTTTATGGAACCTAGTCGGTCCAGAGTGACGTTGCCTTCCTCCATGAGTCTTCATCAGATCTTCGACTACGAAGCATTCATCTACCAAAACCGAGAACTCTTTGACCTTAAGAGGTTGCACCTCTCCTCGAATCTCGTCCCTTAAACCTTCTTCGAACTTTGTGCACTTCCACTCCTCATCGGGATGAAGATAGAAATACCTCGAAGACTTCAGCAGGAACTCAAAATGATCAGCATATCTTTGACAGACATTCCTCCTTGACGTAGCTGCAGGAACTCCATGTCTTTCAACTAGTCGGAAAAGCACTCGTTCTGAAGAACTCTGCTAGCGACAACTTACAAGAAAGCAAAAACATTACTCTCCTACCCAATACCATTCCCTTTCAGAAACAATAATGCAGAGAGTAACAAACAATCGTTGTCTTCTTCACAAGAAACACAACACAGTAAACAAACAATACAAAAGGATAGACCGAAGTCATCATCCTCTCCAAGACAGAGAAAACAATTGTTTTCTCTCAGAAACAACTGTACAGAAAGACAATCAGAGAAAACACAACACAAACAAGACAGACCATAACCTACAAACCCCAAAAAGACTCGGCCAGCTCTGATACCAAATAATGCAACACCCTTTCCCGAGTGTCACATTCCCGAACATTTATAAGGCCGAAAATATTTATTAATGCGGAAAATACGAATTTTCTTTTTCTTTTCTTTTCATAAAGATGTAATGGGATTAGTAAAGGTAATAAATATTACTAATAAGTGAACTTAGGTTCACCATGCATCACTAGGACATACATACAGTATTATAATACAGAAAACAGAAAACAGAAAACAGAAAATAGAAACATCAACATTACTATATACAGACATAAGTCTAATGTATGACTGACATAAGAAATACAATAAGTACTAGGAGTCATAGCTCCCAAAAGGTACTACAAAAACTGACATAGTCTGGCCGACAACAAAACTAAAACAGAAAAAGAGTCCACCTCCGAACTCAAAAGGACTGCGGAACCGAACCATCGTCGCGTCCATCTGTTCAAGCATCAACAGCAAGTACCAGCAGAAAACATACAGATATGGGTGAGATTCTCGTTCATCAACACAACAAAACAGCAGTAGTAAAAACGGGACGACTCACCGGGTAACAGCGTACCCAACATGCTTACAAGGTTCTCAATATAAATCATGTTAAGCAGTTAACAACATAATAGCATGCTAAACATTTAACAGCATAATATAAGGCATCCTTAAACAATACAGCGATGTATAATAGTAAATGTAAACATCAATAGCCATGCAATGCAATGCAATGTATATGACTCAATGTCAATGTCACTGGGTACTACTCTGACCCCTACTCCATGGAGCTAACAAAACATTCGGAGAGAGTGAATGGGAGGACATGTTCCGGTTTCTGCCAGCCATGAGCAAGATGCTACAACATTCGTAACGTGCACGTATCTGGCTTTACGGTAACACTCTCGACCAAACATGAAAAGTACGGCATCTAGTAGAGGATATCAGTGTATTGCACGGATTCTCCACGACACAGAAGAATCACCAACTGGTCACATGTCAGCCCTTCCAACCCTGAAACCTCCAAAAAGACCATTGAAGATCGTCACCGTAAGATTCGCACCCGCATCAAGGTGTAAGCTCAACTCCTAGGCTCAAGGCCTTACAACTATGCACATGAAATGCCAATGCTTACACAAAGCAGATGCGATAAAGCAATGTCTATCCATTGGATAGACCTCAAGGTTCACTAAGGTTCTCTTCCTTAGAAACTACACACATCTTTGTTTTATAAAACATTTATCCATCGGATAAAACAATTATCCATCGGATAAATATCTCGTGATTCCTTTGGAATGATCCAGACTGCTTTCAGAATCGCCGACTGTCCCCACAGACCAACACAAGTCTTTTCAGCGTGTTTTGTCCTCACTCACAGGCTTTTTAGGAAACTTCCCAGAAGGTCACCCATCCCATAATTACTCTAAGTCAAGCACGCTTAACTATAAAGTACTTATGTTCTAAGCTCCCGAAAAGAAGATAAATCTTGTTGGTATGGGTAGTACCAATCAATTCTTATATGCCTTCCCTTAACTATACAGTCCCATACCTGCATAGTCTCAGGATTCCTTCCACTGTACAGTCCCATACCTGCACAGCCTCAGGATCTCTCTCATTCCGGTCATCACAAGACGGAAACAATTGAACGATTAACCTGGATCCGAATCATCGGTCCGTCATCGAACTATTGTTTCAAAACCCAAAACGTTACATGTTTGTGTTTATGTCTTATGAATTATGTCTCAAGTCCTAAGCATTATGAATAAGGATTGAGAATCCTCTTAGATAAGTCTTTAAGCCTTTCTAAGATATTAATCCCTTGTTTTTCAATTAAGAAAATAAGTGTGGATTCACTTAAGTCTTATGAAGTCATTGATGGACTAAGTCAAGTCATCAATGGTATAGTACATGGTCTTGTTCCACCACATACCATACTTAATTAACCCTTGTCTTCAACTCTAAGTTAATTACTTAACTTAGGTTTTTCACGCGTAAAACTTTACGATTGAGTTAGAAAACTCTTTTTGTAAACCAAACAACTTTTACAGTTGAAAACTCATTTGATTTAAAACAACATTTGAACTACTTACTTCATTTCTAGCATTTTCTGAAACATTAAATTCGCTTAGTGGATTTACATTCGCTTAGTGAAAATGAGGCAGTAATACCTCCTTTGGAACTCCTCTGGATCGCTCGGTGAAACATCCATCGCATAGCGAAATGTATTGTATTCGCTTAGCGAATATGTATTCGCTTAGCGCAAGTACAGACGGTTACACCTCTTTGTAAACGCCTCTGGATCGCTCGGCGAAACATAATTCGTGTAGCGAAATTTCACTTTATTCGCTTAGCGAGTATAATTTCGCTTAGCGAAATGGAGGCGGTTATACCTCCTTTGGAGACTTCTCTGGATCGCTCAGCGAGACGTAATTCGCGTAGCGAAACTTGTTTGGTTAGCTTAGCGAATATGAATTCGCTTAGCGAAAGTGAGGCAGTGATGCCCAACTTAGACTTTCCCTGTTTTCGCGTAGCGAAAGTAAATTCGCTTAGCGAAAAGTTACCTTAAAACAAGACATCAACCTTAGGGAACCATTTTGATTCTGTTCATGAAAACACTTCTTTTCTCATTTTGAGTCACTTGATTAGCTAGATGAACTAAGGATAAGGTATAAAACATGTTTCACTTTGGTGAAAGCACTTTGAGATTTAATTCCATTTAAAGTCACTTAGGGTTTTTCTTTGAAAAACACAAGTTATTGAAAACACTTTCTTTACATCAAAACTTGACTTGTCCAAGAACTATTCATATCCTTCCTTTCCTCAAGGTCATGGCTAATAGCCAACTAGGAATCAATTTGAAGTTTTAATTCATCCACCAATCAAAGTATGGCTCACAACACTTACACAATCATGATAACCATAATACACATTACTACATCATAATCAAACATCCAAGTCCATCACACATTATGGTCCCATAATCAACAATAAAAGTTCATACTTGGTCTAGTGATCAAAGTAGGTTTTCCAACATACATGAAAATGGTTTTTCATTCAATCATCTCATCATCAACATATGCTAAAGCACACTACAACATACTAAAGCATAAACTCATCATGGCAATCTTGTTCTCCAAGAGAACTTAACAAAACTTAACACATAAAAGTGAACCCAAACTAAAGGGTTTCACCCACACATTAACTTAAACAACCATTCTCACTACCACCATCTTGGTGTGATGAGGTTCTTCTCCCCATACCTGTTGAAGAGTAGATTCCCGGATCAAAGTCGGTTGATCGGTTTGTGAACCTTCTGATAATTGTCACCAACTACAAACAACCAAACAATCAAACATTAAACAACCATCAAACCAAACTCAACAATTCTCACAAAGAGGGTTTCGGCCATCCTAAAGAGAATAAAGCTAGGAATTGATCTTGGTTTTCCATTTCATGGATTCAAAGGCATTAGGAAAGCTAAGGATGAAATCAAGTGTTAGAAATCAAAAATTGATGAAAACACTATTCATCATCATCAAGAAGGGTTCGGCCCTAATGTGCTTTTTGAGCTATGATGAGAGTTGAATCATAAGCTCTTGGGTTTAGGTAGAGATTAATGATGTGAGTTCAAAGAACTTGGTCTTACCTCAAAAGGATTTTTCTACAATTTCCTATGGATTTTCAAAGTTTTGGATCTAAGAAATAATTTTCATGAAAATGAAGATTGATCTTGAAATAAAGAGATATTCAAGGAGCTAAGAGATCATAGAAGTGATCTTACCTTGAAATGAAGGAAGATTGCTCAAGGAATCAAGTGATTCTAACAAGAAACCAAGCTTTTTCAAGAACAACAATGGTGCTTCTTCAAGAGTAACTATGGTGTTCTTCTCTTTTTGAGAGGGCTGTGCGAAAATGAGAGTGTGAGGGGCTGAGTTCAGCCTTAAAACAAGTCACTTAAGGGCAAAAAGGTCATTTGCCAAAAGGGTAAAATTGTAAAAGTGCAAAAGACTAAGGTTAGGGGCATTTTGGTCATTTCGCGTCTAGATTTTCTCGATCGTCATGACGACTCTGGCATACTCTCCCAAGTGTCCTGGGATGTTGTGATATCAAGATTATCTGTTGGCGAGTCCCGGTAAATCCATATGTGGCTCCGTTCGTCACCCGATTGAGAATTCCGCCCGAACGAAGGTCAGGAAGTTATTTTTCTGAAATTTTTACGAAATTTAACCAAAACGTAGATAATCAAATTCTAAGACTTACTGCCTCGTTCACGGGTCCATCTGAGGTCTTCTGAGCAGTAAAATCATACTGTCAATGTAAAAACGCAGACTGGACTCCGTTTGAGTTTTTGACTCAAAACTTAATCGTAGCTTCCTACGATATCGTCGAGCATGACTATGGTCTCGGAATATTTTATTTCACTCTCTAAACCCTCCAATAAAATATAAACGTTAAAATACTGGAGAATTAGAAAACGTGAAAATCGGGGCGTTACAGAAGTCACTGATGAGACTTTCAAGGACAACATACCTTCAGTTGTGAAGCCACCTGTTTTGGAGCTGAAACAACTCCCAGCTCATTTGAAATATGTTTATTTGGGAGCTATGGAAACCTTGCATGTGATTATTTCCTCCTTCCTAACTACTAATCAAGAGAACAGTTTGATAGAAACCTTGAGACGACACAAGAAAGCAATCGGTTGGCAAATGGCAGATATCAAAGGCATTAGTCCTACTGTGTGTATGCATCGAATATTGCAAGAGTCTGAAGCCAAGAATAGTATAGAGAGCCAGAGGAGACTGAATCCTATAATGAAGGAGGTGGTAAAGAAGGAGATCATCAAATGGCTGGATGCAGGGATTATATATCCCATCTCTGACAGTGTGTGGGTAAGTCCAATCCAGTGTGTACCAAAGAAAGGGGGAATAACAGTTGTGGCTAACAAGAAAAATGAACTAATCCCCACCAGAACAGTCACAGGATGGAGGATTTGCATGGATTATAGAAAATTGAATAAATCCACCAGAAAAGATCACTTCCCCTTGCCCTTTATTGATCAAATGTTGGATAGACTTTCTGGGAAAGAGTTCTACTACTTTTTGGACGGATACTCGGGTTACAATCAAATTGCTGTAGCACCCGAAGATCAAGAAAAAACTACCTTTACTTGTCCTTATGGAACTTTTGCCTTTCGAAGAATGCCTTTTGGCCTCTGTAATGCCCCAGCAACGTTCCAACGATGCATGACGGCCATTTTCTCGGATGTTATTGAAAAATCTATGGAAATTTTTATGGATGACTTCTTAGTGTTTGGAGAGTCATTCCAGGAATGCCTTGAAAATCTGGAACAGGTCTTGGCTCGTTGTGAGGAAACTAATTTGGTGCTAAACTGGGAAAAATGTCACTTTATGGTTCAGGAAGGAATTGTGTTGGGTCACAAGGTGTCTAAGAAGGGTATGGAGGTAGACAAAGCCAAGATAGAGGTCTTTGAAAAGCTGCCACCACCTACCTCAGTTAAAGGAGTGAGAAGTTTCTTAGGACATGCTGGGTTCTATAGAAGATTCATTAAGGATTTCTCCAAAATCTCCAAGCCTTTATGCTAGTTGCTAGAGCATGATAGAATCTTTGATTTTGCTCCAACCTGTTTGGAAGCATTTGAAATCCTGAAGAAGGCCCTCATTACTGCACCGGTCATAACTTCTCCTGATTGGTCTATGCCATTTGAGTTGATGTGTGATGCTAGTGATTTCGCAGTGGGAGCAGTTCTGGGCCAAAGGAAGGATAAGGTGTTTCACTCTATATATTATGCCAGCAAAACATTGGTTGAAGCTCAATTGAACTATACCACTACAGAGAAAGAGTTGTTGGCTGTTGTGTTTGCCTTTGACAAGTTCAGACCCTACCTTGTTGGAACAAAGGTGATTGTCTATACTGATCATGCTGCCATCAAATACATGATTGCCAAGAAAGATGCAAAGCCAAGACTGATTAGGTGGGTGCTCTTGCTGCAAGAGTTTGACTTGGAAATTAGGGATAAGAAGGGAGTTGAGAATCAGGTGGCCGACCATTTGTCAAGACTGTCTGAGTGGAATGAAGCCACAAAGAATTCTGAGATCAATGAACTGTTCCCTGATGAGCAGTTGCTGTCCATGGAAGATGCTGAAACACCATGGTACGCTGACCTGGTGAACTACCTGGTCAGTGGAATTCTCCCTACAGATTTCAGTCCACAACAAAGAAAACAGTTCTTCCATCAGGCAAAGCAGCTCTGCTGGGACGAGCCATACTTGTATAAGCACTGTGCGGACAATTTGCTTAGAAGGTGTGTAGCAGAGACAGAAGTCCCGGCTATTCTCTTACATTGTCATTCATCCCCATGTGGGGGACATTTTGGAGGAATGAGGACGGCTGCCAAAGTCCTCCAGGCCGGATACTTTTAGCCTACATTATTTAAAGATGCCTACTGCTTTGCCAAGGGCTGCGACAAATGCCAAAGGGTGGGAAATATTTCAGATAGACACGAGATGCCCCTCAATTCCATCCTGGAAGTAGAGTTGTTTGATGTGTGGGGCATAGACTTCATGGGTCCCTTTCCCCCTTCCTTTGGAAATTTATATATTCTGGTAGCTGTAGACTACGTGTCAAAATGGGTGGAAGCTGTAGCTCTCCCTACAAATGATGCTAGATCTGTTGTGAAGTTTGTTCAAAAGCATATTTTTACAAGATTTGGCACACCAAGGGCATTTATCAGTGATGAAGGTACACACTTCTGCAACAAGCTCTTTAATGGAGTCCTTACAAAATATGGGGTGAGACATAAAGTGGCTACAGCATACCATCCGCAGACAAATGGGCAAGCAGAGCTGTCCAATAGGGAAATAAAAAGAATTTTGGAAAAAGTGGTGAATCCAACTAGAAAAGATTGGTCCCTGCACTTGGAAGATGCTCTTTGGGCATATAGGACTGCCTACAAAACCCCTTTAGGAATGTCACCCTATAGGTTGGTCTATGGAAAGGCATGCCATTTGCCCATTGAGCTGCAGCATAAAGCCTTCCAGGCAGTAAAAAAACTAAATCTGGAGCTAGCCCAGGCTGGGGCAGCTCGAATGCTGCAGCTCAATGAGCTTGAAGAACATAGGATGTTTTCGTATGAGGGGGCAGAACTCTACAAGGCTAAGACAAAAGCTTGGCATGATTGAAAGATCCAGAAGAGAGACTTTGCACCAGGAGAGCAAGTATTGCTCTTTAATTCCAGACTGAAGCTGTTTCCAGGAAAACTCAGATCTAGATGGTCTGGACCCTTCACAATAGTTCATGCCCACTCTCATGGGGCTATGGAACTGCTTGACGCAGCCTCTGGTAGGACCTTCAAGGTAAACGGGCAAAGGGTCAAACATTACTGGGGTGAGCCATTTGCTAAGGCACTGGCCACCACAGTAATGGCTGATCCTTGAATGTTCAACATGCACCGAGTCAGGCTGAGGACTTATAAACCAAGCGCTACTGGGAGGCAACCCAGCCAATTTTCATTTTCCTTAATTTTAGATGTTATTTTGTTAGCGTTTTGTTTTTTTTTGTTTTTGTTTTCTTTAGCACTAACTATGTTAGCAGAACACAAAGAAATTGGAGATGTGGCTGAAGGTGGTAAAACTGTCTCGGTGGTGCCATGATTGTATATTGGGTTGAAAAAGGTTGGGGGCCCATGTAGCTAATTCAGGATTGTGTTGGGTTTGGGGGGAAAAGGTCATGTCACGCTCAAACCAGGTGCAACACATCCGAAAAGGTTAGAGGGGAACCCTCAGACCACTTATTCTCCCTGGGTATTCGCGCTTCTCCCTAGCCACACACTCCCAACCACCCGCATCACTCACCACACTCTCCCGTCAAATCTTTTCATAAAGCCCCCACCTTCTCCTTCCTTCCCACACGCAACCCACTGCCTTCACCACCCGAACCCTAACGCCTTCAGTCCTCCCCCAAATCTCTTCTGTTGCCCTACCTTCCTCTCTTCCCCTCATCTTCGCCCAACCATGCCTCGCCTCAAGCATACCGCTATGAAGCAGAGTAAACCCACCGCAAGTGATGAGTCTGAGGGGTATGAAGTGTTTGTTGACGCCGAAGCTGCAGCTCGGTACAGTAATGTTACTGCGCTCAGAGAACCTCATGCAGAGAAAGGTTTCGCCATCTCCTCCAAGGCTTCTTATGGCCTCCCTGCCGAAATTGCTGTAGTGATTGACCAGCACAAGTGGAAACGTTTTGCTGGCCACCCAACTGGGTTCTGCACATCTTTTGTTCGTGAGTTCTATGCGAACATTGGAGGTGCCGAACAAACCCACTCCATGGTCAGAGGGTGCAAGGTCAGTTTCTCTGCTAAGACCATCAACTTAAAGCTGAACTTGGCTGAAGGGGACGATGAGTACCAACCTTTACTGACACAGGCCACTGTAGAGCAACTAACTGCTATGAAGGATGCTGTGACGGTCCCAGGGACGCAATGGCTCCCAACTTCCGGAAACCAGCTGAAAGTAGCAAGGTCTGCGTTGTAGCCCTTTGCCAAGGTTTGGTATCACTTCCTTCGGCATAAGCTCTCCCCCACTGCGCACACGGAAACTGTTAAGAAGGAACGTTTGGTGCTCCTGTACTGCATAATGGAGGGAAGGAAAATAAATGTGGGGAGGTTGATTCAGCAGGAGATCTCCACTTGTGCCACGAGCACGAAAGGCCAATTAGTTTTCCCCTGCTTTATCACTGACCTATGCAAGCGATGTGGCGTCGAGCTTCGAAAAGGGGAAGTGGAGGAGAGAAACGTAGGAAGCATTGATATTGCCTTAATCAATCGATTCATCTCCAACTCAGCTAAAGCAAGCCAGGCCAAAGACAAAGAGCGGATTATGGAACCAGGGGAGCCCTCAAAGCAGCAGGACCACTCTGCAGGGCTAGAACAAAAGGTGGAATCACTGACTCAACTGCTGCAGCAACAAATGCTACAGCAGCAGTTATATTGACAATTTGCTCTGGATCAGTTTAAATGGCAGCAACGGGTGCTGGAGCTTAACCAATGGAAGAAGGTGCACCCCATTCCACAGTTTCCACTAAATATTCTACCTGATCTGCATCACACCTCTGGGCAGCATAATAGTCCCAGTGCCACAGAAGTCCCGGATGACTCGGACTCTTCTGGCTGGATGCCACCTGCTCCTTCACAACAGCACAAACCCACCACCACCACTGAAGCAATCAGCCATAACAAGAGAAAGCGAAGTGCAAGCCCCTTGCCGGACTTGGGGGCTGCGACTGCAGCAGAGCCTGAAGAAACTGAGCCCGACGCAACAACAACCCTTACCCCCTCTCGCAATCCTAAGAAGACCACCCTTCTTCGAGATTTTATCACCAAAGTAGCCGCTGATTACCCTGCCTCCGATGAGGATGAGGAGGACAATGTCCCTCTTGCCACAAGACAGCGTAGGCTGCCTGAACAACGTGCTATCAAGGGCAAGGGTCACCAGCCGTCTCCGGCAGAGAGTGAGGGGGCAGGGGGAAGTGCAGAGGATACAGTAACCTCAGCTGCTGATGAAGAGAACCAAGAAGACTTGGTTTTTGTGAAAGAAGTGGGGACTTCATCCCCCGCAAGCAAGAAAACGACCACTGCAACAGGGAGCAGGAAGAGCTCCCGCATCAGGAAATTGAGCACTTGAGCACATCACAGCCTGTTGCTGCAACCTGTTGCAGCAACCCTATCAGGAGTTTCCTTCTTTCCCTTTTTGGTTATTTTTTTTCTGGTTTGTGGTTTACGTTGTTGTTGCTATTTTATTTTGTTCCCCTTATAGCATGCAGTTGCCATTTTTGTCAGCTTAACATCCTGTCTGTTTTCCTCCACCATGTGCTCCACCATCCCCATCCTGGGGTTTTGCTTAATGCAGCTTTTCTGTTTTAATATTTCACTAGTGCATCTCTATGGCAATTTTGGCTTCATTGTTGTCTTTCTAGCCTGTATGCTTGGATGTGATTGTTTGACACTCGCGGCACATGCTTTAGAATTTCTGATCTACCTTGTGAGCTTTTGGGCCAGAACATCTTTATCCTTCTTTCTCTGTGAATACCATTCTTATGCATCATTCTCTGATTTTGCCTTGCTGCTTTCATACGTGTACACATCTCTGCTGCACACACTTTTGCTAGAGGCACATTTTGTTTTGTTGAGCCTAGTATTGCCTAAATAGCCTACCCTTGGATACTCCCTTTGTGTGAACCCCTTTGAGCCTGCAAGCCCTTTGTTTCTACTGAACCCACATTACAAGCCATATCATGCAACACCACTGTCCTCCCTAGTTGGAGTGGCTGGTGTGCTTCCTGCGTTTCCATGCTGTACCATAAGTTTGGGGGTGCTCACGGGCTAGCATAGTTTTAAGTTTGGGGGTGCCATGCAGTTGTTATGTGCCAGAATATCAGAAATTGAACTGTTGCTGGTAAAAAGCAATGGTTTGTTAAAAAAAAAAAAAAAAAACAGCAGAACAGTTGCAAGAAAAAAATGCTACAATGTTGCAACAACTGCTCTGAGGGTACAAAGGAGGAAACCGAATTCAAAGAGGTAAACAAAATGAAAAAGATCAAAAAGTCCTCCCTGACTTGTGTGAGCTGGGCCATGAAAGAAATAGTTGTGAAGCAAAAAGAGGAAGCATACCTAAGCTCCATCTAGTGTAGCCACCTTCCCAAAACTGTTCCTACCTGAGCTCAAGCCCCATTGCAACCAAATAAAGTCCTCTAGCAGTGTGCAACTTTGATTATGAGTGGTGTATTTAGAAGCTTGTCAAGGTCGTGTTTGAGTATGCATTTGAATGATGATTGAGAGCACCTATCTTAGCTTGAGAAGAGAGGAAGAATACACTGTTATGAGAGTTTAGTGCTGTAGCATGTTGCTGAGAGTGAAAACGAGGACAGCCAAGAATGCTTGCTTGATTGAACTTCATGAATGTCGATGCATTGTCATGTATGCCTTATGAAGAAATTGGTTTTCAAAGAAGAAAGTTTTGTGTTTGAGCTAATTTGAGCACATGTGTCGAGGTTTAAAAAAAAAATAAAAAAAAATATTTTGCGTCTTTTCTTTTTAGTTTCTTTTGTTTCCATTACTTGAGGGCAAGCAATGATTCAAGTTTGGGGGTGTGATAACTCTTGTTATGAAGAGTTATTTATACCTTTTTGGCTTGTGTTTTTGTGGTCTTTGAGTACTTTGGAGTTTATGTTTTTAGTATTTTAGTGTGATTTTGTGTAAAGTGTGTTTTGTAAGAATCTTTTGTTAGTTTTAATGTTTTTGTGTCGTTTAGAACTGTTTTTGGGTAGTTAATTGAGAGTTTCTGTGCAGGGCAATTTTTGGAGAATCAGGTGCTGAACTGGAGACGTTGCTCTGGGATTTGCTATAGCAATTGTAGCTGAAGCTGACGGTGCACAGGGACAAAGGCTCAAAACATTCTCTTACAGATTGAGTGGTCCTTAACTGATGAGGACAATGTCCTACACGTGGGGCTGGTGTTTGGTGCATTAAAGTCAGGGAGCTGGGCCAAGGACACTTGTCCTAATCAGTTTATAGCCCAAAAAGGATGAGAGAGGAAAGGGCCTTGAGACAGGCTGGAAAAAGAACCCTAAAAAGGGGACAAGAGGCGAGAGAAAGAGTAGAGGAAAATCTTCCCTACTGGAGCAAGGACAGAGCTGCGCCCCTTTCTCTCTCTCTCCTCTCTTGTAATGGCTTCTTCTTCCATTTCTTATTTGTCTCTTTGTTTCTGTAAGCTCAATATGAGCTAAACCTTTTGTAGCTATGGGATGTTGAACTTGTAATGGATTTCTAGTGAATGTTATGTTATGCTTTGCTATTGCATTTTCTATAAATCTGATTTGGTTGTGTTTTAATTGAGCTTGATCACCTTAGTTAAAACTTGAGCTCACGGATGCTTGGAAAAGCTAAGTGTAGCAGAACTGTTTTATAGATAAGAGTAAAATCATTAATTGGAAAATTATGATGAAGAATGAATTAGGAATGAACATTCTAACTCTTAGGCTAGCTGGAACGAGCTTAAGTGAGGCGTGAATGTAACTAATATGGACCTAGGAATAGAAGACGTTTAGTGAAGTTCATCTCAGACTGTTGGAAAACAAACTTTCATTTCCTGGAGCCAAATTGCCGTAGCATTGCAAACGCATAACTGAACTAGACTGAAGTTGCAAGGGATACTTCCCCGTAGCTATTTTACCCATTCTGTTATCAAATCCGTTTCTATTGCTCTAGCATTTGTTCTTACCGAAACTGTCCTGGATACACACACACAAATTATCTGTTACTCTGTGTTAATCTTGATTAATAGAACCATTAATACAAAAACTTGTACTTGAATCACCATATAATCCTCGTGGGAACGATCTCTCTTACACTTTATTACTTGTTAAACGATTGTGTATACTTGCACAAGCTCATCAACCATTTTTATAGCAACAAGTTTTTGGCGCCGTTGCCGGGGATTTGTAATGGTGTTTAATTAACAAGTTTTAAATTGATAGTTCTATTAGTTGAGACTACTGATCTGTGGAGTGTTTTGCTATAGCAACAGGTACTTTACTCTGTATGCGTAGGCATAGCGCTCCAGAGTTCCAACTAGACCCAGAAATTGATAGAACATTCAGAAGGTTGAACAGGCAGAACCAGGGCTTAGTCGAGTTGGGGCGATCGGTTCCTGATACCCCTGACTACTCCTCCGCTGCCACTAGTTCTAACAACTCTGAAATGGGTGATGAATCTAATAGCATGGCGTTAGCCAATGATAGAACCAGTTCTATCAGAGGTTATGCCCTGTTTGATCCGGCAACAATGAACACAGGCATAGTGGTGCCCGAAATAACAGCTGGGCATTTTGAGTTCAAGCCGGTTATGTTCCAGATGCTGCAAGCAATTGGGCAGTACAGTGGTGCTGCAACCGAGGACCCTCATTTGCACCTGAAGCAGTTCCTAACTGTGGCCAATAATTTCAGAAATCCAGGAGTCACTGACGATTCCTTCAGATTAAGACTGTTCCCATTTTCTTTGGCTGGCAAGGCTAAGAATTGGCTAAATTCTATGGAACCCAATTCTGTTAATACATGGAATAGGATGGCTGAGAAGTTTTTGACCAAATTCTTTCCTCCCATGAAGAATGCGAAGCTGAGAAATGATATAACCTCCTTCAAGCAACTTGATGATGAACCTTTATATGAAGCATGGGAGAGATTTAAGGAGCTTTTAAAGAGATGCCCCCATCACAGCATTCCAATATGCATTCAGATGGAGCACTTCTACAATGGAGTGTTGCCATCTGCAAGAATGATGCTTGATGCCTCTGCAGTAGGCACTCTTCTTAACAAGTCCTATAATGAAGCATATGAATTGATTGAAAGTATTGCTGCTAACAGTTATCAGTGGCCTACTGCTAGGCTGACCTCTGGAAAAAGCACAACTGCTGCAGGAATGCATGAAGTGAGTGGCGTTACAGCACTTACTGCTCAGTTGGCTTCCTTAACTAACATGGTGAAAAACCTAGCGATTACAAACAAGAATAACCAGACATCTCAAGCAGCTGTAACTGAAGCAGTGGTAAATGAACAACAGGTGCACCAAGCTGAAACTGTTTCTTGTGTGTATTGTGGGGGAGAACATTTGTTTGAAGACTGTTTCAGCAATCCAGCATCTTCTAATTATGTTAGCTACAGGGACAGCAAGGGAGATAAACCCTATTTCAATACCTACAATCCAGGGAACAGGCAACCTCAAAGTTTTTCGTGGAATAACAATGCTAACGCTCCGCCATGGAACTCAAACTTTCCTGCCCGGTCCACAACTGCTCCCTCTGGATTCACAAGTCAGCAACCAAGGCCACAACAGCAAGCACAACCGACAGTTCAAGAAATGTCCCTGGAAGCTGTCTTAAAAGAATTCATGTCAGAAACTAAGGCACAGTTCCAGAATCAAGGAGTATCCATGAGGAACCTTGAGAATCAGGTAGGCCAGCTGGCCAACGCACTGAACAGCAGACCCAGTGGATCTCTGCTATCTTCTACTGAAACTCCTTCATCCTCAAGCCCTCTTGGTAAGGAGCACTGCAAGGCAATACAATTGAGAAGTGGAACTGAATTACCAGCCATGGTAGAGAAAAAGAGCAAGGTGCAAATTGGAGACACTGAGACTATTCCAACAACAGGTGAAATTGTTGAGAAAACAACTGAGAGAACTGCTAGGAAGCCTGAGGATGTTCCAGAAGCTGAACCCTTGCCTAAATTTAGTCCAGAAAGACCACCCCCCCTTTTCCTCAAAGGTTGAGGAAAGTACAACAAGACAAGCAGTTTAGCAAGTTCATGGAGATTCTAAAGCAGTTGCACATCAATATACCTTTGGTTGAAGCTTTGCAGCAGATGCCTAACTATACCAAGTTCATGAAAGATGTGTTAACAAAGAGGAGAAGGCTGGGGGAGTTTGAAACAGTTGCCATGACAAAGGAATGCAGCTTGATGCTCCAAGCCAAAGTACCTCCCAAGTTGAAAGACCCGGGAAGTTTCACCATTCCCTGTTCTATTGGAGATACCTACTGTGGCAGAGCACTGTGTGATTTAGGTGCTAGCATCAACTTAATGCCTATGTCGATTTTTAAACAATTGGACATTGGGGATGCCAGGCCAACCACTGTGACACTTCAACTAGCAGACAGATCTATTGCATATCCAGAAGGAAAGATCGATGATGTACTGATAAAAGTAGATAAGTTTGTGTTCCCGGTGGACTCTATTATTTTAGACTGTGAAGCAGATAGGGAAGTTCCTATTATTCTGGGTAGGCCCTTCCTTGCTACAGGAAGAACTCTCATTGACGTACAAAAAGGAGAGTTGACCATGAGGGTTAATGATCAACATGTGACTTTCAATGTGTTCAATGCCTTAAGGTATCCTGAAGAAGGAGTAGAAGAATGTTCGTTTGTGCAGTCATTCGATGATTTGTTGCAACGACAGTTCCTGATAGGAAGAACAAAATTGAGTGATGATAAGTATGAATCAGGTACTGATGATCCCTTGTTGGAAGAACTTTCTGAAATAAAGGATTGCACTGCAAGGCAACCTATGTGGGCTAGAAAATTTGAATCATTGGAAGTCACTGATGAGACTTTCAAGGACAACATACCTTCAGTTGTAAAGCCACCTGTTTTGGAGCTGAAACAGCTCCCAGCTCATTTGAAATATGTTTATTTGGGAGCTATGGAAACCTTGCCTGTGATTATTTCCTCCTTCCTAACTACTAATCAAGAGAACAGTTTGATAGAAACCTTGAGACGACACAAGAAAGCAATCGGTTGGCAAATGGCAGATATCAAAGGCATTAGTCCTACTGTGTGTATGCATCGAATATTGCTAGAGTCTGAAGCCAAGAATAGTATAGAAAGCAAGAGGAGACTGAATCCTATAATGAAGGAGGTGGTAAAGAAGGAGATCATCAAATGGCTGGATGATTAAACACCATTACAAATCCCCGGCAACGGCGCCAAAAACTTGTTGCTATAAAAATGGTTGATGAGCTTGTGCAAGTATACACAATAGTTTAACAAGTAATAAAGTGTAAGAGAGATCATTCCCACGAGGATTATATGGTGATTCAAGTACAAGTTTTTGTATTAATGGTTCTATTAATCAAGATTAACAAAGAGTAACAGATAATTTGTGTGTGTGTATCCAGGACAGTTTCGGTAAGAACAAATGCTAGAGCAATAGAAACGGATTTGATAACAGAATGGGTAAAACAGCTACGGGGAAGTATCCCTTGCAACTTCAGTCTAGTTCAGTTATGCGTTTGCAATGCTACGGCAATTTGGCTCCAGGAAATGAAAGTTTATTTTCCAACAGTCTGAGATGAACTTCACTAAACGTCTTCTATTCCTAGGTCCATATTAGTTACATTCACGCCTCACTTAAGCTCGTTCCAGCTAGCCTAAGAGTTAGAATGTTCATTCCTAATTCATTCTTCATCATAATTTTCCAATTAATGATTTTACTCTTATCTATAAAACAGTTCTGCTACACTTAGCTTTTCCAAGCATCCGTGAGCTCAAGTTTTAACTAAGGTGATCAAGCTCAATTAAAACACAACCAAATCAGATTTATAGAAAATGCAATAGCAAAGCATAACATAACATTCACTAGAAATCCATTACAAGTTCAACATCCCATAGCTACAAAAGGTTTAGCTCATATTGAGCTTACAGAAGCAAAGAGACAAATAAGAAATGGAAGAAGAAGCCATTACAAGAGAGGAGAGAGAGAGTAGAGGAAAATCACCTTCATGAACAAAGTGAAGAACCCAAAACTAAGGTTTCTCCAAAAAGACAACCAAGAAACCATTTTCATATTCCACCAATTTGGTGTGATGTGATTCACTCGGATTAGAGAACTCCAAGCCTAAAAACCAAGAGATGGTAGAATCTATACATGTTGGAACAACAAGGTTTTGAAACTTGTTTTGCAAAAACAATGAACTAGAAGGTGTTTATTGAAGATATAAGATAAAGAAATGAAGAGAAAATGAAGATTAAAGCTTATATAAGGAAGAACACTTTGAAGATAAGGATCGTGTTCTTGTGGGCTAAGAGCAAACTTCTTCAATTCAAGCAACTTTCTTCACCAATGTTGTTCTAATTAAGGACCAAGACTAATAAGACTACGGTCTTAGAATTAAAAGATGGAGGTTGGATGGTGATGAACTAGAAGGAATCGTGTAGAAAGAGGTTAGAGAGAGAATAGAGGATTTTAAAAACTTGAGAGAAAAGGTGCGTTTGATCTTTTGGAAGTAAAATGAGAAGTGTTTTAGATGTTTTTGAATGTAATGGCAGTGAGGCCTTTAAGTGTTTATGACCAAAATTTTGTTGATTAGTTTATGATTGATGACATGATGTTGTGTAGGTAATCAGATGGTCAAGTTTAAAGCAAGTACACATGTGTTGAGTTCTCCTTCAAAGTAGCTTAGATTAACCAAAACTAGGTTAATTAGCTTTTTCCATAAATGGTAAGGTTAACAAGCTTTTAACAAAAGGTTAAAAGGTTTAGGGAAGCATGAAAAGCAATCATGAACTACTCCCGGCTCTGGTCCATAACAACTTCCTGTCTCTAGTCCAGAATATTGCCTCGATCTTGGGATGCGAAACGCATATCGGTCTCGATAATATTTTTACCGGTTCCGCTCCAAAACAGCACATAAGGCTCAAAATAACCTTTTATGATTATTGAGATCATAATTGAAATTCAAAAATGAATTTCCAATTATTAACTATTCTTATCAATTATAATTAGACAGATTGTGTTCTCGAACAATTTATTCATAGAAACAGATAAAAAGACAGATATAGTGATTTGGGGTGCTACAGTTGCGGCATACTAGGCATAATATATTGTACACATATGCCTCGACTTTCAAGAAGTTTTTCCAATAGACCCGGACGGTGTCCGTTTTCATCAAATTTACCATAACATTCACCACCTCTATCAGACCTCACATGTAACATCCCAAGAAATAAAGACATAAAATAATTAGAATGCAATAATTTGATTAAAGAGCTTAAGATAGAAGATTAATGGTAGAAGAGTGTAAATTGGACCTTAGGAGAGTTTTAGAGTAGAAAACAAGTCAATTTCACAGGTGTACAACCATTCATAAGGGATGCACGACCGTGCATCATGTCCGGGTCGTACAATTTATGCACAACCTATGTACAACGTTACATCAATTTTGGATGCAGATGGTGCATAAGGATGCACGGCCTACATGTTATGCACAACCAAAGCACGGTTTCGAGTTGTGTCTCGCGTAGGAGTGCGACTCACATAATTATGCACGCACGTGCATAGTGTAAGGATAGTGTTAAAATGTGTTTTATGAGGAGAAACGTGAAAACCCATCAAAAATTAGAATTTGGGAGAAAAAGGGTGCGACTTTGAGAACCCTAACCCCGCCAAAACACGTAGGATTGTTGCCACCTTGGTTCCGAGGCTTGAGAGAGAGAAGTTATGGAAGAAGGAGTCTAGGAGGGGAAGGAGAAGATGAATTCTTGAAGAACTCAAGGATTCGTTCGTAGGAAAAATTTGGAGTTTTTTGAGGACTTCAAGAGGTGAGTAAAAACAACCTTTCTCACTCTTCCATGATGCAAACATTTTTGGGGTTTTGGGTTTGAAATTGAACTCATGAATCTGGGGATTTTACAATGCAAGAATGCATGATTGATAAAACCTATTTTCCTAAGCTGGGTTTTTTTTATACCAAAAACGAGTTTGGCATTAATTTGAGTGTTACTTATTGTGATTCATGTGATGATATGTTTAATGTTAGGTCTCCAAGCGTCTGAGTGCCTTGATATGTGTCTGATAGTTTGTGCTAAGCGTTTGTTCCATGTGTTTTGATGTATCTAAACATTTGGCTAATGACATAAAAGAACTATGTGAATATTGCTAATGATTTACTTGATTGTGCAGATTATAAGCATTATATCTAATCTCTCTTAGAGAATCTCAAGTCAAGTGTTGAAGCGTCTGTTAAACAAGTGAACTCTATGAAGACCTTCAGCAGCATCCCTAAGCTAAGCCTTATGCTTATGAAGAATATAATAAGTCAATTATTCTTTTCAGGCGTCTGATAGATGCAAGCAACAAAGAATAATCTTGATGCGTCCAACATCTCATTCTCTGAATAATATCAAATCAAAGCTCAAATAGCGTTTGAAGAGAATAAAGAAGAAACTGCTTTGGAACAAAACAGTTGAAGCGTCTGTTATCTTTTAAGATCTGTTCAAGAAAGCATTCAAGACCTCTTCAAGGAAAAGACTTCAAGACATTTATCTGGAAGCATCTGAAGTAAAACATTGTCTGGACTTAATAAAGACAAGACATCTTTTTTGTTTCTTCAATGCAAGCAGAGTATGCAAAATATAATCCAAGTGTCTTATGGAAAGTCTGGAAGAAGACATGTCTGCCAAGCTTCTACAATGTGTCTTGACTCAACTCTTATCAGAACTGATCAGAAAGACTATTAAATATGTTGGAAAATATTTAATAAGACTATTTATGATTTCGAATTATACTAGGATCTATTCCTAAAGTCAAATGAGCAACCAAGCATCTCTGGAGAATATTACCTGTCAACAACACCTTTAGTATGCAAAAAACGGTCTTTTAGAACTTTTGTTCTGACTTATTGCATTAAAGAGGAAATCTGCGCTCCAAAGAATCTAAAGATGCTCTGAACAAGTTGCTTCTCTGATTAAGTAAGTACATTAGTACAAAATACGTTCAACATTCTTAACCATTCAATGCTTTTATCAGAACGACTCTTTTACATTAATGGTTGCTTTAGACGTGTGAAGAAAAGCAACCTCAAAAGAAGACAAACTTGAAGAAACGTCTCACAACAGATCTCTGCTGTGCGAAGACTATTTAAGAAGACTTTGGTGTAGTTTCCAGGATAGAGAAAACACAAAAGTGAACAAGAATATTTTCAAGAGAATCTAAATACAGAATATAGAAAACACTTTCAAAAGATCAATTTGAAAAGATATCTGAGTTATTCATTACAAAATCTCTTCTCTTCTCTATTCATCTATAAATATTTTAGAGAAGTTCTTTCATTATAGCAATCATACCTTTGCAAAATACTTTCACTAATTGAGTGTTATCTGGTTGACTAGCTTATGGTAATCTGAAGTTGCTGCTTCAAAACAAATCTTTTCTTCTATAAAAGTCTGAAGAGGCTAGTTGAAAAATGTTGAGCCAGGAGAAGCTAGGTGTGCAAACAATACTTGTTGATCGTTTGAGGCTGGAGAGTCTAGGTATGCAAAGAATACTCGTCTGCAATCTGTTCAGTTATAGTGAAAAACTTGGTTAAGCCAAGGACTGGATGTAGCCCAAAGGTTAGGGTGAATCAGGATAAATCTTGTGTGTTCTTCTCTTAATAGATTTAGCTTTAACACAATCATTGTCTTTTTATTTATCTGTGTTTAAACTCGGGGATAAAGTGTGCATATTCGAATACCTCTTTATGAACAAGTTTTGCTTAAAAACAGTTTTTGCCTTGATAAACGAGACGTCTGATACCGTCTGAGTCTTTGTGTTGCTCTAGTCTCTCTGTTAAGCGTCTACTTACAAAATCTTTTATTTTAAAACTTGTTTTTTTCGAAATAGTTTGAGTAAACACAATTCAACCCCTCTCTTAGTGTTTACTTATGGTACCTTCACTTAATTGGTATGATGTATGATTGATTGACTTGCTCTTATATGACGTCTGATGTTATAGTGTTGATTTGACATGATATTGACCATTGTTATTGATGCATGAAGCATAAGGGCATGTCTTGTAATCATCTGGGATGGTATACAGTGTTATGCATGAGTTGGTCATCACCCTTAGGGAAGGGATGACGGTTAAGACATTCTATTCCGATATAGGATGAGTATCAACATTTGGGATGGGATATCGAATACTTAAGTAATATCACCATCTGGGATGAGATATAGTTTACCTGCGTAATATCACCATCTAGAATAAGATATCAGACACCTCCTTCTAGAAAGGGGAAACAATAGGACGTCATTATATGGATATAAACTCATAGACCTTAGTGAATCTAGGATTCACACCGATTTTGGGAACCACAAAGTGAAGTCAAGTGATTCTGGAAACCATATTGTCACATTCATGGAGTTGCATTGCATGAAATGTCTATTGTTTGACATGATTGGATGCGTTGAATTGACGATTCATTGTTTATTGAGATATATGAACTGTTTATAATATATTTAATAAATCAAATGCTATTTTCGAAATGAATATTATGTTTTAAATTAACAGGTGCCATGGCTGATTTTCCAGTTACCGCATCGATTGAGAATAACACTTTTGCGAACTCTTTCATAACCTGTTTTTATTCACTGAGATTTCCATCTCATTAGTAGCGTTGTTTTCAGAGCCTGTAGGATGACGTTATAGAGCACATGGAGGCTTGAAGAGTTACTTGTTATTAGTATTCTTTTAGTTGTTATTGGTTAGTATTTAATGGAATAAGAGGATTTATGGCATCGACTTGACGACTGGTTTTGAGGCTTTTGAAATTATTTTTGTTATTTTTGATGTAATGATTTTATTTAATAATTTTACTATGGTTTATTCAGATTATAATTATGAGACTTATTTATTTATGGTATATTATATTCGAATATTTAAATGGGTTTTTATTAAAACAACACTAGTAGCACGAGGCGTTAAATCACAACTTTCCCTTTTGTATCTACCTTCCTTTCCACCTCATTAATAAACACATTTTTGATGTCAACTAATTGAGACTTTTCATGCTGCAAGTATAAATAACAATAGCGTGAGAGGTCATCGATAAAGGTAACAAAATATTTTTCACCACCACAAGATAGAATATCAAAGGGACCACAAATATCAGTGTGTATTAACTCAAGGAGTTGGCTGCTTCTTGTGGTGGGGTTCTTTGATTTGTGTTTAGTTTGCTTTCCTTTAATGCAATCCACACATATATCCCAATCATCAAAATCCAATAGAGGTAATATTTCATTGTTCATTAACCTCATTATCCTTTCTTTGGATATGTGACCAAGTCTTTGATGCCACAACTAAGCAAAAATCTTATTATGTGCACTACATTTACTACCAACAACATACTCAACATTAAACAGAGACTCCGCAAAATGAATATCAAGATCGAAACTATTGGTGTATGCCCTAGTGGCCAATGTTTTGATCGAACTTACGTACATTGTATCTTGCTTATTATTATTTTAATAATATATATAAGACATTCCATTTATTTTGTTGTTTCTTTTAAACATAATAAAGTCCTTAGAATAGTAAACTCAATACCATAGGACATCAAGTACATGACTTGAACATGAGATCCTATTGGATGATAGAATACTATTCTTGAATATCTCTAGTCAATTTCACTGGCATGTGCGTAGACTGATGTCCATATCTCATGGGTCATGGATATGAGATATCAAGTCTTCATGTAGGTACACATTAATGATGTACTAGATTCACCCACCATAAGAACACTACATGGAACGTTATGTTAGTATAATAAGTGGTTCTGATAGTGATAATGGCGTTTGTAATCCTTTAACCTCAATTCACTAGATTCCTACATGAGGAGTCATATGTTCGAATTCCGTCAAACATCATCTATGACAAGGTGATTATAAAGTTGGTTATTGGGCATACCGCAAGTCATGCCGAGCTGGATGTGAGTGACCTAGATGGGATTTGTCCCTCCTATATAACAGGATTGATATATGTGGGGGCCTTGATAGACTGTAAAATACATAACCATGCTGAAATGAGTCAATATGAGATATTGATCTCATTTATTATTACTATGTTTGCTCAAGTATCAAGGAAAAAATATTGAACTATACAAGGGTTACACATTCTATGTCTTGTGTTCAATTAAGATATCCGGACAAACGGACAAAACTACACACTAACATTGGTCAAGAAAAGGTTACGTTAAATCACTGACATTTTCATTACTTAGGCGGCAATAATATGTTTCTAGATATCGCTCAGTGTTTGTAATATTAAATGAAACTTAATATTAGTACTAACGTTATGAGAACCTATAAGGTCACACACATAAGAGCAGATTAACTGGAGTAATGAGAAATTAAGATAGACTCACTCACAGGCAAGACTCATAATGTATGAGTCCATAAAGCCTAAGTCAGACGCTAGGTTAGATGTGCAGCTCTCTAACTCACTTAAGAAGGCACTACTATAAGTAGCACCATTTAAGGTGTTGTGCCGCATCAGTGGCAACCCTACCCGCATAAACAGATTGACAAACAATGAGGTTTTGTTTTTCACAGTTAACACTTGAGACAGAAGCCAAACTCCCTTGTTTGTGGACGTTGGATGTTCGCGAAGTCTTCTTGTGTGGATATGAAAGAGCCATCATTCTTCTCAACGTTCTACGCTTCAAGAGGTAAATTCAAAAACATGAATCATGACCATTCGCATGGATCCTATTTCTGGGAATTTTTCTGCTGCGGTGTGGTTTTTAGCTGCGATTCCCAATATAAACTATAGAAATCATCCACTAAAGTACCTGAACCATAAGAGTATGTGCATTTATATAATGAAAAAACATTGTTTCCAATCTTAAAATTAAAATTGAAGTCATCCAACTTCCTAACAGAAACTAAATTTCTAGCACATCCAGGAACATTGCGACAACTTTCCAGATCTAAATGACAACCAGTGTCCAAGATCAATATGGGCATCCCAATTTCCCCTATACGTGGCTTCATTTTATTCTCCATATACAGGAACTTTTCAGTTCCTTATATGGTTTGGATTGTAAGGAATCTCTGCGTAATATGTGACACATGAGTAGTTTCACTAGAATCCAACCACCATGTATTATAAGGGACTTCAACCAGATTTGATTCGAAACTTACAAAAACGTAAAGTTTACCTTTCTTTTCGAACCAACTCTCCCCTTTTAAGTAATCCTTCTTGAAGTGGCCATTCTTCTTACAGAAATAGCATTTTTGTTCTTTCTATATTCCGCCCTAATTGACACTCATTGGGGCGTTGCCTTTTTTCTTGTCCTTCTTATCGGGTTTTGTCTTGTTGCTTCTAGATCCATCATGAGTTGATAAATGAATGGAGTGGTCCCTCATCTTCTTCGACCTCCCCTCCTCCTGAGTAAACATGGCCTTGATTGCTTAAAAGTTTCATTTTTCTTTAACAGTGTTATAATTCACCTAGAACTGGCGAAACTCGGGGGGAAATGAGTTGATGATGAATTGTACTAGGAATTACTCACTCACACCCATTCTGATCGACTTCAACTTTGCTGCTAGATTTGTCATATTGGTCACATGATCATGAATGGGATGAGACCAGTCAAATTTCTTTCTCGTCTGATCACTCATTAAGTTCCCCACAATGGACTTATCAGTAATATCTAACTGTGGGTACTCCTTAATCATGTTCATAAATTTCCTTGCACTATCTGTCCTGGGCATAGATGGCTTGACGTTTTCAGCCATCATCATTTTCATTAAGCTCAAGCTCAGCCTATTAGACTGCTCTCAAGCCTAGTAAAAAGATATGTCAGCTTTTGTACTGGTCTCTGTAATGGTTGCGGGATTCTCATCCGTCACCATTGCTAAGTCCAAGTCCATAACACCAGTTAAAACTGGATTTGTTTAGGCCAATCAACATAGTCCAGCTCGTTAAACTTAACAAGTCCATTGCCCAAACCAAACATATTAGTTGAAGCTACAAACGTTCACACAAGCTCACACATTAATGCTTTTTGAATAAACTTAATAGATTCAAATCAGTGTTATAAAACTCGGAGCAGTCATTGACTCGGTTAGGACACTGAGTTAATGAGTCATTGATCGAAGCAGTGAGTCATTGGTTGCACCAATTGACTCGGTATATATTAAAAAATTTCAAATAATATATTAATTAATTAATAATAATAAATATGTATAGAATAACTGCTAGTTATTATGTTTTCAAAAGCTTTACATATAATTCAAGCAAAATCACACTTTCATTGTTTAATTTATTTTTATTTTTCGTTCATTCTCTAATTAATAAATATATTTTAAATTAGTTTTTTAACCTAATAAAAATTAAATAACTTTATTTCTTAAACTAATTGTATTGGCATTCCTGACAAAAATCATCTTCTTAATATAAATATCATAATATAAATGTCCACACTTTCACTTGTGTAAGAAGAAAAGTATTTTTTTCCCTTTTCGGAGAAGCAAAACATGAGATATTTCCCAAAAAATAAAAATGCATTTGGCAATCTATATCCAAACCAAAAGGCAAAAGCACTAGAGAGTATGGTGACGAAGTGTGAAATCAATTGGGCCCAACTGGCCCGTTCCAGAAATATATATTGGGGAGTAGAAAATACATAAAAAAAAATTAGTAGGTAAAATGCTTTTACAAGCCCAACTATGAGTATGTTAAGTTGAAAACTAAATGCAGAGGCAGAAACCCTAGCTGCCCATCCCATTTCATCTCCTCCCTCCTCATTTCGTGTTTCTGGAACTCCCCTTCATCCTTCTCTGTTATACAGCCGCAGCATCCCATTTTCATAGCCGCTGCAAGCGTTTCTTCTCCATACAAATCGAAATTCAACCATAATATAAACCCTACACACATTATTCTGTAATTATTTAATGAAATCTCTAATCCATTAATCATAATTTCACCAAACATTCTAATTAGGGTTCATGCAAATTGGGGAAAAACTACCATAATGGAGAATCCTAATGTCCAAAACCTTGCTCTGATACCAAAATGTTAAATTTTCTTTGATTCAGTAGTTATCGCAGGGTCTATAATTTAGAAAACTACTCTGACCATAATAAGGGTGTTAGGTATTACAATTCTCACACTTTACAGATTATCTATAGTGGGAGTGGTATGAGCACCTACATTGATCCATTGTCTTTCACGTGTTCTTCAAAAAGAGTTTTCTCGCCGCTCTGTCCTTTCCTTACACGTACTCCTCGAAGGTATAGAGTACTAGAACAATTCTACAGTAGTCCCCTTTCTTCAGCATTTCTTGGTTACACACACAGAGGTTCACTCTTATCGAAAGAAGAGAAAACAAAATCGTACGTTTTCCTTCTTCCCCTTCAGACCTTTTAGTGTGTCTTTATCAACTGTCGCCTTGCCTCTTCAACTGCTGATTGCACTTGTCTATTATTAAATTGACTATAATCTCCAACTCTAATTAACCATTAAAAAGGTAGAGGGGATGGATTCACCTTTTAACCTCTACTCACTCCAATAACCCTTAGGCCAAACAACCATCACATTAAGGCCCTTTGCAATAGAGTCAGCTCATAAGTTACATGGGCTACATCAGATCATGAAAATAATATAACAATTTCACCTTTATTTGATAAGTCATTTCTTATTATAACTCAACCGTCCCCTCGTCACTCAAGGAAACTTATGAACTATTCTTGAACTATTCAGATGACCAATATTGCAACTAAAACAGTAAAGGGCTATCATTTGCCTTTAGGGATCCGTGTCAAAATATTAAAACTACAATATGATTTACTTGCCCAATTTAACATTTTTTTTTACGGGAAGATATATCATATTAATCCAAAGATGCTGGCAAACCATCAAAAGCCAAGGCTGAAGAAATACAATCAGGGTTCTCTTCAATCCAAATATGATCAGAATTCAATAAAGCAAATTTAGCTAGAGACTGAGCAGCTTGGTTAGCGTTCAACTTGTAATTCCCTGGAGCAGGTGGGTTCCAACGCAGAATGGGCACAACGGCTTGCATAACAGGTTGATGCCTAAAAGATTTCGTGGATGATTTAACTTCAGCTACCATCTTCCATGCAACACGGATAACTTCCATGCATATGCATGCTGTAACACCCCGATTTTCTTTTATCTTTTGTTTAATTAGTATTTAAGTAATTTTATTTTATTAGAGAGTCTAGAAAATTAAATTAAATTATGCCGAGACCATAGTCACGCTCTACGCTATCGTAGGAGGCTATGGTTAAGTTTTGGGTCGAAAACTCAGATGGAGCCCGGTCTGCGTTTTTGCTTGACAGTAGTGCTTTACTGCTATCAAGACCTAATTTGGACCCGTGAACGAGACGGTTAGTCTTAGAATCACGTTTCCTATATTTTCGAAAAAGTTCGTCCTGACGTTCGAAAATGAAAATAATATTATTATATTCAGGCCGATAATCGTTCTAGGAGACGATTCGAGCTATCTTAGGGTTTTTCGAGAACCTTGAGCCAATGATTTTCATACCAGAGCCATGATAAATCATTTGGGGACTCCTACAAGTGTCGTGAGGATTTTCAAAATATCGGGACGCGAAATGACCAAATTGCCCTTGGTCTTTTTACTAAATTACCTTTTTACCCTTTTTACCTTTCTTAACTCTTAAGAAAACTCAAAGAAAATATCTTCACTCTCTCTCTCTCCTCTATTTCGCTGGTTCTCTCTCTCTCTCCTCTCTCCCTTCACTTTCTTCTTCTTCTTCCTTCTTTCTTCTTCTTCTTCCTCCATTTCTCTTTTCTTCCTCCATTTTCAACCACTTTTTCCTCAAGCTTCCTCAAGGATTTTCAACCAAGTTTGGGAAGCAAAGTTGCTCCTCTCATCCTCCTCTATCACCTAGAAGGTATAGATTTCATCCTTGAGCTCTCAATCTTTATTTTCTCCATTTATTTTCATGAATGTCAATTTCTAGATCTAAACTTCAAAAATCTCTAGAAAATTGGAGAAAAATCATTTTGAGACCAAACCAATTCCTATGAGCTAGTATCATCCCCTACTATCATAATCCAAGAGCTTGTAATGAAAGAAAATCCCTAGCCTATTTATCAAAAAGGGGCCGAATGTATGGGTTTTGGGGGAAAAATGGGTTTTTGTTCTTTGTTTTTGATTTCACTTAGTTCATCCCTTAATCATGTAATCCAAGTGATTAGGAGGCCAAATCAAACTCTCACCTATTTTTCATGGTGATGGCCGAAACCCTACTTTGTTGATTTAAGGGGTTTTGGTTCCAATCTGTGATAATTGATCATTGATTATGCATTAGGTATGCTTAGGGATCATTGATCCAAGAGTTGGTAGAATTTCAATATCCCTAGCCTATTTAATTAATTAAGGGCAGTAGCTAATCATAGAGATTAGGTAGATTATGGTTTCATTATTTTAATTTCTGGTTGTGTTTTACTGTATAGAATCTGACAGGACTCGAACGCTCGATCGCGCACTTGATTGACTGCTGCGGAGCCGCATTCGGAATCTCCCGGAAAAATCACTAAGGTGGGGGAAAGAATCGCAATATCGTCGGGGAGGCAAGCTTTAAATAATATATATTGATATATATTGATATGCGTAGGGCGACCCAAACCCTACTAGAGGTCGTTTGACCGTTAGGTTGATTTTACTGCATATTGAGGTTGTCTGTGCTATGATTGGATATTTGGTATATTATATGTGATATGTGTATGATGTCTATTATATGCTATAGTTGATTAAATGTTATTTACTTGGAAGTTGATTGTATTGTTGAATATATATTCTGACTGCTGATGTCTGAGTAGAACTAGGCATTGATTTCTGATAAATCGGGTGATGAATGTGTGGTGAGAAAGTCGAGGTTATATATATGTCGTAGTGCTCAACCTAGTGATGTAGTTGATCTGTTAATGTTGTGATGTGAGTTGATACCCGGTTGAACCGGATGAAAGTTGGTCGTGATTGCATATAAGTCGTGGTTGAGGCACTAAGTGTTAATCCTGAGATGAGTCAGTGAGATTCATGTGGCATCGTTGTTATTCATCACTGTGTTGGCATACGGGCGATTTCGATCTTACCTGCGGGGAGATGGTCGTACCGATTAGTTTAGCGTAGGGACGATTTCGATCTTACCTGCGGGGAGGTGGTCGTACCCGTTAGTCGAATTGTAGACGGACGAGCGCATATCTCGACCTAGCCTGCGGGCGGGGGGATATGTCGTTACCGAAAGTTGAGTTGTTAACGAACGGGCGAATGCTCCGACCTAGCCTGCGGGCGGGGGAACATGTCGTTACCGTAAGTTACGTTGTTGGCGGGCGAATATTCCGACCTGGCCTGCGGGCGGGGGAATATGTCGTATCCATGAGACGATTTGGGCCTGCGGGCTTTAGACCGAACCCTACCTTTATGGGGGTGGCATAGTGATGATTGGGACACCTTGATCCGTTGGGGATGTCGCGTCGTGATCGCGTCCATATAGTCGTTAGTTGCATGAGTGTGAGAGACAGTAGTTAAGGGAAAAATTATTCGGGAGTTGTTTGGTTGTCACTGTTGTGATTTGGTGTGTTGCTACTATATACATTATTTATATCGCTGTTTTTCCCATGTATGACATATTACTATTTCTTATCCCCTGTACTTTTCTATGTTGTATTTCTTTGTTCTCGACTGTACGAGAAGACCCTGATGAGGAGTTTCCAGAGGAGATTGACGGAATACCTGTTGAGCCTGATGCTGGCGGGAGAGCCTCGGATCCCAATGTTGGGGGACTTTGAGCACTAGGAGAGGATCTCTGACGTGCCTTTATTTTCGTTGTTATGTTTTTAGTTTTATCTACTGTATACTCTGAATCTTATATGTTTGGCATCAGTTGTTGTAGGCTCTACTGATGGAGTCGATACTCTTATGTCTGTATATATATTACTATGGTATCAGTATGTATTGTATGTTTTATATTTCCGCAAAATTTATACTACTACGCTACGCTATAACTCTAATAATTATAAGTGTGGTCACCAATGGGACCTCCTAGGAAGGGGTTGTCTCACATGCTTAGTTTCTTCCTGATGAAAACATTCTCTATTCCTTGCAAACCAAATACTATAACAAACGGCAATCACATACTCAATCAGTTCACAATCTCCATTGGAAATAATATCTCGGAGCCAATCAACAAAGTCAATTCTAACTAAAGAATCTGAGTCGAAATGAATACCCAGTGGAGATATAAACCACATATGCTTTTCCCAGGTACAATCCATAAATATGTGATTAATGGTTTCCTGCAAATTTTTGTGTAAAATCCACAGGAAAACCTGCACGTAATCAGAAAATTTCTAGTAGTGTCTAGTCCTGGTATATATCTTCCTCGCTTTTAATGAAACCATATGCCGCTTTAACAGTGAAAATGCCTTTCTTATTCGGACCCCAAAAGAAGCTATCATTTTGTTGATGGGATGGTAAGGTATCTAAAGGATTTGTTGAGCTTCAAAAGGCAAGAACAAAGAGTTTACCAGATGAGAATTCCAACACCTATCATCATGATTTATCAACTCTGATACAAGAGAATTTTTATCATTAACTGGCTTAGGTGTCCACACTTTATAACCATTCTGAAAGGGGAGCTAGTCATCACCCTTAATATGAATAAAATGCCTTGTTCCTACTCTCCATAACCCCGCCTTTTCGATCACCCAACGTGCTTGATAAATACTACGCCAAGTATAGCTAGGTGAGAAACCAACCTTTGACGTCAAGAAGCCTACTCTGGGGAAATATCTCTAAGACACTGAGAAAGTAGTAAACCTGGGTTGTTAAGGATGCAGCAACCTTGCTTTCCTAGAAGAGCCATGTTGAAAGTCGTGAAGCTTCTAAAACCCATGCCCCCTTTCTTCTTTTCCCGACATAAAGAATTCCAATTTATCCAATGGATTTCCTTTCCCCTGTTTGCTACACCACTAGAACCTACTTATCATGCCCTCAATATGATCACATAATCCAATGGGAAGCTTGAAACAACTCATGGCTTATATAGGAATAGCTTGCACACTGCCGTGATAAGAACCTCCCTAGCAGTTGTAGATAAGAATTTCTCCTTCCAACCTTTCAGCTTTTTCCAAACCCTATCTTAAACAAAGTCAAAAACCTGCTGCTTGGATCTACCAACAAAGGAGGGTAGCCAAAGATATTTAGAGTGACACTCTACTGCCTTAATTTGCATCCATCCTTGGAACTTATTTGTTCTATTTGTAGGAAAATTTCGGCCGAAAGAGATCTCTGACTTGTCAAAATTAATAAGCTGGTCTGAAGCAGGTTGATAAAGATGGAGAATATCCTTAATAGCTTGTGCATCTTGCTGGGTGGCTCTGCAAAAAATGAGACTATCATCTGCAAAGACAAGGTGACTTATAATGGGAGCACCTATGGCAATTTAAATACCATGTAGAGATCTGTCCTCCTGAACTTTTGTAATAAGTCCCGAGAAAACCTCAACACACATAATGAAAAGATAAGGGGATAATGGATCACCTTGTCTTAAACCTCTTTGAGGCACAAAAGATCTACGAGGACTCCCATTCAGCAAAATAGAAAAAGATATCGAGCAAACACAGTTTAAAATAAGAGTTTGCCATTTGGGAGAAAAGCCCATAGAATTTAAAATAGCACCAAGAAAGCTCCACTCAATACAAGCATAGGCCTTAGACATATCTAATTTTAAGCCTACATAACCTTCATAATTGCCCTTATTTTTCCTCTCATGTAATGAAAAGATTCAAAAGCAATAAGAGTATTATCAGCAATAAGCCTACCCAGAATAGAAGCACTCTAAAACTTGCCAATAATATTAAGAAGGACTAATTTCAGTTGGTTTGCAATAGTCTTAGTGATAACTTTAAAAACAACATTGCAAAGGGAAATCGGTCTGAAATCACCTGTATGCCTAGGCTTCTTCTTCTTCGGAATGAGGCAAATATAAGTGTGATTGATGCTCTGAGGACTAGCACCATTATTGAGAATGTCAAGAGCCAAAGAGGTGACATCATCTCCCACAATGTTCCAGAAACGCTGATAAAATAGAGCTGGCATTCCATCCGGACCTGGTGCAGCAGTGGGCTTCATATTTTTAACATCCATAAAGACCTCCTCTTTGGAAAAATCTAGATCCAAAATAATTCACAGCTGCTCATTAATCCTATTATGTACTACCTCCACCGTTTCCTCAATTCTGTCAGGTTCAGCTGTGGTGAAGATTTCCTGAAAAAAATTAATCATGACATTTGCTATATCCTCTTCATCATTAAACTTTTCACCATAGTCGTCTTTAGTGCTATCCACCCACTTTCTAGATTTTCTCTGAGATGATTTATGGTGAAAGAACTTTATGTTTTTATCTCCATGTTGTAACCACATAGCCCGAGATCTTTGAGCCCACCAAACTTCTTCACTTTCCAGTAAGTCATCCAATTTGGACTCTAAATTTTTTATTTCAGCAATAACTCCATCCTCACGGGACCTTTCTATTCAGATTTTCCAGCTTTGACCGAACCTGTTTAATTTGTCTTGGCACATCATCAAATCGAGCTGAGCCCCACTAGGATAAATATGAAACACACGCTGGAATCTTCAAATTTAGAGGGTTTTAATTTTGATCCCAGGATGTTCGGACTGCTTCCTCAATATCTTCACCTCTTAACCAACACTATTCAAATCTTTCCAACCTTAGAATGCGTCTTTGCTGTCTTTGCTTCCTCGGGTCAAGCTTTAAACACAACGGCATATGGTTCGAAGAGTGGAGAATCAAGTTGCGCACAGTAGCATGCGATTACAAGAAAGACCAAGCTAGGGTAGCTATCATTCTATCCAACCTGGCTTTTATATTAGAGCATGTTTGGTAAAATTAGTTATTAATGGATAAGCTAGCTGACAGCGGATAGTTTATAGCGGATAGCGGATGAGGTAGCTGATAGCGGATAGCGGATAAGCTAGCTTATTTTCTGTGAAAGTGTTTGGTAAAACTAGCGGTTGAACTAGCTGAAAAATATAAAATGACATCTTCATTAATGATTTTACATAAAAGAAAGAGAAGAGAATAAAGGTAGAATTAAATGAAGATAATAAGGATAAAAGTGAAAAGAAAAATAAAACGCTATAAGCTCAGACGCTACTTCAAATAGCATATGGAAAAAACGCTATAAGCTCGTGACAGATGCGCTTACCAAACAGGACTACTTTCTCATCCGCTATAAACTATCCGCTATAAGCTCGTTGAAGTGCCTTGCCAAACAGGCTCTTAGCCTCCCCATCTTGATTATTGTGCCATGTAAACCTTTCACCCACACAGCCAATATCCAATAGGTTATGCTTCTGCAACGTTTCTCTAAACAACAAAATAAGGCCACCATTCACCGGATTTCCACCCTCCTTTTCGTCTTGTGAGAGGATAAGATTGAAGTCACCAAAAAGGAGCCATTTGTCAAAGGTCACGCCATCTGCCAACCTGTCCAAGAGCTCACAGGTTTTGCTCTTTAAATGGGCTTCATGATAACCATAAATACTTGTACACCTCCATGAAGATTCTTTTCACTAGTGCACGAAACACTTTTAACATCTGTTAAAAGTGACTTTTAACGTCGGTTTAAGACCAAACGTTAATACAGCCGACGTTAAAAGTATGACCTTTAACGTCCGTTCTCAACCGACGTTAAAGTTTACTTTTAACATCGATTTTCTAGGGAACAGAAGTTAAAAGTTTACTTTTAACGTCGATTTTCTAAGAAACAGGCCTTAAAAGTATACTTTTAATGTCTGTTCTCTATTAAACCGACGTTAAAATTACGGTTGTTCCCTATAAAACCAACGTTAAAAGTATATATATATATATATATATATATATTAATGCTGGTTATTCATTATATACCCTTTTCCAGCTCCCTACAGAATTCTACAAATTCAGTACACTCATACAACCAGAATTCTAACAAGTCCAGAATATAGAATTTGCATTATTTACTCAGAATACGAACAAGTCTAGAATATAGAATTTGCAATATTATTTACTCAATAAGTCCAACTACACTTCAGAATTCTCTATACATGCAAAATTCTACAACAATATAGTCAGTACAATTCACAATTCATACATATATAAACTAATCAATATCTTCTAAGTATGCAGGAGCTATTTTTTCTACTCTTTTATCTGCAGCATACTTACAAAAGAAGGTTGCAAAGCGAACCCTCATGTCTCTGAATTCTTGTTTAGTGAGAGGAGACTGGTCGCTGAAAGCTTGCACAAGTTCAAATAAACTCAACCTTAAATTAAGTTATCAAAGAAAACAAAATATAATTAATTAACTTGTTAGATTAATTACCTTCGTCAATCTGTCAGTAATAGACACTGAGGCAATGTTAAACATATGAAACATCACATAGAAAGCATACTCCCAATTGTATAATTGTCTACGAGACTACAAATGAATATGAAATTGGATATCAAGTTAATGTATATATAGAAATGATGATGATAATAATAATAATAATAATAATAAATAATAATAATAATAATAATAATTACTATTAATAAACTAATTACCATTAGGATATACCAATCAGGATTTGATTTTGACTTGGAAGACCTACTTATCCCAAATGCAAACAGACGAGTTAACACAGACTGACAATGCGTTATCGGCATCGGCTTCGGCTTCAATTGTAAATAAAGAAAACATAAGTAATAATTAAATAAAGAAAACATAATTAATTGAGAATGATTATGAATACCTGGGACAACTCCAACTCCCGCTGCGACAACTCTAACTCCTGTTTTTCCAACTCCAACTCCCGCTTCGACAACTCCACCTCCAAATGTGAAGGTTGGGCAACTTCTTGGGATTGCATGGATGAAAACTCCTTCAAAAGCGTTTGCGTGAAAGTGGGGTCCTTTAGAAGCGAAAACATTAGCTTTTGTCTAAAAGCTAGGTTTGAATAATGTCCTGTTTAACCTCTTCTTTAAGCTCCTCCTTATTGATCTCCTGCTCGACCCGCCTATGTGACCCGCATGTTCCATGAAATTTCTTAATGCCTACCATCCCTGGAACACCACGAACACGGCCAGGGTGATCGTCTTTCCCTAGAGCAACGACCAAGATATCCGAACGTCCCTTTGGAACGAAGGGTCTTTGCGTGCTTTGTTCCTTCAGCTCCTCCTACAAAGACAAAATTTAAAAAAATGTATAAGACAATGTGTTACAATTACAAGTAGAAATGTAGTATGTTTAATTTGTTACTTACAATCTTTTCAGCAACAACGCGTGTGGCTTCAACTTTAAAATTTCCAGATTTAGTCTTTCGATCTTTCACCCATCTGTCCTCGCGTGGGGGTGGAGACGGAGGATCAACAATTTCACATACTTCTTCTCCTGCTTCTACGCGCTTTTTCAACTTCTCCTCCTTCTTTCTCAACTTCTCCTCCATCAACTTCTTCTCCACCAATCTATACCCACCTAGAGACATGGTGTGGGGGTGGACATTCCTTGCCTGACTTGCCTTAACCTTTTCCTTTTTAACTAGAAACTTAGGACCGACTCGGCTCAAAACAAATCTATCCCACGTATCCTTATCAAGGAACGAGTAAACATCAAGAGGAGATTCATCGATCTTCTCTCCAAATATGTACTTACTAACCAGAAAAGACTTAAACCCCGTCCAACGCTTAGCCGCAAGTTGAAGCCATTTTGTCTGATGTTCAGGAGTATTCGGCATGGTCCATGTGATCTACATTAATTACAGAACAAGAAAAAGGAATTAGTAATGGATCATAATATGCTTAAATAATGTAAATACAAACAAAGAGATCATTAGAAAATACCATGATTGACTCCCAAATTTGATCCTTCACGTTCTGCGGTATGTGATCCCAATCATCAAACAGAATGCTAGTATGGGTTTTAGCATCCAAAGCCACAAAACCGATAAATTTCTTAGCAAGGGGTTCCAAGAGCTCCAGGAGACTATCGAACTCGATCTCAAGCCTCCGGTTATTAATCCTGGATCTGGACAAACTTTTCAAAGTTATGGCTTTCCTACCCCTTTTTTTAGTAGCCCGACTACTCGACACTGCTGAATCAGCCCTGTGTGATGCCTGTTTAGACAAAAAAATAATAAATTAACCTTACCTTAACATGGATAAATAAAAATATAATTAGCCTACTTAATTAACATTATATGTATAAATAAAACTTACACTATCAGCGATCGGAGCCGTGACCGACCCGTCCTGTGAATGAGGGATGTCTGTTGAATTAGCCATGTGTATGCCTGTTTAGACAACAAAGTAATAAATTAGGTTAGTATAACATGTATAAATAAAAATACCCTAAAAATTAGGTTAGTAATAAAAATGTATTGATAAAATTGAACAAATTCTATAAACACTTTCACTCCCTTCAAATACTCATCACTTGTGCGTTTATTAACCATCCAACTACAATCCATAACTACAGGGGTTCTGTAAATATATACACACATATATCCACTATAAGCACAATAGGGGAGATTGAAAAAGCACTAGTACTTGAAAACCTGACAACCATATATACCCTATAACCTAACATATCGAAATAGTGCACAAAATTGAGAAACTATCTGTGCATTCAATTTCAAATACCCTATACCCTCTAATACTTTCAGCATCATATACCTTGTATATAACCTCTAATACTTTCAGCATCTTAACTTGACAGCTATACAACTTGCTCTACTATAAGAGAGCATGCCAAAGAACCAGAAAAAATCATCTAAACAAAGTATCACAAGCAGCAACAGAGACCCAAGCAGTGGGAAAACCTAATGAGAGGAACAACAAGGTAAAGAAAATGATAATGGAGTAGGGGTTACCTATTGGAGGGGCAACGACTTAAGGAAAATAAAGGAGGAGCCTGACGGTTGGTGGTGCGATGGTGCAGTGGGAAACCTAATGAGAGGAGAAGCTTAATGAGAAAGAGAGAAGAAGCATACCTAGGACACGACAGTGGTGGTACGATGGAGAAGAGACAGACTCAGACAAGAAAGTGTAGAGTTGTTCAAATGGAGAAGAGAAACTGTAGTGAGTGCGCACAGAACTGATACCTAGGGCGTGACTTAACGTTAAAAAAATTTGAGTAAAACTTTTAACATCGGTTCTTGAAACAACTGACGTTAAAAGTTTTGCTCAAATTTTTGTAAAACTTGTAACGTCTGTTGTTCAAACAACAGACGTTAAAAGTTTTACTCAAAATTTTAACATCCGGTATTAAGACAACCGACGTTAAAGATGATTTAAATGAATTAATTATTTACCATTCTACCACCGCGTCTTTTTTAACGTCTAGTTTTATTTAACCGACGTTAAAGCTGGTTGTAAAATCCATATTTTCCACTAGTGCTTCCATCCAAAGAAACCATCATATCAATGTGGTGGAAAGATAATGATAGGATTTCTAACTCAACACAATCTTTCCATAGACATGCAAGTCCCGTTGCTCTTTTTCTACCATCTTCATTGCAACCCATAGCAACAACATTGGTGAACTCTTGGATGTTGCGAAAAGTATTCATCTCAAAGTCTTTTTCTTCGCCTCTGAAAGGAATACCAAAAAGAGATCTTTATCTTTTAGAAGCTTCTTAAAAGCTCTAACTGTTCGTGGGTTCCCAAGCCCATGACAGTTCCACGCTAGGAAACTCATAACTCCCGGCAGGCCGGATTAACAGGCACTACAACAGAAAAAGGGAACAGAAGCGCTATCTTTTTTAGTGTAATTAAAAGTGGTAAGAAAAGATGGCGCTTCTAAAGTGCTATAATAGGTTACCTATTAACCTATTATAGCGCTTCCCAGAGAAGCGCTATAATAGATAACCTATTATAGCGCTTCCTGACACTATAAGATAGCGCTTCTCCTAGAAAGCGCTATCGTATCGTAGTCCCTAGGTTCCCATTTTTTTTTAATTTCATTTTTCATACATTCGATATTAAACCTGCATTTGGCAGAAACCAGTACAATAATACACACAAAAAATATCATTACAAAAAGTTGATATATATATATATATATATATATATATATATATATATTACTACTATTACTACTACTAGAAATTCATGAATTACTTGCAGATTTTCCTGCGGATTTTTCTACAGGAATTTCCTGCGAATTTTTATAAAAAGAAGGTTTTTTCTTGTAGATTCAAATTTGTAGGAATATTTGTAGGAAACTTTGACATTTCGTACGAATTTTCCTACAAATTTAAATTTTTTCTAAGAAAATTTTCAGGAAATTTCCTGCGGATTTTAAAATTCGAAGGAAAAAATTACCGACGAAGGTATTACCTATGGAAAAAATTTATAGGAAACCTGTTTCTTGCGAATTTTTGTGTAAAATCCGTAGGTAATCAAAAAATTTCTCGTATTGATATATATATATATATATATATATATATATAACATGACCAAGTCTCCCTTAGTAAGAAAAGAATCTGCATAACATAACCAAAATGAAACCATGCAAACTTAAATATTAATTACAACAATCAAAGGCACAAGAACACGAAAATTGCATTGCGAGAGTATAAAACCGGATTCATATGTACCTTGAATTAATTACTAAATAAATGTCTTTGTGAAATACCGACACCATTCTTCCACGAGTTCTGCTAGCGGATCCTTAGAGTATGAGTTCCATTTATACTCTGGAAAGTACTGCATAATCAAAATTAGAACTCAAATTAGAATTACATTGAAATGGTCAAATTATATAAACTAGCTAGCTAGATCTAAAATTACATACCGTCGTTGGGATGCTCATTTGGTTTTGTGAGACGACATATTTCATGAATTTCATCACGTAATAGCCGCAATCTATGCTGTTTGGTTGTTGAGGGCACTGTAAAATCAAACTTTACCACTGACTTAGCAAACTAAGATAAGGTAAAGTGTATATAAAGCAATCAGACTCAAAGTTTCCTATGCACTAAACCATCTCATGCTTGGTAATTCCATATATCCTTCATTCCTTGTTTTTTCATGCTACTGAGAATTCATTTTATGAGGCCATTGTTGATGATAACTACCCTTCTCCTTCAACACAAGATCATCTTCACAACTATCCCAATGTAGAGATCTCTGATAACTTGAGTGATTATAGTATTAGTAGTGGCAATAATTATGGCACTACTAGTACTAGTACTAGCAACTACACTGAGTCCCATTGTAGGGGCAATGTTCCTATTCCTCCTAACTCCACTCTCCACTCTCCACTCCAATTCAACCACCATCACAGGTACTACTTGGCACTGGTTTAGGAAAAGGGCCTAACTTGATCATGTAGCAGCAAACAGTGCTTGAATAATCAAACATAATTTGTATTTACACTTGAGTCCCATAGTTTGTTGTATTTGCATGTATATTATATATATATTTTTGTTATATTTGGACATAATTTTTTTTTTTTTTATCTTTTGCATTTTCTCTTTTTTTGTTACAAAATAGTAAATGGAAATGGTACTTGGATAGATGACTTCAACCTTGACCCAAGATAATTTAATTGCCAAATCCCATTTGCAACATTATGACCCCCAAGGTACTACTATCTCAAATGCTCGTTAAGCAGGTTCAAAAATCTGGAAAGTAAATAAATGATTCCTCCAAATATAATCAAGACACCAGGAACAATTAATTAAAGACCAACCCTACTGATGGAGGGAAAGGAGGGGCAAGTGAACTTTGCAACAAGAGGAGGTCAATCCATTCAAGTCCAATTCAAACTCTTTAAGTCCAAGTGATCCTCTTTAATGTTTTGGGTATTTCTTGAGTTATGGATATCCTAATGCAGTGATATTTAATGCGTTGGAAATATCACTGAATTATCTATAAATGTTATCTCAAGCATAAAGTCCTCATTCAGCCTCTATCATGATGAAAACCGGACTAGAAGTTGGGAACGTTATTCTAGACGTTTGACTTAATCCATTCAAGTCCAAAGAAAACCTTCTTCACGGTTTTGGTTATATCTTGCGTTCTAGATATCCGATTGATGTGATTCTTGATGCGTTGGAAAGATAAGAGAACTAGATACAAGTTTCCTTTGAAGTTCAAAACCTGATTCGGACTCTATCATGATGAAAACCGGACTAGAAGTTGGGAACGCTGTTCTGAACGGATTTGACTTAATTAGGCATTTTTAGGCTTGTAATTGGTTTTGGTCTTTAATTATATTTTGGGCTATATGGGCCACGAAATTACTCAGCCACCTTAACCTAGAATGTTCCTTAGCTTCTATAAATAGGACTTGTATGACCTCATTTACTTAACTTTGAATGAAATTAGAATTTATCCTATTTGGGTATTTTTGTGAGTTGAGCATTGGCACCTCCTCTTCAAGTTCTTGGATTAGAACTTGCTTGATTCTTATCAAAGAGTTCTATCTCTTTGTGGCGAATCCTCATTGGCTTATCAATCTTCCAATTCTATGGATGATTGTGGCGCCTTCCCCTTCATCTTCTTCCTCTTCCATTTTCTTAATTTATTTTATGTTCTTCTTTACATTTGCGCCATTTACATTTTGTTTTTTTGTTGTTGCACTTTCATTCTTATTTTTTTCAAGTTTCTTATTTTGTTATTTACACTCCTTGGTTGATTCCTTTTATTCTTCATATTCGGGTGACAACCGCACCTTTTTCTTCCCCAATTCTTCTCATCATTTTTACATAAGAACTAAGAACAAGCTCTTGGATAGATCCTTCAAATTTGATGATTCTAACTTGGATCATATCATGTGGTATCTAGAGCTAGCTTCCTTGAGCTTAATTTCTTTTTTAGTTTGGGTTTTGCTAGTTGGATTGTGTTGAAATTTTTGCAATTTTTTAGCCATTTTTTTAACCTTGAAACCCATGCACAACCCCATATTTTGATCATCAATTTTGATCATTTGTGGTGTTGTAATGAGTTGTTAGACCATTAGGGTTTGTAATTCATAGCATCCAAAAGATGTTTCATAGCTCAAGTTGCTTCCTTCCCCATATTCCATGTTTTAGATTTTTGAATTTTTTTGAATTCTTCATCTTGTTCTTGGAGTTTGAGCCACTTTGATCTTTATGAATTTCAAGAATTGGTGTTAGAATGTTAATCTACACCTTGATGGAAAGGTCTTTACAAGTGGAATCAAGCATACCAATCAATTTTAAGCTTAAAGCATGAACTAGACATCAATTTGGGGAAATTTAATTTCTAGGCACACTTCCCAAGAACAGCCCCTTGTTCATCATGTTCATGTTTCAAAAGGTTATTTGATCTTTGTGATTCACTTAAATTCTGTTTGGGGAGTTCTTTTCTGTAATTTTCAGAAAAATTTTGTGGCCAAAGTTATTTTGCAAAAGTAAGGATCCCAAAAAGTAAAAAAAAAAAATCCGGATTCAGAAAAATACAAAGAGACCAATCTGCAATTATAAAAAGTAAAAAAAAATTGGCAGAATTCAAATTAGGCCACAAAACCCCTATTCTAAGTGTTTATAGCCTTAAAATTGATATTACTTGATGTTTTGGACATATTTTTGGCTCAAATTCTATTCTTAAACACTAGTTCTTGAGTCTTTGTCTTCTTACTTCTCCATTAGAGTGTGCTTTCTTTTCTTTTTAGCTTTTCTTACTTGTCTTTAAATTTCTAAGTTTTATCTTAATAGTTTTCTTTTCTTGAACTTCTTGATTGATTGCTAGTTTGGATTTTTCACAAAGATTTGGTACTTGTTTACATTCTTGAATTAGTATAGTTCTTTTCCAAGGATATTGAAAGAGGACTTTGAGTGAGAAAAGGCAAGAGTACAAAACAAACCCATGGTGTGGAAAAAGCCTATTTGAGTGAAACACTTAGTGAGGAAAATGGTGAGACCTTTAGATAGGATTGAGGGAGTGAAAATACCTACTTTCCAAGAAAGAAATGACCCTGAAGCCTACTTAGAATGGGAGATGAAAATAGAACAAATCTTCTCTTGTCGCCACTATAGTGAACAAAAGAAGATGAAGATAGCATCTCTTGGGTTTGTTGATTATGCCTTGATATGGTGGGATCAATTCCAAAAGGAAAGGAGGATATATGATGAGCAACCTATTGCTAATTGGAGGGAGATGAAAGCCGTATATGGAAGAGACATGTTTCATGCCACTATCAAAGGGATCTTCGCAACCAATTGCAAAAGTTAACACAAGGCACTAAGAGTGTGGATGAGTATTACAAAGAAATGGAGATGACCTTGATTAGAGCCAATATTAATGAAGGAAGAAAGGCAACAATGGCTCGGTTTCTCCATGGCCTAAACCAAGACATCCAAGACATTGTTGGGCTTCAACACTATGTGGAGCTTGATGACTTAGTGCACCAATCCATGAAGGTCGAGGAACAACTCAAAAGAAAGAGGCACAAAAGATATTGTAATGTTCCTTCTACTCCAACTCTTAAACTTAGAAGTAGAGATATGAGGTGCCTAGTGTGTTTTGGATGGGGGATTTGGATTATCAATGCTCAAATGGGAAGGAAAAGAGTGAAAAAAATATTGAGAGAAAAGAGGAGAGATTGAAAAGAAAGATTGATAATTTTGAAGAATATTGGAAGAAAATGTCTCAAGACAAAATTCAAGAGACAAATTTGAGATCGAAAAGAGGTGAAGAAAAGAAAGAGGGAGAGAAATTAGAACAAAAGAGTGATGTCCATGTTGAGAGAAAACTTGAGAGGGAGGTGAAAGCAAAAGAGAGTGATGCTAAAGAAAAAAAGGCAAAAGAAAATGAGAGAATTGAGTATGTGCCTTCAAAGGAAGCTTACAAGACAACCAATGCACTTGAAGAAGTGTGTCCAAAGGAAACACCCCACGGTTTGCTTACTTGCATGGCTCCCCAAAATCATGAATATTCTACCCCTATATTTGATAACATGCTTGGTAAATTGCATGGGTCTTGCTACTTTTCTACATTAAATAGGTTTGATTACTTGCTTAATGAATTGCATGACTATTACCATCTTTCTAAGTTTGATTTGAAAAGTGGGTATCATGATATGAGGGTACGGAATTTTTATGCTCATTTTGATAAAAATTCATCTTGCACAAATCATGTTAGTCTTCTTGGGTTTAATGTAAGTTCTCAAGAATAGCATGTGGACTTGTTTGATAGGCTCACTAGTGCATTCATTCTTACTTTACTTATTCTTGCAAAGTCCTTTCGAATTGAATGTGATGCATCTAATGTGATCATGGGGGCTGTTTTACTTCAAAAAGGACCACCAATTGTTTATTTGGGTAAAAAGTACAATGGGTCCAAACTTGAATATGGTGGTCAATGCAAATTCTCAAAGGTATAACTTTCCTACTCGCCTTGAACTTCAATTTCTAGACCTCACCAATCTTAAGGTGTTGTATAAGCATAATGAAAATTTTCCTAACATATTTGCCACATGTGATGAGTTCGATCTTTAAATTGGTGTTTGACCCCGGAGGATTAGGAGTGTGCACATTAGAAAAATAAAAGGATTCCTACTCAAAGAAATCCAATGTTTGATTTACTTTCAGTTTCCCTAAATTTAGTTCTTTCTCTTGATGTAGGTATGGAGATAATAAATTCGAGGTCGAATTTCCTCTAAGAAGGGGGGAATGATGGAGGCAAAGGAGGGGCAAGTGAACTTTGTAACAAGAGGAGGTCAATCCATTCAAGTCCAATTCAAACTCTTTAAGTCCAAGTGATCCTCTTTAATGTTTTGGGTATTTCTTGAGTTATGGATATCCGAATGCAGTGATATTTAATGCGTTGGAAATATCACTGAATTATCTATAAATGTTAGCTCAAGCATAAAGACCTCATTCGGCCTCTATCATGATGAAAACCGGACTAGAAGTTGGGAACGCTGTTCTGGATGAGTTTGACTTAATTACGCATTTTTAGGCTTGTAATTGGTTTTGGTCTTTAATTATATTTTGGGCTATATGGGCCATGAAATTACTCAGCCACCTTAACCTAGAATGTTCCTTAGCTTCTATAAATAGGACTTGTATGACCTCATTTACATAACTTTGAATGAAATTAGAATTTATCCTATTTGGGTATTTTTGTGAGTTGAGCATTGGCTCCTCCTCTTCAAGTTCTTGGATTAGAACTTGCTTGATTCTTATCAAAGAGTTCTATCTCTTTGTAGCGAATCCTCCTTGGCTTATCAATCTTCCAATTCTATGGATGATTGTGGCGCCTTCCCCTTCATCTTCTTCCTCTTCCATTTTCTTAATTTATTTTCTGTTCTTCTTTACATTTGCGCCATTTACATTTTGTTTTTTTGTTGTTGCACTTTCATTCTTATTTTTTTCAAGTTTCTTATTTAGTTATTTACACTCCTTGGTTGATTCCTTTTGTTCTTCATATTCGGGTGACAACCGCACCTTTTTCTTCCCCAATTCTTCTCATCATTTTTACATAAGAACTAAGAACAAGCTCTTGGATAGATCCTTCAAATTTGATGATTCTAACTTGGATCATATCACCTACCCACAATCCAACACACTAGCAACAAGAAGAGATCCACTGCCAATCGAGGTATGTGTTTTCCACAGGCGTTTTCAGAACCACCTCATTCTAGAACACAATATAGAATAATCAAATAGTGGAAAGCCTATTGTGGATATTAGGGTATTAATATGCTATTTGTGGATATTACGACACTAAGTTGTGCACAAGCTATTTCTTATGATAACCATTCAATTGCTAAAGCAGATTAAGCAACATTCTTCTTCAACAGGTGAAAGGAGAAATAAAGGAAAAATGTTAGTACCTATTTCACGTTTGAGGGAGCGGTGGCCGGGGGATAGCTTCTTAGACCACCACGGGTGCGCACGAGGTCAATTCAAAGCACCAAACAGAGCTTGTCAGAGCAGGGAGGGAGACACGCGAGGGTTCAGAGCAGTGGCAGAGGGGAAGGTTCAAAGCGCGTGGAGAGAAAAGAGATTGAGAAGGAGTGAAATTGAATTCAACGGGTTAGTGTTTCTATGTAAAGGCTATTACAGCGCTTCCTTAAGGAAGGGTTATCTTAGGTGGACCTATTATAGCGTTTCCTTGATTATTATAGCGCTTCCTTAAGGAAGCGCTGTAATAAGTCTCCCCTTCAATTTTTATAGCATTTCCAAGTGAAAACGCTATTAAAGGAGTGTCATTTAATCTGTAATGTGTAGTAGTGAGGTCTTGTCGATATCTGGTTGTCAAAACATAAGTGTCTTTTTGGTGAAGAGATTTCCATGTCTACATAGTCATCCTACTCCTCCCTCTTGAGCCAGCTGTCCAACTTGTTCTTCTGAGAAGTGGGTTGAGGATGCTAAGGGGCTTTAATACGGTTCCACTTCTTCTTGTTCGAGCTTGACTTCTTCGTAGGTGCATCCGCATCAACCTTTTTTTGTAACGGGTTCCACGTCAAGGCCAGTTATGTTAGAAAAAATAATAAATAAATAGATAAATAAAATAAATAAAGAAATATATGAAGAACGTCAATAGATTGTTTATAATCTGAGACGTGTGGAATCACACTGTCCTTAAGGATTATTTCGCCACAAAAATTATAATAATGCAAATATCACCCAGGATTTAACAGACTCTTCCAGAATAATCTGGGTACACAGAACAGCAAGAACGACATCAACTCTCGTACAGTAAAGAGAAAAAAGAGAAGGAAGAAAGGTTCTTAAAAAATCCACAGCCATAACATCAAAAATAGAATGCGCTCTCTCAAAAACTTTGTTATGGAGCAACTGCCATATATAGTTGATTGTCATCAGCCACTTTACCACCTTCTTTTCTTCACCTATTAATTAGCTTTCAAGAAGAAATAATAGCAACATAAAACCAAAAATAAACTGTTACGTTGGAATGAAATGCAAGTTACAGGAATTGCAATTCTCATTTTCTCCTTCTAAAAACAAATACACATGCAATTAATCATATTAAAAATATTAAAAGGCAATTAAGGATAATAAAAGAATCAAAACCTTAATAGAAATAAGTGACAAAATTAATTGTAATAAATTATAATAAAAGAAAGATTTAAACCTTTTAAAAACAAATTATTCTGGAATATATTTTCCAACAATCCCCCACATATTTCAAAATAATTTATTAAAAGAATTAATAAAATTCAGAGTTGATCACATGGATGTTAATGCTTCGAATTTGGTGTCTTTTGGACTATGAACCAGACTTAGATTGATAGGCATACCATACAAGTGAGTCGGTGAAGCAAACTTCTATGAAGCAAAACACTTCGGTGTATGTTAAAAGTCTATTAATCACATTACACCCCCACAATTCTTGCTATTACGCTGTTTTGCGCTAATAGGCCATGCGCGTGCCTGGTAATGCATAAGTGCTCTAGAGATTATGTCACAATCTCATACAAGCAGCCCCACTTGACACTCATATATGTGATTTCATAAAGTGTATAGTGCACTTTATACACCACCCATAAGGGATATGAAATTTATTAAAAGCTTTTAGCTTATATATCCTCACAATAAATGCAGTCTAGCACTTCTTACACCAAAGGAATGGACAAAATTACTGGTGCTAGCAGAACTAACAGGTGACTTGTTTTTATCCATGTGAACCTTCTTCATGGGATTTCCAATCACAAAGGTTGGGTTACCATCACCGTTAATTTCACATTGGCTCAAGTCTCATTTCCCTCGATATTTTACTCACTAGCTTTTTGCTTTGTGAGCAAGTCGGTCAATTTCATTTTTGACCTCTCAAAACTAGGCCTCATTATTCAGTAGCTACTTTCCAGAATTGTAACACATACGTATGTTTCTGAAATATATTCAATTTGCCACTTGGCAATCACAATATATAAACACATAAGGAGTTAGTTTCACTCACATAAAATAATTGCTAAGAAGTTTTTCAACTAGTCAGCCTCATTATCAGCCAATTTCAGAGTAATTAACTCTGACCCCATTGTATATTTAACAATAAAATTATTTTGGCTGATCTCCAAGTAATTACATCACCACAAAGGTGAATACATAACCTGAGTTCCGGTTATCATCATTGTATATTTACAATACAATGGAATATCCACAATTGGATATCATAGTTCATCCCCCACAAAAGTGTAGGAGGTAAAAACATTTTTATTTGCACAAATAGGGTCGGTAGCCCCGAAGTCTACCATCCATTATTTTACATTTGTCACAAGATCAGCCAGAGAAAAGACAGCAACAATTATATCATCTCCTTAGATCAATCTTGCAATTGGTCTAGGAGGATTTTCATATCTATATGCATTGAAATGCATGATCACATGGTCTTTTCACTTCTAGATTTATTCTTACATGAATCAATCCAATTAGCATCACTATATTATTCCAATATAGTGGGAAAACAAATGTATACGATACCATAACTTATGGTACCTCTCAAATATTGCATGAGCCTAACAAGCCCACTAAAATATTTTTTTTTTTAAACAAACTCATTAAATCGGTTGACAGCAATAAACTTCTAATATTATGGGTATACTCTGATTGAGCAATAGAGATGCCTCTATTTTTCTTTAATTAAGTGTTAGCATCATATGGGGTACTTAATGGTTTAGCTTCATAATGTCTAAACCGCTAAAGAAGTTTATCAAGATATGATTCTAGTGATTGCACCATACTACCACTCTTCCTTATGATTTAACACCCAAAACTATTCTTGTTTCACCCCACATATCAAACATATTGTATCATCATCAATTTCATCACAAAAGGTCTCTTGGCCACTCACTCCAATGAGCAACGCAAGAATGCTCATGCATCCTCTTATAAATAAGGTGATGCTCACTCATATCAAATAAATTAGCAACTCTATCTCAATTTAAGTACTCCTTCATCAAAAACCAAAAACACAAAAGTATCAAGTTCACATATAAAGGGCACTATAAATTATCAAATATACAAAATGTGTGAAACACAATCATATGCAATTTTATAAACTCATTTAACAAAATTAAATACCAATTCTTTGTATTGTTATAAAGCCCAACCATACAGTAGTGGACGGTGAAGCCAATGTCCAACACCTTCTCCATCACTTTCCATTGCAACAACTCAACCACACAGTCCATCAATCAATTAATTAAGCCTTAATACATGGAATTCATTCCACCAAACTTCAATTCATAACCATAAAATTGAATACTTAAACTTCACCAATCCAATCAAAGCAGTGTACTAATATGCGTTTTACATAAAGATGCATTTTGTAAAACCATCAACGAAATAAAGAACATGCTATTACTTTTCCTCACAGCAAATTGATGAATATATATATATATATATATATATATATATATATATATATATATATATATATATATAATTCCATGTACATTTCCTGCACAAGAAAACTAAAACATTTGTTCCATGATTCATAAGTTACCCAAATGCATGTCCAAGTTGTAACTACTTTTCTATTCAAACTGCATAACCAAGTAACATATATTACTTGTCCTTATACTATGCATCAAAGCTATTTTCCAAATATCACCCTCCAAAAAGTTCACATTCATTAGATACTTAACACATTTTAGTATTTTAAAAATTACCAACATATTTAATCCAACAAGCACCCCAAAATAAATTAAAAAGAACCGAGATCACCTCTCTCCATGAATTTCATAAATCTCCCGACCAAAATTATGGAAAAAGTCTAGCCAAGCTATTCAAGTTGAAAAAAAAAATAACAATAGTAAAGATAAATAATTTGTCCCATGCGGATTAAGCATATCATGCATCTTCTCTACAAAATAGTTCAATTTACTTACGCACCGTTTATCTATTTAAGTGCAATACCAAAACAAATTCCATACCTAGCCACCAAAAGCCAAGAAGGCAATAGAGACCAATACAACCAAAAAACTTTTACATGTCAACCTTGTCTCTTGATCCAGCATAATTCTTGAGAATCATTGTGTCCAACAATATATTGGTGGCCTTGACATTCAATGACTTCTTTTCCTCTATAAGTTTGACAACCTTTTAGTATCTGCGGGCAATTCTCATAAAACAGAAAGTCAATATGCACCATTGCGAACAAAATACTAAAAATTATACCAATAGTATAATAGAAAAAACTCTGAGAAGTGTAATCATGAAAACCCATCTACATATTTAGATTTAACCTTTAGAAAAACTAACCTATTGAAATCAATTTCAAAACTAAAAATGTTCAAATAACGCAATCGAAACTGTGCTTAGAGAAAAAATTCAATTAGCACATTCAAAACACCAACCATAATAAATTTGAATAAGAACCAGATTGCAAGAAATGTTAATAAAATAAAAGTTATGTTTTCTAGGCTTCCTTCTACCAGGTTGTAAAACCTGTGTCCACCCACTAATCAAACATGAAAAGATAGAATAAATATTTATTTATTTATTTTTATAAATTGCAGTGTTTTTTCATAGAAAATAATCTTTAAGATTGTTAGAAAAAATAATAAATAAATAGATAAATAAAATAAATAGAGAAATATAAGAAGAACATCAATAGATTGTTTATAGTTTGAGACGTGTGGAATCACACTGTTCTTAAGGATTATTTCGCCACAAAAATTATAATAATGCGAATATCCCCCAGGATTTAACAGACTCTTCCAAAATAATCTGGATACACAGAACAGCAAGAACGATATCAACTCTCGTACAGTAAAGAGAAAAAAGAGAAGGAAGAAAGGTTCGTAAAAAATCAATAGCCATAACATCAAAAAAGGAATGCGCTCTCTCAAAAACTTTGTTATGGAGCAACTACCATATATAGTTGATTGTCTTCAGCCACTTCACCACCTTCTTTTCTTCACCTATTAATTAGCTTTCAAGAAGAAATAATAGCAACATAAAGCCAAAAATAAAACTGTTACGTTGGAATGAAATGCAAGTTACAAGAATTGCAATTCTCATTTTCTCCTTCTAAAAACAAATACACATGCAATTAATCATATTAAAAATATTAAAAGGCAATTAAGGATAATAAAAGAATCAAAACCTTAATAGAAATAAGTGACAAAATTAATTGTAATAAATTATAATAAAAGAAAGATTTAATCCTTTTAAAAACAAATTATTTTGGAATATATTTTCCAACAAGTTATAGGATCAAGATTATTGGGAGTTATTTGTGGAAGGGACTCCTGGTTATTAGAAACAGCACTAGAGGAACCTCCTTGCACCTCTCCAATATTTTCGTCCATCGAACCAACCTCCTTTTGCATGCATGTCATAGTTCCCGAGGTGTCTTTATCCTCATGCACAACCCCTATGTTAACCGCATCACCCATGGACATCGAAGCCGATTGAGTCAATATCTCCTTCGGGAATTTCTTTCTCATTCTTTCTTTCTTATTATGCGCATGTTTTTGTTGGCTCTCCACCGCAACATCTTATTTCAGCCAGCGACCAGCCACTGCCGTTCTCAACCATGGTCAAGTTTTATTGATTTAGATCCCTTCTGTGTTGTGATGGTGTAATTCAAATAGTTGTTAATTCTGTTGTAAAGTAGTTGTATTCTGTTAGTCAGTTTGTAGAGTTGTTAACAGGGCTACAATAGCTATATGGGACTTATGTTTAGTCTATAAAAGGAGTACTAAGAAGTAGAGCGTAATAAGAAAGTGTTGAATAAAATTTTTCAGAGTATTCATTCATTCCTATTATTCTAGATTGTGAGAGTGTGAGGTGTGAGGTGTGAGTTGTTCTAGTCCCAACAAAGTGGTATCTAGAGCTTGTTGATAAAGGGACCTGCGAGTAAGAGTGAGCACCAGATTTGGTGTGCAATTGTTGCTGAGGTGTAAAGGGGTGCATTATGGCTGGTTCGAATGGATCTTTCCCTGCCAATCTGACTATTCTTGATGGCAAGAATTTTGAACAGTGGTGTGTGAAGATGGAGGTGATTTTCGGGTTCCAAGATGTGTTGGAACTGGTGAAATCTGGAATTCAAGAGGCAGGGGAAGGATCAACAGAGGCACAGAAGGCAGCCTACAAAGAATCAAAGAAAAAAGATTGTAAGGCTCTTTTCTTGATTCATCAATGTGTTGATTCAGTAAACTTTGAGAAAATAGCTTCGGCTAAGTCTTCTAAGGATGCCTGGGACATATTAAACAAGTCATATGGGAGTGCTGACAAGATCAAGAAAGTGAGACTCCACTCACTTCGGAGACAATATGAATTGTTGTCAATGAATGATGGAGAGTCTATAGCTTCCTACTTCACTCGAATCCAGGTCTTGATCTATTCAATGAAGGCCTGCAGTGAGAAGTTCACAGACCAGCAGATTGTGGAGAAGGTGCTAAGAACTTTGACTTCTCGATTTGACCACATTGTGGTGGCAATTGAGGAATCAAAGGATATTGAACAAATGAAGGTGGAGGAGTTGCAGAACTCTCTTGAGGTTCATGAATAAAGACGCAATGAGAGGAATGCAGAAAAGGTACAAGAGCAGGCTTTGCAAGTACAAACTAGTAGCAAAACTGAGTGGATACAGGGCAAGATCAAGAAAGGGAAGGGCAGGTGGAAAGGAGGAAGGAGTGGAGGGACTGGTGACTCATCAAATGGTCAAGATCAGTATCATGCTAATCATGATCAAGGTGAATCTTCAAATAGAAAGAAAAGGGGCCCAACAAGAAGCAAAGGAGGAAAGAAGAAATTTGATAAGAGGAAGATTTAGTGTTACAATTGTAATAAATGGGGGCATTTTGCAGATGAATGCAGGAGTGGCAAAGGTGGAAAAGGCAGATCTGATGATTAAGCATATCTTGCACAGGATGAAGGATCAGACTCTGATCAAGTGCTGTTAATGGTTACCACGAATTCAGAGATTGATAATTCTGAATCCTGGTACCTTGACACTGGCTGTTCTAATCATATGACTGGCAAGAAAGATTGGTTGATGGACTTTGATGCAAGTATCAAGAATAAAGTGCGATTTGCTAACAACAGTACCATTCTAGCTGAGGGAATTGGAAAAGTGATGATCAAAAGCAAGAATGGAAAGTCTGCCTAATTAACTGATGTGTTGTATGTGCCCTTTATGAAAAACAATTTGTTGAGCCTTGAACAGCTTCTTGAAAAGGGATTCACAATGAACATGGAGCAGAAGTTCATTGAGGTGTTTGATGCTAAGCACAAGTTGGTGCTGAAAGCTTTTTTGTCCAGCAACAGAACCTTCAAAGTGAATCTGAATGTAGCAGATGTGCAGTGTTTTTCAACTACAAGTACAGATGATGAAAGGTGGCTATGGCACTATAGATATGGTCACTTGAATTTCAGGAGTCTGATCCAACTTGGAGTGAAGCAAATGGTGCTCGGACTACCTTTCATTAAACCACCTCAAAAGGTTTGTGAAGGGTGTCTTGTGAGCAAGCAGCCTAGGAATTCTTTCAAGTCTTATGCACCTTCTCGGGCTAAAGAATCACTGGAGGTTGTGCATTCAGATGTATGTGGCCCAATTGAGACTTCATCCATAGGAGGAAACAGGTACTTTGTTACTTTTATAGATGAATTTACAAGAAAAGTATGGTTGTATTTGCTTAAAGAAAAGAGTGAGGTATTTTCTGTGTTCTTGAAATTTTGTATAATGGCTGAAAGACAAAGTGGCCATGAACTGAAAATTCTAAAAACTGATGGAGGAGGAGAATATAATTCTAAGGAATTTCAACAGTATTGTGTGAAGAAGGGCATCGAACATGAAGTGACTGCTCCTTATACCCCTCAACATAATGGGTTAGCAAAAAGGAGAAATAGGACTCTGCTGAACATGGCAAGGTGTATGCTCAAAGGTAAAAGAATGCCTCACTGCTACTGGGGAGAGGCAGTATCTACTGCTGCCTATGTATTGAATAGGTGCCCTACAAGGAGAATGAAATATGTAAGCCCAGAGGAAGCCTGGACTGGATGTAAACCAAGTTTTAGTCATATGAGGATCTTCGGGTCTTTATGCTATAGGCACATTCTTGATGAGAAAAGGAAGAAACTTGATGACAAGAGTGAGCCACTTGTTTTAGTTGGATATCATCCAACAGGTGCCTCCAAACTCTTCAATCCAATCTTGAAGAAAGTAGTAATCAGCCGGATGTGGTGATAGATGAGTCATCTTCATGGAGTTGGGAAGACAAGTCAGAACCTGCAGGTGTTCTTTTTCAGTTTGATGAAAGTGACAAGATTGAATCTACTGACTCAATTCTCTCAATTCCACAGCAGCCAGAAAGAAGATCCCAGAGGCAGAGATTTCCTTTCAGTCAGACTTGCTGATTATGAGACAGCCCTTGATGATGCTGTTACTACTGATGGTCAGTTAGTACACTTAGCATACCTGGCTGATTTGGAACCAGTGAATTGGGAGCAAGCTATACAATAGGAGACTTGGAAAGAGGCAATGATTGAGGAGATTAATGCAATAGAGAGAAACCACACTTGGGAGCTTGTAGATCTTCCAGCTACAAAGCATCCAATTGATGTGAAGTGGGTGTGCAAACTGAAACTGAAACCAGATGGCTCTATTGTAAAACATAAGGCAAGATTGGTGGCTAGGGGTTTCCTACAGAGGGCTGGCATTGATTATACTGAGGTTTTTGCCCCAGTTGCACGGGTGGAAACTATCAGGCTTGTCATTGCTATCGCTAGCTCTAGAGGATGGCCATTATTTCAGTTAGATGTGAAGTCTGCTTTCCTAAATGGCCCATTAGAGGAAGAGGTATATGTGCTGCAACCACCAGGATTTCAGATAACAGGTAGAGAACACAAGGTGTATAGACTTCGAAAAGCTTTATATGGCCTAAAACAAGCCCCTCGGGCTGGGAACAAGAGGATAGATGCTTTCTTGTCTCAGTTAGGCTTCTCCAAGTGTTCAGTGGAGTTTGGAGTGTATGTCAAGTTACAGCAAGGCATTGATTTGTTGTTTGTATGCCTCTATGTTGATGATTTGCTTATAACAGGCAGTGATTGTGTGGAAATTGAGAAGTTCAAGGGGCGAATGAAGGCTGAGTTTGAAATGACTGACTTGGGAATTCTCAATTATTTCCTTGGCATGGAATTTGTCTACACTGCTAAAGGCATTTTCTTAAGTCAAAGGAAGTATATTCAGGAAGTGCTGAAAAGGTTTAACATGGCAGCCTGCAATGAATTGGCAACACCAGTAGAAGCTAATGTGAAATTGGTCAAGGGAGAAGCTGAGAAGAAGGTTGATGCTACTCTATACAAACAAATAGTTGGCTCACTCAGGTTTGTGTGTAACAGCAGACCTGATATTAGTTATGGAGTAGGACTGGTCAGCCAATTTATGAGTGATCCAAGAGTTTCACATATGATTGCAGCAAAACGAATTCTGAGATACTTGAAAGGAACACAAAATTTTGGATTGTTATTTCCAAAAGGTAAAGGGCATCAAGTGACAGAAATTGAAGCTTTCTCAGATTCAGACTGGTGTGGTGATAAGGTGGATAGGAGGAGCACATCTGGTTACCTATTTCGATTTCTGAAGGCACCAATCTCTTGGTGTTCGAAGAAACAAAGTGTAGTTGCTCTTTCATCATGCGAGGCAGAATACATAGATGCTTCTCAAGTAGCTTGTCAGATCTTATGGCTGGAATCACTGCTAGAGGAGTTAAAGATCAGCTGCAAGAAACCAGTGCAGTTGTTTGTTGATAACAAGTCATCTATAAGCTTGGCTAAAAATCCAATTGCACATGGAAGAAGCAAGCATATAGAGACAAAGTTTCATTTCTTAAGGGACTAGGTGAACAAAGGTAGATTGGAGTTAGTGTATTGTTGTACTGGTTCACAAGTTGATGTTTTTACAAAAGCACTGAAGACAGACCGATTTAAGGAGTTAAAGGAGATGTTAGGTGTTGTTTCCTTAGAGTATTTGAATTAAAGGGGAGTGTTGTGATGGTGTAATTCAAATAGTTGTTAATTCTATTGTAAAGTAGTTGTATTCTGTTAGTCAGTTTGTAGAGTTGTTAACAGGGCTACAATAGCTATATGGGACTTATGTTTAGTCTATAAAAGGAGTACTGAGTAGTAGAGCATAATAAGAAAGTGTTGAATAAAATTTTTCAGAGTATTCATTCATTCCTATTATTCTAGATTGTGAGAGTGTGAGGTGTGAGTTGTTCTAGTCCCAACATCCTGATCATGCTGGCTAGCCTTACACCCAACCTCACCATGCCCAATTATCCCACAATAGGAACAAAATTGTGGTAACTTCTCATACTTGAAATCGACCCAAAAAATTCCATCAGCTTTACTCCCTGCATTCACGCCTTTCTTGATAGGCTTTGTTATATCAAGGAGAGAACCTTCACCTTCAAGATCTTGCTTCTGTCAGGTAATTCATAAGTGCCACAATCTAAAATCTCACCAATGCATCCTCCAAGTTTGTTCCCCATCGACAAGGTACGACAATGTGATGGAAGACCCAATAAGTGAACCCACACCAGAGCAGCGTTGAAGACAATATCCTTGGGTCCAACATGTCGTTGCCAAGCATTGACTACCAACCATGAGTTTCTGAAGATCGATGGGCTACGACTACCTTTCAAGATTCTATTAACATCAAGATCATATTCAAAGAACATGTGGAAGGTTTTATCAGCCACTTCCTCCAACCTGAAACCTTTTGGGTTGCATCATATGCTTATCAAGACGCTGTGTAATGAGCTTCTATGTATTGGCTTCTCTGTAACAATCTTGCCAACTAAACTATGTTGACATTCACGTAGACCATCGTCTACATCTTTTTCGTCAAAAACCATCACAGTCTCCTTTTCTTCCAAGGCATTGTTATCAGGATCATTATCCTCCTCTGTAGTCAGATTCGAATGTGGGTTTCCATGTGAAGAGGACGCCATCAAGACAAAGTTGAAGGGATAGAGGGCACAGCTACAAAGCAAAAAAAAAAACCACCAGAGACGGGAGATGCACCAAACACTATACATCGTCACACCTCCATAGGGCATACCCTAGCAGAGCCATGCGGCGCAAGGACTTTTTTTCAAGTTATTTCTAACGTTCAATTTAACATTGTTAGAATCATATAAAAAATTCAAACTATATTGTAAACATCTAATTTTGTCTCATCATCATCATTGTTATTATTATTATTATTATTGTTAGGCTTAATGGACTTTTTGGTCCCTGCAAATAGGGGCACATTTGGTTTTAGGTCCTCCAATTTTTTCTCTTATGACTTGGTATTTTAACGTTTTGAAACTTTGAAAATAGTCCTTGCCATTAGGTGATTTCCGTTAAGTAGTGACGTAGCTGACGGTGTGCCACCTTAGTCACGCCACATGTGCAATTTAAATATTTTTGATTCAATGTGGATTTATTGATGTCACATGGATTTTTTTATTTTTTATTTAAAATTTAATTAAATAAATTTAATTAAGTTTATAATTTATTAATAATAATTGAAAAACTTGAATGTTATTTTATTTTTAATAATTGAAATATTTTAATGTTGTTTTACCGGAAAGTATTTTTTTATCTTGTAAAATCAGATCTCCACTCCTTCCCAAAAAATGAAACCCTAGGCATCAGCCTTGTTCCGAATACTCGAACTCGGAGGATGCTTTCGTCACGCTCTTAGTTGGAGTACTCTGCGTAGAATGGTTCTCCGAACAAGCCCCTACGACATCACCACCTCTTCCCACAGTGTGAGCCACACGAGGAGTAATGTAGGTTATCAGGTTCGAAACGACGTCGTTGTTATGAGCCCAGCAGAAACAATGTTTCGACAACAATCCTCCTACGTGCTTATCCGACGTTTGTAGCGACATTGAAGGCTCGGATCCTCTTCCTTTGTTGTTTGGTTTCGAAGGAGTTCTTTCCATCTTACTATGAGAAATCATATCTTGGTCTTGGATTGTGTTCAGCGAAGGTCTAGAACCTTCCATGAAGCTTTGAGCTGCACATAAATTCAAAGGATCCAAGTTCTTTATTTCTTCGTGTTTGCTTGAATTTTGGCGTGCAAGTTCGAAATCTCGCAACATTCTATCATACAAACAAAGATAAAATTGAAGAAAGAAAGAAAGTGAGTTTTGAATTAAAAAAAGTTTAGCATTTGAAAACAAGAGCGTGAACCTAAAAGAGGAATTGAAGAACAAAATACCAAATTGACGAATTTGAGGAATGTTTAAGTTACTTTGTGTTTAGGATTTGAGGGTGCGTGATATTATTCTTCTTTTTTGCATGTCTGTGATCAGTAATGGTCAGCAGATGTCTCTTTGGTATGATCCTTGGTTGGACATTGGCCATATTGCCCGCAGATTTTGGGAGCAAATTATCCATGACTCAGGCCTTCCTAAAGAGGCTAGGGTTGCAGATATTATCGTTGATGATCGTTGGAGCCTCCCTTATCTTGTATCAGTGGAGTTTATGGAGCTGAATGAGCTTCTTGCTAGTCATGGCCCTCCGAGGAAGTTCCGTGATGATCGATGGAGTTGGACGTCGTCTTCGTCTGGATCTTTTAGTGTATCTGCTGCTTACCATGTTTTGCGGCCTGCTATGCCTTCGCTTCAGTGGTCTAGATTGGTTTGGTTTCCTTTGACCATTCCTAGACACTTCTTCATCATGTGGCTTGCGGTTCGTAATCACCTGTCCATTAGGGTGAGGCTTAGGCAACGGGGTACTATTTAGCAGGACTCTTGCCTTCTTTGTGGTGATTAGCTGGAGGATCTTTCCACTTGTTCTTTGAATGTCCTTTTACCTTTGTCGTGTGGTCCTTTATTCGCCGTAAGTGATGCTTGGACTTGAGTTCATCGACTTGGAGTTGTGTTATTCAGGAGTTTACATCGAGATCCCATAATAGAGATCTTCCTTCGGTTGTTACTAGGATTGCTCTTGTCTTTGCGGCCTATTTCATTTGGGGAGAGCGTAATACTCATATTTTCTTAGATGTCGTGAGCTCTCCTTCTGCTATTTGCACCCTTGCTGCTCGGGCTATTCAGGATCCACTTTTCGACAGTCACAAGTTTCCTCTTACCGTGTGTAACCATTGGTGGCAAAATGAGTAGGCGTTACATGTCTCCTTTTTTAGCCTTATTCCTTGCTTTTGGGGCTTGCGTACTTTTGTTTTGTTGGCTTGTGTGCCTTATTTAGTTGGCTTGTGTGCATTTGTCCGTTGGGTTGTTTAGGCTGTGGTAGTTTAGTTATGGCTTGCATGCCTCTACTTTTGGTGATTTGCGCGCCATTTTTTCCTGGGGTATGTCCCTAGTAAACATGTAGTTTTTTTTACTTCTAGTAATATACTTTCGTGCTTACCGAAAAAAGTGTTTAGGGTTTGAGATTGAGCTTCCCCTCCTTATTCAAATTTTAATTATTTTTAATTTTTAATAAATTATAAACATTAACTAATTTATTTAAACAAATTATAAATATAAATATTAAATAAAATCAACAAACGCACATGGAATTAACAAATATTTAAATTGCATATATAGCGTGATTGAAATGACACACCGTCAGTCACGTCACCATTTAACAGAATCATAAGAAAACAAATTGGAGGGACTAAAACCAAATGTGCGCCTATTTGGAGGGATAAAAAGTTTATTAAACCTCATTGTTATTATTAAAGGGAAATAAAAAAGAGAGAAGATAATAAAAAAAAAGAGAGGAAGAAAACGGATTTGGGCCATCCCTACTACAACCCAGACCCATTTACCCGGATCCCCTCTCCTCCTTCTTCCCAAATGAAACCTTAGCTAGCCTCCATCACCAAAACCCCCACCTGTGACTCCTTCCCTCTCAATTCATGCGACCATCTCCCACCCCAGCCCTCATCCCGGATTCATTCATCCCTCACTCTTGACGCACGATTTCGGGGCGCAATTAGAGGACTCTCTTCTCATTGATACTATTACTATCTATCTGACCGAAATGCAGAGGTGGGCGTTTGCAAGACATGCTAGGAACTACATCATTTCCTCACGTATTCCTAATCCTAAGGTCTCTCTCTCTAACTCTATCTTACTACTTCAATCTTCCACTTCCTCTTCCTCTTCCAGTGTAAGGCTTTTCCCTCAGTTTTCATATCTTTCCAACAACCCCCGCTTCTTCTCCCAAATTACCGATCCCGCCCTCGTCACCTTCGAGAATGACGTCACCGTTGTTAACGACGCCCCTTCCGAAGAAAACGGTGTCGTTCAGATGGATTGTGAAGTAGAAGAAGCAGAAGTAGAAGAAGTGCACGAGATCGACGCGGAGCAGTTCGAGAACGTGCTGGGTCTTCTCCAGACTAACACCGATGAATCATTAGAGTCATGTCTTAATTCCATGCACTTGACGACTCTACATCAAGACTTTGTACTCAAAATAATTGAAACCCCAAATGTTTCGTGTCATAATCTTATCAGGTTTATAAAGTGGGCTTGGAACGAGAAATCATTTAAGGTAGTCACTACCACTGTTGTGGAATCCCTTTTTTCCGTGGTAATATGCAACGGCGGTGTTTTAAGGAAGAAGGAGATATATTCTCTGTGGGACTTGGTTAAGGAAATCGGCGAAAATGAGAGTGAGGTTCTTAACGTTCGGATTCTAAATGAACTGTTAGTTTCCTTCTCAATTTTGGGGAAAGGAAAAGCTGCACTTGAAGCATTTGAAAAATTTGAAGTGTTTCAATGTGTTCCAAATGAAGATACATATTATTTTACAATTGAAGCTCTTTGTAAGCGATCAAATTTCGATCGGGCTTGGTCTGTGTGTCAAAAGATGCTTGATGCAGAATGCCTGCCTGATGGTGAGAAAGTTGGTAAGATAATAACTTGGTTTTGTAAAGGGGAAAAGGTTAAAGAAGCTCATGAAGTGTATCTGGCTGCAATAGAGAAAAGGAAGCAGTTACCTATGTCTTGTATTAATTTTCTTGTCGCTAAACTTTGTCAAGAAAATGAAACTGTACAATTAGCTTTGGAGATGTTGAATGATATCCCTGAGGAAGGGAAGAAACGCGCAATAAAGCCGTTTTTGGCTGTTGTCCGAGCCTTGTGTAGGATTAAAGATGTTGATGCAGCCAAGAAGTTGATGTTGAAAATGATTGCAGACGGTCCGCCTCCTGGGAATGCTGTTTTCAATTTTATTATTACTGGATATACTAAAGTAGGGGAAATGGGACAAGCTGTGGAGATGATGAAGCTATTGGAAAGTAGAGGTTTGAAACCAGATGTATACACTTATGCTGTTCTTATGAGTGGTTATTCAAATGGTGGCGAGATGGAAGAGGCTAGGAAGATATTGGAAGAAGCCAAAAAGAAGCATTCTAAGTTAAGCCCTGTAATGTACCACACGCTAATTCGTGGATATTGCAAACTAGAACAGTTTGATGAGGCTCTCAAGTTATTGACTGAGATGAAGGATTTCGGTGTCTGCCCCAATGTTGATGAATACGAGAAGTTGATCCAGTCTCTTTGCTTGAAGGCTTTGGATTGGGAAACGGCAGAAAAGCTGCAAGAGGAAATGAAAGAGAATGGTTTGTATCTCAAGGGTATCAGCAGGGGCCTGATTAGAGCCGTCAAAGAGATGGAAAAGGAGGTTGCGGAGGCTGGAAACATTAGTTTAGCAGCCTAAACATTGTTGACTCTTTGAGGTGGCATGGCATTAATGTGAAAGGCCTGATATTTGTAATCTTTTTTTGAGTAGCACACCATTTTAATAGGAGTTTAGAATCCTAATGCAAAAATAATTGGGAGGAGAGAATGTTAGAAGAGATTGTTAGGACTCAGCTGAAATTTGATGTTTTAAATGTTTTTACTGGCTTTATTTTTATATTGAATTCAGTCTAAGTTGGCTATGTATCACTGCTTTCCTTTTGCATGCCGATGTCATTAACATTTGGTTGGGTTTATAATTCTAGTGTTTAATTTGGGATGGTATGGTAGTTTCGTTTTTCTTTCACATGGAGTTGGTTTGGTTGAATAAGGGTTAGTACCTGTGCAGCTGTGCTTCCCTCTTTAGACTCTCTCTCTCTCTCTCTAACACACACACACACACACACACACACACCAAGAAGAAGAATGATAAAGAAAGAAAAAGCTTTTTACAAATTGAATTGCAGTGTCTTCTATAAGAACAGGGCTTTCTACACACACCCACTCATGATACTAGTAAAAGACATTGGTTCATTCTAAGCTTTTTATTTTTACTTTCTATAATGCTTCTCATTGACTCAGGCATTGGTTGATTCTGTGTTGGTATATATTAGTGATTTGAGTGTGTGTAAATCATTTTGGTCGATGATTGAGGCCTTGTGATGTGTGGCTGCCTTAAGTTTGAGGATTTAATGTATATGCATACTTGCCTTGAATCTGTTTGAGGAAATGCCTGAATCAATGTTTCTGCTAGATCTGTTTTATTTGGTTTCCCATGCAAACTTTGATTTGATGGGTCATTAACAAAATGGAACTCTCATAAACTACTAGCATTGTATATTGATTCTTCTATACTTGTTTAACTATGCCTTATGGGAAACCTTGTCAAACAAAAATCTGTTAACAGTTCCCTTCTCCTATTGCTGAAGCCTGAAGACAGTCTTATTAATATCAATTTAGGTTATTTTTCATGCAATTCTTCAGGAAACAATAAGTATAAGCAGCATCCTTCGGTTTTTCTAGTTTTTTATGGGATGTATTCTGTGAATTTGCATATGTTCAGAAAACATATTGAGAAAAGATGTTATACCAAGCTGAATAAAGATGACATTCTATGTCTTGCAAAATTGATTCTAACCGCTTTAAATTTTGCAATTTCAAAGACTAGAGAGCTGTTCTCAGGAGAACCATCCATGACCTTGAAAGTAATTCCTACAATCATTTTTTTAGTTTCATGATAATTTTCAAAATTTGTTAGTGCTGGTTTAATCAACAGACATCAGCTATTTTTTTGGGGTCTGTTTTCAGGTAGCTCCTTCCCTTCTACTAGGAGCCGAGTATGGCCATCTTTCCTTCCACATTTGGTTGGGTTTATAACTCTAACCTTTTCCGTTAAATGAGTCTACATTCTAATCTTTCTCATTATATTTTAATTCAGATCATACATCTATTATCTATCCATTCTGTCTACTATCCATCTTCTATTATCTATTATTGACAAGACCATGACAAGAGTACCGGATCATGTAAGCATAAAAGGGTGAGATTTGAGTATCATCTTAGGGATTGATTGCCAAATACCAATTCACAAACTGAACAACTATTTAAACTAATGATTTGGTTCAAAGGTGCTCAAGTATCATCAAGTTATGCAGCTAAAGAAAGGAAAACAATAAAGTATTTATGGGTTTTCGCTTAGGGTCTGTTTGGATAATGTATTTAAAGAGGGTAATGTAATTTTTCAGAGAATTTAAAATGCTATACATTAAATGCTTTGTTTGGATACTTTGTTTGGATACTTTGCCAAATACATTAATTTTTCGTTTCAATTTCCCTTTTTGATTTTATTAGATTCAAAGTGCTGCAATTTCTCTTTCAATAGGGTGGGTTCTGAAATTGAAGATTTATACTTATGATCTGATCTGATTCGGTGATTTTTTGGGTTCATTTTCTGAAATCTGAAGTTTGATGGTCTCAGATTTGAATTGTTTCTTCTATTTATTTGGTTGGATATAGTTTGAATAGTGTTCATTTGTTATGCATTAGTTCTAGAGTAAAAGGGTCAGGTTTCAGAGGCTCTGTTCATTAGTTTTCTTTTTTCTTTTTAATTATCTTTTCTGTCATTGATGTACTGGGAAGTTTCAACAGTTGAGAATTAATGTATCTGTTTTTGTTGGTTATTGTATGATATTGCATATGAATAAGTTTCCTGCACTTTGGTAGTCTGAGTTGAAAGAGGGTACCTGAGTTTAGCTACAGGTCTATTAATTTGATTCTTCAATTTCAGTGTTTGTCTTAAGTTAGATGTTTGATAACATGCTTGAACTTTTAGTTTTTCTGGGTGGAGCCTTGTTCCTATGTTTTTGAATAGTTGCAGCAAAAGTTACACAAAGAATCACATGGACACATTCATAATCCGTTTGATGTTGGATTTGAAATGGAATAGATCTTAAAAGTGCTTTGAGCCTCACTTTTTTGTAGTCTTGCATATGGTTTGGCCTGAATTACAGTGGCACATGAGATATTGGCAGTGGTTCTTTGCTATGTTATCTACAAGAATCAGTGACAATTTGTGAGCCGAATGTTGTTGACATGCATTTCAATATATATGTGGTGTCTTAAAGTGAAATCTGATTTGTCTGCATGCCTGATGATGTTGTTTACAAGAAATTTGATTTTTTTTTTTGTTTTTGTTTATGGGGCGTGGGGGTTAGTGTTTAGGGATGATTATGAAAGAAAATAAATTTAGATGTCCCAATCTGTATTGTACATGAATTCGATTAGGCTACTATAGTAGTTGTAACTAAAGTCCTGTTCAGTTCTACATCTCAAGGTACCAAGATGTTTTCTCTTGCATGGGTGTTGATTGTTATCTCATTTTGGTCCATGGATTTCGATCATAGGTGAAGATGACATGATGAGTAATGTAGTTTACAAAAGATATGAACATTCTCCTTGTAGCTTATTTTGATTAGATGGATAATTGCACCTTATCTACAAGGCCATTGGGTCATATGTAAACTGAGTGTATATTGTGAATACATAAATATAACTCTATTCCTCTTGCTGGTTGCTGCATGTTGACAATTTTTTGCAGTGATTTGTCATGGCTTCTCCTCTATAGCTCTAGCTCAGCGATCTGTCAAACTCATGTAAGATCTATTCTAGCTATTCACACTTTGCAGTTATCTCACTTCTCCATTTTTCTAGCTTCCATAGCCCTATCTTGTTGATTTTCGTTCTTGATTTCTTCTTTGTGATTTTCTTCTAGATTCTGTGAATAAGTGAAGACAATTCTATAAAAACCTATTTCAGCCAACCTACTCCGTGTATTTGAACGGTGACGAGTGATTTCTCACTTCCCAACCAGTTCCCTTAACAACTTATATTTGGGTTCAATCTAGTTTACATGAAAAACTAGGGTTCGGTTTTGTATAATCAACTTTAACTGTTCAACTTTGTAGAATGAGATTAAACTGTGATTAAAAATGATGTTAAACTTTGAAAATCCTCTGATATTTGTTAGACCACTTATTAGGAAGCAGTATAAGAGGAGGCCCAAACCTGTTAGGCTGGCCTAATATTAGAAATAATCTTTACAGTAAGGAATAAGCCAACATGTAGCATAGCTGTGCCTTAGGATGTAATTTGAATAAATAGAGAGATTAGGGGGGAAAGGTGGTTAGGCAGTTATTGGTAGGAATTGGAAGGGAGAGACCAAGCTCTCTAATCCTTGGAGGAAAACCATTGTAACCACATTTCTGTATCTTTATTCTTACTCTCTTCTATATTATCCTATTCTGTATTATTCCAATTTACCTTTGATTTGGGAACTATTCTCCAGAGGATATTCAATATAATACAACTATATAATTTGAATACATTTACAGTTACCAGTTTCTATCAACTGGTATCAAAGCCGTCGGATCTTAGGGAGGGTTAATGGTTTCCACGAGAAGAATGGAAGCACGGATAGAAATTCTGGAAAGAGGGTTCGTTGGTTTGTTAGAGATGAGACAAAATCTCGAACAAAACCTTGAAGAAGAGAGGCTTGAGCCCATTGAAACTCGAAGGCAATTGAATGAATTTGTGGAAACGGTGTGAGGAATTACGATTCGTTCGGATCAAAATGAACAAACCAATGAAGTTATGAAGTGAATGGCGACGGTACCGGGAATCATGTTGATTCTCGGAATCGTGAAGAACGTTTGAGGAAATTGGAGATTCCAATTTTTGATGGAGAAGACGCGTATGGCTGGACAAATCGTGTGGAAAGTTACTTCGAATTGAAGGAGATGAATGACGCGGAGAAGTTACAAGCGGTTATGGTGGCGATGGAGGGGAAAGCTTTGACATGGTATCAATGGTGGGAATTATGCGCTATCCGCTGTGATTTAGAGATTCCAACCTTCCATGGTGCAAAGCCCATTTGAATTATTGTTAAGCCTCAAGCAAACAGGGACAGTAGAGGAGTATAGGGAGCAGTTTGAATTATATGTAGGTCCTCTCAGATGTACAGAACCAGCATATTTGAAAGGGATTTTTCTGAATGGACTCAAGGAAGTGATAAGGGCAGAATTGAAACTTCATCCAGTTGAGGGATTATCGGAATTGATGGATTATGCACAGAGGTTTTGATGAGAAGAATTTTTTATTGAATAAAGGGAACAATGGAATAGGTTCAAGAGGGAGATCATTTAGAACATACAACAATTCCAGAACTGTAACTTAGGAACCTGGAAATAAAAGTCAAATCCAGACTACCAAAGGGATTGGTAGTTTAGTGGCTGAGGTGAGCAGTGTGAAAACTACTGGATCTTATAGAGGAAGAGGATTTAGAAGGTTGACTGATGCTTAGACGCCGGAAATATCTCGAAAGGGACTTTGTTTTAGACATGATGAGAAGTTTAGTTCTGGCCATGTGTGTGCAAACAAGCAATTACAAGTGCTAATACTGGAGGAAGAAACAGATATTGAAGAGAAGGAGGAGAAATCAGTGGAGCAAGAACAGGAATCTGAGATAAGAACACTGCAATTATCTATGTTCAGCATCACTGGGCTGACTTCTAAGAAATCCATCAAATTGTGGGGTACATTGGCTGTCAGGCAAAGTGATAGTCTTAGTCGATTGTGGAGCCTCACATAATTTCATATCCTCTATGTTAGTCAAGGAAAGAGAATTATAGGTGAAAGAAACTGCACCTTATACTGTAGAGGTGGGAGATGGTAGGAAAATTCCTTGTGAAGGAGTGTGTTCTCAACTTACATTACTGATACAAGGATTGGAGGTTCAACCGGATTTCTTTATTTTTGATCTTAGAGGTGTGGATGTGGTGTTGGGGATGGAATGGTTGGCTAGCCTTGGTGAGATACGGGCTAATTTCAAGGAATTAACACTTAAAATTCCTATTGCAAAAGGGTATCAGATTTTGAAGGGTGAACCTAGTTTGGCTCAGGCAGTGGCTTCATTCAAATCTGTTTTCAAGGCCATTTGTGATGAAGGACAGGGTTTTTTGCTTGAATATCAAAGTTTGCAGGGTGAATCTGAAAATATCTCACCTTTACCCGAGTGGTTAGAGTCAGTATTGGTTGAATATGAAGATGTATTTCAGGAGCCTCAAGGATTACCACCATCCAGGAGGCAGGATCATGCTATTGTTCTTAAGGAAGGAGCCAACATCCCAAATCTCAGGCCTTACAGGTATCCACATTAACAGAAAAATGAGATTGAAAGGTTAGTGGATTATATGCTTAATTTTGGTATAATTAGGCCAAGTGTGAGTCCTTATTCTAGCCCAATTATATTAGTAAAGAAAAAAGATGGTGGATGGCGATTTTGTGTGGACTATAGGGCTTTGAATAAGATCACTATACCAGATAAATTTCCTAATCCTATTATTGATGAATTGCTTGATGAACTTGGAGGGGCAGTAATTTTTTCTAAGTTGGATCTAAGATCTGGATACCACCAGATTAGAATGAGAGAGGAAGATATTCCTAAAACTGCTTTTAGAACTCATGAAGGGCATTATGAGTTTATTTTGATGCCATTTGGACTCACTAATGCCCCTTCTACGTTACAGTCTCTCATGAATGAAATGCTTAGACCATACCTCAAAATTTGTTTTAGTTTTCTTTGATGATATTTTGGTTTATAGCAAAATTGTGGAGGAACATCAAAGACATTTACAAGCAATTTTAGCATTATTGAAAGAACATCAGCTCTTTGCTAATAGAAAGAAATGTACTTTTGGGCAAACTCAGTTGGAGTATCTTGGCCATATCATATCAGCTGATGGGGTGGCAGCCGATCCTAAGAAAATTGAAGTTATGATGGATTGGCCAACTCCAAAGGATATTAAGGCTTTAAGAGGCTTTCTAGGTCTCACTGGTTACTATAGAAGATTTGTGAAGGACTATGGCAAAATGGCTAGGCCTTTGACTTAATTATTGAAGAAAGACAGTTTTCAATGGACTTCAGAAGCCCAGGCCGCCTTGGAACAATTGAAAAGAGTCATGGCTGAGTTACCTATCCTCATTGTTCCGGATTTTTCTAAGGAATTCATTATAGAAACTGATGCTTCAAATAAAGGTTTAGGAGCAGTACTCTTACAGGAAGGAAGACCAGTGGCTTTCATCAGTTAGACTTTGTCAAATAGAGCACAGTCCAAATCAGCTTATGAGAGAGTATTGATGGCAATTGTCATAGCTATACAGAAGTGGAAACATTATTTACTTGGCAGGCATTTTATCATCCTTACTGATCAGAAAAGTTTCAAGTTTCTCACAGATCAGAGAGTTTCAAGTGGACTTCTAAGTTGATGGGCTTGGATTCTGAGATCCATTACAGACCTGGAAGTGAGAATAGAGCTGCTGATGCTCTCTCTAGAAGAATGACATATGCAGCATTATCCACAATTCAATTTGATGATTTGGAAGAATGGGAAACTGAAGTTCACAATGATCCTAAGTTGCAAGGTATTATACAAGACATTCTACAAGATGTTGCATCTCATTCGGGTTATTCCTTTCAAGACAGGAAATTGTTTACAAAGGTAGATTGGTGCTACCTAAAGGCTCTTCTAGAATTCCTATACTTCTTAGAGAGTTTCACAATTCTGTCATGGGGGGCCATTCCGGGTTTTTCAGATCTTACAAGAGGATTTCTGGCATAGTTAATTGGGAAGGTATGAAGAAGGACATTCAGTAATATGTTGCTGCTTGTGAAATTTGTCGGTTGAATAAGTACCAGACTTTATCTCTTGCTGGATTATTACAACCTCTTCCTATACCTACCTAGGTTTGGGCCGATGTGTCCATGGATTTCATATAAGGATTACCTAAAGCTCAGGGTAAGAATGCTATTCTTGTAGTACTGGACAAGTTCACTAAATATGCTCACTTTATTGCACTTAGTCATCCATTCACTGCCAAAGATATTGCTGAAATTTTTGTCAAAGAAGTGGCCAAGCTACATGGATTTCCTTCTGCCATTGTTTCTGACTGAGACAAGATCTTTCTTAGCCATTTCTGGACCGAGTTATTCAGAATGGCAAGCACCAAGTTGAAATTTAGCTCTGCTTACCATCCTCAAATAGATGGCCAGACAGAGGTGGTTAATAGATGCTTGGAAACATATTTGAGGTGTCTCACAGGGGCAAGACCTAAACACTGGCCTAAATGGCTCAGTTGGGCTGAGTATTGGTTTAATACCAACTACAACAATTCTCTGAATTTAACTCCATTCAAAGCTCTTTATGGCCGAGATCCACCCCACTTACTCAAAGGCACTACTATTCCATCAGTTGTTGAGGAGGCTAATTTGATGACTTAGGATAGGGATCAACTTCTTCATGATTTGCAAGGAAATTTGTTGAAGGCTCAGAGTCAGATGAAAACTTATGCAGATAAGTCAAGGCGACCTGTTAATTTGGTTACAGGTGATTGGTTTTATTTAAAACTGCAACCCTATAGATTGAAGTCTCTTGCTAAAAAGAGGAATGAAAAGTTGAGTCCTCGTTTTTATGGGCCTTATCAGATTATTAAGCAAATTGGTCCCGTGGAATTTGAGTTGGCTCTTCTTTCTGACAGCAAAATTCATCCTGTGTTTCATGCTTCATTGCTCAAAAAAGCTTTCACCATCCACTACCCCACAGCCTCTTCCACCAATGCTTTCAGATGATTTGGAGTTGCAAGTTGTTCCTGCTGCAGTCAAGTCTATCCGCAACACTGTTAATGGTTCTGCTGAGGTATTAATTCAGTGGAAAGATCTTCCGGACTTTGAAGCTACTTGGGAGCCTGCTTTGACTATCATGGACCAGTGTCCTTCTTTTCACCTTGAGGACAAGGTAGCTCTCTATGCTTTGTTCAATGTGAAACTCTTCTCTATGTATGGTTTGTGATTTGTGAATTCTGTATCTCTAAGGTGATCACTGAGTTTGCTTTCAAGGAACCAGCAATGAAGGGTGTTGTTTCCTTTAATGGGTTTTTTTGTTCTTCTTCATCTTCCTTATAATAGCATCTCTTAGCTCAATTTCAGCTTTATCTCCAAGTGGGCCGACCAGGTATGGCATAAAGTTTATCCTAGGTTCGTGCCTCTTGCAAGCGTCCTTGCAACTTTGATTATTGTGAATATGCTTGCTTCACATTCATAATTATGGTGATTGGTTAATTATAGACCTTGTTTTCTCACATGGTCACACCTGTTTGGTTTCTCTGAAAGCTAATGAATTGGAAGGAAAGATAACCACAAAAAGAAATAAGTGTCAGCTTATGCTTGATTTCATATTGAAATTTGATCAAATTAGCTTATTTTAACTCAAATGGTCAATTATGATGCTTATGCTAAATTTGCCACCTATTTTGGTACATTTTTTGAGCCACCAAACAAGGCAGATTCTTCTTTCAATAATGAATAATGTGATAAGCATTCAAGCACTTGGGAAACCCTCCCTTAAAAGCTAGCTATCAAAGGGGGAGAACCAAGCCACTTAAGTACTCCACTGAGCATCTCATACCACTCGATATGGGACTTAGGCACCCCCTAATACCCAAGTCCCTATCATTGCACCGCCCCTAAGAGCCGACGTCCTGGCGGCTGCATTCTACGATGCTTCACTCGGCCTTTTCCAGCCAGCCACTCCATAGATAGCCCTTTCTGAGACACTGACAGCCAGGCTTTGATACCAAATGATAAGCACCCAAGCACCTAGGGAATCCTCCCTTAAAAGCTAGCTATCAAGGGGGGAGAATCAAACCACTTAAGTACTCCACCGAGCATCCCACACCACTCGATGTGGGACTTAGGCACCCCATAATACCCAAGTCCCTATCATACTAAGAGCCGACGTCCTGACAGTTGCACTCTACGACGTTTCACTCGACCTTTTCTGGTCAGCCCCTCCGTAGGTAGCCCTTATTGAGATACCGGCAATCAGCTCTGATACCAAATGATAAGCACCCAAGCACTTGGCGAACCCTCCCTTAAGAGTTAGTTATCAAGGGTGGAGAACCAAGCCACTTAAGTACTCCATCGAGCATCCCATACCACTCGATGTGGGACTTAGGCATCCTATAATTCCCAAGTCCCTATCATAATGTTTTTAACGACATAATTTATGTAGTTGGTTTATGCAGTTTTGGATTTATCTGTTTTGCTAGAAAGTGTTTTTTTTTTTTTTTTTTTTTTGGTAATTTATTAATTTAGTAATTACTATGTTCATACCTTGTTCTGTTGTCAGGAGAGGAGAATCTGGGTCCATGGAAGAATGAGGTCACACAAGTGGCTCTAGCACCTATTCTTGGAACTGATGCACCAGAGGGTACACTTGTGCTGGCTGCAAACAGGATGAATAGGCCTGACATTCTACGGCGATTTCGAATTTACCGTGGTGGTTGCACATTTCAAATCGGCATTATTAGGCTGTAAGTACCATGATTCCTTTTCATCATGTTCTGAAATGGCTGGTTTATTATGTTCTCAAATGCCAATTTGATAATGATAAGTGAATGTTCGTGTTGAACATGTTTTATCTCGTCTATTTTTTCTTTTATTGGACGGCTTTGATCTTGTGCTGTTTTCTAGTAATGAGGCATGGTTAATTTTGTCATGCTTAATATGTGGTAAATACCATGAATTTCGAAACTGACATGGTCAGATGAAAGGATGAGGTTTACTTTAATCTCGGTATAGGTCTATATACCAACGGTATGGTTTATTGCATATGACAGTCATGGTAATTGTTGTGCAGTATAATGAATAGCTGGATATGTACATTTCTTCCCAATCTTTTAATTTCATTGCATTTGCTTTGTTCTCTTAAAATTATGTATATTAAGTTGGCCTTTTATTGTTCAGTTACTTTGTTGTTCTACTTTCAGTTCCAGCAGATCCCCCCCCCCCCCCCCTCAACTTGTTCCAAACAGCCTCTCAATTCTGTTATTCACTTCCATTGATCAGCTCTTAACCACTAGGGTGTGTTTGTTTTCCCGACCATGTTCTCCCACTGCAACGAAATTTTGCTTTCACGTTGGATGACAAAAAAATAACGGTTGTGCCATTGCAAACGTACCTTTTGGGATTGCAAATGGTAATCCAAATATGCACATATGTGCAGTCGGTTGGTTTCACTGGTGCGGCTGGTTTCATCCTTGCTGTCCTATGGTTTATTTCATTTGGCTTGCCACTTGTGATTCATCTGTGCTGTGGATGGGGGATTAACATCAAGGATGAAGGATCAAACCATTCACAAAGATAATGTCTTATGCTGCTTTTGTTATTCACCTTTGCTGCAGCGTATTTCTCTGAACAATTTTTAATGTTCCTTTGTTAACTTATTCACAGAATGCTTTATTTCCTCACATTCTCTCTTCCGTTGTTCTTTTATTCATAAACATAAAGTTGGTTCATTGATTGTTTAATCATCCGTTCTGTTTAGTTATCAAATATTCTTCTGTATTGTAAATTTGTAATTTTATATATTCTATTCTATATATATTATTGACATGTTATAAATGTTTCTAATTGAACTTTGATTTATTACAAATTTACTATCAGTGAGTTTGTTACCAGTAAATAACTCAATTTGGAACTGGAAAGCATGGGTAACAGAAAAGAAATGATAAAAAATAAGTTTAATTAAGTTTTTAGTCCCTGAAAAGTGTCATTTTTTATTTTGATCCCTGTACTTTTTTTTCGTTGGTTTTGGTCTCTGCAAGTTTCAAAAACTATCTATCTGTTAAGTGTTGACGTGACTAATGAATCGTCACGTTAGCATTATTATGTAGGTTAATTTTATAATATTTAATATCACGTGAGATCAAATATTAAATTTTTACATTTTTTTATAATATTTAGGCTTAATTGCACTTTTGGTCCCTCAGGTATCACAATTGTTCGATTTTGGTCCCCCGGATTTTAATTGCGCCAATTGGGTCCTCAAAGTATCACGATTGTGCAATTTTGGTCCCCCACCTTTCAATTGCTTCAATTGGGTCCTCCAGGTATCACGATTGTGCAATTTTGGTCTCCAGGTATCACGATTGTACAATTTTGGTCCTTCAAGTATCACGATTGTGCAACTTTTAACATCAATAGCCTACGAAGCACATGTGCGATTGATTTGATACTTAATGAGACTAGCTTGGTAGCTTACATGTCATTCATATGTAATACTTAATGATGTGCATTTGATCATTAAATTATGTAAGATATCAATGATATCTTATAAGAATGTCCCGTAAAGTGTCAAGTTGACTTCACTAAGTGTCAAATCAGTCCCATGTGTCCTACATAGGCTACTGACGTTAAAAATTGCATTATTGTGATACTTGGGGGATCAAAATTGAACAATCGTGATACCTAGGGGACTTAATTCCCGCAATTGAAAACTGGGAGACCAAAGTTGCACAATCATGATACTTGGGGATCCAATTGGCGCAATTAAAATCTGGGGGACCAAAATCGAACAATCGTGATACCTGAGGGACCAAAAGTGCAATTAAGCCTAATATTTAATATCACGAAGGTATTCGGGAACCCTAGAAATGTTCCTGAATATTGTTATTTAAGTCTTTTATTCATTTAATAAAAGTATGAAAAACAAATAATAACATTAAAATAAAAAGTAGCAGTGTTGACGTGGCGGTCTGCTTGTCACGTTAACACGTAACGGATGAATAGTGACGGTAGGGATCAAAACAAAGTTTTGGAACTTATAGGGATCAAAACCAACGAAAAAAAAAGTGCAGGAACTAAAACCAAAACTGACACACTTTTCAGGTACTAAAAAATTAATTAAACCTAAAAAATAATATGGACCCTAGAGCTATCTGCTGTTGTTGCTTCTAGTTATCCTGCTTTAGGCCTGCAATTTTTTAAGTTGAAAGCAATCCATTAAAAAAAAGTTATGTTGCTTCTTTGTTTCTTAAAATTCCAATTCGTGTCAGTTGTAGGTGTAGTCTCACCGAGTAATGGTCCAGAACTTAGATGATATTTGATGTTGATAAATGTGTTCTTTATCATTTTAAAATTGATGCATTCAACCTTTCCAGGTTGATCTTGCCTATTTCTTACAACTTATGTTCTCTTACACTATCTTAGGCTTATGAAGGAAAATGGGAGGAGAGAAAAGGAGTGAAAAATAAGATGATTATTTAGTTATTTAGTCGGAGAGAAATTGAAAACAAAGAAAATTAAAATTGTTCTTTCATCTTGTTTGAATGGAAAATGACCCGATGCACAAAAACTCCTCAACACAACATATCAACTCTTGCAACAAGGGAGTAACACAAATATACCATTAATGATATGAAACCTTTATCAATTGAATCTTTGACTTTCATGATATACTTTGAACTCCATTTTTTTAAGCACTTGATTTTCTGCTTCATGAGTCACACTTAATTTGTACAAATGATTAGTCTTTATAAAACAAGTTATAATGCATGTAGTATTCATTTGGATTGTCATATATCAAAACATCAATACAGATTATACTTACAAATTGCAACCGTACAACCTGCGGGTCACAATCTAGTTTGTTCTAATCGGCAATTTTCGTTTGGTAGTAATTGCACTTGTTAGAATAAAACAAATTTCCGGGTCATGCTATGATGAACATCATGTACATTACTGCAAACTTGGATATGTTTCGTTTGGTTTGGTAGAAAGAGAGTTGGTGGAAAGAGAGGAAGAAAAAGGGAGGAGAGAATGAGAGGGGAAAAGTGACTTTTCGCCTGTTTGGAATAGAAAGAAAATGGAGGGAAGGAAAAAAATTGGTGGGACCCACTTCAAAATTTTTCTTCTGTATTTGGGATGAAAACACGGAAATCGAGAAAACAATTATTGTTTTGGATGAAAATATCATAAAACTCATTCTTTTATTTATTTAAATATTATTATGTGGGGTTATTTATGTCATTTCACAAATATGTTTTTTCTTTTCTATCACTTTCTACTCAATCAAACAAGAGGAAAAAAAAGTTTTAGTTTTCTTTCCTTTCATTTTCTCTCCTACTAAACAACTAAACAATCCTCTCATTTTTCACTCTTTTTTTCTCCTTCCCCTTTCTTTTCTCCCACTTTCTTTTCTCCCACTTTCTCTCCTACAACCAAACAGAGCGTAAATAAAATAACAAAGAGAAATGATATTTTGACATCAGGTTGGGACAATATAGGGTAACACCGTATGTATTGAGTGACATTTTTGTAATAATGAGTAAAAATAGTGGTTAATCTTGTGTTAGATGTGGTTAATGGGTACAACTTGCAGTAGCATGGTAACCTATTAATCGCCCACTGAACTTCATTAACCATGAATTTGCACAACATTAACCATGCTTGAAATACTTTGTGAAAAATGATGAAAGGGATTATAAGGGTAAGTTTATCATACTTGGTTAATACGGTTCAAAATAGTGGTTTGTTGGACGTGGTTAATGGGTACAATTTGTGGTAGCATGATAACTCATTAACCACCCACTGAACTTCATTAACCATGAATTTGAACATTAATCATGTTTGAGATACTTTGTGAAAAATAATGAAAGGGATTATGAGGGTTAGTTTATCATACTTGGTTAACAGGGTTCAAAATAGTGGTTAATATTGTGTTGGACGTGATTAATGGGTACAACTTGTAGTAGCATGATAACCCATTAACCACCCACTGAACTTCATTAACCATGAATTTGCACAACATTAATCATATCTGAAATACTTTGTGAAAAATAATGAAAGGGGTTATGAGGGTTAGTTTATCATACTTGGTTAGCAGAGTTCAAAATAATGGTTAATATTGTGTTCGACGTGGTTAATAGGTACAACTTGTAGTAGCATATTAACCTATTAACCACCCACTGAACTTCATTAACTATGAATTTGCATAGGATTAACCATGTCTAAAATATTTTGTGAAAAATGATAAAAAAGATTATGAGGGTAAGTAATCATACTTGGTTAACATGGTTCAAAATAGTGGTTAGTATTCTATTGAATGTGGTTAATGGGTAAAACTTGTAATAGCATGTTAACCCATTAACCACTTACTGAACTTCATTAACCATGAATTTGTAAAACATTAACTACTGGGAAAATAAATGTGTATTTACAACATTGTCACCAGCTAGTATATGGTGTTTATATGTTGTCGCAAATAAGACGTTCAAATATCATTACTCCTCTTCGGCATCACAGAGTGAACAATTTGATCACTATTATTTGTCTATGTTCTAACTTTTTACTTAAACGATGTTTATATTTAAAATCAGAATATTGATCCTTCCTTTTTTTTTTCTCAACCTTCAAAGAATTTTTAAAATTTATTTACTTTGTATATTGTCGCCAATCATCGTTATACCCCTTGCACAAGTAATGCACTAATTTAAATAATTTGAAGTTAAAAGGGGCCTAAATTCCTCTTTTTTATTGATCAATTGGGCTCAAGTTTGACTCACCCAAAAGAATAAAAGCACAAGACCGCTAAATACTAGGACAAATTCGGGTATTAACAAACATGTACACAATAGAGATTAGAGTGACATTAATTTCTAGTTACAAATGTTCACGATCAATGCAAGATGAAGAATTCGGAAACTCCAATCCAATGTAAGAATTAGCTGGATAAAATTCAGAAAAAAATTATATTTGATACCTAAAACATTACATCATGTTTAAACTTTTGCTTATTAGTAAATAAAATGTGGAGTATACGTGTATTTCTATTCATAAAAAAAACTTTGCACACCACTTTTATATCATTTTTTCGTGTGCAAATATATGTGACGATTATAAATCTCATAATACAACTTTTTGATGTGCAAATATTTTTTGGCGCGATGAGATTTGTTTTTCTTATTTAATTATTAAAAAAAATATAGTTTAAGATTAGTATAAGGAAAACACTACAAGAAATTCTCCAAATAGCTACCACAAATTTGATAGCTAATTTATAGCTAATCTCTAACAAACAAATTTAGCTACAGATTAACTACCAAATTGATCGTAACATAAATTGAGTGACTAATTAGCTAGGAAAATTTTTCCTAGCCAATTCATAGCTATTCTTAAAAAAGATTTAACTATTTAGTAGCTAATTCCTAATAATATGTTGTTCAAAATTGCTTTTTTCTAGCTAAATAGCTACGATATTGTCTTAGCAATTTTGTAGTCAATTTATAGCTAAAATTTTATAGCGATTTCTTAGTTATTTCATAGCTAATTCAAAAAAAAATTTAAAAAAAATCAGTCCCTAAATTGGTCCCAAACACCTGCTCTGAAGACCAATTTAACGATCGATATTTGTCAACTTTATTATCCGATTGTAGCTCTAAAACAACATACCAAAACATAAGCAACAAAACTTACAAATAACAATAAAATAATTCATAATAATTCACAGGAAAGACAAACTGACAACAATAGAACTGAATAACATCTCAATCTATGTTAACAAAGAAAAAGTGAACAATTTTATACAAGACTAATATATAACAGTTTAAATTACATTTTTGACATAAATTCATTCTCTTCACTTAAAAAAAGTAGACACCACAACAAAGGCATGCCTATGATAGGCTTCATAGGCTCTCTCAGCATCCACCTGCCAAAATAAAGGCAAATCGAATGAACTAGGTATTCTTATTTCTAATCAATCAAAAAGAGTAATATCCTAATGTAAGTGGAAAGTGGATGTTTTAGTTGATTTTTACTTGCTTACATTAGTTAATGATATGAATGAGATCTACATCATCCACGTAAGGAAATGAAGGCAATCTGCAGTAGGAGAAGAGATTTCAGCGTTTGAATGTGATGCTAATGTTAAGATATCAGAAGAGAAATATGCTATTGGAAAATCTTGCTTACGTGATGGATGCCATGAATCATAATATTGTTTATTATTTCTACTAACGTAAGGCCATAAACACAACAAGATTCCTCGAGCATATAAGGATTTCATCAAACGGATTGACTACATTAAGTTTGGCACCTCTACACTCAGCTATGAATAAAACTTACTTGCAAAACAATGTATTTATGGATTTGAATGCAACTATGAAGAGTAGGGAGGTACTGCAATGTTCAAATATGGCCACACTTGCGCGAATGCAGTGTGACTAAATTGACTACTTCAAGACAACCTCAAATGGACCATACTAAAATTCATTCTATCTAAGCAACTATAGACAGTTTGCTGCATTCACATTCCTGCATTAAAACTAAACAACTATATACAAAGATCATAATCATGTCATCATACCTCTTCATCTTTGACATATGGCTCATACCAGTTCCACAGAGTCTTTGGATCAACAACATATCTCAGATAAAGAAAACCAACCTATAAACAATATAAGGAATCAACACATAGTATGAGGTAAACAGAGAGGGGGCAAAACACTAACAAGAATGTTACCATAACTTAAAACATTAAAAATGAAAAAAAAATAAAATAAAGTGGATCCTCTGTAAGCAACAGAACCCAACCTCTTTACTTTGATGCCAAGCAGAATATAATCAAACCATCCTTTTTCTCAGTCAAACAAACTTGAGATCAAGAGGAATGACATACAAGATGCAAGTTAGTGCAGTCCTAACATCATGACAATTAGAAGCATAGTTACCAGATTGTCTTAGTTACCATCAAGTAAATCATAGTTGTGAATATACTTAACCTTCAATTTGAGTTTCTTAACTACATCTTGTTCTTCATCTGTAATAAATAAATATCAAGTTAAATAATAGACTCAAGAAAATATAAATAAGCAGAGAACAAAAGACTATCAATATACATTTATATATACCCATAGCATCCACGGACCAATAGTGGTTGGATTCACGTCCAACTTTACGTGTGGTATAAGATTGAGCCTCCACCTGTGTAAATTACAACCTGCATCACATTTCAAGTATAAGACAAATGACTAATTGAATTACACGTATATGCAATCATCCAAAAAAACAGGTAAAACCCCCATTTTACATGTATATTTGCATTTCACAGACAAATTCGGGAAATAAAAAATAAAAATTCAATTAAAATTGAGACTATCCATATACATGGCAGCACCTTGTTTCTTGAACAACTCAGAATAAGCAATTAAATAGAAGAAAAGTCAGATTTAAGCAACTTGATAGTAGCACCTTTCTTAGCAGTTAGTAGAATATTACATAACTACCACTCAAGATTATCAACAAGAGAAAATAGTGCCTCTAGTGATGTTACAGTCTTAATACTTCAACACTTATTACATTCTTAATCCCCTTTGACATTTTATCATTCAAATACAGGCTTAGAGGTAATCCCTTCAACAATTAGAGCATTATGAATATATACTAAAGGATTATGAATACACAAAGCAATAATGAGTACTGAAATTGTAATTTACAAAACCAATATAACACAAAGCAATATATTTTATAAAACATCAAATAAAATGAAACTCTCAATCTATGGAACTGGTGCATCAAGAAAATCAATCACTTGTTGAATTTCAATTCAAATATATATCCTATATGGATTAGCATTAATCAATAATTAAAATATTGTTAAATCATTAATATATCAATTTTTGTTATTATGGTTTATGATATAGCATTTGGTAAATGTAATTGGGCTTTATGTTGTGAGTGGCCCGTGATGGGTTGGGTTATTCACTGTTAGCCTGTTGAGAGGTCCCTACTCTCATCTGGTAAAGAAATAAAACTGTTCCCCATTAAGCAGTTGAACACATACAGAAACTTACCAGGTAGAGGGAAGTTATTTCTCTCACACAAGGATCTCCTTTTGGCTTTTCCTTGCTGAACAACAATGGACCCCGGGATCATGCAAGGTACACATTCTTGATCTATTTCTAATATGGATGTGTTTAATATGCTATAATTTATGTGTCTATAATTGATTCTAGGTTTATAGGATTTTGTTTAAATCCTTCTATTGGTATCAGAGCCAAATAGATACAGATTATGGCTATTATTATTTGTTCTGTTTCCATAAGCAAATCACATTTTCGCAACCTATGAACCCTAATGTTTTGGTATTCGATTTCATATAAATAGTTCAATGATTTGCGAAATTGATTGAGGGCTTTTCTTAGTCGCATATCACAGACCAATATGCCCGAAAATCACAATAAACCGTCGCTTGTATAGCGAGATCGAATTGGATCATTGTCGCGATTTGTATGTGAACAAAACCCAAGATTGTTTGTTTTTTTTTTTCACCATTTTGAAGCTGTTTTTTTTCAAAATTGAGTTGGGGGTTCCATAGATCGGTATCATACGAACAAAACACTGCAAAATCGCGTCGTTTTATGGCATGTAACAGGAGATCGAACCGGGTCACTATCCGGGTCAGAAAACCCGTATACCAGTCATCCGGGTAAAGGGGATGAACTGGTCAGCGAAGCCCACTCGTAGGGGTCCAGCGCGTGGGGCGCGTGGGCCCACATCCAGAGCCCAAATTTTTTTATTTTTTTTTATAAAAATAATTATTAATTATTTCTGGGATTTTGATAAATTTTTGGGTTTTTTTGGACACCCATAAATATTTTATAATGCTAAATTCGAAAATAATTTGTATTTTAAAATATTATACTCTCAGTTATTTGGCCTGTAATTTTTTGTGACTGTTCCTTACTTTACTATTGACACTTTGATATATGATACTCTCCTTGATAATGTGTCATCGTCATGGAATTATTTTGGTTTATAATTGAATTGAATATTTTATTATGTATGATATGTATTTATTATATTCTATTCTATTGAGTATAATTACTGATGTTTTGTATAATTGTGAGCTCACCTATCGTGGGTACAATTATGCAAATTTTGTGATTTGAATGATTTTTTAATCATTTTATTGCATTAATAATGATTATACCCCATCGGTTTGTTGTTATTAATGTAATTTGTTGTACAATGCGTTTTTGTTTTATGCTTATGTCAATTATGTTTTCGAGTATCCTATCGGTATTAAAAATTTTGGTGATATAAGATTTATGCATTGATTATGATATTTCTTAATTATTATGGTTCGGGACCCATAGGCGGGACCATGGTAAGTAAGAAATTTTTCTAAAAGGCATTTTTTTCCGGTTGTGCATACGGAACCATTTAATTCTCTTATTGCATGATAACATTGTGCATATTAAATGTTTCCTTTGTTGTTATGATGCCAGCCTCTATGCCTATGCAATTGACTTCTGTCAAGACTTTGAATGGGACAAACTTTGAGGATTGGAAAGAATCTCTGGATCTGTACTTGGCTATCACTAATATGGACTTGGCTTTGAGAGAAGAAGAGCCTGCTGCTCTTACTGCTGAGTCCACTGCTGCTGACAAGGCTTCTCGTTAAAAATGGGAGCACTCAAACAGGGTGTGTCTTATGGTGATGAAGTACACCATGGAGAAATCAATCAGACAGAGCATTCCAGAGAGCAAGAAGGCTAAGGATTTTTTGAAATCTATTGGTGAGAAATTCACGACTTTTGAAAAGGCTCAGAAAGGCCAGTATCTTTCTTTGATTGAGAAGACTAAATATGATGGTGTTAGTGGAGTTCGTGAGCACATCATGAAGTTAGTTCACTATTTTAATAAACTGAAGTCTCTCAAGGTTGATCTCGGTGAGAGTTATCTAATCTGGCAGGTTCTGGAGTCACTCCCTTCTCAATTTGATGTTCTGAAGACCTCTTATAACACTCAAAAAAATGAATGGACAGTTGATGAGATGATTGCTATTGTTACTCAAGAAGAGGAGTCTATAAAGAAAGGGAAATCACACAGTGTTCAGTTTGTTGCTTCTACTTCTGGTTCTAAATATGAGAAAAAGAAAGGTCACAAAGGCAAGTTTCAACATGACAAGAAGAAAGGAGGGAAAGTATCTCAACACTTGGAGCCTAAAAAGAATTTCTTCAAGGGAAGCTGCAAGTATTGCAAGAAGTTTGGCCATAAGTTGGATGATTGTTATTTTCTGAAGAAGAAACATGAGAAGCAAGGTACACTCCTAGCTCTAGCTTGTTTTGAATCAAATGTGATTGATGTTGCTCCCCATACTTGGTGGTTTGACTCAGGTGCAACCATTCACGTTGTGAATTCTTTACAGGGGTTCACAAGTCTGAGGAAGCCAAGTAATGTTGAATCCAAGATTATTGTGGGAGATGGAGCTAGAGTATCAATGGAAGAAATAGGAGTAGTTACCTTGTATTTATCTTCTGGTCATACTTTATTGTTGAAAGATGCTGTTTATGTACCTTCCATGAGAAGGAATTTGATTTCAATTTCAGCTTTGGATAGACGTGGCTACACTTTTGAATTTGGTAATGAAAAAGTTGTTTGTTTTAATTCTGTTGCAGTTGGTTCAGGAGTTTTGTCTGATGGGCTATATATGCTGAATTTGAATGATATGTCTGTTAACTCTGTTGTTGGAAATAAGCGTAGTAGGACTGATGAGAGTTCTTCTATGCTATGGCATAGACGCTTAGGGCACATCTCTAGGCCCCGGATTGAAAGACTGGTTAGGGAAGGTATTCTTCATGACCTTGACTTTTCTGATTTTGATACTTGTGTTGATTGTGTTAAAGGCAAGTTCACAGCCAAAACTAGGAATAAAGGAGCAAACAGGTGTGATGATGTGTTGCAGTTGATTCACACTGACATGTGTGGACCTATTACACCCACTGCCATGGGCGGATATAGGTATTTTATTACCTTCATAGATGACGTCTCCAGATTCGGTTGGATAGATCTTCTTCACGAAAAATCTAGTTCTTTGGATTCTTTCAGATCGTTCAAGGCTGCTATTGAATTGAAGACAGGGAAGAAGATTAAATGTGTGAGGTCTGACAGAGGAGGTGAGTATTACGGCAGATATGATGAAACTGGAAGAAACCCCGAACCGTTTGCTAGATTTCTCGATGAATGTGGAATTGAAGCTCAATATACTATGCCTGGTACTCCTCAGCAGAATGGAGTTGCAGAGAGACGCAACCGCACACTTCTGGATATGGTGAGATGCATGTTGAGTCATTCATCATTGGCAGATTTTCTTTGAGGAGACGCCTTGAAGACTGCTGTGTACATTCTTAATCAAGTACCCAGCAAGTCTGTGCCAAAAACTCCCTATGAGCTGATGACTGCAAAGAAGCCGAGTTTGAAACACTTTCATGTGTGGGGTTGTAAAGCAGAAGTTAGACCTTACAATCCTCAGCAGAAGAAGCTTGATCTTAAGACTGTTAGCGGTTTCTTCATTGGCTACTGTGTAGGCTCCAGAGGTTGTAGATTTTATTGTCCTTCTCATTCCATAAGAGTCATAGAGTCTGACCGAGCGATATTCTTTGAGGATGATTTGGATAGTGGGAGCCATACACCACGACCAGTCAATCTTAAAGAAGATCGGACCATAGTCCCTGTACCAGTTTTTTCTCTCCCTGCTGATATCATGGTTCCAGATACTCATAATGATGATCAGGCTCTTCAAGGAGAAAATGATGTTGTGGCACCACCAGCTGATGAACAGGAACCTGATGACATTGCTGAAGTAATCCCTTTAAGGCGATCTCAGAGAGCACGCAAGCCTTCTATAACAGATGATTATGTTGTATATCTTCATGAACATGATTTTGATCTTCATGATGACGATGATCCTATCACTTTTGAGGAGGCAATCTCTAGCACTCATGTTTCAGATTGGCTAAATGCTATGCATGATAAATTGTCTTCTATGTCTCATAATTCTGTTTGGTATCTCGTAGAGTTGCCGTTTGGTTGCAAACCCGTTGGGTGCAAATGGGTTTTCAAAACCAAGCGTAGTCCAGATGGTAAAGTTGAGAGGTACAAAGCTAGACTAGTAGCTAAAGGCTATAGTCAAAGAGAAGGCATTGATTATAAGGAGACTTTCTCACCGGTCTCTACAAAAGATGCTTTTCGAGTTGTTATGGCTTTGGTAGCTCATTTTGATTTAGAACTTCACCAAATGGATGTGAAGACGGCTTTTCTGAATGGAGATCTAGCTGAGGATGTCTATATGGTTCAGCCTGATGGGTTTGCTGAATCAGGTAAGGAGCATTTGGTTTGCAAACTCAAAAAGTCCATTTATGGACTAAAACAGGCATCGAGGCAATGGTATTTGAAATTTGATCAGGTCGTCACTTCTTTTGGCTTCTAGGAAAATGCCTCTGATCAGTGCATTTACTTGAAGACTAGTGGGAGAAATTTTATAATTCTTGTGCTATATGTCGATGACATTCTTCTTGCTAGCAGTTGCGTTAAACTTTTGATAGAGACAAAATTGATGTTGAGTAGCCACTTTGATATGAAGGACCTTGGTGATGCTTCTGTTGTTTTAGGCATCCAAATCTTTCGTGATAGGTCACGTGGCATTGTTGGATTGTCTCAAAGAGGATATATTGAAAAGATTCTCAAGCGGTTTAACATGCATTCTTGCTCCCCATGTGCTGCACCTGTTCAAAAGGGTGATAAACTCTCTAAATCCCAATGTCCTCAAAATGATACAGAGATAGCTGAAATGGCAAAAGTCCCTTATGCTTCGGCTGTTGGCAATTTAATGTATGCTCAAGTCTGTACTCGTCCCGATATTGCTTTTGCTGTTAATGCTTTAGGGAGATACTTGAGTAACCCAGGTTTGGGTCATTGGAAAGCCGTGAAAAAGGTCTTGAGATATTTGCAGGGAACCAAGAATTATATGTTGACCTATAAGAAGTCTGATCAACTTCAGGTCATTGGTTATTCTGATTCTGATTTTGCAGGTTGCCCTGACGACCGAAAGTCCACTTCCGGCTCTATTTTTATTATGGCAGGAGGAGCTATCTCTTGGAAGAGTGTTAAACAGAATCTTACAGCTACTTCTACCATGGAGGCAGAGTATGTCGCTTGCTATGAGGCTACTTGTCAGGCCATGTGGTTAAAAAACTTAATCTCTGGCTTTCATATTATTGAAAGCATATCTAGGCCACTTGTGATATATTGCGACAATACTGCTGCTGTGCATTTCTCTCGTAACAACAGAAGTTCTTCTCGCTCAAAGCATTTTGACATTAAATATCTGTTTGTTAGAGAGAAAATTCTGGAATTTCAGACTCGTATTGAGCATATTGCTACAGAAAACATGTTAGCAGATCCACTAACTAAAGGCTTAACTGTTGGAGCTTTTCAGAATCATGTAGCTCATATGGGTTTAGTTAAGTCTTTTGATGTTTTGGGTTAGTGGGAGTCTGAAAATTATAAATTTACTTAGTAATTCTTATGAGATATGTATGAGATGACGTCACTTTTATTATCATATCTCTTATAGCATTTTCAGATGCTTGGACTGTTATTGGATTGCATATTTGTTTGAATTAATTATGTTTTTTCATATTCATTATTCTTTATGTGAGATGTGAGTTTTTAACATGTATGATTTACTTCCCTATCGGATACTATTTCTGCAGCGTTAAAGCTTATGTTTCTTAGAATGTTGATTGACATGTGCTTGGGCCATAATTGATATTCCAGTCTTAATGATTCTTATATTTTTAATGATTGACTAATGCTATCCAAGTGGGAGAATTGTTGAATTTCAATTCAAATATATATCCTATATGGATTAGCATTAATCAATAATTAAAATATTGTTAAATCATTAATATATCAATTTTTGTTATTATGGTTTATGATATAGCATTTGGTAAATGTAATTGGGCTTTATGTTGTGAGTGGCCCGTGATGGATTGGGTTATTCACTGTTAGCCTGTTGAGAGGTCCCTACTCTCATCTGGTAAAGAAATAAAACTGTTCCCCATTAAGCAGTTGAACACATACAGAAACGTACCAGGTAGAGGGAAGTTATTTCTCTCACACAAGGATCTCCTTTTGGCTTTTCCTTGCTGAACAACAATGGACCCCAGGATCATGCAAGGTACACATTCTTGATCTATTTCTAATATGAATGTGTTTAATATGCTATAATTTATGTGTCTATAATTGATTCTAGGTTTATAGGATTTTGTTTAAATCCTTCATCACTTTCCCAGGTAAAACCTGATAAACAAGCCTAACATATTGTTAGATAAATGTGACAATACCACGGGGAAAATCTAAAACCAGGCCTTGTTTAATGCAATTGAACAAGAGATAGCATTGTGGCAGATAGAACACCCTGCATTGTAAGGCAAGTCAATGACCATCAATTATTAAGATTGTTTGAAATACTTACCACATTTGGGCACGCTACTACCACCTGGTTTTCCAACAGCACTCCTACAACTAATGACAGCGTCTTCCAGTAACATTATGGTTGAAAATTAAAAATTTAGAGAGATTAGAAAAATTTATCAACTCCTTGAAACTTAAAGAGAGTTAATTCTATAACCTCTAGTAGTTACTTCTTTGTAAACTCACATAAATTTAGTACAAGAAAGAGATTGATTAAGAAACAGTTTTGTAATTACGTGTTAATCTTGCAATCGGAGTCCAGTATCGGGAAATCAATTCATAGCACAAACCCCGAACTGTTTGATATTTCGATTTCCATTAAATTTTCTTAGCAACCAAACAGAAACTTCTTCACATTCAAAATTCATCCATATCAAATAAATAACAGAGTAGATCAAAAAAATTAGATCAAGCGTTTTGTGGCGGTTGTGAAAGAGCGAGAGTAAACCACGAAATTTAAAAAAAAAAAGACAGAAATGCAACAATCAAGTGTTTCACCAGAACTAACTCTTTGATTTAAATACCTAATCGATTCAATCATCATTGTGATACGTGGATATATTGATAGAGACAGTGAGTGAGTGAGAAAGCTAACCTCAACGATGCGAGTTCTGAGCAATGCAAGGTTCTTCTTCATTGAGTTTTAGAGGGAGTGAAGATGGAGGTTGTGATGGCTGTGGTAGTTGTGGAAGAGTGAGAGAGAAACGGATTGGGGATTCTAGGTATTGGACTTTCAAAAGAGAGTGAGAGTGAGAAAGTTTCAGGGTTACTGTGTGTAACACCCCGATTTTTCGTGCTTTCTAAGGACAATAAACTCAATTAATGAGTTTATATTTTTATCTGTGTTTTAGAAAATGATTTTGGGAAAACTAAGATCATAGTCTTGTTTCATAAAATCATAGGAGCCTTCGGTTAAGTTTTGGGCCGAAAACTCAAACGAAAACCGATCTACGTTTTTCAGATGATAGTATTTTCTACTATCACGACCTAATCTGGACTAACGAACGAAACCATTAGTCTTAGAATATATTCCTCTATCTTTTTCCTAAAATGTGTCCTGACGTCCAAAATATAAATAATATTTTATATTCGGGCCGATAATCGATCGAGGAGACGATTCGAGCTGTCTTAGGGTTTTTCGAGACCCACGATCAGATGTTTTTCATACCAAAATTGTATCAAGTTATTTGAGGAATTCATACGAGTGTCGGGACGATTCCAAATATCGGGATGTGAATTGACCAAATTGCCCTTGGTTAATTTTATTATCAATTTACCTTTCCTATTATTAAATTAATAAAACCTAAATATCTAACAACTTTTACCCTCATCCTCTCATTTTCTTTCCCTCATTTTCGGCAGCCCCCTCTCCCTCCAACACTCCATCTTCTTCCTTTCTCTTCTTTCTCTTTTCTCCTCAAAATCTCCATTTTTGGAGGTGGAAAGCTTGAGTTTTTGTGGAGCAATCTTCACCAAACTTGGAGTGGATCATCATAGGAGGTAGTAGTTCAACTCTATCTCTCTCAATCTCTCTTTTCTCTCCTTATATTTTCATGATCAAGGATGTTAGGGTTTTGTCCCTAAAATCTTTGAAAATCCATGAAAAATTGTAGGAAAATCGTATCTATACCAAACCAGTTTCTATGGCCTAGGTTCATGACATACTTGTATGATCTAAGAGCTTAGAGCCAAGAAATCCCTATAGCTATGTTTTCTAGGTAGGGGCCGAAACCCCCCTATGGGTGTAGGGTAGGGTTTTGGTTGGTTTTTGATGATCTGATCTGATATCTAGGGCTGTCACACTTAGTTAGGGTGTTATCCAGAAAATGAGAAATTTTGGAGTTCCCTAGCTATTTTTAGCGTAGTAGAGCCGAACCCTAGGGGTGGTGCATTAGGAGAAATCTTCGTTTTGTAAGTTAATGCCGATATGTTTTACGTGTATGTAGTGATCGGCAGCGTGTTGAGAAGAGGAACAAGTTGATCGGGTGTTCCGAGTTGAGCTGGAAGCTACAAGAGGTAAGGGGATAAACCTGAGGAATTCCATTTCCGACAGCTATGTGCTGCATCGGTGTTTGTATTGTATTTGTATTGTATTTAAATAGTTATATCATGATGTTAGTTGATTTCTTGATTGACTGTTGTTGATTGGAATATGCATTGATGTGCTGATGTATTGATGTAATTGTTGATATAGTTGAATGCATGTTATACTTGCTGAATGGTTATATGGATGTAATGTGTGCCCTGCTGTGGGATTTAGGCATTAGAGGACCTAATTTTGATTAGGATCCGGCCTCGTGTAACTTAAAAGCTTTAAAAGTCTGAAATGTATTTTGATAAGGAAAAGTGAAGTTTAAAAGCAAATAGGGCATTAGAAACCTTCACTATGTCTTAATTTGATAAGAAAATCCTTTTGAGTAATGTGGTTTCCGAAGTCATACTGAGTTTATGCAAGAAAAATGAGTTTGTGCAAGTTTTGTTTTAAGTTCGTATTTTACCGAAAAACAACGAAAGAAAAAGAAATGGTCTCTGGACCAAGTTTTGTTTTATGGAAAACCGATCCCGATGACTTTGTGTAAGTATCGGAGATTTTGGGTTTTTGGTTTTCGAGTTTTCAAGGAAAGTGGTTTTAAAGCTTAAAGCTTAGAAACTAGAAACCGAGACGTCGGGTTCTAGGGTTCTGCAGAACACGTGGATCAAGGATCCGTGTTAGTTATGGTCCTGTCGGCTTAGGGACAATCTTTGTGGTCCTGTAAGCTTGAGGATGTTTTTATGATCTTGAATCCAACGTCCTTGACTGGTGCATCGGTTAGGGGTGTTGGGATTTAAGTTGTTTTTGGGCTAAGTGTCCTATTTTGAGAAAATATGTTTTGAGGCTTAAAGAGTCTAAGACATTATGGTGGTTGTTAGCGTTGATGCTACAACGAGGAAATATTGATGCGACAAAGATCCATTATCGGAAACTAGATAGGTTTCTCATGCATTAAATGCGGGGCAGACGTGCCGTGATACGGGGGACCTTGATAAGCAAGGAGAACCTGAGATGACTTATTTGTCATAACATTGTGCCTTGATGGACAATGGTGTCATACGTGTTCTGGGAACGTATTGTGCCTTGAGTTGGACAATGCAGTATGACCGTTTTCTTGTGGAGTACTTCTGATTGCGCCCCCATGTGAGAATCGCGTAGTGTCATGGGATTCAAAGTACTCGTTTTTGGGCCAAATATTGGAGCCTGATCAGCTCATTTCGAATGGTGATGGGATTTCCGGAAATCTAGTAATCTAGTGTGAATATTGAGATATATGGAAGTGCCATGCATACGTTTAGGAGATAACGTTGATTGTGGGGTACGAAACCCTTGTGCATTTACTGCCTTTTGTATTTAATGATATATGCCATGTTATATGATGATTTGAGTCTGTTGTGTGGATTGGGCATATAGTTGTTGTTTATGGATTCATATATTGGTTTCTCACCCTTGCATGTTTTTGGACGGGTTGTCCTTGGATATATATTGTATCGTGTTTACAGATGGAGCCAGAGCCGGATCACCTAGCGCACTCCGGGATGCGCGTCCTAGCGTTTGATCGAAGGACAGACCCAGCCGCGTGGGTCATCCACCCAGGGGTGGAAAGTGCGGCGTACACGGGACCAGTTTGCACTGTAAGCGGAACGACTGAGACGGGACCGCGGAAGAGTACTCGGACAGTGGAGACCATCCAGGTGCCTCTTCCTCCCATCGGGCTGATGCTGCAGGCCCTTATGGAGCAGGGTGTGATCGAGTCGGTCGCCCCCGCTGCACAGTCCCCGCAGCAACAGCTACCCCAGACGCCTCCCCCGCCTTTTGTCTTGGTAGCGGGCGAGCACGTCGTGGAAGATGTGGGGGAGGAGGAGGAGGAGGAGGAAGACCCTGAGGAGGATCCTCAGGAAGACCCGGAGGATCATTCTTCGGATGCTTCCGATCCCCATCCACAGGGGAACGGGAATGTAGGTTCCCAGAGTTCTTCCTCTGGTTCCAGCATTGGACTTCCCTCCGGGGGATTGTCCAATGGTTTCCATTAGTCGGACCAGCTTAGGGTGTAGACCCCTTTTTGAGGCAGTGGTTTTTGGGTAGTCTGTTAACGGCTACTGATGGCCATAGGTTTTAGAGATATGGTTCCAGACTGCCGCTGCCTAATTTTATAGCTTTTTAGAAAGTTTAGTAATCATTCGTTCTTTTGTAAAGGGGCTTGTTGTCCATTATATATATGTATATATATATATCTTGTTCTAATTATTGTATATGAGTAGTTCTGTTATCCGGAGTGGTGAGTTTATGTATTAATGAGAAAAATTTGGTCACGATTTCCAGAATCTGCTTACACAAAGGATATATTTTCCGAAAGTAAAACCAGCGAAATTTTATTTATCGTTCATTAAGGGTTTTGAGTAACGAAAGTGGCACTGGGTTTGAGGGTGTCACATTAGTGGTATCAGAGCTGGTCGAGTCTTTCGGGAATCCTTGGGGAATAGGTCTGTTGTGTTTGCTGTTGTGTGATCTCTGTATTCGCGAGGCGAAAGTGATTCGCGTCGCGAGCCCGAGAAGTTTCTTAGGGCATGTTCTCTGTCTCGCGTAGCGAATGGGAATTCGCGTCGCGAGGCAGGGAGATGATGCTCTGTTCCTCGAGTATGTTCTCTGCGTCGCGTAGCGAAATGGATCTCGCATCGCGAGGCAGAGGAGGGGAGTTGCATGCTCTCTGGATCGCGTAGCGAACCGAAATTCGCGTCGCGAGCTAGAGAAATAGTGCTCTGTCTCTCAGGTAGGTCCTCTGCGTCGCGTGGCGAATTGAGTTCGCGTCGCGAGACAGAGGAGTGGAGTTGCGTGGCCTCTGATTCGCTAAGCGAAATGTATTTCGCGTCGCGAGGCAGAGAAGCTTTCTAGATGTGTTCTCTGCATCGCGTGGCGAATGGGATTCGCGACGCGAGGCAGAGGAGTGGTGTCTCGGACAGGACCCCTGTTTCGCGTAGCGAAATGGATTTCGCGTCGCGAAGCAGAGGGCATGTTTTCTTATCGCGAGGCGAAGGAACTTTCGCGTCACGAGGCCGAGAGTTATGTAGGCTTCCAGGATCGCGAGGCGAATGAGTGTTCGCGTCGCGAATCCGAGGAGCTGTTCCTTGTTTCTCAGGCAGACTCTTTGGTTCGCGTAGCGAATCTGTTTCGCGTAGCGAAACCAAGGGTTGAGATGTTACTACTCTTGGATATGTTGTATGTTTATAACTGCTTATTTGCTTTATTTTCTGGTTGCCATTTGACTGAATTTGGGCCTTGTAGGTCCGATATGGAACTAGAAATTGGAGCAGAAGCAGGACGTGGACATGGACGTGGACGTGGCCGTGGACGTGGTCGCGGTCGGGGAGCTGGTGTCCAAGCTGAGGATGTTGCTGGAGCGACTGGAATGGATTTTGCTGCTCAGGCAATGGCTAACATGGCTGCGGCTATTGCTGTCCAAACTGCAACCATGAACGCCCACAATGCTCAGGAACAACTCCGTGCTGACCAGGCCGCTGAGGGTCGAAGCTTGACTACTTTCAGGCGTCAGAATCCGCCACAATTTTCTGGTGACGTGGATCCTGAGAAAGCTAATCTTTGGATTCATGAAGTTGAGAAAATTTTTGAGTTGATACGTAGTCCCGAAGAAGTGAAGGTGCCATATGCCACATTCCTACTGATAGGAGATGCGGAGTATTGGTGGAAAGGAACGAAACAACTACTGGAGGCAAATCACGAGGTGATTTCGTGGACGCTGTTTAAAGATCGCTTTTTGGGAAAATATTTCCCTCAGAGTGCAAGAGCAGAGAAGGAGCAAGAATTCTTGCGACTACAACAGAGAGATATGTCAGTCGGGGAATATGCAGCTAAGTTCGAATCGTTGGCCAAGTATTTCCGTTTCTTTCAGAATAACCCTGAGGAAGAATGGAAATGCGAAGCTTTTGAGAGAGGACTGCGGTATGAGATAAAAGAGTCGGTCCTACCGCAAGGAATTAGAAATTTTCAAGCGCTCGTTGAGAAAAGCAGACAAATAGAACTAATGAAGCGTGGGAGAGACAATAGAGGAAACGTCGGAGGACCTTTCCGATTCAAGGGTCAATCTCAGGACCAGAGAGGGAAACAGATTCAGAAGAAACCATATTCTCGACCACCTGGGAACTTCCAGAAGCAACCTTATCGACCTGTTGCTCGTGCATCGGGCAGTGGAGGTCAAGGAGGGCAAAACCAAGGGAGGAAGTGTTTCAAATGCGGGGATTCAACGCATCTGGCAAACAACTGTACTGTGAGGAATGACCATTGCTATCGTTGTGGACAACCAGGTCATTTTGCCAGGGATTGTAGAGCCCAGAATCCAGTCCAAACTGCGGACAGGAGTGGTGGAGCCAAACGACCGACGGCTAGGGGAAGAGTTTATACCCTGAGTGGTGCTGAGGCTTCGAACTCCGAAGATCTGATACAGGGTGTGTGTGACATAGACGGTAATCTCTTATTAGTGCTCTTTGATTCAGGTGCAACCCATTCATTCATTTCTATGGATTGTGTGAAACGTTTAGAGTTATCTGTTTCTTCCTTGTCATTTGATTTAATTGTTTCTACACCAACTGCTGAACCTGTTGTTGTGAATTCTATATGTCTAAACTGTCCTATTGTTATCCAGGATAGACATTTTCTTGTTGACTTAATATGTTTGCCTTTAATACAGTTAGATGTAATTTTGGGCATGGATTGGTTATCTTCCAACCAGATCCTATTAGATTGTGCACATAAAACCCTAGTTTTTCCTAGTACTGAGATTTCTGGATTTTTAACCGCCAACCATGTTAGAACTTCTTCGAAAGAAGGAGATCCGAAATACGTGCTTTTAACCAACTTAGAAGTCGAGGGGAAGACCGAGCTGAGTCAAATGCCTGTTGTGAGAGATTTTCCCGAGGTGTTTCCAGAGGATGTTCCAGGTTTGCCACCTGTGAGGGACATAGAATTCTCCATCGATCTGATCCCAGGAACCGGACCGATATCGATAGCTGCATATCGAATGTCGCCTACTGAGCTTGTTGAGTTAAAGACACAAGTCGAGGACTTGTTATCGAAGCAGTTCATCAGATCAAGTGTTTCGCCATGGGGAGCGCCGGTTCTCTTAGTGAGAAAGAAGGACGGAGGTTCGAGACTTTGTGTGGACTATCGTCAGCTGAACAAGGTGACGATCAAGAACAAGTATCCGTTGCCTAGGATTGATGACTTGATGGATCAACTGCGAGGAGCTGCTGTTTTCTCAAAGATCGACTTAAGGTCAGGATACCACCAGATTCGAGTGAAAACGGAGGATATACCAAAGACTGCTTTTAGAACTCGTTACGGACATTACGAGTATCTCGTGATGCCTTTTGGAGTGACAAACGCACCTGCTGTTTTCATGGACTACATGAATCGGATTTTTCGTCCGTTTCTTGATAAGTTTGTTGTAGTGTTCATAGACGATATTCTAGTTTATTCTAAGAATCGTGAAGAACACGAGGAGCATTTACGGCAAGTCCTTCATGTTTTGCGGGAAAAGATGTTATATGCGAAACTCTCTAAGTGTGAGTTTTGGCTTGAAGAAGTCGGATTTTTGGGTCATGTTATCACAAAACAAGGAATTTCTGTGGACCCTGCTAAGGTAGAAGCCGTACTTTGTTGGGAAAAAACCAAAGACTGTAACCGAGATAAGAAGTTTTGTTGGATTAGCCGGTTACTACCGAAGGTTTATTGAAGGATTCTCTAAGATTGTGTCACCATTGACTCAATTAACGAGGAAAGACCAACCTTTTGTTTGGACTGATCAGTGTGAAGAAAGTTTTCAAAAGATTAAGGAACTTCTGACTACTTCACCAGTGCTGATACTTCCAGAACCGAGTGAACCTTATGAAGTATATTGTGATGCTTCACATCAAGGTCTAGGCTGTGTGCTGATGCAACGCCGCAAAGTGGTGGCTTATGCATCACGACAGTTAAAGATTCATGAAAAGAATTATCCCACCCATGATCTAGAATTAGCTGCAGTGGTTTTTGCACTAAAGATATGGAGACACCATCTGTATGGTGCAAAATTCGATGTCTTCAGTGATCACAAGAGTTTGAAATATCTGTTCGACCAGAAGGAGCTCAATATGAGGCAAAGACGATGGATGGAGTTTTTAAAAGATTACGACTTCACGTTGCAATACCATCCAGGGAAGGCGAACGTCGTGGCAGATGCTTTGAGCCGGAAAGCCGTTCATATTTCAACTATGATGGTGAGAGAATTGAAACTGATTGAAGAGTTTCGTGATCTGAACTTGGGATTAGAAATAAGTCCTAAGAAACTAAGCTTTGGAATGCTTAAGATCTCTAATGGTTTGATGGAAGAGATACGTGAACAACAAGCTAATGATGAATCTCTTCAAGAGAAAAGGGTGTTGGTGGAACAAGGGAGAGCTAGTGAGTTTAGTTTGGGAGCAGATGGAATCTTAAGGTGTAATGGACGAGTTTGTATACCCAACAACCCGGAGATGAGAAAGATGATTCTCGAAGAATCCCATAAGAGTGGATTGAGTATGCATCCTGGTGCAACCAAGATGTATCAGGACATGAAACAAAGATTTTGGTGGCCAGGTATGAAGAAACAAGTTGCAGAATACGTTGCATCATGTCTAACTTGTCAAAAAGCAAAAGTAGAACATCAGAGACCTGGAGGGATGTTGCAATCCCTAGATGTACCGGAATGGAAATGGGAGAGTATCTCTATGGACTTCGTAGTGAGTTTACCCCGAACACCAAGGAACTTTGATTCGATTTGGGTAATCGTGGATAGGTTGACGAAATCGGCACATTTCTTACCTGTGAAGACAAACTACACAGTAGCAAAGTTGACTGAGGTGTACATAAGAGAAGTAATTAGATTACACGGAATACCCTCAAGTATTGTTTCGGATCGAGATCCGAAGTTTACATCGCGTTTTTGGGAAAGCTTACATCAAGCTTTGGGGACTAAGTTACGTCTAAGTTCAGCATACCATCCCCAGACGGATGGACAAACAGAACGAACGATTCAATCGTTAGAAGATTTGCTAAGAGCTTGTGTGTTGGATAATCGAGGAAGTTGGGATGAACTGTTGCCTCTGATTGAATTCACGTATAATAACAGTTATCACTCAAGCATAGGGATGGCACCCTATGAGGCTCTGTATGGGAGGAAGTGTCAAACTCCTCTTTGTTGGTATCAGGATGGAGAGAGTACAATTCTAGGACCCGAGGTTGTGCAAGAGACGACTGATAAAGTCAAACAGATTCGGGAAAGAATGAGGACATCTCAGAGCAGACAGAAGAGTTATTCGGATAAGCGAAGACGACCTCTCGAATTTCAAGAAGGCGATCATGTGTTTCTGAGAGTCAATCCAACGACTGGGGTAGGTCGGGTAATGAAATCCAGAAAACTCACTCCTAAATTCATTGGACCATACCAAATTCTTCGGCGTATTGGTCCAGTAGCGTACCAAATTGCTTTACCTCCTTTTCTTTCAAATTTACATAATGTCTTTCATGTTTCACAATTGAGGAAGTATATTCCTGATCCATCTCATGTAATTGAACCTGATCAAGTACCCTTGAAAGAGAATCTGTCTTATGAGACCGCACCTGTAAGGATTGAGGACAAGAGAGTCAGACAACTGAGGGGAAAACAAATCTCTTTAGTCAAGGTTATTTGGGATGATACAACTGGAGAAGCAACTTGGGAAACTGAGGACAACATCAGAGAACAATATCCTTATCTGTTCACAGGTATGTAATTTCGAGGACGAAATTATTTTAAGGGGGATAGTAATGTAACACCCCGATTTTTCGTGCTTTCTAAGGACAATAAACTCAATTAATGAGTTTATATTTTTATCTGTGTTTTAGAAAATGATTTTGGGAAAACTAAGATCATAGTCTTGTTTCATAAAATCATAGGAGCCTTCGGTTAAGTTTTGGGCCGAAAACTCAAACGAAAACCGATCTACGTTTTTCAGATGATAGTATTTTCTACTATCACGACCTAATCTGGACTAACGAACGAAACCATTAGTCTTAGAATATATTCCTCTATCTTTTTCCTAAAATGTGTCCTGACGTCCAAAATATAAATAATATTTTATATTCGGGCCGATAATCGATCGAGGAGACGATTCGAGCTGTCTTAGGGTTTTTCGAGACCCACGATCAGATGTTTTTCATACCAAAATTGTATCAAGTTATTTGAGGAATTCATACGAGTGTCGGGACGATTCCAAATATCGGGATGTGAATTGACCAAATTGCCCTTGGTTAATTTTATTATCAATTTACCTTTCCTATTATTAAATTAATAAAACCTAAATATCTAACAACTTTTACCCTCATCCTCTCATTTTCTTTCCCTCATTTTCGGCAGCCCCCTCTCCCTCCAACACTCCATCTTCTTCCTTTCTCTTCTTTCTCTTTTCTCCTCAAAATCTCCATTTTTGGAGGTGGAAAGCTTGAGTTTTTGTGGAGCAATCTTCACCAAACTTGGAGTGGATCATCATAGGAGGTAGTAGTTCAACTCTATCTCTCTCAATCTCTCTTTTCTCTCCTTATATTTTCATGATCAAGGATGTTAGGGTTTTGTCCCTAAAATCTTTGAAAATCCATGAAAAATTGTAGGAAAATCGTATCTATACCAAACCAGTTTCTATGGCCTAGGTTCATGACATACTTGTATGATCTAAGAGCTTAGAGCCAAGAAATCCCTATAGCTATGTTTTCTAGGTAGGGGCCGAAACCCCCCTATGGGTGTAGGGTAGGGTTTTGGTTGGTTTTTGATGATCTGATCTGATATCTAGGGCTGTCACACTTAGTTAGGGTGTTATCCAGAAAATGAGAAATTTTGGAGTTCCCTAGCTATTTTTAGCGTAGTAGAGCCGAACCCTAGGGGTGGTGCATTAGGAGAAATCTTCGTTTTGTAAGTTAATGCCGATATGTTTTACGTGTATGTAGTGATCGGCAGTGTGTTGAGAAGAGGAACAAGTTGATCGGGTGTTCCGAGTTGAGCTGGAAGCTACAAGAGGTAAGGGGATAAACCTAAGGAATTCCATTTCCGACAGCTATGTGCTGCATCGGTGTTTGTATTGTATTTGTATTGTATTTAAATAGTTATATCATGATGTTAGTTGATTTCTTGATTGACTGTTGTTGATTGGAATATGCATTGATGTGCTGATGTATTGATGTAATTGTTGATATAGTTGAATGCATGTTATACTTGCTGAATGGTTATATGGATGTAATGTGTGCCCTGCTGTGGGATTTAGGCATTAGAGGACCTAATTTTGATTAGGATCCGGCCTCGTGTAACTTAAAAGCTTTAAAAGTCTGAAATGTGTTTTGATAAGGAAAAGTGAAGTTTAAAAGCAAATAGGGCATTAGAAACCTTCACTATGTCTTAATTTGATATGAAAATCCTTTTGAGTAATGTGGTTTCCGAAGTCATACTGAGTTTATGCAAGAAAAATGAGTTTGTGCAAGTTTTGTTTTAAGTTCGTATTTTACCGAAAAACAACGAAAGAAAAAGAAATGGTCTCTGGACCAAGTTTTGTTTTATGGAAAACCGATCCCGATGACTTTGTGTAAGTATCGGAGATTTTGGGTTTTTGGTTTTCGAGTTTTCAAGGAAAGTGGTTTTAAAGCTTAAAGCTTAGAAACTAGAAACCGAGACGTCGGGGTTCTAGGGTTCTGCAGAACACGTGGATCAAGGATCCGTGTTAGTTATGGTCCTGTCGGCTTAGGGACAATCTTTGTGGTCCTGTAAGCTTGAGGATGTTTTTATGATCTTGAATCCAACGTCCTTGACTGGTGCATCGGTTAGGGGTGTTGGGATTTAAGTTGTTTTTGGGCTAAGTGTCCTGTTTTGAGAAAATATGTTTTGAGGCTTAAAGAGTCTAAGACATTATGGTGGTTGTTAGCGTTGATGCTACAACGAGGAAATATTGATGCGACAAAGATCCATTATCGGAAACTAGATAGGTTTCTCATGCATTAAATGCGGGGCAGACGTGCCGTGATACGGGGGACCTTGATAAGCAAGGAGAACCTGAGATGACTTATTTGTCATAACATTGTGCCTTGATGGACAATGGTGTCATACGTGTTCTGGGAACGTATTGTGCCTTGAGTTGGACAATGCAGTATGACCGTTTTCTTGTGGAGTACTTCTGATTGCGCCCCCATGTGAGAATCGCGTAGTGTCATAGGATTCAAAGTACTCGTTTTTGGGCCAAATATTGGAGCCTGATCAGCTCATTTCGAATGGTGATGGGATTTCCGGAAATCTAGTAATCTAGTGTGAATATTGAGATATATGGAAGTGCCATGCATACGTTTAGGAGATAACGTTGATTGTGGGGTACGAAACCCTTGTGCATTTACTGCCTTTTGTATTTAATGATATATGCCATGTTATATGATGATTTGAGTCTGTTGTGTGGATTGGGCATATAGTTGTTGTTTATGGATTCATATATTGGTTTCTCACCCTTGCATGTTTTTGGACGGGTTGTCCTTGGATATATATTGTATCGTGTTTACAGATGGAGCCAGAGCCGGATCACCTAGCGCACTCCGGGATGCGCGTCCTAGCGTTTGATCGAAGGACAGACCCAGCCGCGTGGGTCATCCACCCAGGGGTGGAAAGTGCAGCGTACACGGGACCAGTTTGCACTGTAAGCGGAACGACTGAGACGGGACCGCGGAAGAGTACTCGGACAGTGGAGACCATCCAGGTGCCTCTTCCTCCCATCGGGCTGATGCTGCAGGCCCTTATGGAGCAGGGTGTGATCGAGTCGGTCGCCCCCGCTGCACAGTCCCCGCAGCAACAGCTACCCCAGACGCCTCCCCCGCCTTTTGTCTTGGTAGCGGGCGAGCACGTCGTGGAAGATGTGGGGGAGGAGGAGGAGGAGGAGGAAGACCCTGAGGAGGATCCTCAGGAAGACCCGGAGGATCATTCTTCGGATGCTTCCGATCCCCATCCACAGGGGAACGGGAATGTAGGTTCCCAGAGTTCTTCCTCTGGTTCCAGCATTGGACTTCCCTCCGGGGGATTGTCCAATGGTTTCCATTAGTCGGACCAGCTTAGGGTGTAGACCCCTTTTTGAGGCAGTGGTTTTTGGGTAGTCTGTTAACGGCTACTGATGGCCATAGGTTTTAGAGATATGGTTCCAGACTGCCGCTGCCTAATTTTATAGCTTTTTAGAAAGTTTAGTAATCATTCGTTCTTTTGTAAAGGGGCTTGTTGTCCATTATATATATGTATATATATATATCTTGTTCTAATTATTGTATATGAGTAGTTCTGTTATCCGGAGTGGTGAGTTTATGTATTAATGAGAAAAATTTGGTCACGATTTCCAGAATCTGCTTACACAAAGGATATATTTTCCGAAAGTAAAACCAGCGAAATTTTATTTATCGTTCATTAAGGGTTTTGAGTAACGAAAGTGGCACTGGGTTTGAGGGTGTCACACTGTGTTAGGGTGCGTTTGGGAATACAGCTTATTTAAGCGCTTATGCAATAAGCTCTTTTTTAAATAAGCTAAAAACAGCTTATTTTCATAAGCTTCTCTGACAAGCTTATGGAAATAAGCCAAAAACAGCTTATGGAAAGATCATAAACTATTTTCATAAACTATTTGTATAATTTTAATTCCATAAGCTATTCTCATAAGCTCTCCATAAGCTCTTCCAAACGCACCCTTAGTCTGTGAGAGTCAATCGTGACTTGTGAGTGGTAGATTATAAAACTGAATGGTGGTGGTATATATCCGGGATGCGGATCCTCTGTCTCTTAATCCTGTGCCATTCTCTTTCACGCCAATGAAATGATTCCACGTCAATTAAAAATTTATTTCATTCTTAACTCATATTATAACACTGTAACATCCCGTTAACTTTTTTAACCTATCCGTGATTATCCTTTAACCTTTCATCTTTAGTTTTTCTCTCCAGCTGCCGCATTCTGCAAGTGACCGGCTGCCGCATTAAATCATTATTGAAAGGACGCTGCCATCTGCCATTGTTTCTGTCCTGACGCAAGTCTGCCTGCAATTGTTCACAAGGTAATATGCTTAAAAGTTAAAGATTGCATGTACACCACAAAAGCATATAAAAGATGAAATTTCTTTATGTGGAAGGGGAGTCAGGGGACGTGGTCATTACAATTACATTTTTTTATATTATATTTTCTTTGTATCATATTTTATATAACTTAGATATATAATAATTTTTATATATCTTATTTATTTTTTGATGATTATATAATATCACCTGTTGTTCAAGGTTTTCTTTTAATCAATATACTTCTAATATATCTATGTTCATGCTTGTAATTGATTTTATTTAACTTGAAGGTAGTGGACAATATAGAAGCCATGGAAGAAGAAGAACAACCACTCAAGAATGGAAACAATGATGCATTAGAGAATGGTAAAATTGTTGAGATACATGAGATGATTTCTAGTGAAATTATACCAAAACTTGGGATGGAGTTTGAAACTGAAGATGCAGCCTATGCTTTTTATAATTCTTATGCTTACAGAGTGGGTTTTAGTGTGAGGATAAGTAAAGGACACAAAGGTACAGATGGCCAGATGATTGATAGAATATTTTGTTGTTCATGTGAAGGTTACCGTGGGGAAGATAAACGAGGTGCTAATGTAAAGAACCATCGCGCTCAAACAAGATTTGGATGTTTGGCAAGAATGAAAGTAAGTCGTCGTTTAACTGGAAAGTTTCGTGTTATTGAATTTATTGCTGAACATACACATGAAACCTCAAGCCCTAGTAAGAGTCATTTGCATAGATCTCAAAGAAAAATAACTCTTTCTCAAGCAGCTGAGATTGATATAGCTGAAAGCTCTGGAATTAATCCAAAAACAAGTTGTGAATTAATGGCTAGGAGAGTTGGTGGACGTGAACATCTTGGATTCATCCCAGATGACTATAAAAATTATTTACGTTCCAAGCGAACTATTCAAATGAGGTCAGGAGATACAGGTGGTATGCTCGAGTATTTACAACAAATGCAATTAGATGATCCTAATTTTTTCTATGCAATACAAGTTGATGAAGATGATTTAATAACTAATATATTTTGGGCAGACGCAAAAATGATGGTCGATTATTCATATTTTGGTGATGCAGTTTGTTTTGACACTACATATAGGAAAAATAAAGAAGGTCGTCCATTTGCAATGTTTGTTGGAGTGAATCATCATAAGCTTAGTATTATCTTTGGAGCAGCATTGTTATATGATGAAACTGCTGAAACCTTTGTTTGGTTGTTTAATACTTTTGTTAAAGCTATGTCTGGAAAAAAACCACAAATGATCCTCACCGATCAAGATGCAGCAATGGCGAAAGCTTTAAGTCTGACATGGCCGGAGACATGCCATCGCCTATGTATTTGGCACTTGTATCAAAATGCATTAAAGAAACTTAGTGTCGTATTTGGAAAGTTTCAAGACTTCAGTAAGGATTTTAAAAATTGCATCTATGAGTATGAAGAAGAAGAAGAATTTCTTGAAGCTTGGAATAATATGCTACATAAGTATGATCTTAAAGGTAATAGTTGGATGGAGCAAACATTTGCTTTGAAGGAAAAATGGGCTTTAGTTTATGGTCGAGACAACTTTTGTGCTGATATGATAACCACACAACGCAATGAGAGCATGAACAATTTAATTAAAAAATATGTGAGTTATAAGCATGATTTGTTGAGATTTTTTCATCACTTTCAAAGATTGGTTGAGGATCGCCGCTATGAGGAGTTAAAGGCAGATTTTAAAGCAACTCAAAGAAGTTTGACTTTGTCATTTAATGTGGAGATTGTAAGACATGCAACAACAATATATACTCCTGCAATATTCAAGATATTTCAGTCTGAGGTAGCAGCAGCTTATGATAGTAGTATGCAAATTACGTCTGAGATCAGAAATGTTATTGAATGTAAAGTTACCCCTTACAAGAAACATTTTCAACATACTATCAAATATGACTCACGTAATGCATGAATGCAATGCTCCTTAGATGTTGATTTTGATTTCAATGTTGTTATAATACTTTAATAAACTTATGTATTTCTATATTGTCAAATATGACTCAGGTAATGATGCTGTAACATGTAGCTGCAAGAAGTTTGAGTTTTCCGGAATTTTGTGCTCACATGCATCGAAAGTTCTTTCATCAAGAAATATAGTGAAGATTCATGCAATGTATATACTGAAGAGGTGGACAAACCATGCAAAAACTGGAAGTGATAGAGCAACATGTCATAATAGTAGCCATGACGATCCAATGGTCGGGTTGGGAAATCGCTACAAGGATTTGTGTAGGATGCATGCAGAACTGGCAGCTAAAGGTTTACAAACTGAAGAAGCGTATAAAATAGCTATCAATGGTTTGAGTAAGACTATGGAAGATATAGATGCATGTCTTAGAGGTAGAGATAAGGAGAAAAGCACTGATCGTGTGACTATGGAACCTATAAATGTTTTATGTAGTGAAAATACTAATAATAATGTGAAGGGAATAAAGATCAAAGAAAAATTTCGTGGAACATCATCTACAAGGCCTAAAGGCATTCTTGAAAAAAGAAGAAAAAAGAAGAAAATTGTACAAGAAGATGAACCTTCTTCACAAAACTTAGATTGTGAATTCCCTTCATTTCGATCTACTTAGGTATTTTTTTTAAACTTAATTGATTTATATTATTTTTGTTTTGCATGTTCATCTTAATCCATATATCTATTAATAACATTTTTGTTATGAAATTTGTATTTATTAGTTTCCCACATGTGTTGAATATAATAATACTTCTAAGGAGCCAAGCAACAACATAAGTATGGTGGAATTGCTTCAGGTAACATGGGCTGTAGTTCTTGTTATTTTCTTTTAGTCAACAATATATATTTCCTGTTTTTTTTAGTATTAATAAGAAAAAGAAGAAATCTATGTATTTGTTTATGTACAGGCACAACTATTTAACACAAGACATACATCTCAACATCATGGACTCTCAAATGAAAGATCAACAAGGCTAATCCATGACATAACTTGACAATGCATGAATGCATTACTCGTTAGATGTTGATTTTGATTTCAGTTTTGTTTTATTATTTTACTAAACAATTTGTATTATTTACTTGGATTATATTTTTATTATCTAACTTTTTATTTATTAGACCAGTGTATCCTATATGTGGGTGCACAACTTTGTCATCTTATATTTTAATCAATGTCAAGAATTTCTTCCCCAATTTTATATTTCAACATTTTCATAAGATAGGGTCATGCAATCACTTTGCCAGTATACAAATTTTTCATGCATCTTGAACAAAAAGTCAGAAAAAAAAAACTATATTGGCTAATGCTTTTGATATTTCGATTGAAAAGTAAATATTGACAGGAAGACATAACACAGCACTATGAGACATATCCTTTTGCTTCAAAATATTATTTATACTACAATACTATAAGACATAACATAACAAACATCTCATGCTAGCATTAAAAATCAAACACCAACAACAGCTAAACTCCCAAAGCAAACAAGAGGGAGCTATTTTTTGCATCAATCGGCATAATTTGATCAACCTTTTAGTACCAAAAACCTGTCATACCACACTAGCTTCCATTAGCAGGTATAGCCAAAAAACAACCTCCTTACCAAGTAGCAGATGAGAAAGAGAACTCCTAATCTATTCCTACCATTCACATAATATATCACTACTTTTCCGGCCTAGTCTAGAAGAATCGGTAAATGATGAATAGGCCACAAGTTATTTGACGTCTTTACATTTTCAATGAACTCACTTCCAAAGGATTGCAAGCTCAACAGTACACTGTCAATAATCTTTGACAATTAACTTAGTCATCTAACCAACAGGGTTTTGAAAATTATGCGATTTTATATACAAATTTCAGGTTTTTTTATAGAATAATCACAAGGATGTACAAATCACAATTCAGTGAGGCATTTCATCAAACACTTGACATCCCAAGGCTTTGTATCTATTTTTTGAGAAAGAAAGCGCCCCTGTATCTTCAAAGGCCCTTGCATCATCATGCAAATCCAAGCAAACATCTCTATAGAAATTCCATCAGCAAAATCTTCTGCTTCGCGAACAAATCTGCAGTGAAGGGTGACGACGGTGGCCATTTTCGTTAGACAGTGGCCATCTTCAAAAAGAACAAGATCCCCTGACTTTGAGCTTTGTGGTGTACATCACAATGTTTAACATTTAAGCATTTTATCTTTTAAACAATTGCAGGGAGATTTGTGTCAGGACAAAAACAATGGCAGATGGTCAATGCCCTTTCAAATAGTGGTTTAATGAGGCAGCGGGTCACTTGCAGAATGTGGCAGGTGGAGAGGAAAACTAAAGATGAAAGGTTAAAGAGAAATCACGGATAGGTTAAAAAAGTTAACGGGATGTTACGGTGTTATAATATGTGTTAAAAATGAAATGAATTTTTAATTGAGGTGGAATCATTTCATTGGCGTGACAGAGAATGGCACGGGGTTAAGGACAGAGGATCCGCGTCCATATATCCGTGGGACAAATTATAAAAACTAAACGGTAGCTAATCAATAGTTAATTGGCTCAAGATTAGCTACTAATTTAACTGGAAGCTAAAATTAGTAGCAAAACTTAAAAATTCTTGTAGTGAAATGACAAATATAATTACATATTTCTACTGTATTATGTGTTTGCTTACCTGCTTCACAAAACTAGTTGACAGTTTAAGGGTGGGTCTGGGTATACAGCTTATTTAAGCGCTTATGTAATAAGCTCTTTTTTAAATAAGCTAAAAACAACTTATTTTCATAAGCTTCTCTGACAAGCTTATGGAAATAAGCTAAAAACAGCTTATGGAAAGATCATAAACTATTTTCATAAACTATTTGTATAAGTTTAATTCCATAAGCTATTCTCATAAGCTCTCCATAAACTCTTTCAAACGCACCCTAAATAACTTAGAAAAAAAAAAATTCTACTGCAACTTCCTAAATCCTAAGTTAGACCTTCCAGGAAAAAATTAATGAATGAATTTGATCAGCGGAGCCCATCAATTCAGTTTAAGCCTCAGACCATTAGAAAAACATTGTTGGCATTAGCCTTCTTTTTCATCACATAACCTTACAAAAAATTTCAAATAAAAACAAGAGACTTTGAATATAATAAATTGTGTTGGTAACAAGCAATCAAAAGTAATAACGAAAACAGTAAACGCACAAGGACAAAAGAATTTGTTAACGAGGTTCGACCAATTGTGCCTATGTCCCAGTGAGCTAAGCGGCTGTGTATATTATTATAGATAATCACAATAGGGTTTACAGAGTCTATTTATATCACAGTACAGTCTATAATTAAACCTGTACTATACCGTGGGGGGCTTCGCCCCCTGCACCCCCAACCCATATCACCATAACCGAACTAAGAGGACTGTCCACTTATAACAGAATATGAGCCATACACAACAAATTGACTTTGTGTGAGCTAGGGTATCAGTTTCTAAATAAATAACAAATGAGTAGTAAAATAATCTTTCCAACCTCATGCTGGGTTGGACATCACGTTCAATATGAAGGAAGACTGACTTGGTTTGGCGCTGAAGATTCATTACCAAATCATAGCCCTTGATACAGTTTGTCCATTCCTATCTCTTCATCTTTCATTTTCTGCTGACCATTCCCATGGCCGAATCATTCCTCTTCAGCATTGCTGAGTCACTTATAGCAAAGCTTGCTTCTTCTGCATATGAAGAAGCTTCTCGAGTCATTGGTGTATACGGCAATTTGCATGAGCTTAAAAAGAGACCCTGTCATACGTCAAAGCTGTGTTGTTGGACGTTGACCAAAAGAAAGAGCACAACCATGAGCTGCAAGAATGGTTGAGGCAGATAAAACATATCTTCTCTAATGCTGAAAAAGTGCTTGATGAATTTGAGGGTTAAACATTACGAAAGCAAGTGGTCAAAGCTTATGGTACCGGTATAATCAAGGTAGGCCACTTCTTCTCAACTTCTAATCCACTTGTTTTTCGTTATAGGATGGCTAAACAAATTAAAGAAATCAGAAAGAGACTAGACAAAGTTGCATCTGATAATCATAAGTTTGGTCTTCAAATAATTGATGTTGATACTCGTGTCGTTCATACTAGAGAAATGACATACTCCACTGTGAATGATTCAAATGTGATAGGAAGACGATATGATAAAGAAATAATCATACGATCTTTGATGAGGCAGAATCGTTTTGGTGACGATCAAAGTCTCACTGTTATCCCCATTGTAGGGATGGGAGGCTTGGGTAAGACCACACTTGCAAAATTTGTGTACAATGATAAGAGGATAGATGAGTATTTCTCATTGAAGATGTGGGTGTGTGTTTCTGATGACTTTGACATTAAGCAACTGATTATTAAAATAATCAATTCGGCTTCTACTCATGCTCCTGCTCACCAGCAAAATTTGAAAGAATTAGATATGGAGCAATTACAAAATCATCTAAGAAATAAAATTACTGGTCAGAAGTTTCTACTTGTCTTGGATGATTTATGGAATGAGGATCGTGTTAAATGGGTTGAGTTGAGGGATTTAATACAAGCGGGTGTGGAAGGAAGTAAAATCCTAATAACTACACGCAGTCATTCCATCGCTTCCATGATGGGCACCGTTGCATCTCACGTGTTAGAAGGTCTTTCTCCGGAGGATTCATTGTCTCTCTTGAAAAAATGGGCATTTCAAGAAGGAGAAGAGGAAAAGTATCAAGATTTAATAAAGGTTGGGAGAGAAATTGTGAAAAACTGTGGAGGCATTCCTTTGGCAACAAGAACAATAGGGAGTATGTTATTTTCAAAACTTGAGAATGATGAGTGAGAAGCTATTAGGGATAACGAGGTTTGGAATTTGCCACAAAAGAAAGATGACATTTTATCTGCACTCAAATTAAGCTATGATCAAATGCCATCCCATTTAAGGCAATGTTTTATTATTTTCTCCCTTTATTCAAAGGATTATAAATTTATCAGTTTTGAACTAACTTGGCTTTGGGCGGCACTAGGTCTCCTTTGATCACCAAACAAAAATAAATCTTTGGTAGATGTTGCAAATCAATATTTGTATGACCTAATGTCGAGATCTTTTCTTCTAGATTTTGTCAACTTAGGCACTGCTTATTATTTTCAAATACATGATTTGTTGCATGATCTTGCTCTTTATGTTGCAAAAGATGAGTCCCTGATGGTAAATTCCCTCATTCAAAATATACCTGAGAATGTTCAACATCTATCTTTTGTTGGAAACAATTTGCTTGGTAACTCTTTCACCCCAAATTCTGTAGGTGTGAGAACCATATTGTTTCCTATTGGAGGAGTGGGAGCTACCAGTAAAGCTTTCTTGAATAGGTGTGTGTCAAGATACATATAATTGGAGATTTTAGATTTAAGTGATTCTACGTATGAGATTTTGCTCCTGTCCATTGGTAAGTTGAGACATTTAAGATATCTCAGCCTTGCGGGAAATGAAAAAATTAAGAGAGTCCCTCATTCTATTTGCAAGCTCCCAAATTTGCAAGTTTTGGATCTTGTTGGGTGTACAGAGCTAGAAACATTGCCAAAAAGAATTAGAAACTTGATCAGTCTCCAACAATTAGGGATAACCACAAAGCAATCTACTTTACCTGAGAATGACATTGCAAACTTGAGTTCTCTTGAAATTCTAAATATTCAATATTGTGACAATTTGGAGTCTTTGTTTGTAGGGATAAAACTTCCTACTCTTAAAGCATTCATTGTTTCAGATTGTGGGAGTCTAAAGTCATTGCCACTTGATATTGAACATTTTCCTCAATTAGAGACTTTGTTAGTTCACAACCGTGGCAATTTGGAATTGTCAAAAGGACATGATGACCAAAATTCCAACTTGAGGTTAAAATCAATTGACCTTTATTCTTTGCAGCTGCTGGTGACCTTGCCTCCTTGGTTACAACAATCTGCAAACACATTATAGGCCTTTGTGGTGTGAAAATGTGAGAACTTCCTGAGTGGCTGTCGACTCTGAGTTTTCTGAAAACATTTAGTATCGGAAATTGTCCAAAGTTGATGTCTCTCCCGAATGATTTTCATCGCCTCACTACCCTTGAAACTTTGGTAATTGATGGTTGCCTTGAATTATGTAGAAAATGTCAGCGGGAAGTTGGAGAGTATTGGCCCAAAATATCTCACATCAAACAGGTTTTCTTCGATGAACCAGAAGATCTAGAGGAAGGGTTGGTGGAAGAGGAAGAAGAGTGAGGAAGAGCAAGAAAAAGATGAAAGCTGTAATAACCCAGATAAATGTTGAAGAACTTCCTTTTTTTAGGTTTCCATAATGTAAATTGTTGTTCTTGAGGACTTTCTTTATATATTCTGAATTATCTCTGTGATGTTTAAGGTAGTTCCCTAGAAATTGCACTTGGTTAGTTTGTTTCATTTAGCCCATTATGATGTATCTCTTTAATCTTCACCTTCAATTTTTTTCTTGAAAAGAAATTTGGGTTTATAGGAAGAGCATTTCAATTTGGAGTCTCTTAGTTGTTTATAGCTATGCAGATTTCGGTTTATTTTGTGTACTTTTAATTATGATAATTTTTCTTACATTTATATTGACATCATATGGTGTTCAAATTATAGTTTAAACAATCTAATTGAAGATAGCAATAGATGAAAGTTGCTGTAAATTAAATGTAGGAGTAAAGGCCTAGTTTGGTCCCTGAATTTTTTTGAAAACTCACTTTTAGTCCCTGAAAAAAATAAACTCACCGTTTGGTCCCCCAAATTTACTTCTGTGAGACAGTTTGGTCCCTCCGTCAATCAATCGTTTCTGACCTCCGTTAAAGTGTTGATCTGGAGCGTTATGTGCCAAGGTATACTGTTAATAAGTTTCTAGCATGGCATTTAATTTAAAATACAAAAAAAGCAAATTAAATCTGCCCCAAAATCTCACTTTCCCCTTTTATATATGTCTTCTTCTTGCCCATTTCACTTCTGAAACTCTAACTCCATTGCCAACTGTTCAGTTCGAAAATTCGTTGCTGCTAAGCTGCTGTCATTAAGGATATGAAGAGCCATGGTGGGTCAGAGAGTTCACATTTTGTCTCCAAGCAGAAGGTGAGTAGGTGTGGGAGTGAGAATGCTGGAAGTATTGCTACACATGGAAAGCTTCCTCCTCCAAGATGCATTTGTAAGACAAATGCTATTGTCTACACCTCAAAAACAGTCAAGAACCCAAATAGAGCATTTTATGGGTGTCCCTATTTCAAGGTTCAAAATCCCACTATTTGAATTCTTCCATTGATTTTATGGTTGTCCCTACTTTGACTGGTTTTATGTTCATTTGTTGCAGGAGAAGAAACCGTATTGCGAATATTTCGAGTGGGTAGATGAATATGAAAAGAAGCTGTCAACAATGCTAGAGAGTGAAGAAGGCAACGTAGTACAATTGGAGAGGGATATGGAAGTGATGAGAATTCATATGAATGAAATGCAAGTGAAGATGAAAGAAGTTATGAATTTGCAACGATTTGTTGGGGTGGTTGGGATTGTCATTGTTGCTATGGTTATTGGTCTTTGTATTTGGAAGTAGGATACCATTTACTAAATTATGTACTTCACTTGGATGATTTATGTATTTTGGTTGTACTCAATGGTTATGAAATGTGATGAATGTATCTTGGTTTAATGTATTTCTCTTTCAACATGAACACACAGTCAATACATAAACAAAGTAAATTACTTCAACTTTGTATTAGCATATCAAAAAGGAATGTCAAATACATAACTAAGGCATAGTTGCCAAATACATAACTAAGACATAGTTGCCAAAATGTAGTCAAAATGAAGTTTTAGACTTCCAAAAAAACACAAATTACAATCCACAAAAGACTAAAACTAAATCAAGTCTTCTTTGACGGTGGAGGTGGTGGCCTATATCCAGGTGTTGGGATGAACCTAAACATCCTAGATGCCCTAATGTTTGTTGCTGTAACAGTTTCAATAGAGATAGTTTCTAGTGGTCTTGGCGGGCGGATCGATTGCGTTCCCACTGGGGAAGAAGCGGTGAAACCTGGTGGCATCGCAGGTGGTGTACTGACAGCATGTGGCCTGATGGGTGGTGGCCTGAAAGCTGGTTGTTGCAATGAGGGGGGAGTATACAACTTCGAATTATCCTGAAAATGACATAGTAAAATGCATCAAATGAAGGGCCATATATGCACAACTCATGTGTTATGCACAAATGAAATATTGGCACATTTTGGTCCCCAGCAGGATGCAAATTTGACATAGAGTGCATCAGAGATGACAAAAATGCATAACATGTGTTTCAGTGTTGGTTTTCTTGCTTGTCCTCCTTGTACTTGTTAGTTTCACAGGTTTTGGTCTTGCAGGTCCTTTATAGGTCTTCTCAAAATGACCTAGCTTAGCACACTTCTTACACGTGACCAGCTAATTCCTCCTAGTCTTGTGCGGTTGGCTGCTAGGGGCCTCTTCTGAGTGCATATCTTTTCTTCTTGTTTTTTGGGTCTCCCAATAAGTCTTTTCAGCTTTGGTGGATCTGGCTTAGCGCTGCCTGTTTCATCCCAATATTCTTGGCTGGTTACCGGGTGAATATAGTGCTCATAGGTTGCATTCGGTGCTTCCATTGTCAACCACAGATGCACATGATCTTCTGGTTTTTCATTCTTAAATGCAATGGCTGCAATGGCATGACAACTGATAATCCGTTGGCTTGTCATGTTTTATCTATTGTTTTAGAACAAATTTCAATAATTAAGTTGAGTTAAATACTTGATTTGACTCGAATTTGACTTTGTTTGCCTATTTTGGTGTTTATAGTTAATTTTCTGATTTTATTAAATTTATTTACATTTTTAATAAATTTTCTTATGTTTTGCATTTTATGTTTTTTTAGGAAGTTATCAAGAAAGAAGAAGGATTGAAGAGTAGTTAATGAAAGAAAATCAACACGTGACAACACGTGATTGTATTGAAAATAAAGGAAGAATTTATTTTGGCAAATGGAAGCAAACGTGAATCAAGATGCAATTTGTTTTGGCAACCAAATTGAATTAAGGATTGGTTTTGCAACCAATTAAAGATAAAAATTGGTTTTGCAATTGGAGAAAATCATGGAAGTTTGAAGCTTCAGGGGCTCACCGTGAATTCAATTCAAATTGAATAATTTGAATATTGAATAAAAGAAACAAATCAGGATTTGTTGCAAAATAAAAGATCAGGGTGGCATAGTTTGGGAGATATGCATATATCTCAAATAAACGAGATTCACGGGGCACTTAAGATGCAATTTGTAATTGGATTGAAATAAGGATTCTTGCCAATAATATAAAAACAGACAGTGCCACACAAGAGAAGGGGAATTATTCTTAGAACTCTTCACAATTTTATTTTATTCTTCTTGTTCTTCTTTCTTTTCATTTAGTGATGAACTAAAACCTTTTTTCTAGAGTGATGATGTAACCACGTCATGACAATTTGGTGATTTATTTCAGTTTTTCTTAATTTATTCTTATGTTCTAATTGTGTTTTATTTCCGTTCTTAATGCTTCTAATTGCTTAATCACCAATTACATGATAAGCTAATCATAATGAGATCGAGAGGAGATTTATGTGTCAAGGGTATTGAGATAAAACCATAAGGTAACTTGAGACCGAGAGGAGATAGGAGCCTTATGTAACTGCTATAGAGAATCATAGATCTTAATAAATTCTTTGATAAATAATCATCATAGAGATATAGTTGATTAGATATCAAGGGATAAATTTTAGTGTGCTCTAACCCAAACATTAAAATAAATTAGGATTCTTGGTTGACATCAGAGTTGATTAAGAGATTAGGAAGAATTGATATAATTGAACCAAACTAAATGGGATTAGGATTCCTTGTCTATGAGGAATCTATATTCATAGCGTTGGTGAAATCGGATCCCTAGAGTTTTCTTTATTTGATTGTTCATCATTTTATTTTCTAATTAATTAATTCAAAAACTTAAAAATATTTATTTTCATTAAGTGTTTCTTTATTTTCCTTTCAAACCAATTTATTGAAATCTAAATAGTTGTTGATTTTGTGAAGTGGTACTTAGTCTCCCAATCCCTGAGTTCGATACTCGGTTTCTCACTGTTTTAATATTACTTGCTTCGATCCGGTACACTTGCCAAAGCCCATCAACAACATGGCAGTCCAGTCAACTGCCACTTGCTGACAAGTGCATGACTATTGGGTTAGACTCACCGCAACTTTGGTCCTATTCTTTTGTACCTCAAATGTTTCATTTTCTGGATCACCTGTCCATGTAGGTGTCCATTTGTTGCTGTCCACCTTCAGTAAAATGCAATACCAAACCAGTAACATGCAAGTCCAAACCAGTAAAATGAAAAACCAAACCAATAACATGCAAGTCCAAACCAGTAAAATGCAAAACCAAACCAATAAAATGCATTACCAAATTAGTAAACACCATGCACCAACACTCAGAAATTTACCTTCTGTTGGTCTGATATAAAGCTCCACCCATAGGTCATGTGATCACCATGGTCAGCTTCAAGAAGTTGCAGGAACCACTTCCAATTGTCTTTTGTCTCCGAGTCCACAACGGTGTATGCGATAACATAGAACTGATTGTTAGCATCTTGTCCAACAGCCGATAGAAGTTGCCCACCATAGTATCCTTTTAGGAAACACTCGTCAAGCCCTATCAATGTCCTGCACCCCTTTTTGAACCCTTCCTCACAACCCTCCAAACATATATACAGCCTATCAAACAATGGTGGTGACTCGGGACGAGGAATCACTTCCATCTTGGCTGTTGATCTTGGATTGCTTTTCAACAGCTCATTTAAATAGTCCCACAACCTTCCGTATTAGTCCTTTTCGGAGCCTTCCACTGCAAGTCTTGCTATATTTAGTGCCCTAGACAGTTTCTTTTCATTCAAGTGCACTTGGAACTCCTCATTCATTACATCAAATGCTTGTCTCCTTCTTAAGTCAGGTTGGGTCAATAGTCTTTGTTCCAACTTCTTCGCAACCCAACCCCTCTTGGCAGCCTTATTCTGAAACACGCTGCAACAAATGTGGTCCTCAACAAATGTTTTATCTGAAATGTCTTGGTTTTGCTATTCCAAGCACAATAAACCATCCACTTGCAATTTACAACCTTGCACATAGCTCGGACCCTAACCTTGTCATTCTTCTTCCATATGAATTCCCTACCAAGGTTTATGTTGTAATCTTTCACAGCATTCTTGAACAATTCAAGGTTGTCAAACTCCATGCCTATTTGTAGATGAACTTGGCCAAACTAAGTTGTCTCTTTAAATACAGGAAACAACATCCTTGAAGTTCCTTCATCATCTGTCGACTCTGGGGTACGCATTTGTTCAGAGTACGATGCATACCCCACTACCTCAAAAGACATCTGGTCACTCACTTCTTCACTGGAGGAATCACATGCTTGCTTTCTTCTCCTCTTAAGTGTTGTCTTCTTTTTTCCCTTGGTTTTCTTTGTCTTTTTGACATTACTTTTCTATTTTTTTTCCATTAACTCAACAAATTTCTCAGACTCATAATCATCACCATCATCATCAGTGGTGGGAGCTAGGGGAGGCCTGTATTGATAATCCTCCCCGCTGTCATTGTCATCAGAATCAATTGATGACTGCACTTGATGCTCCTTAGTTGTACCAATATCACCATTGCCCTCATCATGCTCAAAATAAAGATGTATGTCACATCTGTTGGTGCTGCCCCCTCGTTTCACCGCTACCTCGCACATTTCATTGATCTCCTTGTCCCTTTGAATTACACTCAAGCCAGTGTCAAAGTCACTCTTATCTGGATGCATCTGTTGAGTCTCCAAAATGTTTGATGTGCATTTACCTTAGTTTTGATGAGATTAAAACAGTTATTCAATGATTTAATTGAACCCGTCTGTGGTGTTTAACTCGTCTACTCAGTGTGCAAATTAAAACTTTAAGTGTCTATATGAACTGAGCTTTAGCATGTTATCATACGTTTGGATCTAAGGCAAAAGTTCACTCGTCTGAAAAATGGAAAGTTCACTCGTCTGAACAATGGAAAGTTCACTCATCTAAATAATGGAAAGTTCACTCGTCTGAACTATTAAAAGTTCACCCGTCTAATGAAGTCTTCACCAGTCTGTTGACCAGCGTTGAAGAAATCCCTTCAACCTATCTAATGAAGAAATCAACCGTCTGATCAAAGGAAGACTAACCTGTCTGAAAGACTACGCAACTGACGTCATTCTCTTTATTAAGAGTCAACCCGTCTAATGAATTTACTCACCCATCTGGTAACTAACGTTGAAGAATATATTGGATGAAAGCTGTCTCGTCTCTAAAATGGAATTTCAACAAAGAGCTTTACCTGAACACAACTGCATCTTACACCAAAAGGGAAAGTCTTCCCTCTGATGGCAAAAAGCAAGTATAAAAACCTGCTAAGACCAAAGGTGTATCAGAAGTCTTCACCATTCTGATGAGAGAGAACAAGAGAGGTTCTCAAGGCTTTAATGGCTGATCAGAACGACTCTTTGCATTTATTAAAGATCTGCAAAAAGCCAAGCCTTCAAACATTGTGTCTAACGGCTTTAAAATCTTGAAGCCTATTTAATGAAGATGACTTTGAAGATTCAAGCAAGAGAAGTGAAGTGAAAAGAGAAGAGAACGAACACTGCATTCAAAGAGCTTTTACTCTGAGCATTTATATCTTTATTCTTTCATTATTTATTCTTCAATCATTTGAAGTTATTACGCAGTCTTTTAGAACTTCACATTTAATACACTCGTCTGAGTGCTTGTGAAAGACTTGAAAATTGTAATTTATTTTACAACTCCTCTCAAACAAACCCGTCTGAGCCTGGAGAGGCTAGGTGTGCAAACAATACTTGTCTGAGCCTGGAGAGGTTAGGTGTGCAAACAATACTCATCTGAGCCTGAAGAGCCTAGGTTGTGCAGACAATACTTGTCTGGAGCCTGAAGAGTCTAGGTATGAAAATAATACTTGTTTGTCCCATAACCTAATTCAGTTATAGTGAAGAAAACTTGGTGCTGCCAAGGACTGGACGTAGCCTCATTTGTTAAGGGGTGAACCAGGATAAAACCTGCTGAGTGATCCCTCTCTTACCTTTAACTCTTTAGTTTGATTATTTATCTTAACTATCATCTAACTAAAGGGGTTTTTTTAACTGTGTTTATCAAACTATTTTCATTTTGCATGATTGAGTGTTTTCTGTGAAAACCTTCAGACGAGTTATTAGTCTGATTGACCTGTCTTAGGTTACTCGTCTATTCTCACACGTCTGTGCCTGCAAAAAGGTTTCTTAATTCTGCATAAATTTGTCAAACACCATTCAACCCCCCTTCTAGTGTTTGCATTTGTCTATTTCAGTTGGTATCAGAGCTCAGCCTCTGGGTTGAGCACCTAACAGTGTAGAGAAAAGATCCTGAAGAATAGACAATGACTTCTGGAGAAAGCTTAAGTGGAAACCCCTAACCTGAAGGAGGCTCCATGACCAGACCTCCCTTCTTCAATGGTGCAAATTATAACTACTGGAAAGTAGGTTTCACTGGTTCATCTTGTCAACAAACTCTGATATATGGGATGCCATCACTGATGGTCCTTACACTCCTCGAAATGATGATGGCTCCGACAAGCCAAAGGCTCAGTGGACACCAACAAAAAAGACAAGATGGGTTCTAAACCATAAAGCCAGATATGCTATAATCTGTGCTCTCAGTCCAGAAGAATTTGAAAAGGTATGTGCTTGTGATTCTGTAAAAAAATGTGGGACTCCTTATCTGTCACACATGAAGGAACTGCTAAGGTAAAAGAATCTAAATTTTCTATTCTTGTTAGAAAATATGAATTGTTCACCATGGATGAAGGTGAATCTGTTGCCCAAATGATTGGTAGATTCCAAACTATCACTAATGGTTTGAAATCTCTTGGTAAAATATATACTAATGCTGAGAAAGTTGCTAAGATGCTCAGAAGTCTTCCAAGGCAGTGGAGATCTCTTATCACTGCTGTATCTCAAGCCAAGGATCTCACCTCCTTGACTATGGATGAACTACTTGGCACACTCACTGTTCATGAGCAAGAGCTCAATGAAGATGTGTCAATCAAAAAGAGCAAAGCCATTGCTCTAAAGGTTGATCTAAAGGCAGTTAAAGCCTTAAAAGCTTCAAAGGCAGACAAGTCTGACTGTGACATAGATGAGTCTGATGATGAGGAAGAGACTTCTCTCATGACCAGAAAGATGAAAATGCTCTGGAGAAAGAAGAAGTTCAGAAAGGAGAAGCCTTTCAGAAAATTCAACAAGGAATCCACATCTACAGACAAAAGCCCTGTTGTCTGCTATGAGTGCAAGAAGCCTGGTCACTTCAAACCTGAATGCCCTCTTTTAAAGAAAGCTTCCAAAAAGAAATTCTTCAGAAAGAAGAAGAAAGGAATGATGGCCACATGGGAAGATCTTGAATGTTCATCTTCTGAAGGAGAAGATACAGAAGAGGAAGCCAATCTCTGTCTGATGGCCAACATAGATTCAGAACCTAAAACTGAGGTACATTCTGAACTTGAGGAATTGCATGATGCTTATGATGAGATGGTAGAGGAATCCAAAGGCTTATCTAAGGCCTTCAAATCCCTCAAGAGAGATTATGTTAAACTCCTCAGTGAGCATAAACAAAAATCTCAACAGTGTGAGATGCTGGCCAAAGAGAATAGCCAGCTGAGGACTGAAAAGTCTGATGAAGCTTCGATCTCAAGTGAAACATCACATTCTGAAGAAGTTGTCACACTTCAACAGAAAGTGAAGGAGCTCATTTCTGATATTGCTAGATTTTTTAATGGCAGAGATAATCTGACAAAACTGCTAGGATGCCAGAGACACTCTCTTAACAAAGAAGGCATTGGATATGATCATCAAGCTGATCATAAAGTATCAACAAAATCTTTAACTGTCTATGTTAAACCCACTCCAGTTAGAATTACACCCGTCTGTACCTTCTGTGAAAAAGCTAGACATGTTATGTCTATGTGTTTTCATAAGAAGAAGAGGAAGTCTTCACACAGTCCTAGAACTAACAGAAAAGAACCTATAAAAATATGGGTACCTAAGGATAAAATAATTTCTGTTACAGATATCCTTAATAGGACAAAGCAGACGCCTCTGCTGGTACCTGGACAGTGGCTGCTCGCGACATATGACACGAGAAAGGTCTATGTTCCAAGATCTCCAGTCTAAAAATGGTGGATTTGTTGCCTTTGGAGGCAATAAAAAAGGAAGAGTAATTGGTGTTGGTACAATCGGTGGTAAACCTCCTTTTCCCTCAATCCTTAATGTGCTTATGGTTGAAGGACTAAGACACAATTTACTTAGCATAAGTCAATTATGTGATAGTGGATTTGATGTCTCCTTTACTAAAAATGAATGCATAGTCAAAGACAAGAGTGGCAAGACCCTCTTTTCAGCTAATAGACAACAAAATCTTTATAAGATTGAGCTAACTGAACTTTTAGATCAAAGTGTAACCTGTCTAATGTCTAAAGAGGATGAAAGATGGTTATGGCATAAGAAACTAGGACATGCTAGTATGAAACTTATTTCGAAATTGAAAAAGGATAACATTGTGAGAGGATTGCCTGATATTAGTTTTAAGAAAGATGTTTTATGTGATGCATGTCAGAGAGGTAAACAAGTAAAATCAAGTTTCAATTCAAAAAACCTTGTATCAACCTCTAGACCTCTTCAGCTGTTACACATGGATCTGTTTGGACCCGTTAGTGTTGCCAATTTAGCTGGAAGGAAATATGGATTTGTCATTGTTGATGACTATTCTAGATTTACATGGGTACTTTTCTTAACCCACAAGGATAAGTCCGTTAAGGCCTTCTCTGTATTCTGTAAGAAAGTACAAAATGAGCAAGGTTTCTGTATTTCTACCCTTAGAAGTGATCATGAGGGAGAATTTGAAAATGAGCAATTCAGGCTGTTCTGTGAAGAGAATGGAATCTCTCACAACTTCTCTGCACCTAGAACTCCACAACAAAATGGAGTGGTTGAGAGAAAGAACAGATCTCTGCAAGAGATGGCTAGGTCAATGCTCAATGAAAATAATCTCCCTAAGTACTTCTGGGCTGAAGCAGTAAACACTGCATGTTATGTGCCCAATAAAATACTTATAAGGTCTATCCTAAGGAAGGCTCCTTATGAATTGTGGAAAGATAGAAAACCCAACATATCTTATTTCTATGCATTTGGATGTGAATGCTTCATCCTAAATACCAAGGATCAACTTGGAAAGTTTGACTCCAAGGTAGACAAAGATATCTTCATTGGATATTCTAAAATGTCTAAGGCATATAGAGTTTTTAACTCTAGAACCTCTGTTGTTGAGGAATCCATTCATGTAAAATTCAATGATAATTTAAAGATTGATAGGGAACTATCAGATCTAGAAGATGATTTTGCAGGACTCGACCTTACCCAACGGACGAGTCAACAGCCAGACGAATCAAAAATTGAGTCTGCTGAGGAATCTGTCAGACAAGTGGAGCAGACGAGTCATCAATCAAGTCAATATCAGCATGATGATCTCAGAAGAGACTGGAAATTCAAAGCTTATCATCCTGAAGATCTTATCATTGGAAGTCCCTCTGAAGGTGTTAGAACCAGATCTGTCTTAAGAGAGTCAAGCAATATGGTTTTTTTATCTGAAATTGAACCAAAGCATATTGAGGAAGCTTTTGAAGATGAAAGCTGGATTCTTGCTATGCAAGAGGAACTTAATCAATTCAAAAGGAATGATGTCTGGAAACTTGTCTCCAAACCAACAGACAAGTCTGTTATTGAAACAAGATGGGTTTTCAGAAACAAGCTAGATGAAGATGGCAAAGTCGTCAGAAACAAAGCAAGGTTAGTAGCTCAGGGCTACAAACAACAAGAATGTATTGACTATACTGAGACTTTTGCACCTGTAGCTAGAATAGAAGCTAGCTATTCGTATACTCATGTGATATGCTGCACAACATCAAATTACTTTATTTCAAATGGATGTAAAAAGTGCTTTTTTAAATGGAATAATTGAAGAAGAGGTTTATGTTAAACAACATCCTGGTTTTGAAGATAATGAAAAACCAGATCATGTTTTCAAACTTAAAAAAGCTTTATATGGTTTAAAACAAGCGCCTAGAGCATGGTATGATAGACTTAGTTCTTTTCTTATGAATAATGGCTTTATAAGAGGAAAAGTTGATACAACTTTATTTAAGAAATGCTCAAAAGATAACTTCATAGTAGTTCAGATATATGTTGATGATATTATTTTTGGAGCTACTAATGAAAAATTGTGCAAGGAATTCTCTAAGCTGATGCAAGCAGAATTTGAAATAAGGATGATGGGAGAATTGAAGTTCTTCCTTGGACTGCAAATCAAGCAGACGAGTGAAGGTATCTACATCCATCAACAAAAGTACATCAAGAAAATTCTAAAGATGTACAAAATGGATAGCTCAAAGATCATGAAAACTCCCATGCAAACTAATGTTAATCTAAGCAAAGACAAGGAAGGTAAAAAGGTAGACCCAACTATCTACAGAGGTATGATTGGATTTCTTCTTTATTTAACATCTAGCAGACCTGATATTTAGTTTAGTGTCTGTATGTGTGCTAGATTCCAATCTGATCCCAAAGAATCTCATCTTAAGACTATTAAAAGAATCTTTAGATATTTGCTTGGAACTACTAATCTTTGTTTAATGTACTTGAGAACACAAGATTACAGATTAGTTGGTTTTTGTGATGCTGACTTTGTTGGAGATAGAATTGAAAGGAAAAGCACCAGTGGAGGATGTCACTTCATTGGAGCAAACTTAGTCTCCTGGTCAAGCAAAAGACAGATGACTATCGCACTCTCAACTACAGAAGCAGAATATGTCTCTGCTGCAAGTTGTTGCTCACAACTTTTATGGGTAAAACATCAACTCGAAGATTACTCTATATTTGAGCATAATATATCTGTCTGGTGTGATAATTCAAGTGCTATTTGCTTAACTAAGAATCCCATACAACATTCTAAAGCTAAGCACATAGAAATCAAACATCACTTCATAAGAGATTATGTTCAAAAAGGTGAATTTGATGTTAAGTTTGTTAAAACTGAAAATCAATGGACTGATATCTTTACAAAACCATTAGCTGAGGATAGGTTTAAGTATATAAGAGATAACTTGAATATACACTGCATTGTTGGATAACCTGTCTAATGTGTATTGCATTACCTGTCTGTGTTTAACCGTCTGACTCTATAAGTCATACTTTTATTTGAAATAATTTTCTTTTAAATGGTTATTATCTTTAATGCCATTTCTTTATCTGAGACAAAACGTGTGCAAGGCAGTTTTTTTGTTTTCATTTAAAATTAAAACCGTCTTTGGTCTTTAAAAAGGAAAAACCTTTTTTTTTAAAGGTATTTCGTTCTTACGTTTTCAAATCTCTTTCTCTTCGTTTTTTAAAACCATCAAGAGGATGTATCTGCTCAAGGGGAGCAGTTGAAGAAGCCTTTAGGCAAAACCAAAGGAAAAACTTCCTTTTAGCTCTTTTTGTTTTTTCTTAGTACCTTTTTTTGTAATTCTTTTTTAAATTACCTGGTGCATAGCCAATGATGGTTAAATACAATTACCTCCTCTGTTTCTCCACTTATCTTTTTGCTGATGCCAAAAAGGGGAGAAAGCTAAATGAACAAATGTTTTAATGTTATAAGCTGATATGAACAACTGTTTATCCGTCTGATATGGAAATATGATAAATAATATGTATCTTTTCTTTTTTCTCTGTCTATGTTTTATTGCTTTTGATAATGTCAAAAGGGGGAGAAAATACTAAGATAAGACTAAAATGGAATCTGATGCATGTCTGTCTGAGTATGTTGTAATAATGGAACAATGTTTAATCTGTCTGATCATGCTGCAATTGTCTGATACATATACATGACTGCTTTATGTGAATTTTCTTAAGTTCATTAAATCATTTAACATGTTTTGTCATCATCAAAAAGGGGGAGATTGTTGAGTCTCCAAAATGTATGATATGCATTTACCTTAGTTTTGATGAGATTAAAACAGTTATTCAATGATTTAATTGAACCCTCTGTGGTGTTCAACTCGTTTACTCAGTGTGTAGATTAAAACATTAAGTGTCTATATGAACTGAGCTTTAGCGTGTTATCACCCGTCTGGATCTAAGGCAAAAGTTCACTCGTCTGAACAATAGAAAGTTCACTCGTCTGAACTAGGAGAAAGTTTACTCGTCTGAACTAAGAGAAAGTTCACTCGTCTGAACGATTAAAAGTTCACCCGTCTAATGAAGTCTTCACCAGTCTATTGACCAGCGTTGAAGAAATCCCTTCAACATGTCTAATGAAGAAATCAATCGTCTGATCAAAGGAAGACTCACCTGTCTGAAAGACTACGCAACTGACGTCATTCTCTTTATTAAGAGTCAACCCATCTAATGAAGTTACTCACCCGTCTGGTAACTAACGTTGAAGAATATATTGGATGAAAGCTGTCTCGTCTCTAAAAAGGAATTTCAACAAAGAGTCTTACCTGAACACAACTGCATCTTACACCAAAAGGGAAAGTCTTCCCTCTGATGGCATGGCAAAAAGCAAGTATAAAGACCTGTTAAGACCAAAGGTGTATCAGAAGTCTTCACCATTCTTATGAGAGAGAACAAGCGAAATTCTCAAGGCTTTAATGGCTGATCAGAACGGCTCTTTGCATTTATTGAAGATCTGCAAAAAGCCAAGCCTTTAAACATTGTGTCTAACGGCTTTATCTTGAAGCCTATTTAATGAAGAAGACTTTGATTATTTATCTTAACTATCATCTAACTAAAGGGGTTTTTTAACTGTGTTTGTCAAACTATTTTCATCTTGCATGATTGAGTGTTTTCTGTGAAAATCTTCAGACGAGTTATTAGTCTGATTGACCTGTCTTACCTTACTCGTCTATTCTCACACGCCTGTGCTTGTGAAAAAGTTTCTTAATTCCGCATAAATTTGTCAAACACCATTCAACCCCCTTTCTAGTGTTTGCATCTGTCTATTTCAGCATCCATAATATTTTCTTGAAGTTTCTGAACCCAAAGTGATTCAACAACTTGACCATGTCAAAGTAGGTGACAAGATCAATGTCCATGCAGGGAAAACTTTCTACTTTTCCATCCTAATACTTCAGAACCCCAGCACTGTCTCTTACAAAGTTGCCTCCATAGTGATAGACAAAGGTAATAAAAAAAACTCATCTGCAAGAAAAGTCAAAAGGGACCATTATGAGTACAATGTCAAAATAATAGGGACCAAAAAGGCACCACAAACTGGGACCACAATTTGCACCCCACAAAACAAGTATAACTATTTAAAAATGGACCCCTTTTATGCACAAACTGCCCCCCATGCACCAAAAGCCAACCAATAATAATGCATAAAAAACGCACATGGAAAGTGTGTTACAACAAACCAACAAAATAGGCAACAAAACAAAGGCATAAACAAAGTTGGGACTACAACCAATGAAGGGGTATGAATGAAAAGGTCACAATGTCCCCAAAATTTAAGACAAATGCACATGAGGACAAAACCATAAAACATCGCCATTAAACCCAACCAGAGAAATCATAACCAATATTTCAACAAATTAAAATGACCTGAGAGGGAGAATAACGCACCTTTGAGACCGAAATTTGATACCACAAAACACAATTAATGCTTCAATGTTTGAGCAATTTGCACCAAACAACCTTGTGTTTTCGAGCAATGGGTTATGTGATGCAAGAGGATTTCTTTACTCTGCTTTGATGTTCTGACGTTAGAGTTCTGAAAATGGTTGAGATGGGTTTCAAACTTTGGTCACTGCGTTTCTGAAAAATTGAAAACGAAGGGTTGTAACTTGTAAGAAACGACGCCGTTTGAGTAGGTAGGGACAGATATGCAAAACGCCGTTTGAGTAGGTAGGGACAGATATGCAAAACGAAGTTCTGCTCCAAAACTAAGTCATTTTGAGCATTTTATTTGTTTTAAAATAAAAAAGCCATGTTAGAAATACAGTAAGTGAAACTTGGGCAACTTAACGTGACAGATATGCAAGTTAATAGAGGTCATCAACGGTTGACTGACAGAGGGACCAAAATGTCTCACGGAAGTAAATTTCAGAGACTAAACGATGAGTTTATTTTTTTCGGGGACTAAAAGTAGGCCCCTGAAAAATTTCAGGAACCAAAATGGGCCTTTACTCTAAATGTAGTGTTAGAACGTTAAGCTTTGTTTGGAGTGGAATGGGGTACTGTTACATTGTTTTCTATTTCATCTCACCTCATCCAGTCCCATTCAATTCCACCCATCATAAGTTTATCCAAACGTAAGAGGGACATCTAGGAGAAATTTAGGTCTCTGTTTCATGAACAGAGTATACAGTAGCTTGCTGGTTAAATGGTGTAGATTAGCATAAAAAATCTTGATTGGTGCAAGTTTCCCAAGAATTAGGATAGCATTCCATTTGATTTGGTGATGTATTGTATGGTTCTCAAGCTATTTCAAAATCATATTAAGTACAAGTACGGAAGGTAATGGCAGAAAGCATGTGTACATTTCCATATAGCTCATGTTACTTATGCATAAGAGTTCTTGATATTTACTGTTTGTTTTTAACCTGTGAAGATATGTTTTATTGGTATTTAATGTTTATGCACCATATTGAAAGATAACAATGCCATTGGTCGTGACTATGTGATAATATTTGATTATTTTAGGCAATAAAATGTCAGACATCCCAAGTTCACAACTTTTAAAATTGAATATGGATTGAGATTTTATAATAAAAAGGTTGCATTATGCACTAACAATCCTAATCTGATTAAAACCACTGAACGTAACAGTGGTTTCGAACATTATCCACCAATGATGTTGCAAGTTGTCTGGTCCTTCTGGACTTTGATGTAAGAAAATGAAAGATTAAGATCAAATATTAAACTGAACTGAATTGGAAGTTGAACGTGCATTTACAAAATAACACGGTTTGGACAGAGAAGCGTACAGTGTGACATTTGGCGTTGGCTACAGAAAGCATAAAACACTGACCTCTGATCATTGAAGTCTTGATTGTTGGGAAAGATACCAAATATAATTGCCTAATACAAAGCCAATTGATAATTGATTATCCCATGATCAGATTTTTTTCCACATTTTATATAATCACAATGAGACAACAAAAATATCTTCCATTATAAATTAATGGGATTACAAAAGTAATAATAATAATCTCACAAAAATATTGATGGCTAAACTCTTTTTCGGATTTTCTCTCAAAAGATTTTCTCTCACATACAAGTGAGGATGTCTTTTCTTTCTCTCAAAACTCTTTGTTGTTTTGGTTTTTCTCTAATGATTAGAAATGAAACAAAACATGACTTTTATAGCCAACTTACGGTAACACATAAATGGTCATAATTTAAGGAGAATTTTTTTTCTTTCTCTCTTTCATTCATTTCCTTCAACGTCTCCGCACCTTCCTTCTTTCTATTTGCTATTTCTTTTCTTTTATCTCTCCTTCAAAAGAGGAAAGCCCATCATCTATGTCAATTTGAAAGAAACCAATTCAGTGGAAGTCATGGAGCTTTAAAGATTTATACAAGCTGGAGGGTCATCTTCAGCTTGCTCCTACCATTCAAACTACTGAATCTAAGAATTGCTTGAGGGTGTCTCTTTAAAGGACTTGCAGAAAAGGACTTGCAGAAAATTCATGGTGTTGACACTGTGTCTGTAACTGTGCTAGCACTGCATGCATGAATTGCTGTTCTCAAGTGTTACAAAACAGCTAGGATCTCCTTACTTTTGAATCTTGTCCCCATGATACTGTTACTGCTACACAAAAACCATAATTTGTAAGTTCCGAATAGGAAGTTAGCTTATAATTGTTGGTATAAAAACTTTTCATAATGCCAAAGTGAAAGAGGAGAAGAAGAAGAAAGGAGCAGAAACTAAATTATGCAGCACAAGTGCACAACACTACTGATTTCATTCATCTTAGGAATATGAGTAAAGGTCCAAATTGTTCCTTGACAAAAAAACACGGGGACATTTTGATCTATGAGAAATGAAAATATCATCTTGATCCTCCAGAATGTAAAATGCGAGTCAAATTAGTCATTTTTAGGGATATTTTAGTTCCTGTCAGGGACTATTTTGACTCGCATTTTATATTCTTAAGGATCAAATTGATATTTTCTAATTCTCAAGAACCAAAATGTCACCGTATTTTTTTTGTGTAGAACTAGTTTGGGCCATTACTTATACAAAAGTGCACTGGTACAGACTTGTGGTCAAATCAAAAGTTAGCTACAATGACAACTTGTGATAAGCTTTCCAGAAGACATGCTCACGTCTGATTTCTAACTAACCTAAACTAACATTACCTTGAGAGTGCACCAATACCAAATTTAAGCTATATGGGGTACTGAGGAAAACCTCATATTATAATACTACATGGTGCAATTTCAACCAGGTTTAACTAATTTTGCATTTTTCTGCATCAACTTTTTCTGCTGCTATCTGCTGTTGAGAGCTGCATGGCGGTTGTATTGTAGCCTCAAGGGTCCCCAATGTCCAGATGGGCATGGGAACAACAACAGGTGTAATAGTAAGCAAATCATGTTCTCTGACCCTCAAATATGATTCGAATGAACTCGATAATTAATTTAATTAGTGATGGATGCAGATATTCATGATATCCTCCCAAATTAATAATTAAAAAATACTAGAAAAAACCTATTTTGTTAGTTATTGGAATTTGAGTAAAGGCAACAATACTCTGAGAAGAAATTCACAAAGGAAAATTCTTCTTTCTTATGTGAGTGATATTAATTCCACCACTGGTGTGGCAAGGGCATCTATGACGGCCAAATATCCACTATATTTTTCTGTTGCAAAATATCAAACGGTCAAAACTCAAAAGCATACTACGTATATTTCAAGGCATTTGTTTGTCACATTCACATTTTAGAAAATATGCACTTGCAGGATGCATGTGATGCACTAATCTTTTACTACTTAAATCACAACCCTCAGGGGTGGACGAAAGAACTCTTTAGTTATTGCTCCTTGTGATTCATGGGAACAACTTTTGTACAATTAGATGTGTTAAGCCTTGTGGATATTCAATTAGTTAATAGTTAGTTATGGTTATTTAGATTGTTGGCCGAGTGATAGTTGGTTACTCTTTGACTGTTAAGTTAGTTAGGGATCGGGTTTGGTTGTAACAGATCAGGGACTAACTTGTAAAGGGTATAGACTATATAAGCCTTGGCTTAGTGCATAAGTAGCACTGTAATCATTACTTGTAAAATCTGAGTGTGCTTATTGTAGATACTGTGAGATAATTGAGTGAGTGATTGAGCAATTTCTCAATCAGATCCTTGGTAATTCTCTGTGGTTCTAGTGATCAATAAGAACGGCTATCTCGGTGAGGACGTAGGAGATCAATTGCTCCGAACCTCGATAACTACTTGGTCTCAATTGTTCAATCTTATTCTCTGCATTGAATCCATTTCATCGAATTTCTTGGAGTGTTTTTCAACAATTGGTATCAAAAGCTCGGTTCAAGAAGACGATTCTGCATTCTTGACAATGGGAGGAGCCAAATTCGATGTGGAGAAGTTCACTAGAGACAATGACTTCGGTCTTTGGAGAATCAAGATGAAGGCATTGTTGGTTCATCAAGGTCTTGAAGATGCATTGCTGGGAATCTCCAGAATGCCTGCAACATTGTCTGATAAGGAGAAGAGGGATATGATTAGCAAAGCCGACAACACAATAATTCTCTCCCTGGGAGATGATGTTCTTAGGGAGGTCTCGGGTATTGATACTACCTCAGGCTTGTGGTTGAAACTTGAGGGTCTATACATGACTAAGTCTCTAACCAACAGGCTATACTTAAAGAAGAAGCTGCATCAACTGAAGATGGAGGAAGGGGCATCAATTAAAGAACATGTTTCTGGTTTCACCAAAATGATTCTTGATCTGAAAAGCATTGATGTCTTGATCGATGATGAGGATCAAGCCATCATCCTACTATGTTCTCTTCCACCATCATATGAGAACCTTGTAGACACTATGATGTTTGGGAGGGAGAGCCTTTCTATTGAAGACGTCAAAGTCACATTGAACAACCGTGAGATGAAGAAGAAGATTGTTGACATCAATGGTGAAGGAAGTGCTGATGCAGAGGGGTTGTTTGCTAGAGGAAGAACTGAGAAGAAGGAAGGAAAAGGAAAGAGCAGAGGCAGATCCAAGTCAAAAACAAAGAAGGATTGTTTTCATTGTCACAAAGAAGGACACTTTAGGAAAGATTGTCCTGAAAGGAAGAAAAAGAACAAAGGCAAGGGCAAAGAAGACAGTGATTTGGCTGTGGTAGCCGATGGCTATGAGAGTTCTGAATTATTTGCTGTCACAGTAGACAATTGCTGTGAGGAATGGATCCTAGACTCAGGATGCACATTCCACATGACACCCAATAAAGATTGGTTTGACTCCTACAAGGATGTTGATGCAGGAAAGGTCTTGATGGGGAACAATGTTGCTTGCAAAATTGTTGGAATTGGGACAGTGAAGATCAGAATGCATGATGGCACAACCAAAGTGTTTTTTGATGTCAGATATATTCCAGAATTGAAAAGAAATCTCATTTCTCTTGGCATGCTTGATCAGGCAGGGTGTACGTTCAAAGGTGAAGGGGGCACTCTAAAAATCAACAAGGGATCAATCCAGTTGCTGAAGGGAATCTGAAAGCATGGCCTGTATAGGCTCCAAGGTAACACAGTTACTAATTCCGCTAGTCTAATTTCTGTTGCTAAAGATAATTCCGCAAGACTTTGGCATGCTAGATTAGCTCATGTTAGTGAAAAGGGGTTGAAGGAACTATACAAACAGGGTTTGATTGTTGATGGTAATCCGGAGAAACCTGAATTCTGTGAATACTGCTTATATGGAAAACAGAAAAGATTAAAGTTTGTGATTGCATCTCATACAACCAATTAAAGATTAGATTACATACATTTAGATATTTGGGGACCTTCAAGAGTTAATTCTCTAGGTGGAGCTAGATATTTCATCACTTTCATTGATGATTGGTCTAGGAAGGTTTGGGTTTACTTGTTGAAACACAAGAGCCAGGCATTTAAATGCTTCAAGCAATGGAAGGCACTTATGGAAAATCAAGCTGGGAAAAAGATTAAGGTACTTAGGACTGACAATGGTCGTGAGTACCTTAGTGAAGAATTTACTGATTTTTGCAGAAAACAGTGGCATTTTAAGGCATAAAATTGTGAGGTTAACACCTCAACAAAATGGTGTGGCTGAAAGAATGAATCGCACCATTTTGGAGAAAGTTAGATGCAAGTTGTCTTATGCCAAGATGAGGAAAGGTTTCTGGTCAGAGGCAGTTCCAACTGCCTATTATCTAATCAACAAATTGCCCTCATCAGTGATAGATGGCAAGGTCCCTGAAGAATTGTGGACAGGGAAGTCTCCCAGCTATGATCATATCAGAGTTTTTGGTTGCACAGTGTATACTCATGTGAATAATGGCAAGCTTGAGCCAAGGTCTAATAAGGGTGTGTTTCTAGGATACCCTGAAGTTGTCAAGGGTTACAAAGTATGGCTGACAGGGTCTAATGGTGGCAAGGCAATGGTCAGCAGAGATGTTATTTTTAAGGAAGATGGCATGTTTGAAGTTAATGAGAAGAATTCATTTGAAGTGCAAACAGAACTGAATCCAAGTAAGAGAATTCAAGTGGAGGTGGAGCAACCTTCACCAAGAAAGAATTCACCATGCAGTGACAATGACTGCAGTGAACCCGAAACAATATATTCATAACCAGAAGCAGCAAGTCCAGAATGGAACTTGGCCAGGGACAGAGAAAGAAGGGAAACAAGGGCACCAGAAAGATATGGTTATGCTGACATCATAGCCTATGCTTTGAGTGTGGAGGTTGAGGATCAAAACACAAATCCTAGATCCTATTCAGAAGTTATCACAGGGTCAGATAAGGAGCATTGGAAGGCTGCTATGAAAGAAGAATATGTTTCTTTGATAAAGAATGACACATGGGATCTTGTGTATAAACCAGCCAATCAAAGAACTATTGGATGCAAGTGGATTTTCAGAAGAAAACCAGAAATTCCAGGAGTTGAAAGGGGCAGGTTTAAAGCCAGGCTTGTTGCCAAAGGCTTCTCTCAAAGAGAGGCAGTATATTTCAATGAAATCTTCTCTCCAGTTGTGAAGCATACAAGCATAAGGATCATCCTTGCTTTGGTGTCTGTTAACAACCTTGAATTAGAACAAATGGTTGTAAAAACTGCATTCTTACATGGTTACTTGGATGAGAAAATTTATATGAACCAACCTGAAGGTCACATTGCAGCAGGCAAGGAAGATATGGTGTGCTTGTTGAAGAGATCATTGTATGGATTGAAACAATCTCCTAGACAATGGTATAAGAGATTTGACACATTTGTGGTTTCAAAGGGATACAACACTACAAGAAAAAAGCTGTTTAGCTACCGAATTTTCCGGTAGCTAATATCAAAAATTCGGTAGCTAAATTGATTAGCTACCGAATTAGCTACCGAATGGAGTTGGTAACTAAAGTGCTGGTAGCTAATCGATTTAGCTACCGAATTTCACTCCGGTCGCTAATAGCTACCGAATAGTTCGGTAGCTAAATGTAAATATTGTGGTCACTGAAATGGTCACGTAAACCGTGTCTGTTACCAATTTAGCGACCGAATTGGCGACGCATAATATTCGGTAGCGAAATATATATTTTGGTTTAGCTACCGAATACTATTCGGTAGCTAAATATATATTTGGTTTAGCTACCGAATCCTGTTCGGTAGCTAAATATATATTTTGGTTTAGCTACCGAATCTTATTCGGTAGCTAAATTTTAAATTTGCAAATTTTATTTAGCTAGCTAAGTATAAATTTTTTATTTTTTGGAATAATACCAAACTTTTACCAAAATTATCATCCTGCTTAATCATACAAAACAGAGATAAATTACATAAAATTATACTCAACTCAAACAACAATATAAATCCACCATATATATAAACATCTAATACAATATCCAATATCCAAATAGAAACAACACATGTAGTACAATAATGGTAGTAACTAAATGTAACAAATATAATATCAATGTGCTGGGGGGGTGGGGGGATCCAGCCATCATCGTCCTCATCATCGGCACCTGGATCAGCATGCGAATCATCTTGTGGAACGACACTAGAGGAGCCGGGCCTGTATCCTAAGTGCTGGAACAACGCGTACATCTCTCTCTGTGTCTGATCCATCGTCCTCTCCAACTGGTTTATCCTGTTGTCCTTCGCTGCCAGCTCAGCATTGAGATTGGCGATAACCTCTCGTACGTCGGGGGTAGAGCCAGGATCGGATTGAGTATGTGACGTCGATGAGGTCACGTACTCATCCCCCATCCGACCCAACCCATACACAACACCCTTCTTGTTTTTGCCACCCACCACCTCCAAGAAAATGGCGTTGTCAGATGCAGCAGAGTGCTCTTGTCCCTGACTAGTGGCATCACCCCTTCTTTCATGAAACTTTTCCTGCATAATAAATCACATTAGGATTTTTAAATATTAAAAATAATAAAACAGATATATCCTCTATTTCACTATAAGAGCAGCTCCTATATAGTTCGATGATTTCTTACGTCTTTATTGTCTTCAAAAAATGATGCATGCATATGAATGAATGAATATATGATATGAATGCCCTGTTGACCCGGAATCAACCACTAGGCGCATATGGCATAGACAATGACAGTTGCTAGCTATCCTCCTATTGATGCCCCTCCCGTTTATGTGTAATCACATGCTTCTTTTGCAGAACATGTCCTGTTTCAAATTTACATGAAAACAAGCTACAATCGGTTTTATTTCTCCCCGTTACCCTCCTCCCTGCCCTACCATGATGAGGAGCTCCCCGGCCATATACATTTGTTGCAAACATATATGTATCCTCACTTGATCCATAGGCCATGTGGCATGTGATGATAAGTCACATTCTTCCATTACTATTCTATTTCTCCCCCCCCCCCCCCCCACTAATAACTATATTACTTTGATGTTGGGGGTTACAGTTTGCGGTGAGTGCGAAAGATGGTAAGAATGAATTTTTACGAATTTAAAATTAATTAGTTAACACACTTATACATCGTTGGTAACACTGAAAAAGCATCTTCCAATATAACTTTGAGAACGTGCTTGCTACAAGTTTCTTTTCTGCTATTTACTATTTAGCATTTTGTATATCATTAACAGGAAAATTTATGATAACTTAGCTATAGCTAGATTCTTATGTCTAGACATCCATAATTAGCTCAAAACAAATTCTTGAGCTTTTTAAGCCACTATGAAGGTTTCAATTTGTTTTAGGCAAATCGATCAGAAATCCGAATCAGACCATGAACCAAAATTGAAATAAATCCCTCACCCTCATGAGGACCTACTAGTGGTATGGATTCCAGGTATTAGTTTGCAGTCTATATACATGATATAAATTAGAATGCATTGAATGGTAACATACACAAATACATGATATAGAAGTATATAAAGACTACACATCATCGATGAACGATGCATGCATCTCCCTCATATTTTAGGTCTTGGTTACATTAATTGCTTTGCATATGTCCATATCCATATTGATGACTTCTAATTAATTCATATATATATATTAATTTGAGGATTAGACTAAGACTGGAAAAAGACGAAAGAAAATAAAAAGAAATATATACAAAGCTAGCTGTAACCTTATATGTGATGGCAACGCTATTTAATGGCCATGGAATGGAAATGCATGATACAGAACAAAATTAAGAGACACGCAGAACAGGTGCATATGGACACCAATAACATCTGATCAGGAAAGAGGGAAAAAAGAAGAACAAAAAGGAAAGAATAGCCAGTTCACTAAAAGGATGCAAGACAGCATGGACCATTCATATAAAATATAAAAAGACCCCACAGCTCCCCTTTTACAAATAAAGCACCTCATATGTTACAATCAAAGAATTCAGCAAAACATACTCAATCAAGTAATTCTTAGATAATTCAAAAACATATTCTGCTGCATATCAGGTTCTGCATAATTCAAAAGCTATCTATGGGAGAGGGAGCAGGCCTTATTTGCTGCAAACCATTAATGGAAACAACATGCTAATCATTAAAGTATCATTAGTAGTGACTTCAACAAATTAAGATTAACTTTTAACTTGAAAGGACAGCACTATGGGAGCATGGTAATGCTGCCATGATCTCTTCCTTTATCACAATCTCTCTCACTCATTCTACAGTCCACACTAACTGACACTCTAGTACACACGCACACAAAGCCAACTGGCAATATTGATTCGTTCGCATAAAGATAAAATAAGAAGGTGAAAGGAGTAATCCTTGATAAACACCTTGAAGAGTACATTGTGATCTCTGTTAGTCCCTGTCTTCCACTTGGCCCATTTGTACGCCCAAACATCATGTATTTCTTCCAAGTACTAGTAACATTAGTTAGGATAATGTCATTAAAAGAGGTTAATCTCTTCTCTCCAACCACAGTGATGTAATAACTCTCATGTAGCTTTCACGGTATATAGATTTAATTTCAAGTACCAGTAGCTGTCAGTTGCCGTACAATGATATGAACACAACATTTGATATGTTTAGAGCATGTCCGAAACATGAAAAGTAGACCATCAAGGTCTTTTTCATAGGCAGATTTTCCAAAAGAGTGGGGCATGTATTCTTGTATCTCAATTCTCAAGTAATCCTTGATGAAAACCTCTCTAAGACAATGCCATGTGAGCTTTAATGAGTCCTGTCTGACTAGACCCCATCAAATAGCACATTCACCACCCACTTCAGTAGATAGAGGCTTGCATTGTCTATGTAGCTCTCTCTCTCTCTCTCTCTCTCTCTCTCTCTCTATGTAGATCACAATGTTCTCAGGGAATGGAGCAGTGGAGAACACATTGGATTTTTCTCAGTGTTTATCTGCCTCAAGAATTAAGGTACACCTCCATTTTTATTATTAATTTTTCCATCATCTTCACATAATGCTTATTGTCCAGTTGCATAGAAACTTGTTATTGTGTTGAGGTAAGCTTGTTAGCCTCTGCAGAGAAAGCCTAAATTCCAGAAGCACTTTAGTTTCTTTAAGCGCTCTGTTGATGGAAAACAAGCTTCAGAGGAACCAGGTGATCATCCTTTTGTGTCTCTTGTATATTATATATGCTTGTATACCTCCTTCCAGCAACACATGTGTCACATTTGTTAGATTGTTTGTCTATTGATTAGGTGGTTTCGATGAAGAAAAAAGGAAATGAAAATTTTTGGTGTAGCTTTTGATAACTAAGTTACAACTTCATAACTAAGTTGTCTATATATATAAAAAGTAGTTAGAATTGACAAATAAGAAAAAATTGTAAACATTACTGAGGAAGGGGCAGCAAGTTGTAATTTTAATCTGACTGAGCTAATACAAACTCTTAGCATATGTACTTAACTACATATCTGTTTAAAAGCATGCAATTCAGATGTAAACATGTTATTTATTTAATTGACAATAATTATGTTGTAACAATAACTTACAGCAATCATCTTGGACTTCCCGACCCAAACCCCATTCTTCGTCTTCTTGGTCTCCTCCAAGACCTCAAATGCTGTGGGGAGTCTCTTCTTCGCTTTTGTCTGCATATATAAAGTAGCTATTAAATTTGTAATTAATAATAAAGAGCACAATATATATGAATATATAAATAAACATATATTTAAATTAACTTACCAATCTTTTATGATGGCCAGGAATAGACACAGAGCCACCTGTGTACAAAGGAGCTCCAGAGTCCACGGCCCTATTTTGCTTGCCGACCGCGCTCCTATGGGCGAACTCCTCATTGGTGGCCCAGTAATCCCTCAAGCGCTGGAGCACATCGGGACGGATCCAATCACCCTTATCTTTGTTCTCTCTTATCTTGTTCATAGCATTCTTGACTATTGAAGACCCTCTGGTCTCAAATGCTTCGCGGATCTCTCGTTCATGTTCAGGCAACCACCTGAAATGTGCCTGGAAGACAAGAAAATATCAGACCAAGTAAAGAAAATGAACATATAGAAATTGAAATAAATTAAACTAAGTAAATGTAGAAATTGAAATAAATCAAAATAAATAAATGATGAAACTTAAATATAATCAAACTAATTATAAAGTGTAGGAGTTTAAATGAAACTTACCCCGAAATCGTGAGTGAACTAGTTTTTCCGAACGGCATCCGGGATTTTCTTCCATGTGGGCCAGGGCTCGTTATATTGGCCCCTGACACACCTAGAAATCTGTTTACTAGGCCCCTCTGGAGGATCAAAACTTTTGACACATAATATATAATACACAACTAAGCATTAGTAATAAATAACCAAAATCATAAACCATAAAATCAACCATAATTAATAAATAACTTACTCATTGGTTCCATATGGGCGAAGCCAGATCCTCCGATCCGTGGGATCTCTCGTCCCTGGCTGCTCAGCCGACACCGTCTCGTTATTCTGCACGGACGATGCTGGTGTGACTGGGTGGGGGGGGGGTGGCTAGTGTGGTCGATGTGGGTGCTGCGACAGAGTCACCTGTGCTCACTTTGAGCTGGTCGGATGTTGAGGGTGGATGGGTGGAACCCTGTCTCCCACCACGACGACCACAACTATAACGTCCGCCACGACGACCACGACCAGCGTCGTCTGCCATCTGTTTGGAAGAAAAAATAAAACCAAGTATTACAATGTAATCCACATATATCTATGTATATAAATCAATAAGTGACAAACATTTGTTGGAACCTAACCTTTGGTTTTCTACACCTAAACATTAGAGTCATCTTCTCACTCATGTTTATTGTTTCTTATTCAATTCACAATATAATCAGTCTAGTGGATATACAACAAATAACAAAACTTAACAAAAGCAGTTGATATGTATTTATATATAAATTACCTATGTAGAATCTTTATCACTAAATTCACCCTCACTCTCCTCACCATCGGATGTTATATATGTATCTTCGCTAGATTCGTCCATGTCATATTGATCCAGTAATACAGTGTCAATTATCTCATCCCCGGTCGAGCATCCGCAAGAATATCATTGTAATTGTCCGGATCAATATGCAACACTACTTGGATTTCGTCAATTTCATGAACATCTTGGTATGGAGCCTCTGTCTCCGGTTGACTAACCACATTATCCGTGATTGCACTGCGTGCCTTTATCTTGATAACACCCAACCAGTCTTGATGTCCCTCGGGATATGGTGTGTAATAAACTTGCTCAGCTTGTTGTGCAAATATGAACGGGTCATATACTTGATATCTTCGTGACTGCTTAACTTCAACAGTTCCATACCTATTGTCTACTTTTGTGCCCCTGTTGGGAGTAGTATCAAACCATTCACACCTAAATAGGACTAAGTTTTCAGTAGGATAACCATAATACTCTAATTCAATAATATCAGTCAATATCCCAAAAAAGTCATCCTCTAATTGTCCGTTGGTCCCTCGTACACAAACACCGGAATTAGAAGTTTTCATGCCTTGACCCCATCCCTTTGTGTGAAACTTGTAGCCATTTATAATATAAGTTTCGTATGTTTCAACCCTTCTTTTTGGGCCCCATGCCAAAGCTTTCAAGATCGGATCTTCAATTTGGTTTTCAATATCTAGAACCTACATAATGAATATGAAATTAAGTTGGAGTATATAAAGCATGTTACGAGGACATAGTACATAATGAATTACAAAGTAACTTACGTAATTTTTGAACCAATTAGGAAAATGGTTGGCAATCTCCTGTTGAATTTGGGAGTCCGAAATGTCGGCATCTAGCTCTTTTAGCTCATTGGCATATTTACTAAGAAGAACCAAGAAGAAATTAATGAATCGGAAATAATAGTAGGAACAACAAGAAATTATATGAATACAGACCTACCCTAAATATGGCTCCACCTCGTCACAATTTTGAAGCACATACAACTCAGCAACTTTCTCATCACGTACGTCCAACCAAGATGTTTTTGATGCACCACACGCACGGCCCGGATAATTAAAAATTGATATCTGAGGACTAGATGAACAACCTTCACCTGCGTCAACATTACGTGGTATTCTGGTCCTCCTGGTCTCTATGTCAGACGGATAGTAAAAAGAAGCAAAAGTAGATGCCTCCTCCACTAAATATGCTTCACAAATAGATCCTTCTATTCTAGCCTTGTTTTTCACTTTTTCTTTCAACGAACGCAAGAACCTGGAATATTGGTTGGTTGTTTGAAGATATTGTGATTAATGATATATATATGTATGTATGTATGTATGTATGTATGTATATAAAAGACTAACACGTTTTATGATTAAAAGGGATATATACCTCTCAAAGGGATGAAGAAATTAATGAATCGGAAATAATAGTAGGAACAACAAGAAATTATATGAATACAGACCTACCCTAAATATGGCTCCACCTCGTCACAATTTTGAAGCACATACAACTCAGCAACTTTCTCATCACGTACGTCCAACCAAGATGTTTTTGATGCACCACACGCACGGCCCGGATAATTAAAAATTGATATCTGAGGACTAGATGAACAACCTTCACCTGCGTCAACATTACGTGGTATTCTGGTCCTCCTGGTCTCTATGTCAGACGGATAGTAAAAAGAAGCAAAAGTAGATGCCTCCTCCACTAAATATGCTTCACAAATAGATCCTTCTATTCTAGCCTTGTTTTTCACTTTTTCTTTCAACGAACGCAAGAACCTGGAATATTGGTTGGTTGTTTGAAGATATTGTGATTAATGATATATATATATATATATATATATATATATATATATATATATATATATGTATGTATGTATGTATGTATGTATGTATATAAAAGACTAACACGTTTTATGATTAAAAGGGATATATACCTCTCAAAGGGATACATCCAACGATATTGAACTGGACCACCAACTCTTGCTTCATACGGTAAGTGGATGGGAAGATGTTCCATTGCATCAAAGAAGCTCGGAGGAAATATTTGTTCCAACTTACATAACAAGACAGGGATCTCACGTTCCATAACCAGCAATTGTTCAACATTTAATGTTGTGGAAGTCAACACTCTGAAAAATAAACTGAGCTCAACAAGCGGCTTCCAAATATCATTCGGTAAAGAGGCAAATGCAATGGGAAGCAACCGTTGCATGAATACGTGACAGTCATGACTTTTCATACCATGCAACTTTCCTTCCTTAGAGTTGACACATCTTGATAAGTTGGATGCATATCCATCTGGCAACTTGAGTTGTTTAACCCATTCACATATAGCTACCCTTTGGGGTTTACTCAATACATATTTTGCCTTTGGTTTTTGAAACTTGCCACCTCCAATGTCCATCAACTCAAGCTCCTGTCGTTTACATATTTCTGCTATATCTAAGCGAGCCTTATATGTATCCTTCGTCTTACCCTTGATATCCATCACCGTGTCAAACACATTCATAAACACATTTCGCTCAGTGTGCATGACATCAATGTTATGGGGGAGGAGATGCGTTTTTCAATATGGTAAACTCCAAAATATACTTTTTTTTGTCCAATTATGTTCAGTGCCATACCCAGGTATCGGTTCTCCTCTAGACTCATGAATAAACGGGAGTGACTCAATCATCTTCCAAATCTCTTCTCCAGTTAAACGTGTGGGAGGGCGAGCAGTCTCGACACGCCCTTTCTTAAATGCAGTTCTATTTCTCCTGTAAGGATGGTTTTGTGGAAGGAATTGGCGATGACAATCAAAATAAGAAGTCTTGCGACTGTGGTTAAGAGTGTAAGCCTTTGATTGCCCCATACAACAAGGGCAACCAAGCCTCCCCGCGGTCATCCAACCCGACAACATCCCATACGCCGGAAAGTCATTGATCGTCCACATCAAAGCTGCCTTCATCATGAAATTCTGCCTCAATGATACATCATATGTTGCGGCACCATGACTCCACAAATTGGTCAACTCTTCTATCAAAGGCTGCATGTACACATCAATCTTACTTTTTGGATTCGAAGGACCCGGAATTAGAACTGTCAGGAACATAACCTCCCTCTTCATGCACATCCCAGGCGGAAGATTATACGGAGTCATAATAACCGGCCAACACGAGTAAGCTTTACCGTACTGGCCGAAAGGATTGAATCCATCCGTACATAACCCCAATCTGACGTTTCGAGCCTCTTGAGAAAACTCAGGGTACATCCTATCAAAATGCTTCCATGCTTCTCCATCTGACGGATGACACAATACACTTTGATCTCTTTGTTTGTTATCATGCCATCGCATGTGAGGTGCAGTGGCCATTGAAGAGTACATTCTTTGGAGTCTAGGAGTAATCGGGAAGTACCACATTCTTTTTAAGGGAGTTCTTTTTTCAATTCCCTTTCGATTGGTTGTGATCTTATACCGATCAGTGCCACAAAATCTACAAACAGTAACCGTCTCAACTGCATATTCGTTACGATATAACATGCATCCATTCGGGCAACATTCAATTTTCTCAACACCCAAACCCAAATTTGCCACCGACTTCTTAGCTTGATAAAAATTTTGAGGCATTCGATTTTCACTTGGCATAACCTCGCCCATAAACTGAACCATATGATCTAAACAACCCTCCGACATATTATAGTCAGACTTGAGGCTAAGAGCAACCAAAGAAGCCGACAATTCCGAGTAATCCTGACAACCATCCCACAACGGGGCTTGCGCAGCCGCCAGCATGTCATAAAATCTTTGTGCATCAGGATTTGGATCCTCCTCTATGTGTACCACATTTTGTTGAATGACCCGACCAACTTCAGGGCCAGCATGATCCATAACCATCTGCTCGAAAGGATTAAATTGTTCCCTCTGTTCACCAGGACCGTAATATGCATCGTCCACCATAACCGGGGATATCTGTGGCACGGATTCACCATGGCTGGTCCAATAGTAGTAATTCGGCATGAAACCCTTGTTGTAGAGATGTACCATCACATCATCCCCATAATGGTATCGTCGACACTGACATTTCTTACAAGGATACCTCATTTTTGGATTCACTTGATTTAGATAGCTCTCCTCATTGCTAGCAAACTGAACGAACTCAAGCACCCCCTCTACAAACTCGGGGGTCAAATGTCCACAATCTTTCCTTCTATCCATCCACCTCCGATGCTCAGGTGCTTCCATCGCTGCTAACTAGAACAAGAATTCTTAGTCCAAGTTCTCCACTTATTAAAGTACACGTGCTCGTAATATGGAATCTCAAATGGGAAACTAAGACTTTAATAAAATAATTTAAAACTTTAACCCTTAGTACTTGAAATTAAATTTCATATGGTCAACTTAACAAGGAGCAAGGAGACTATGACAATGAAACATTACATATCATGGTAGTTAGCAGAATGAATTTCAAGAAGAATAATCATGCAGACAAAAGACCAAGCGAAGGCAAGACATGTGCTTACCACGATTCAACAGTTTCATTATTCCTCAAATACATCATATTCTCATCACTTCAAGCAAAACATGTAGTAAAAAAGTAAATAGCACATCCTCCTTATTTTGGTCCATGCAAGATATATCGGTCTTTCACTATATTCAGGTCTAAGCAAGATACACTGATTTACTAGGCACAAATCAGATTTCAATTAAACAGGCCAGCACACAAGACATTAACAATAAGCAAAAAAAGAAGCAAAAACAGCAGCAACAGCAGCAACAACGGAAGCAGAAACAGCAACAACAACAGCAGAAGCAGCAGCAGAAGCAGAAATAGCTGCTGTTAGCAAAAGCAGAAACAACAGCAACAGCAGCAGAAGCAGAAGCAGAAGCAGAAGCAGCAGAAGCAGAAACAGCTGCTGTTAGCAGAAACAGCAGCAACAGCAGCAGAAGCAGAAACAGCTGCTGTTAGCAGAAGCAGAAACAGCAGCAGAAGCAGAAGCAGCAGCAGCAAAAGCAGAAACAGCTGCTGTTAGCAGACTGTTAGCAGAAGCAGAAACAGCAGCAGAAGCAGAAGCAGCAACAGCAGAGAAGAAACTAAAAGAGAAAATCTAAGTCCACCCCAACCCCAACCTATATCAAACATCTCCAAAAAAAAAAGGAAGCAATAATTACTGGGTTCAGGTGGAGGTTAATCACAGCTGCTAATAACACAAATACTTGACAACTAAATAGACATTTTATCAAACATATTACAAGCACGAAACTTACCCATTCAGCAGATCTACACTCACGCACAAGCAAATTGATAGTATGCAATTATTTTAGTAACAAGTCTTAGATTAATGCAGTCAGAGCAAACAAAAGTGGATTTGATATTATGTCTTGATTCAAGTCGTAAGGCAATGAATCTATTGGCCTTCTCACTTAAATACTTTTCATTTAAGTCATTCTTTATTAATATAACACTTCAACACTAAAACTTGAATTTTCAACTTTCTCTCGCTGAAATGAGAGTCCTAATATTAGTATGCTCTCCTTCAAACGTATGCGATTCCTATTATTCACAGTTCTTACCAACCAAGATCCAAGACTTGTCGATGTGTTCTATAACTTGAGTTAGGATTAAACACAAGCACTTATCACCGTCTACAAATACTCAACCTAGACGAGTCATCGGCTCTAATACCACTAATTAGACCATAGGAAGACTCCAAAAGCTGGGAGGTCTCCATTCATTAATCCATTATATCATTCCAGTGCAATCATTTACCAACCTATTCCCCACAGCAAAACAAAGAAGGAGAGATACAAAGTTATTATAGTATCAGTTACATTGTATTGAGAGAATCCAGCCATCTAATATTGTTTTCTTTATATTATTTTTAGTTCAGATTGATCCCATATCAGTCAAAATGAATAATGACCAAAATGAACTGTTGGGAGATTTTCAATAACAGATAAAGATAAACTTTCTCCTATTAGTTAAATAATTGAACTTTTCTTACATTAGTAGGGTATAATTGTAAAAAAGATTTCCTCATATCCATCTAAACAATGTAGCTTGCAAATCAGAATCTATTCACTAGTTTCCTTTACACTTATTTATATAATACAAGAATGTTAAACAGGAGAATAAAGAAGAAAAGAAAAAGGCTTCTAGGCACTAGGCAGTAATCTCTGACTTGTGCCTTCTAGTAACTCTTATATAACAGAAAACTGACACCAAGAATGTGGTGGCTAGCCCTCCAAGAATGACTCCTCCCCCAGCTATGGACTTGTCAAATGAATGGTGATGCTGCTTTAACAGGTGGACCTGACCCTGAGAACTCAAAACTTCATCATGTGGCTCAACAGAAGTTTTCTGATGATTAGGAATACTTCCCTCAGAACTAGTATGCATCTTCTTTTCACTTTGGGGTGCTTCAGATGGGCTAGGACTTAGGGTGCCAGAGGAGCTGACCTGCTTATACTGGTGCTTACCAAGTTTCCTTCCAATTGAGGGTTCATCTATGTAAGTTCTTGGGTCACTAGATGGACTTTGAGAAGGAGAATTTGAAGATGGTTCTGAAGGATATTGAAAAGTGATTTCAGGTTTGTTTGTAGCCATGGCTAGACCAAGGAAAGTATTTGCTAAGAGAAAGCAAAGGAAAAGAAAATGAGCCATTGTTTTGGAGTTTTGGGTTTCTGAAGATGCTGCTTTGAAGCTATGGTGGAAGATTGTTTTGGGGTTGGCCAATATTAGCTTCAGCATTATATAAAGAGATAAGGCAATCGTGTGGTTTGGCTGAAATTTCCTACTGTTGGATTATAACCAATAATTTATTTTAATTTTTATATTTATTTTTCATTGATTTGTCTGATAGATGTGGAGGCATTAGAATATCAGTAGTACAACTAAGAAACAACCAAGGGAACAAGATATCAAAGTGTATACAGACACTACCTTGAGATCACTCAAAAAACGAAATGGAAAGAAATAGTATACAGAAACTCAATATGTTAGTCACTCAGGTTTTTCATCAAGCAAATGGTGTGTATCAGGATTAATATTTTTGAAGACTAAAACAACTATCATCAAAGCAACTACATAATCTATACCATAGTTTACAGTAAAGATCAATCAATCTATTTACATAACATACAATCCAAGCACAAATGGACGCGCGACGAGAAGAGATGAGAGAGTACCTGAAGCCACTAAGGCAGAGATGCGTAGTGTGACAGACACTAAGCCACTAAGCCACTAAGCCACACGCGAAAGACAGAAGGAACGGGGAGAGAGACACCTTAGCAGTGTGTTTTTAACAAAACCCCCGAAAAAGCATAAATGAACTTCCAACTTCTTCACTCTCGAGCTAAGTAGTCGCACTGAAGGAACAATGAAGGAAAACAAAGCTTCTATCAAACGATTATCTTAATCAATCAAAGCTTCTATCTGTGCAAAAACAAAGAAGGAAAACAAACCTACCTTTAGAATCGAAACAGGGAGGGTTGGTGAAGAGGAGAACGAAGAAGCAACTGTAGTCTCGGTGATAGTCTTCACACTGTGAGAGCCTGAGAGTGAAACGGGGAGACAAAGACGGGCCAACGACCGGAGTTCGAGACCGAGGCCAACGGCGATGGGGAGAGAGAGAGAGAGAGAGAGTGAGTGAGAGGGAAAGTTTGTCTTCGCAGAGAGTGAGAAGAAAATGGGGGGAAGCTGAAGATTTAGGGATTTGGTTTAGCGACCGAATATTTCGGTCGCTAAAGGCGTCGCAAAACCAATAAATGATTAGCTACCGAATCATGTTCAGTCGCTAATGTACAAATATGACCGTTGAACTTGAATTCGGTCTCAGATTCGATAGCTAAAAAGTCAACAAGTTTGACCTTAAAAATTATTGCTTTGGCGACCGTATTAGCTACCGACTTTTTGCGACCTCGATTTTCGGTAGCTAATCCCGTAGCTAAACGCCAATATTTATTAGTTTTTAGAAAACTAAAATATGGTAGCTAATACGGTCGCCATTGGCGACGCAATTATTTCGGTAGCTAATTTCAGTCGCTAAATACACATTTTCTTGTAGTGCAAGAGGAGCTCCTATGATAGCTGTGTGTATCTAAGAAAGGAACCTTCAGGGGCATTCATCTACCTATTGCTCTATGTAGATGATATGCTGATTGCAAGTTCAGATTGCAATGCCATCAGTAAATTGAAGGAACTACTCAATTCAGAATTTGAAATGAAAGATTTAGGGGCTGCAAGGAAAATCCTAGGTATGGAAATCATCAGGGATAGGTCCAAGGGAGTGTTGTGTGTGAGACAATCAAGCTACATTGAAAAGGTAATTAGAAGATTCAATATGCTGGATGCTAAATCTGTCACTACTCCAATTGCAGGGCATTTCAAATTGTCTGTCACTCAGTGCCCGAAAACTGGGAAAGATAGAAAATACATGAGTGGCATCCCCTACTCTAATGCCACTGGAAGCCTTACGTATGCCATGGTCTGTACTAGACCAGACATGGCTTATGCAGCTAGTATGGTGAGTAGGTTCATGTCCAATCCGGGAAAGGAACATTGGCTTGCAGTAAAGTGGCTGTTTAGATATCTAAAAGGCAGTAGAACTGTTGGATTGTTCTATGACATCACCAAGGCAGAGCACAATGAAGTGGTAGGATATGTTGATGCAGACTTTGCAGGTGATGTGGACAAAAGAAGGTCACTGACAGGGTATGTGTTCACATTGTATGGCTATGTGATTAGTTGGAAGGCAAATTTGCAACCAATTGTTGCCTTATCAACTACAGAATCAGAGTATATAGCTCTCGCTAAAGCAATCAAAGAGGCTATATAGTTGAAAGGGTTTATCAATGAACTCGAGGGCAGAACTCACAATGTGACTGTTTTATGTGATAGTCAAAGTGCTATATGCCTCTCAAAGAATCAAGTGTTCCATGAGAGGACTAAGCACATTGACATCAAGCTTCATTATATCCGGGACATTATAGCTGAAGGCATCATCAAGGTGGAGAAAGTTTCAGGTGAAGATAATGCAGCAGATATATTGACCAAGGTAGTTCCAGGATCCAAGTTTGCTCACTGCCTGGAGCTGTTGAATGTGAGAGATTGTTCTGTGTAAGGTCTCTCCTTGAGACCTGAATCATTGCTAACTATGTTCCAAGGATTGAAGATCCAAGGTGGAGATTGTTAAGCCTTGTGGATATTCAATTAGTTAATAGTTAGTTATGGTTATTTAGATTGTTGGCCGAGTGATAGTTGGTTACTCTTTGACTGTTAAGTTAGTTAGGGATCGGGTTTGGTTGTAACAGATCAAGGACTAACTTGTAAAGGGTATAGACTATATAAGCCTTGGCTTTGTGCATAAGTAGCACTGTAATCATTACTTATAAAATCTGAGTGTGCTTATTGTAGATACTGTGAGATAATTGAGTGAGTGATTGAGCCATTTCTCAATCGGATCCTTTGTAATTCTCTGTGATTCTAGTGATCAATAAGAACGGCTATCTCAGTGAGGACGTAGGAGATCAATTGCGCTGAACCTCGATAACTACTTGGTCTCAATTGTTCAATCTTATTCTCTGCATTGAATCCATTTCATCGAATTTCTTGGAGTGTTTCTCAACAAGATGTATTTTGAACCCCTTGTTTTTCCAAGTTTCAAGGTAATGGCAACATATCGGGTCTCTAAAATCATGTGAAGGACACATAAAAGTCTTAATTAAATTTGCAAAAATATGCATCATCAATCATGATATCTTTATCTGTATACCTTAATATGTACAATGACCAGAAAAATAATATGGTTATCAGTTACAGATGATTCCTTTTGCATTTCCTTTTTGTGGAATCTTTTTGGGAGATAAAATAAATTCATGAGTATGCTTTCCTAGTATAAGCATAATTATCTGGATTAGGTAGTGACTCAACAAGTGAAATTGACATCATACATACCGAAATGTGATGATATTAATTACTGCAAGTTTCACATAAGATGTAAAGCTATACAATTTGAAGCTTACTAGTTCCAATTGCGTAGACAGTTTTCAAGTCTCCCATGACCTCATGTAGGGATGGCATGTTGGGTATCTATCGCACACACAAAGGATCGTGAGAACACACACAAAGTACACCACAAAAGAAATAATAGAGAACACAAGAATTTAACGTGGTTCAGCACCTCTTGCCTACATCCACGGAAACACTTAGTAAAATATTCACTATCATAAATAAGATTACAATAATTCTAACCCACCCCAAATTGTGTATCACTCTACAAACCCGAGTACCCCTCACTCAAGAGTTATAAGAAATAATAACAGACTCTCACAAGAGACCTTCTCTCTATTTTTCTCTCACTCTCAGAAGCTCTACTTGCTTCAGCTCTTTTCTTAAATGAATCAAGATCATTGCTCTATTTATAGAGCCCATCAGCAATGTGAAAACATTGCATAAATTTCCACCGAAAGTTGCATATTCAATATGCCCATGCTGCAACAACAATTTTCTTCAACCACTCTCTGCAAACATATTTGCATTCATTTCACAATGCATTAAATGCATTGTTTCTTTTGTCAAATGGCTGCACCATTTCTTTCTTTCTTTTCACATGGTTGGACTCCACAATTCTCCCCCTCCAGCCATTGGGAAAAGTAATCTTGGAACGGTCATTTGGAAAATTTGAATTGTTCTCCCAACAATTCTACAACATCAGAAAATCTTACCTTCTTCCCAACTTTGTTATCAGGGCTGCTTTCCCTTCTCAAAGCTTGCCCTTCCAAGTAGCAAATGTTCTTCTCATTTTTCTCTTAAAGTGACTGTCACCTCATCCATCTTCAAAGTTGTTCTCCCAACAAGCAACGTTTGAACCACAGGTTTGTAGGACCTAGGTAGTGAGGCCAATAACAACAACGCCTGCTCCTCATCAGATATTTTATCATCTGCATTCAACAATTGACTTACTAACTGGTTGAACTTGTTGATGTGGTCATGGAGATTTCCTCCCATCTCCATTTTGAGTTGATACAACTCCATATTTAAACAGAGACGATTGGTTAGCGACTTTGACACATAGATATTCTCGAGTTTCTCCCACAAGGCTTTTGGTGTTGTCTCTTTCAACACATTGTGCTTTATTTCGGGAGCATGAGCTAACCGAATTGTGCTCACAGCCTTCTTTTGGATCTTAGTCCATTCCCCTTCATCCATGGTAGCTGGTTTTTCCTTCTTTAGAGCCTGATCAAGACCATTCTGCACCAAGAGGTCTTGAATGGTACACTGCCAAATCATAAAATTTATTTTTCCATCGAACAATGGAATCTCAAACCTTGGTGTGTTCCCCGCCATAGCTCTGATACCACTGTTGGGTATCTATCGCACACACAAAGGATCGTGAGAACACACACAAAAGAAATAATAGAGAACACAAGAATTTAACGTGGTTCAGCACCTCTTGCCTACATCCACGGAAACACTTAGTAAAATATTCACTATCACAAATAAGATTACAATAATTGTAACCCACCCCAAATTGTGTATCACTCTACAAACCTGAGTACCCCTCACTCAAGAGTTAGAAGAAATAATAACACACTCTCACAAGAGACCTTCTCTCTATTTTTCTCTCACTCTCAGAAGCTCTACTTGCTTCAGCTCTTTTCTTAAATGAATGAAGATCATTGCTCTATTTATAGAGCCCATCAGCAATGTGAAAACATTGCATAAATTTCCACCGAAAGTTGCATGTGCAATATGCCCATGCTGCTACAACAATTTTCTTCAACCACTCTCTGCAAACATATTTGCATTCATTTCACAATGCATTAAATGCATTGTTTCTTTTGTCAAATGGCTGCACCATTTCTTTCTTTCTTTTCACATGGTTGGACTCCACATGGCAATGGATAATAGACCCAACGGGTACCCGCAAAAATTACCCATAATGGGTATGGTAATTACCCGCTTAATGGGTATGGGTACGGGTGCCGGTAATCACCCGCAAAATTGAACGGGTATGGGTGCGGGTACGAGTACTCTAGTACCCACCCCGCCCCATACCCGCACTCATATAACTAACTTTACATAATTTCACTAGTATTTTGCTGATGATATAAATAACTTATGTAAAGCACCCATTGTCCCTGAATTAGGCAACCTTCACTGTAGTAATTATTTTTTCTTTGGTTCCTGTTTAGATCCTCATATGTTTAATTTGACACCAATTGTATTTGATATAACCAAATCTCCTAACTTGGGGCCTGCATGTTATGTAGAGACTTTAAGTAAATGTGACAATTCATATTAAAACGATACTCTGTTGCTGCAAATAGAGCACTCGAGAGTGCTTAAAAAATTACCATTTGAATGCTTAATGTTGAAAAACTACTACATTGTTTTGTGTTTTTAAGGAATGCTTGTTATGCATACATGTGCTTCATATTAAAAAAAATTATGTAAGTATTGAAGATCATTTAGTTGAAGCCAAAGGTGATGCTAAGTTAATATGAAGCACTAACACAAGGAAGGAAGCCATGGCTGTGTTTGACATGTGTTAGATAACAATAGTATGTGTGTTACTCTAACATGTCTAAACTTTAATCTGAATAAAAGTTATTATTAATATATATAGGAGATGTATCAACGAGATGAGGTTATTCTTAGTCTTTGGATCACACATGAATGGTCAAGATTGGAACATAAAATCATGTGACCTCTTTAAGTGACCATATGATCGGTAACTAACTTTTAATCTTGATCATCCATGTATGATTTTAATGGTCAAGATTTGCTTTTCTCACTAGATATGCCCTATATATAATATTAAATTTTAAAAAATAAAAAGCCTAAACCTAGTTAACTATTTTCTTTATTCCTTTCCGCTGGAACTCTGGATCTAGACTCTCATTTTAGTTCCATAGTGTTCGAATTTTATGTCACTCCTCCTGGATTATCCTTGTTGCCACAGTGCCACTCTCGGTCTCTCTCCAGTCTCCCTTCGACTGTTCGAGTGTTCAACCCTTCCAGGCTTAGATATATCATGTTGTATATTTGTAATGTGAGAACATACTAGAAAATAGCCTAATTTGTATAACATATGTATGTTCTTCTCTTTTGTCTTTTGACAGTACAAAATTTCATATCCAATTTTCAAACATCCACAAAATTCTTATATTAACATGCGGATAATGGGTGTGGGTATGGGTACTTAGGTACCCAACGGGTAAGGATATGGGTATTAGAATTGCTACCCACGCGGGTATGGGTCCGGGTTCCGGGTATTTTTTTAAAACTCGGGTATGGAAATGGGTACTATAGTACCCTACCCATACCCTATCCATTGCCATCCCTAACCTCACGTGTGACGAGGTCCATGTTGTCCCAGATAATAAACTTTGGTTGTCATAAAAACTTTGGCAGAGGTTTTCTCCATTTCTACATATTCTAGCATTGGCACGCTCCTTGTTGTAGATTTCTGAGGCAATATTTGAACCGCCAAGATAAAATATGATTCCCGTAGGCACTACAACTGTCAAGTGTAGTACATTGCAAAAAATAAAAGGCTTAATTGCACTTTACTCCCTCTGGAATCTAGATAGCTACCTTATCAGAGCAGTTTAGTGCCAGAGCAATTTAGTCACTACAGTTTTTTCAATCGTCGGAGAAATTCAGTTGGTTAGTCTCTATGGATAAATAAGCTTCGGTATGTTTTTGTATCAGACTTTAGATAAGCTGGTGCAGAAAATCTAATCAAAGATAGAAGCTTCAAAATGATGTGGGGTCCAGCCCGTTGGAAATAATTCAGATTAGGTAATTCAATTAATGTTAGTTAGTGTTAGTTAGTTAGTTAAGTTGTTGTAATTAATAAGTGATCAATAGTCCATGTGGGAATTAAATGTGTAGAGCAATATAAATAGATGCTTATGTGTAATTAAAGTGATTAAAAGTGAATAATAATGAAAGTGTGATCAATAAAAATTTAAAGTATTTTCTCCTTCCACTTAATATTTCTTTCTAGGTGTGTGCTAATGCTTGTGTTTCAATACAGCCATGGTTTGAAAAGTGAAAGGAAATATGCATTAATGAAAATCTGCAAAAGCAGATTTGCAGCCGTGAAGAAAATTGGTGCAATGGTATGGGCAAATGCAGTAGGCCTAAATGCATAGGCCGGTATAAAATATTTCATGGAGCTTGATGTTCGCAAATATGTTCGCATTGCAAATGAACTCTATAAATAGAGGCAGATATGCATTCGAGAGAAAGCAAGAAGCAACAGCAGAAGCAAAGCAATAAGCGCGTAAGAGAGCTTCTATAGTGGGAGAAAACAATAGTGTGTGTGAGTACATCCTAAAAAGTGTGGTGTGTGGGAAAAATATATCAGGGAAATTTTGGATATCATCTCTATTACTCGTTGGTATTGCAATTACAAAGAATTGTAGTAATTGAATAAGAGTGGGTCTCATTGAAAACACTATTTGTGTATCTTGTGTGAGAGAGGGTGTGGAGAGGATATTGTAATTATCCTAAAATATAGTGGAATGTTTTCCGGAGTTTGTCCCATGGTTTTTCCTGAGGAGGGTTTTCTACGTTAAAATTTGGTATTCATTTTTCTCCGCTTCGCAGTTTGCACTTATTTTGTATCGCTGCGTTGCGTGGGATTTGTAGATCTAGCTCTAGTAGATCTACTTTGATTTTAGTCACATTGCAACATCATTTAATATACACTGTGAATCAATCCTAGAACCCAACAAGTGGTATGGAGCTCTGGTATTGTGCTTTGTAAATTAAATGGAGGAGACCACAGATACCATGATCAAGTTGACAAAGATTGGAAAAAGATGCACCGAAAAGCCGTTGGAATAATGAGGCAGTGGGTGGACATTAGTGTGTTTGGCCATGTGACTACAAAGACTATTGCCCAAACTTTGTGGAAGAATTTACAGAATCTTTATAAAAGGAAGAATGCACAGAATAAAACTTTCACAATCAGGAAGCTAGTGAACCTCAAGTACAAAGAGGTAAGATCTGTTGTTGAACACTTGAGTGCCTTTCAAGACTTGGTAAATCGGTTGATTACCATGAAGCTAGTGATGGAAGATGAGTTACAAGCACTGATACTTTTGAGTTCTTTGCTGGATAGTTGGGAGACTTTGGTGATGTCTTTAAGCAACTTCGCTCCGAATGGAAAACTATTTTTAGTCAAAGGCAAAATGTTCAATGAAGAAGCCAAAAGAAGAGACTCGGGGACAAATAACTCCCAAACCCTTGTCACAGAGAATAGGGGAAAAAGTAAGAGTAGAGTCTAATCCAAGAAACCCAAAGATAGATCTTAGTCTCAATAAATTGAATATAAAACACACATTTTTGAATATAATCTCTAATAAAATGATGTTTGATTTTCATATGTTTAGCTCTAGAATGCAGAATAGGGTTCTTAGATAGATAGATTGCAGCAGTATTGTCACACATGACTGGAATCTTACTTACAAAAACATTGTATTCTTCTAGTTGATGCTTGATCCAAAGCAATTGCGAGCAACAACTTGCAGAAGAAATATACTCAGCTTCAGTAGTTGGTATTTTGCCTCTTGCTTGACCATGATAGTAGATTAGTCTCAATGAATTGATATCCTCCACGGGTGCTTTTTCTTTCAGTGCAGTCTCTAGCATAGTCAGCATCACATAAGCCAACTAATCTGTACTCACTAGAGTTCTTAAACAGTAGACCTAGATTAGTACGTAATACCTTTTAAATATCTCAATATTATCTTAACTGCTGATAAGTGAAATTTTCTTGGGTCAGATTCAAAACGAGCACATAAGCAAACATTGATCATAATGTCACGTCTGGACCCAGTAAGATATAAGAGTGATCCAATCATACCTTTGTATACCTTTTGGCATACTTTTTTTATCTTTCTCGTCTTTGTTCAGAATGGATGTTGGATGCATTGGTGTATTCATAGGCTAATAATTATCCATCTTGAATTTCTTTAAGAGTTCTTTAGTGTACTTCATCTGATGAATGTACACTCCGTCCATTATTTGTCTCTTATCATGCTCATTTCAAATTCTTTCTGCATTAACTCAGAAAATTCTTTACCCAAAGATTCATCAGTAGCTCCGAAAATTATATCATTAACATATATCTGAATCACTATGAATTCAGACTTAACAAATTTTCTAAACAAAGTAGTATCTACTTTGCCTCTACTGAATCCTTTCTCCATTGAGAATGAACTGAACCTTTCATTCCAAGCTCTTGGAACTTGCTTTAGTCCATATAAAGGTTTCTTAAGCTTATAGACATGCTTGGGGTGGGTTTGATCTTCAAAACCTGGTGGTTGCATAACATATACTTCTTCACTTATAAAACCATTTAACAATGCACTCTTAACATCCATTTGATATAACTTAATGTCATGATGTGCAGTAAATGAAAGTAATATGCGAATTGCTTCTACTCTAGCAACAAAGGAAAAAGTTTAAGTATAATCAATACCTTCATCTTGTGAGGAACCTTGGGCAACTAACCTTGCCTTGTCTCTCACTACTTTACCATCTTCGTCCAATTTGTTTCTGAACACCTACTTGGTGCCGATGATGGGGACTTATCTTTGGGTAGAGGGACCAGTGTCCAAACCTCACTTCGTTCGAACTGGTTGAGTTCTTCTTGCATAGCTAGGATTCAACCTTCGTCCAATAGAACTTCGTCCACCATCCTTGGTTCCAACTCAGAGATGAAGGCCAAGTTAGCTTGAACTCTGAATGTTGACCTTGTTCTAAACTTATCATGGGGATTACCAATGATTTGGTCTTCTGCATAGTATGTTTTGAACTGCCACGATCTTTATGTGTTTACATTCTGTTGAGATGTGGTTGCATCCATCAAGTTGTTTTGACCGTCTAATGGCCCATCATCTTTGAGCATTGGTCTTTCTTCTAGGTCTTTCAGACTCATATCTGCAAAAGATTCGTCCAACTCTAATAAACTCTTATCAGGATTTTTATCGTTAAATTTCACATGGATGGACTCTTATACAACTAAAGTTCTAGAGTTATAGACTCTAAAAGCTTTGGACATTTCATAATATCCCAACAATATTCCATTATCTGCTTTAGTATCAAACTTACCAAGTTGATCTTTAGTATTTAAAATGAAAGATTGACATCCAAAAGGATGGAAATATGAAATGTTGGGTTTGTGTCTTTTTCACAATTCATAGGGAGTCTTATTCAAGATTGGTCTTATATATATTATGTTATGAATGTAGGAGACAATGTTTTCAACCTCGGACCAGAAGTATCTGGATGCAAAATTATCATTGAGCATTGATCTTGCTATCTCTTGAAGAGACCGGTTCTTTATTTCAACCGCGCCATTTTGCTATGGTGTTTTAGGAGCAAATAAACTGTGAAGAATATCATTAACAAAATCGTTGGAAGTGCTCATTTTCAAATTCTCCTCCATGGTCACTTCAGATTGAACTAATATATATGCCATTTTCATTTTATATATGTTTGCAGTATACAACAATGACCTTGAAAGAATCATCCTTGTGAGGTAGGGACATAACCCATGTTCATCTAGTATAGTCATCTATTATGACAAGCCTGTATTTCTTACCACTCAGAAACTGTCCTTGTTGGACCAAACAAATCAAGATGTAGCAACTCTAGTGGTCTTAAGGTAGAATCAAAGTTTTTAGAATCAAAAGAATTCTTAACTTATTTTCCCTTTTGACACGTGGCACAGAGAGCATCAGATCTATACACAAGATTTGGTAATCCTCTTACGAGGTTATGATTATTTAGCTTTGAGATTAATCTCAAGCTTGCATGACCGAGTCTCTTGTGCCAGATCCATCGCTCATCCTCGACGGACACTAGACATGATACACTTTGATTTGAGAGTTCCCCAAGTCAATCTTATATAGATTGTTTTGCCTCTTGGCAGTGAATAAGATGGACCCATAAGGGTTCTTGACTATAGATTCTCCTTTATAAAAGGAAACATCAGACCTACTGTTGCACAATTGACCGATGTTCGATAAGTTGTGTTTTAATCCTTCAACCAATAAAACATTATCAATTAAGGGAAAAGGATGCTTACCAACTTTACCTATCCCAACTATGTTACCTTTCTGGTTACCTCTAAAGGTAACCCATCCACTAGCTTTGTGTCTTAGGTTTTGGAACATAGATCTTTCTCGTGTCATGTGACGAGATCATCCACTGTCCAAATACCGAGATTGTGATCTTCTTTCTGTTGTCAAGCAAATCTGCAACATTTATTATCATGTTCTTAGGTGCCTAGATAGACTTGGGTCCTTTCTTGTTAGTGGATGAGGATCGTCCATTTTTCATATTTTTCTTATGAATACATTTGGACTCAAAATGACCATTTTCCCCACAAATTGCAATATGAAGGCTTATTAAAAGTAGACTTCTTGATAGAAACATCTTATTTCTCTTTATCATAGCCAAGGCAAGATTTATCAAAAGGAGATCATGTTAGGTTTCTCATATCCGTCCACGAAACCTTGATAGACTTTTGGTTAGATTTGCAACTTCTTGTTTAAGTCTTTCGACTTCAAAGGTGCATTAGATTCAGAGATAGACTTAGAATGAGTAGTTAAACTATCATTCTTAGTTTACAGCTCAATATTTTCTTGAACAAGCTTTTGTTTTTCCATTTTAATATCAAAATATTTACTTAATTTTGAAAATTTCTTTTTCAAAGCTCTGTATTCTAAAGACAGAATAGATGAGTTATTTAATAGCTCATCAAAAGCATCTTGGAGAGAGTCAGAGTCCAATACCTCATCACCGTCCAACTCTTCGTCTAAAGATATACTAACCATTAGACAGATGTTTGCTTCAGCATCACTGTCTTCATGCATGTTCTCCAAGGCATCCCACACCCTTTTGGCAGAGGTGTGCTCAGCAACCTTGACACGTTCATTTGTGCTTAGGCTGTTGTTGATCATCTCCAAGGCTCTTTCATTTAAAATAAACCTTTGTTTCTCCTTTTCCGTCCATGACTCTGTGGGCTTAGGAACAAATGACTTATCATCAGCAACTATGGTTGGATAGTATGGTCCAGTTTTAATGATGCTCCATAGATCAACGTTTTGTGATTTGATAAAGACTTTCATCATTTGTTTCTAGTGTTCATAATTGCTTCCATCAAGGATCGGTTGATTTTTGATTGATCTTCCAAGGGGTATGTTGGTGCTTTCCTCGATTGTTTCAGCAACAAGGCATAGATTTGCCTCTTCTTCAGCTTCCTCATCTTCTTCTAAAAGATCGAGATCTTCCCGAGTAGCCATAAAGCCCTTCTTTTTGTTTTTGAAGAACTTTTTCTTGTCCTTTAGTAAAGGACATTCAGTTTTAAAGTGACCAGGCTTCTTAAACTCGTAGCATACCATGAGATTCTTTTCTTTGGTTTCCCTATGGTCCTTGAAGACTTTATTTTGGAATGGCTTCCTCCTCATGCCACCTTTCTTTGTTTCGAGGCAACGAACGTGTTCATTTGTGGCATGGTAGATTGGAGGCTGCAGCTGTAAAGGTATGTTCGTGAGCTCGTGCGTGCAGTTCTTACACTTGATAACTAGAATAAAATATATTGACAAGTGTAGGGGAACCCAAACCCTACTAGAGGTTGAGTAACCGAAAACACCTAATCTACATTGGGAACTAATGTGAAGTATGTACCAATTAGGTTTTAGGCATTGTAGGTTTAACACCATAGGGATGATATACCCTAGGCTATACGACTATTACCTGATGGATGGTTGATGTGTTTGATATGTTTGGTGATATGTGTGTTGTAGGGAATTATGTGATTATATGTTTAAGTAGTATACTGTGATATTGGATGTTATGCTAGCATGTTTTGATGATTTATGTTGATAACGGTTGAAAGTGCCATGATATATTAAGATAAGAGATTGTTAACAAATTGGCAAGTATACCGAATCGCGACAAGGAATAAAGTGATGAATAAAGTTATCGTTCCCAACGAGGATTGTGTTTCAAGTATCAATTCACAAATTAATCACTATTTGAGCTTACTAATGAATCAACGAATGAATTATTATTATGAACAATGACAACAACAAAACAATGAATCAAAAGTGGTAAATCTAATCACAACTGCAGTGGGTTAACGATGGTTAGGGATAGAATCCGCCCGACTCTCCTCTTGTTCAACTCATTCCACTCTCAATCTAAGCAAAATTCACCAAATTGATGTTCAAATTCACTAAATTAGACTAGGTTCAATTCCTTGATACAAGGCCCCTTTGATTCAAGCCAAGAACCCTAATTTCGTAGGTCTTCTCAATTCAAACTAAGCATTAGGAATTAGAATCCATAAGAACACACAATCATAAAGTCCTATCCGTAGGATCATTACAATTATGGTGGTTAACTTCATATTCCAATTCAATAACCAATTTTCCAATCGAGAAATCGAATCTAAGATCAAGTCAAGGTTGGTCAATCTAAGAAAAGCATTAAACACAGAAGCAACCAATCAAAATGAATGAATCCATATTTGAATTAAAAGTATAATTTCGTTTATACAAGATTCAAACCAAGGTTCAACTTCCCTAACCTAAGTAATCTAGAGAAACATGATAAAATTCAGAAAAACAAAGAAAAGAGAACGAGAATCAAAGATAAAACCCATTGGATCTTCAAGATTTGCTCCCACAAGCCTTGAATCTCCCTTGGAACCAAAGTTTTGCACCTCCTCCATGTTTTCCCCCTCAAAAGAATGCCAAAAATGTCAAAAGATCCATCCAAATGAGTGAAATCAGGCATTTATAGCTGTAAGGAAAATTACCATTGTTAGGCGAAGACGAGCCATCGCGGGGCAATGGCACACAAAAGTGAGTTTTGTTGGGCGAAGCTGTCTCCTTGTTGGGAGGTTCGGGACAGTAGCTACATGCGATAAATTCGTTGAGCGATGGGCAATGCTTGTGGGGCGAAAACCCTTCCTCTCAAATGAATTAACCTGCACCAAATCCTACAAATGTGAGAGTAATTCTCCAAAAATCACCTAAGGCTAGCAAATGTTTATAAGAAATTTAATTCTAATCATTTCTACTCCTAAAACTACCAAAGTTTACACATTCCTTACACAATTTCCCACTTTTAACACTATAAATCCATCTCTAAAGTGGATTTATTAGAGATTGTGGATACTGTGGTATCCTGGATAAGATGATATGAGTAATGGGATATTATTTCTATTGAGGTGATGTTGATCATGGTACAGTGATGGTTGTCATGCATAGCATAATCATTTGCCAAGTGGCAACTCGTATGACTGTGGTCATACGAGGTTAGTGTGCCAGAGTGTAGGTACGAATTATAGAAGGAACAATCTGTGAGATCTTGGGGGTGTAACTGGGCTCAGCCCGTTTCACAGTGACCAATAGGTAGCTCCTATTGATGTTGTAGGGGCTGGTTAAGCTTTGTTATCCCGACTGGACCTTGAGTGTTCCACGTTGCAAGAGGATATTCCGATACGACCAAGATAGTCATCCCTTTGTGGAATGAAGGAAGGTGATGCACTCTTATTGGTCATGGCATGCGGAAGGATTACCTGAACAACTGACTAAGGTTCTCCGAGTATGAGAATGATTGATGAGATATCGACCGACATGCATGTAGGATCAGAAGCATTCAACATATGCTTTGGTCATGAGTTGTGGTATGATTGGGAGATGATTGTTGGATATGATTCATGGAAATCCTCGCATATGTGTTTATGTGACGTGTATGTTGTTTATATATTGTATTCTATGATTTCTTTCCCATCGTACGATGTTTATTGTAGATCCTTATCTCCCTATTTTTTCTATGTATGTTTCTTGGATTACCGAGAAGTCACTTTTCTATCTAAGGAGGGTGGAGAATCTGTACCTCCGGATACGCCACCCACAGAGGATCCCCGTGCTAGGGGATATTAAGCTAGTTGATGACGATGGTATGGGTTGGCAGATCGATCCCACCACCTTTACCACTACGTACATCGGGATCACGATTGTATATCTCTGCTTTTACAGCTCACCATGGGCCATCTTGATCGGGTCGTTCAGGATCTTGCAGAGACTACCTTTTGATCAGATGTGGTATTCGCTGCCGAGTAACCATGCACCTTGGGACAGTCCACAGACCTCTAATGACAGCAACAAGCAGGGCTTTGTTTATAGAGGCTTCTGCGCTCAGAATGAGCATTACCAATAGATGTGCCGTCGTAGGTGCATGCCGATTTCTTGTAGCTCTTCGTCAGAATGGAAGCCTCATGTCTATAGGTGTAGGTATGGAGAGGGGAAATGTAGTTCATGTCCACCATATCATTCGTATTGATATTGGTGACGAGGCAGTGCATCTCAACAGGCATGAGAGTTTTGAACGTTTTACATTTTGATGTATTTTGGTGAGGTGGGCTAGGGCAAGATATAAAGTTTCTGGTTAGTTTTACCTTTGCTTATCTTAGTATGCATTTTTGTCTTTTCAGAGGAGGGTTGTACCTAGTATGTTGACCTTGGTACTTATGTACATGTTCATCTATACTGTTGAGTTTTTAGTTCTGATGATGCATTTAATGTATTGAGCATGAAAATATTTTTGGATGATTTAAATTATCCTTTATTAATTTGTTGATATGTGATTTATAATAATTTATATCTTTCCATTTAAAAAGAGCAAATATATTTGTCGACATGTGTTTGATTAAGATTCAAATCTTTCTATTTAAAAAAACAAATATATTTGATATATGATTGATTGTGATTATTATGATTCAAATCTTTCCATTTAAACTAGCAAATATCTCTTTCAAATATATTATGAGATTTAATGAGTTAATTGGTTTTTATTAGGATTAAATCTCTGTACATATTCTTTCCAATGGCTCTGCACTATTTTAGACTAGTCATACTAAAACCAGAGAAGAATAGCAACTAAAACAACAACTACTGGCCAACCAGCAACTACTAGAAGCGAAAGCTGCAACTACTTAAAAGGTATACGAATTTCATATCTGATATGGTTTAAAGTTCCTTTGTTGATTTCCTTCTTCTTCTAACAGCTAGCAAAGTTCAAGGGGAGCATTCCGCTATATATAGGAGGCCTTGGAAAGGATCAAAAGACCACGCTTGCAAAAAAGAAAGAGATTCAATTGTGATATTGCTTCTTCATCATCTTGTCTATTCTTAAAATTACTTATCCATTCTTGAGAGAGTTTAGAAAGTCATTGTAGCTCATTGACGAGAGCAAACCATTTCTTGTTCATAACATCTTTGTATTAGAGAGAAGGAAGAGAGTGTGGGTGACTTTCCTTCAATCTAAGTACTCTATCTTGGGTTAAGGTAGAGGGAGGATTGGTGGTGTCCTTGTGTGAAAGAAACCATTGTTACTCTATCTTGGGTTAAGGTGGAGGGAGCTTTGGTGGTGTCCTTGTATGAAAGAAACCATTGGAACTCGATCTTGGGGCTAAGGCGAGGAAGGTATGTCGAATCCTTGTAAGAAAAGATTTGACAAGTGAAGAAAAGGTCAGGCAATTGCTTGAGGACTGGATGTAAGTCACGCCTTGTGACTGAATACTTTTTCCTTTTTAACTTTCAAGTATTTATTTGTTTAATATTGCAATTGTTTTATTTAATTGTTTAACTAGATCATTGACCCGTGCGATGCACGGACAAATAATTTGTGGGGAGTATAGTTATGTATTATTTGAAAAAAAGTTAAATTTTTGTAATAAATTAAAAATCATAACATAATAAAAATGGTTGAGTATTTAATATGAGTGTAGCATGTATCTTTATAGACTTTTAAAAAAATAAAATGACACTTATATTTTCATCAAGGAAAATCATCTCAATACTATTGGTTTGCAAAGGGTTCTTGAAGTAAGAAATAATGTTATCTTTGGTGCCATTCTACAAATAATCAGGCAACCTTTATAGAAAAATGTATACAAAAAATTAAGAAGAAAAGTTTAATTAAGGAAGATCATTTATTTATTTGTTATAAAGAGTGCACGATTTCAACTAATTTACTGAAAATTAGAAAGACAATTTTGGGCTTATTGATTAGTTGAATGAAATAATAACATAATTTAAAAAATTAAAAATCAAGAATCACAATAATGTATGAAGAAATCGAATAACCAAATCGCAAATGAGAAATTATTGTATAAAAACAAACCTAAAAATTCATCCTTATATACAACAAATAAAATTACAACATAAAATAAAAATAAAAATAAACCAACTTATAAAATGAGAAAAAAAAAAAAAAAAGGAATCATCAACTCCATGATGCTTCCCTAACGTCAAGTAGCTGTGACTTTCATCATTTGCATAAACAAACCTCTTTTTTAGAACCACACATCTTTCCCAAACCTGAAATTATTAAAAATCAAGAATTACAATAATGTATGAAGAAATCGAATAACCAAAACCTAAAAACTCATCCTTAGATACAACAAATAAAATTACAACATAAAATAAAAATAAAAATAAACCAACTTATAAAATGAGAAAGGAAAAAAAAAAAAGAATCATCAACTCGATGATGCTTCCCTAACGTAGTAGCTGTGACTTTCATCATTTTCATAAACAAACCTCTTTTTTAGAACCACACATCTTCCCAAACCTGAAATTGTTCAACTTTCAAATCTTTCCTTTTATCAAACCAATCTCAGTTTCAAGAAAAAGAATGATTATACAGCAGCCAAATCGATATGAATGAATTAACTCATTGAAAAAAAATTTCTTGATTTTACAAAAGCAACAATATCTATTTAAGATTAATTATTTCTAAATTGCAGTGCACCATACACTTTCTTGTTCCAAAATAGAACATTATGAGAATGAGAATATATTTATGAGAACAATTTAGAAGAAAACAACTGATTTGACAGAGAACATAATTGATTAATAATCATTTGCTTGTTAATGTAGCAGTTAGAAATTCAGAGACTTTAAAATCATCATCCAGCACAATAGTTGTCTTCACTGAAAAGATAACCAAACATGATCAGCAAAGGCTGTAGAGAGTAAAAGTATTCCAAGTTGCCACAGATATATAAGCAGCTCTGTCATTTATCTGCTAAATATAAAAAAATATAGCATATGTGCCAGGGATCTATGTATTCAAATCTCACTCACATCAAAATAATGGATATATGCATACAAAAATGCTGAAGGATTATATCTTGGCAAACAAACAGGAGAAAATGATTCTGACGTCCTGCATAATTATAGCCCAATCAATAGAGTAAGTCAAAACAGTATGATACCGCAAAGAACTCCAATCAAAACAATTTGCAAATGCAAAGATTTAAGTTGTTTCACTGTTGTAGGTTCAATAGTAATGGTAATTGAGCAAGACTGAGTATTTAGACAATGTTAGAGCTAACTGAGAATGCAGGTGTAAACCACCATGAGATTGTCGAGCCACACAAAAAGTTGGTTGCTATATAATTAAACAATATTCAAAACCTCATAATTGAGGGAACTTTATGCAGAGCTTAACATGTAAACCTAGATTATTTGTCAATAAATATAGATTTTTGAGAACAATTTAGGAACTTGAAGCCCAAAAAAAATTCCAATTTAGGAATATTAGTAGCTCAAGTGGTTAGTTAGATCAATATGCGGTTAGCACGTTCATTAGCTGCTTTTTGAACGTTATTAACCACTTGAGCTGATATTTTTCCATGAGGATTTCATAAATCATAATTCTCCCCATCATTATTCTAAACAAAAACATTAGAATGCTTATAACTTCCATTTCCAAAATGAACAGTTAGTTAAATTTCTAATGACTGGAGAGTAAATTGTACCATCAAAAGCAGAAAACCGTTCACAGCAGCAACCATAACACCTCTAGCTCATCATAATCATCTAGGACAACAGAAAAGGGGGGGGAAAAGCTTAAACCACTTAACTTCTTCTATATCCATTATTGTATTCAAAGCAAGATTGAATAGAAAAGATGAAAATGCGTAACAAATATTTTCTGGGAAGAATAAAACAGAATTATCATGCAATACAGCCAGCAGTGTTGGTGAGAAACCCAAAATGTTGGGTCGCCTACTTTGTTGGCTCACCATTTTTGGAAGAGTTGTAGCTTGCTTGAGAGTTTAAATGGCACCCATGGTAGCACCTTCAAAAGTCAAAAGCTTCCTGCACTAAGACCAGAGCCGTTGCCAATATCTGTCTTATAAATTTGGCATTAGCCAAGGAACATATAACATGCACAATATGCATGATAGTTACCCAATAAACTATCAACTCTACAGACTGTTAAGCATTCTCAACCACCATACATCGAGAAAAACAATAATAGTGAGAGATAGTGAGGAGTCACAAAGATACAACTTCACTGAGAGTATGATAAATTTTCTTTTAGATGTCAATTATCAGTCAACAAAAAGTTGAACAGACTCTTTATTACCTCGGATAATGCACAGGTCGCCTCACCTTGAAATTGATGCTCTTCCAGCTTAAGCATCTGCATAAGTTAACCAAATAGTCCAATAGCAAATTAATATCTTATAATTGAAAGAACTTCGAAATTGCTATCTCAGTTCATGCTTATCAAAGTCATCATCAATAAGAGGCAGTGTTGAATTGCTATTTATACTTCCTGGAAAGTCCAATAGACTGGTAAATCATTCCAGGCTCATTATTAGCATGTCTTGAGCTTTCACTAAGAGCATTATCTATAGCTACACCATCTAAAGTAGGTCTCCATGACCTTGAACAAATACCACCCATATTATATGTCCAGTTGCTAGAGACTATAGTTTTAATCCCTGTACACAATCTATATCTATATAAAAAGCCTAGACCTTGAATAAAATGCCTCAGTTCATTTTACTGATGAGTTTATATGTCAAAACTGAATTGAACTGACAGCAACTCAATACAACTTTATAGCTAAAGTCCATCAACTCTTTGCAGCAAGATAAATTTTTAAAATAATATATGATAGTAAAATTCCACAAATTTTGAATTTTAAAAAAAGAAACAAAACAAACCAAGTTGAGAAGACAAGCCTTATAGATACCCAATGCTCAGAACCAAATTAAGCTAAAACCAATTCTATTGGCCCTTTTTAGTTTTTTTTTGTCCAAATAAAATTAAAACATAATTTGTTTCAATTCGGGTTAATGTTCTCAATCACATTAGCCAAATGGGTCTCTTTAAATAGAGAAGGAAGAAAAAAACAAAATATTTTCAATCACATTCGGCATATACTCTGCATTCTCAGTTAGCTCTAACATTGTGTAAATACTCAGTCTTGCTCAATTACCATTACTATTGAACCTACAACAGTGAAACAACTTAAATCTTTGCATTTGCAAATTGTTTTGATTGGAGCTCTTTGCGGTATCATACTGTTTTGACTTACTCTATTGATTGGGCTATAATTATGCAGGACGTCAGAATCATTTTCTCCTGTTTGTTTGCCAAGATATAATCCTTCAACATTTTTGTATGCTTATATCCATTATTTTGATGTGAGTGAGATTTGAATACATAGATCCCTGGCACATATGCTATATTTTTTTACAAAACTAACATTCATAATTATAAGCCGTCAAGTGAAAAATTAAGCAGCTGAGTGCTGAAACCATAGCATCCTTAAGCTATGAACAAAATAAACTTAGAAGGAGATAGGCTTCTTTTGGCTTCTACCTAGCGGCTAGGATTTGTCGTCCTGCATTCCAACAGGCATCATGACGGATTTAGGTATTGCCTTGGCAAGCAAAGTAGAGTCTGCCAATTCATGTAGTTGCTTAAGTAAAGCAGCATAGTAAAAGCCTTAATATACTCATCCTATAAAAATACAAAAGCAAACAAAAAGCCTTGAGATCTCTAGCAATGGGAAATGCAGCCAACATCAATGCTAAAAATATACAACAGTGCAACCAATCCTAGGTTTGATTTGCAGTTAAATTAATTTCTGATCCCTTCAAGCCCTACAAAAAGTAGAGAATCCAAAGATAAGACATTTTGAAGCTCAAAACCAGAAGGTGATGTCTCATTGTATAACCACATCAGGAAAAAGATTGAGTAGGCGCAATTTTCTTCCAGAATTTCTTTGCATTTTGTAGACCTGCATTGGATGAAAAATGAAAACAAAAGCTTAAATGAATTCTTGCGTGAAACGTTTAATCAAACACCTTGCATGCAAGGTTGGATTTCTATAATCATAAAGGCCAAATGCTACAACAAACAAAACAAACACAGAACCACCAAAGCATCATCTCGAGCAACTCCTTAATATACCACCCCATAAAAATAACATCAAACCCATTATCTCCCAAGACACTGATAAAACGCAAAACATGTGGACAGAGAAGCAAAAATTTAAGAATCTACACAAATAGAAGGTGGGAAAACTAAAATAAAATAAAAGGTAGAAAACTAATTTTTTTCACAAGTTAAACCAATGGGTTTCGTCATGCATAACCCTTAGGTTTGAAAAGGAAGATAGAGATCCAAAATTTTCAAAACACCATTTGCTACCAAATCAGGTAGAACCTTAAGTTTCACCTTTACTTACAACAGGCCAAGCACATTATGTCTGCTTCCAAACACAGACACATTCCCGTATAAGAAAGAAAAAATATTAAAGGAAAATAAGTCACAAAAATAATAATTTATTTCAAAGAAATACAATGCACATTCCATTGGGAGATTATAAGAAGAAGCCATTGAGCCAGTGAGTGAAGAGAAGGTCGGGAATATTCAGAAAGTAGCCATAGGAACATGTAAGGCAAAACTCAACAACATTGTAAGATCAGAAGCAAGGTTGTGGAAACCATCACATGAGATGTTCAAGTGGCTAATATAAGATGAATCAAAAAATAAATCTAATTCCAACTACTGCACATGGTGCAGAGAACCATACCTCAAAGTAATCCCATCAAATTAACCCCACCATAGAGAATCAATCTTAGCAACAAAATCGTCCCAATCAATATCCTCCCAAAGCAAAAAGAAATTTGTCTTGTTTCCAAACAAATCATGGAATCCAATTATTCTTGCCGATAGAAATACACAGCCCTGCAGAGAAATATTGGCAGCTTGATGAGATAATACTAAAAACACATGTGTAAGTTAACACCAAATAGAAAAATTGACCATGACTTCTAACATCAAATATCAAACTAACTACACCTGCTGGTGCATTTTTCTTTTCAAATGATATGTGCAGTCATGAAATTTCTATTGTAAGATTAAATTTAAATTCCATAAATAGGGAATGTAGTTAGAGAAATTTCTAGGAACTGAAATTTGAAAAATGAGAAAGAGAAATTTAACACTTATTTTGAAATATATAAAAGCTTCAATTTGGCATATAAATTAACTCAAGAAACAATTTAAATTATTCATTCGCATTTGAAATTAGCAAGTGATACAACCACTTAAATTTCAACAGATGAAACAACTGATTTGTTATCAATAAACAAAAAAGCAACAACAATAACCGGAAACATTTGAACCTTTCATTGTGCATAAGTCAATAGCATGTAATTAGCCCGTGAGCCAGATAATACCACAATGTTAAGAACAAAATATGTTTACCTTCTTTGCATCATTTGTGTTCAAGGTAGGGACACGGTAATTGACAGAAAAGTATCACAAAATCTAATCGAGTCCAAGAAATCTAGTACACTTGTTGTGCCAATTACCATGAGTTTTTTCCCCCTGACAACATGGTTTGGAATGCACATTAGTAACACTAAGACTTAGGCAGCATCAAGAAAAACATTATTTGTCACCAACATTTCAATTTTTAATTTGGTATATTGACCACGTGGAGATTAACTCTCAACAGGTAAAAGAAATAATACAGCTTGCATCATTGCATAAAAAAATATAGACATTAAAAAAGCATCCAAATACCCAAGGTGTTCAAAATTGAAAACCTAGCTCTCACAAACGGTTGTGTAATCCCATGAGAAATTAAATAGCATCATAACGATATAAATAAATATGAGGCAACCAATAACCTTATAATATTTCTATATAAAAAAACTTATAACAAAAAATGGGTTGTAACCTAAGAATGGCTTCCACTTTGTAAAACTTGGAATCTAGAACACAGTCTGGGAACCAACAAATTTAGTAAACACAGAGTTACACACTTTTATAGATAGATATTTCTCTATTCTTACCAGGAAGATTGCAGGCTCTAATTTTGGGAAGATTCGTAGCATTTCCTTGGCAATTGAGAGCTACATTGGCACTACATTCCTCAAGCTCTCTGTGACTTGAAAATTGCTTTTATAATCTGTAATTTCCTGCAAATTAGGTGTGATTAATAAGAAAAAACTGCTGGTTAAATCATATAAAAGGTTACAATTAACAAATAGTTGTGTGATTAATAGATAGTTTGGTGGAAGTTACCTGGATGACATGGATATGAAAGCTACCCATCTTCATTGCTTCTTTGAAAGGAGATGCCCTGAAAGGTAGAATCATAAATTCCTATAGGTCGCACAATAAGTATAAGTATTAAAATAAAAAATAACCATGTTCATTCATGTTTATTCAAGCTACGTAGGTAAGTATTAGCCAGTAGCACATTGCTCAAAGTCATAAGGCAGAATAAATTAGAAGAAACATGTATAAAATGGAATCTGAATTGAAATTGAAGAAAAAAAACAACTATTCATAGATTGGGTTTGCAATTGTAAACGATAAATAAACGAATACAAAAAGATAAGTTCCATGACACATTTAAAAAAAGGGTAATTATCATGCTTCTTTGTACCCAAACATGAAGATCATCTAAGAGAAATACAATGACATACCAAAAGGATCACCAAGTTAAATATAGCTACATTCATTCTAAACCTCCAATGACAGAAAGCAAAAATGAAGAGTACGTAGTTCAAGAAATGCCCATTCAACTTACAAAAAGAAAAAAGGCCTATAAGAACATGCTGCAAGATGCAGAAGTTTGTCCCAATGCAGTACCACAATACAAATAGTACTGTGACTAAAATAGAAAAAATGATAAATCCTAATTTATTTTATAAGAGAAGCTGTGAAATTCTTGACCGAAGATTGAAGTTACAGGCTTATAGCTACAAAGCAAACCATATTGCCTACGTGCTTCTACACAAAAGCATCTAGTCCATTTAGAGAAAAGCAAAAATAATAGTGAAGCCCATCATCTGTCATCATCTGTTACACAGCTTATGCAAGTTAAGAGTTGATACATGAAATTGCAACATAAATATACTCACAAATAAAACCTCTGAAGCAGATAAAACATCTGATACACTGTGTTCCACGTCTTTAGGTATATGTACATAGTAATATGGAATCTTGGTAGAACCTATTCGCATTGGCAAGGTTATATTTAATTCAGTACAGTAACTCATTATATCATAATCAAAACCCAAAAATAAAAAAGATGTTACCAGAGGGTGAAAGATCTAAAGTCTGCTTCATTGCATCACCCTTCTACCTCATTCTTACTTCTTAAAACACTAATAGCCTGTCAGCCACAAATGCTAGCAAACCATAAACCAAAATTGACCACAAAAAATGGCAGCCACATTTGAAGAATTTCACACACCAATTTTGATAAAATTCTAAAAATAATGTCACAAACCTTATGCAAGGCAACATCAAAAGGCCCTTATTATCAAAAGCCAATCGTAAAGATGAAGAAGAATAAACCCCAAAAGAAAAAAATAGGGATTTTAGGGCTTACCATGAGAGGAGTGCCGAGAGAGATGAAACGGTGGTTGCAGTAGAATTACTTTTTGAGAGAAAACGATGTTTGGTGTTTAATTGGAGAAAGAAAAACAAACAGTGGTGGAAGTGCAAAGATCGAATTGTGTGTTCTAAAAGACATTACATAAATTTATTAAATATTTTATTCAGAATAAGTGTTTGTATACATTTGCCCCTCATAAGTGATTTTACAAAAATATCCCAGCCACTACATTCCTTTTATAAATAAAGATTTTATGCTATTGAATTTATTTGAACCAATTCATCCCTTCCTCTTGGCCCTTGTCATATACGTATATGTATATATGTGTGTTTCTTATATGCCCGTTATACGATTTAAAGTTTTAAATCTCTTGCATGTTTAATAGGTGACAGATGCAAAACCTACCAAAATTAATAAAACCGAATTAAGACCCCACTAGTAGTAAGGGTGTTGACCCGAATCATTTCCCAAACAACCAACTCAACAATCCAATCAAATTAAGCAAACTAATTAAAAGGTGGGGGAGTTTTCAGATTTAATAGTAATCAAAAGTGACTAAAACACAAGAACAATAAAAAATTGTAATAGTTATGTAAAAACAACCAATCCAAGGGGTTAGACGATTATAGAGTTTGATCAATCCTTAACCACAAGCGAACATCATGTTAATTTCAACCTTGGTTTTGAATTATAGCAAGAAGCCTCACCATAATCCACAATTTCACTACTAGAAACGCTTCTAGAATGAAGATTAGTCAAGGAAAGTGAGTTAAGCAACCATTAAACCAAGATTGAACTTAAAAACCAAAATTAAACCAAGCTAGACATAACATCAAACACATTCAATGCAACATCTAGATTCTATTTTATCTCTTTAAAAATGAGTTAATCGTGACCGTCCCGTCTGGACGCCATCAGAAAAGATAGGATCAGAGGAGTTGCCAACAACATTTTAATTTGGAAAAATATTGGAAAACCCATTAATCGAAGGAAAACTGGTCTAAAAAAATGAGATTGAGTTCGGGAGTTGATTACGAGTAGGGAAGGTATTAGCACCCTACATCGTCTGTTCGAAGAACGGTACCTCAAATTAATTGCGCAAGTTTTAAATAACTTTAAAATATATTAATTTTACCCATTTCGAAAATAGAAAATAAATTAAATAAACAAAAAATTAAGAAAAGATATTTTTAGCTTGACAGAATGTTTAATTCTGCTCTTACGTATCCCTTGGTGCGATAGGGAATTCAAAGCTACGTAGTTCTCATAATAACGTTTGATTGGTAGTAGGGATGGCAATGGGTACTGGACCCGCTGGGTACCCGCAAAATTTATCCGCTATAGGTAGTGTAATTACCCGCTAATTGGGTATGGGCACGAGTACGGGTAATTACCCACAAAAATTAATGGGGATGGGTGCGGGTATCCCGCTCCATACCCGCACTATATATATATATATATATATATATATATATATATATATATATATATAACATAACCTAACATATTCTAAAGTTTATTGCAATATTTACTTGATATTTTGGAGATTGATTATTGGATATTTTGTATTAAAACCTTTGCATTTCATGTTCACAAATTGATTATTAGATCCATGGATTGCATTTTTAGTTTGGAATGCAAGAGTTTACAAGAGTTTACGCATTTTATTGTTTAATTAAAATTTCTTTTATTAAAGTGCGGGTAACGGGAGCGGGTATGGATACTTAGGTACCCAGTGGATAAGGATACGGGTATTGAAGTTACTACCCACGAGGGTATGGGTCCGGATACGGATATTTTTTCAAAACGCGGATACGGGGACGGTTACTATAGTACCCTACCCATTGCCATCCCTAATTGGTAGGCGGATTTTTATTTGAGGAATTCTGAATTGTACAACTCATGCATCCTATTAAGTTATTATTATTTTTAGAATGGATTAAGGAATTCTGAGTTGTGACGGACAGCGGCTCATGGTGGGGAGCGTGGCAAGGCGCAACGGCGGCGGGTCCGGACGGTGCAGCGCGCGGCGGAGCACGGTGCTGTTTACAGTGTCCGGCCGCAGTGACCGGCGCTGACAGCGACAGCGTGTGCGCGGTGGAGAATGGCGGTGGTGTTTTTGTGACTTTGGATCTCCTTTTGATTTTTATCTGAGATTGATTGTTTGTGATGGAGTTGAGATTTATGGATTAATATTTGTGAGGGGAAAGAATTGTTTTTTTTTTTTTTTTTTGAAGAAAAGAAGAAGGAGCAGAATCTTAAAAATTGAGAATTGAATGAAAGATGGAGATGGTCAGCCCCCCTTCAGAATCGGTCCCCTTATCTTTTATACACACATACTCTCTTTTTGTAACTGATTACACCCTATTAACCCTTGATTTAAATTAGAAATTATAGGATTAGTAATTCCCTTCAATGTGTAACAGTTCCCATCAAAAGAATTCCTCGTGAAAGAGAGTCTTTTCTATCTTACATCATTTTCATTGAATGAGTTCTTTTTTAACTGAATGTTTTTCCTTTCCCACTCCAATGGATGATCGCTTCCTGCTCTGTAACCTACTACTTTATTGGCTTTTAAAGAGTGATTGATTTCCCCATTAAAAAACACACTTCATGACTTTCCTTCGGTTACAAATTGTATCTCATGGGACATTAGCTGTGAAAATCTGAGGCTCTTCATCTCTCTGACTGTTACAAAAGTTCGGACACCAAACCTCATTTTATTTTTCAATTAATCATTTGTTTACTTTTTATTTTTCTTCTATCTTTTTGTGATTTTCAATTAAAAAAAAAACATATCCGAACAAAATAGGGTGTTCACACATACATTCAAGACTCAACTTCATTTAAACAAATAAATTATAATCAAGAATCAAAGAGAAGAAATATAATGAAAAACGAAACTAACAATGAATAAATAAAATAGAGCAAGGTTTCATAAATCAAACCTCAATAATATTTGCACCCAAGGATTGATTAAGAGAGTTTAGCACTCCGCGGGTGTGGAGGAACCCATAAAAACGAAAATGAACAAAACCTAAACCTATAAAAAGGAAGAAGAGGAAATGAGAGAAAGCTCTTTCTAAATCCCCAATTTCATGCTCTTCTCTATCAGCTATTTTTCCTATTTAAAACTGAATAAATTGGCAAACTAAATAACTCCCAATATGTCTGACAAGCCCAGCTTCAATTGGCCATCAAAATTGCTCCAATTGGACCTCAAATAAATGAGTTAGAACGAATTTACTCTAGGATACGAGTCTGTGTTTCCAAGGTGTTATGATTAAGCAAAGCAAAATAAACGGAAGAAGAACAGAGCACCCAAAAGATCTCACACACATACACACAAATGACACAAAGGATTTACGTGGTTCACCAAACTTGGCTACATCCACGGGCAGGGGAGTAAAGTTTCACTATCTTCAAGACCAATGTTACAAACGTGTATTACCGATGGGTGATCAACTCACATAGATGATACAGATTTGTTTATTCTCTCTTGCCCTCTACTTCAATATATATATATATATATATATATATATGGCTGACTTGTTGGTTAGAACAAGAGCGTAACTAACTAACTGAATTCGGTTAGGAAGTTCAAGCCAAAATCCACAAATCTTGACCTTGGATTGAAGTCTTCCATTTGTCCTGATATCAAGCTTCAGAATTACTCCCTATTACTGCCATTTCATTGTTGTTATTTCCAGATGTCTACATTAAGCAAATCCAAACAATGCATGAACTTGCTACTAGGAATAGGCTTAGTAAACATGTTAGCTGGATTTTCCTTGGTGTCAATCTTCAGCACTTTGATTCTGTTCTCAGTTCGAATGAAATGGTATCTCACATCAATGTTTTTTGTTCTTTCATGATGAACTTGATCCTTGGCCAAACAAATTGCACTCAAACTGTCACAAAATATAACTGCTTTGTCTTGTGGAAAACCGAGGTCAGTAATCAGCCCTTTTAACCAAATTCCTTCCTTTGCAGCTTCGATAAGTGCCATATATTCTGCCTCTGTTGTGGACAAAGCCACTGTAGGTTGAAGAGTAGCTTTCCAACTAAGCAGAGAGCTGCCAACAGTAAATGCATAACCTGTAATAGATCTTCTAGCATCTAGATTAGCAGCATAGTCTGAATCGGAAAATCCTGCAAGTGTACATGAAGAATCATTTCCATAGATAAGGCCTATGTCAGATGTCCCTTTAAGATACCTGAACACTCTCTTAACTGCTTGCCAATGCTCTTTTCTTGGTTTTCCCATGTACCTACTCACCACACTAACTGCTTGAGCCAAATCTGGTCTAGTGTAGACCATGGCATACATGAGGCTGCCAACTGCACTGGCATAAGGAACTCGATTCATGTATTCCTTCTCAGTTTCTGATTGAGTTGCCTGAACTTCAGAGATATGCATATTGGAAGTCAAGGGTGTGTTTACTGGTTTTGCAGTTGTCATTACAAACCGAATCAGAACCTTTTGAATGTAATCCTTTTGGCATAAAAACAATCTCTTCTGATTTCTATCTCTGTAAATCTCAATGCCTAAGATTTTTGCAGCAGCCCCCATATCCTTCATTTCGAATTCAGAGCTAAGAAGACTCTTCAACTTCTTTATAGCAGCTTTATCTCTAGATGCTATAAGCATATCATCTACATATAGAAGTAGATATATGTAAGACCCATCCTCCACCCTTTTGTGATAAACACAGGAATCGTAAGGACTTCTAGTGTATTCATGGGAAACCATAAATTGATCAAATCTCTTATACCATTGTCTTGGAGATTGCTTTAATCCATATAGAGATCTTTTCAATTTGCAGACCATTTCTTCCTTTTCTGGCACTGCAAAACCTTCTGGTTGCCTCATGAGAATATCTTCTTCCAATGCTCCATGTAGGAAAGCTGTGCTTACATCAAGTTGTTCCAATTCCATATCCAGATTAGCTACAAGTACAAGAGGTACACGGATAGAAGTGTGTCTGACTATAGGTGAGAAAATCTCATTGTAGTCCACACCTTCCTTTTGGTTGTACCCTTTTGCTACAAGACGTGCCTTGTATCTGACTCCATCATTACTTGTTAAACCAGGCTTCTTCTTGAAAATCCATTTGCTGCCAATAACTCTTCTACCTTCAGGTAGCTTCACTAGATGCCAAGTTTCATTTTTCAACAGGGATTCCATTTCTTCATGCATAGCAGTGATCCAATGGTGTGAGTCAGAACATCTAACTGCTTCATGATAGGAGTTTGGTTCTAGTGAGTCAACTTCTTCGGTAGTATGAAGAGCATGTGACACCATGTCTTCAAAACCATATCTCTCAGGTGGCCTTATGTTCCTTTGAGACCTTCTTGATCCAGCTTTGTCAGGTTGTGTTGGAATATCATGGATCACATGATCAACTTCAGTTTCAGCATGATCACTTTCAGTTTCAGTGTTTGTATCTCCCTTTCCAGTCTCCACCTGCTCAGTAGTTTTACTGATTTTATTTACAGATTCTGATTCAGATTTGGTGTGCATTAGAGAGCTTTCATCAAAAATTACATCTCGACTAAGAATTACCTTCCTTTCTGCTGTTCCTTCTCCATATCCTACAAAAATTCCTTTCTTTGATCTAGGCTCTAGTTTGCCCTCATTAACATGATAATATGCAAGACATCCAAAAAAATTTAAATATGAATAATCAGCATGTTTATGAGACCATACCTCAATAGGAGTTTTGAAGTTGATGGCAGTGGATGGAGATCTGTTCACCAAATAAGAAGTTGTACTGACTGCCTCAGCCCAGAAAATCCTGCTAAGACCTGAATTTGAAAGCATGCACCTTGCTCTCTCTAGCAGTGTTCTATTCATTCTTTTTGCTATTCCATTCTGCTGTGGAGTATTCCTGACAGTATATTGTCTTGCAATTCCTTCATTTCTATAGAATTCCTTGAATTCCTCTGAACAAAATTCCAAACCATTATTTGGTCTTAGCTGCTTGACTTTTCTTCCTACCTGATTTTCTATCAAAATCTTCCACTGTTTGAACCATTTGAAAGCTTCTGATTTATGCTTCATCATGAAGATCTAGGTCATTCTTGAGAAGTCATCAATGATAGAGAGAAAATATCTTGCTCCACCTAAAGATGGAACTTTTGAAGGTCCCCAACAGTATAAATGAATGTAATCAAGAGTGGCCTTTGTAGTATGAACTGCTTTTGAGAATTTCATTCTATGTTGCTTCCCAAAAACACAGTGCTCACAAAACTTGAGAGGTCCCATTTTATTTATTCCAAGAAGTCCCTGCTTGCTTAGAATTTCAAGTCCCTTTTCAATCATGTGACTTAGTCGCATGTGCCATAAAGAATTATCATTAGGGATCTCAGTTTCTAGTTTTGATATTGCTGCAACAGATCCAGTCATTGTTGTACCTTGAAGAATGTATAAGTTTCCCTGCTTTATTCCTTGCATGACCACATATTTCCCATTTCTTCTTATTTTCATCACTTCACCTTCAACACAGCATGTGTAGCCTTTAGTGTCCAAAGCTCTAACTGAAATGAGATTTCTTTTCAGCTCTGGAACATGTCTTACATTGGTCAAAGTTCTTACAACATTATCATGCATTTTGATTTGTACAGAGCCTATGCCAACTGTCTTGCATGGAGCATTATTGCCCATGAGAACATTTCCTCCAGGTTTCTCACCATAAGTCATAAACCAATCTTTATTGGGACACATATGATAAGAGCAGCATGAGTCTAGAACCCATTTGTCAGCTTGATGTTGTTGATCATTAACTATGGAGAGAACCAAATCAGCCTCAGATGAAGAATCATTTTGCATTGTGGCTGCAACTGATTCTTTCTTTCTTTTCTTGGGACAATCTTTCTTCCAATGGCCCGGTTCCTTGCAATAGTTACAAATATCTTTCGGATTAACCTTGAACTTACCCTTCCCCTTTCCTTTCTTCTTATGTTGGGGTTCTGCTTGATTTGAGATTACCAAACAGGCAGCAGCATTATCATCACCATTACCTGATGCCTTCAGTCTAAGTTCTCTAGAAAACAGATTTGATTTAACCTCTTCCAGAGTTATGCAATCTTTACCAACACTAAAAGAATTAACAAAATTTTCAAATGATGGTGGTAAAGAAGCTAACAAAATCATGGCAACATCCTCATCATCCGTCTTAACATCAATATAACGAAGTTCTAGTAAAATAGAATTCAATTCATCAAGATGATCTTTTAGATGTGTACCTTCCTTCATTCGAAGACCAAACAGTCGTCTTTTGAGCAACAGTTTGTTGCACAAGGACTTAGTCATGTAGAGGTTTTCCAGTTTTAGCCATAGGCCTGCAGCTGTAGTTTCTTCAGCAATTTTATATAAAACTTCATCTGACAGGGAGAGGAGAATTAGAGAATGAGCCTTTTCCTCTTGTTGCAAAGTGACATCCCTTGGAGCTATGCCTGATTGACCTGATAGAGGAGCCCACACTCCATGTTCCTTGAGCAGAGCGCGCATCTTAATGGGCCAGAGGTTAAAACTATTTCTGCCATTAAACCTCTCGATCTTGATGGTGCTAGCCATGGTTCTTGTGTGAATCTTGATAACCCACCGCAAGCAGATGGTGGTTTTCAGACGCAGAAAAACGATCCAACCAAAAGCTTTGATACCAATTTGTTATGATTAAGCAGAGCAACAGCACCTCTTGTCTCACGCAACAGCACCTCTTGTCTTACTTTCAGCCCAGATTTGTCCCTTTTATCATCAGAGTTAGATATCAAGCTCTTCATGAAAGTTGTACATATTTTTCTTAGCTTTCCTCAAAAATTAAAATCCCAGTTTGTCAGTATCTACAACCAAGGTTATGCTCAAAACACAGAAGCAATGAATGTACCATTTATGCCAAATAAAGCAATTGAGCCCAATTTATACCATCTGTACTGAAATGCACCCAAAGCCCTACAATTAAGCACAAATGATGGCTTAAACATCAAGTATAAGGGTTAATTAATGTGTCAAAATTATGTTCATCAATAGGTGAATAAGGTAATTAAGGTTAGATAATTAGGTTTTGTTTAACGAGGCAGTCTCATTGCACGCCGTTCTTTCCCCTTGTTTGCTATCTTCATGCTGGTCGTGGGTAGGGCTCTTCTCCTTGTTCGCAAGTTTGTGGGTCGCTCTGTTTTCATTGTCTCCTTGCATGAGATGATGAATATATAAATCTCGATTCTCAATTTAGATATTTTATAATGATGCTCACTTAATTTTATTTGATTTGACACAAATATATATATATATATATATATATATATATATATATATATGTATGTATTTATGTATGTATATAAATATATTCTTCCATTTTGCGGTGTCCTATATTTTGGACATTGTCAGTGTCTATGTGTCTGTGTCTGTGTCGTGTTCGGTGTCCGTGTTTGTATATGTGCTTCTTATTCAGTGAAGCTAGATGAATTTTCTTCACCTTCACTAGTATCCATAAGTTTCAAAATGGTTTTCTTTGGACCTTCAAAACACCAATGATATAATGGTGATATTCTTGATTGATTTTCTTCCATTATGTTTTCCCCCTCTTAATGAGTTTACCTTTTAAGTCTTTATTGTTTAATAGCCTTTGAATATGATTTGATTTTGTATTAAAGCCTTGCAATCAACAAATGGAGATTGCAATTGACTTGAGAGGAGATGGGTAGGTTACGCTACGTTAATAAAAAGAACATTGCAATCACTTGGGTTGTGGGTAGCGCTCTTCTTGTTGTTCGTAGGTTTGTGGGTCACTCTGTCTCATTCTATTCTACTTGTTTGAGATGATGAATATATAAATCTCGATTCTCAATTTGGACCTTTTATAATGATGCTCATATTTAATTTTATTTGATTTAACACTATTCAGGGACTTGAATATAATTTAGACTAAGAGATTTGTGAAATGCTTGAGTGAAAATGCACTTGGCACACTGATATTTATATACACTTAGAAATAAATACATCTTATGTTTACAAGGAGAGAATCATGATAGCTATTTCTTTAGTACATGCATAGATTCAAACTAGGTACATGAATTCTTAAGTCCATGTATCTGAATTTAGTGCTACTAATTCCAACAACACACAATATATATATATATATATTTTCGTGTTGCAATGTCTTATATTTTGGATATTGTTGGTGTCTACATGTCTGTGTCGTGTTTGGTGTCTTTGGACCTTGAAAACCCAATGATATAAAGGTGACATTCTTGATTCTCAATTTAGATCTTTTATATCGATGCTCATATTTAATTTTATTTGATTTAATTTTGGACATTGCTGGTGTCTACGTGTCTATGCTCATGTCATGTCTATGTCTGTGCTTCATAGTCAGTGAGGCTAGACGATTTTTCTTCACCTTCAACAGAAAAAAAAAAGCTGAAATAGCAAAACAGTAAAACGGTAGAAAACAGCGACAGAAACGTTAAAAACAACAGATGTAGCAAACAACGTTAAAAATGTTAAAATAAAACCGTAAAACAGAAAGTAGAAAACAGAAAACAAAAAACGCAAAAATAAAAATAGCAGAAACAGCACTATTCAAAAGGATATTCAAAAGGACACTATTCGAAGCAGCAAAATTAAAAACAGGAAATAAAAAAAAAAAAAACAACGAAGCTTTTTTTACGTTTCGGTTTAAAAACATAGAAAAATAACATAAATAACAAAAGAAAAAGATGCCGACAAAGTTTAGGGCAACACAATTCAAAAAAATCAAGACATAATATATCTCCCCCACACTTGAAATCTACATTGTCCTCAATGTAGAACATGTGAAAATCAAGAATCAATACAAATCCGTGCACATATAGAACATGAAAAATAAAATAGAAAGGGGGAGAAACAGCCTTATAGAATATAGTGCAGCAGGTGTCATGGTGTGAGTGCTTGCTCTTCTCCAAATTGCTTGAGTCAATCCTCATCAACCATGAGAGCCTTAGCGGTTGCCTCAAACATAAGTGGTTGCAACTCTATTTCGGATGGTTGCACATAAGAGGGAAGTGGTTTAGGTGCTTCTGCAGACAATGTTTCTTGTGCAAAATCTTCATTTCTTGCAGCATCCATCATGACTTGATCACCATCTTTTATGGGAATGCTTTCTAATGGTAGCATGTCCGCATGATCCTTTTTTTCTGTTTTTCTTGGGTGAACAAGCTCCTCAATGATATGATCCAAGTTTGAATCACCGAAATTGAGGATCTATCTAAGAGCTTGTTCTTAGTTCTTATGTTAAAAAGACGAAAAGAATTGGGGAAAGAAGAAGGTGCGGTTGTCACTCGAATATGATTAACAAAAGTAAATAACTAAAGAATGGAAATAACTAAACAAGAAACTTAACCAAACAAAGAATTAAAGTGCAACAACTAAAAACAGAATGTAAATGGCACAAATGTAAAGAAGAACATAAAATAAATTAAGAAAATGGAAGAGGAAGGGCGCCACAATCATCCCTAGAATTGGAAGATTGATAAGCCAAGGAGGATTTAACACACAGAGATAAAACTCTTTGATAAGAATCAAGCAAGTTCTAATCCAAGAACTTGAAGAGGAGGAGCCAATGCTCAACTCACAAAAATACCCAAATAGGATAAATTCTAATTTCATTCAAAATTACGTAAATGAGGTCATACAAGTCCTATTTATAGAAGCTAAGGAATATTCTAGGTTAAGGTGGCTGTGTAATTTCGTGGCCCATATAGCCCAAACTATAATTAAAGACCAAAACCAATTACAAGCCTAAAAATGCCTAATTAAGTCAAATCCGTCCAGAACAGCGTTCCCAACTTCTAGTCCAGTTTTCATCATGATAGAGTCCGAATCAGGTCTTGAACTTCCAATGAAACTTGTAGCTAGTTCTCTTATCTTTCTAACGCATCAATAATCACATCAATCGGATATCTAGAACGCAAGATATAACCAAAACCGTGAAGAAGGTTTTCTTTGGACTTGAATGGATTAAGTCAAACTCGTCTAGAACAGCGTTCTCAACTTCTAGTCCGGTTTTCATTATGATAGAGGCCGAATGATGTCTTTATGCTTGAGATAACATTTATAGCTAATTCAATGATATTTCCAACGCATTAAATATCACTGCATTCGGATATCCATAACTCAAGATATACCCAAAACATTAAAGAGGATCACTTGGACTTAAAGAGTTTGAATTGGACTTGAATGGATTGACCTCCTCTTGTTACAAAGTTCACTTGCCCCTCCTTTGCCTCCATCATTCCCCCCTTCTTAGAGGAAATTCGACCTCGAATTTACTATCTCCACACCTACATCAAGAGAAAGAACTAAGTTTAGGGAAACTGAAAGTAAATCAAACATTGGATTTCCTTGAGTAGGAATCCTTTTATTTTTCTAATGTGCACACTCCCAATCCTCCGGGGTCAAACACCAATTTAAAGAACTCATCACATGTGGCAAATATGTTAGGAAATTTTTCATTATGCTCATACAACACCTTAAGATTGGTGAGGTCTAGAAATTGAAGTTCAAGGCGAGTAGGAAAGTTATACCTTTGAGAATTTGCATCGACCACCATATTTACCTCTCTATGCTTGGGCATGATGACATTTGAGAGTATCGCATCCTTTTTGGAATGCTTCAAATTATTCTCATAGGTGGAATATTCAAGTTTGGACCCATTGTACTTTTTACCCAAATAAACAATTGGTGGTCCTTTTTGAAGTAAAACAGCCCCCATGATCACATTAGATGCCTCACATTCAATTCGAAAGGACTTTGCAAGAATAGGTAAAGCAAGAATGAATGCACTAGTGAGCCTATCAAACAAGTCCACATGCAATTCTTGAGAACTTACATTAAACCCAAGAAGGCTAACATGATTTGTGCATGAATTTTTATCAAAATGAGCATAAAAATTCCGTACCCTCATATCATGATACCCACTTTTAAATCAAACTTAGAAAGATGGCAATAGTCATGCAATTCATTAAGCAAGTAATCAAACCTATTTAATGTAGGAAAGTAGCAAGACCCATGCAATTTACCAAGCATATTATCAAATATAGGGGTAGAATGTTCATGATTTTGGGGAGACATGCAAGTAAGCAAACCGTGGGGTGTTTCCTTTGGACACACTTCTTCAAGTGCATTGGTTGTCTTGTAAGCTTCCTTTGAAGGCACATACTCAATTCTCTCATTTTCTTTTGCCTCTTTTTCTTTAGCATCACTCTCTTTTGCTTTCACCTTCCTCTCAAGTTTTCTCTCAACATGGACATCACTTTCTTGTTCTAATTTCTCTCCTTCTTTCTTTTCTTCATCTCTTTTCAATCTCAAATTTGTCTCTTGAATTTTGTCTTGAGACATTTTCTTCCAATATGCTTCAAAATTATCAATCTTTCTTTTCAATCTCTCCTCTTTTTTCTCAATATTTTTTTCACTCTTTTCCTTCCCATTTGAGCATTGATAATCTAAATGCCCCCATCCAAAACACACTAGGCACCTCATATCTCTACTTCTAAGTTTAAGAGTTGGAGTAGAAGGAACATTGCAATATCTTTTGTGCCTCTTTCTTTGGAGTTGTTGCTCGACCTTCATGGATTGGTGCACTAAGTCATCAAGCTCCACATAGTGTTGAAGCCCAACAATGTCTTGGATGTCTTGGTTTAGGCCGTGGAGAAACCGAGCCATTGTTGCCTTTCTTCCTTCATCAATATTGGCTCTAATCAAGGTCATCTCCATTTCTTTGTAATACTCATCCACACTTTTAGTGCCTTGTGTTAACCTTTGCAATTGGTTGCGAAGATCCCTTTGATAGTGGCATGAAACATGTCTCTTCCTTATCACGGCTTTCATCTCCCTCCAATTAGCAATAGGTTACTCATCATATCTCCTCCTTTCCTTTTGGAATTGATCCACCATATCAAGGCATAATCAACAAACCCAAGAGATGCTATCTTCATCTTCTTTTGTTCACTATAGTGGTGACAAGAGAAGATTCGTTCTATTTTCATCTCCCATTCTAAGTAGGCTTCAGGGTCATTTCTTCCTTGGAAAGTAGGTATTTTCACTCCCTCAATCCTATCTAAAGGTCTCACCATTTTCCTCACTAAGTGTTTCACTCAAATTGGCTTTTTCCACACCATTGGTTTGTTTTGCACTCTTGCCTTTTCTCACTCAAAGTCCTCTTTCAATATCCTTGGAAAAGAACTATACTAATTCAAGAATGTAAACAAGTACCAAATCTTTGTGAAAAATCCAAACTAGCAATTAATCAAGAAGTTCAAGAAAAGAAAACTACTAAGACAAAACTTAGAAATTTAAAGACAAGCAAGAAAAGCTAAAAAGGAAAGAAAGCACACTCTAATGGAGGAGTAAGAAGACAAAGACTCAAGAACTAGTGTTTAGGAATAGAATTTGAGCCAAAAAATATGTCCAAAATATCAAGCAATATCAATTTTAAGGCTATAAACACTTAGAATAGGGGTTTTGTGGCCTAATTTGAATTCTGCCAAAAAAATTTTTTTTTTACTTTTTATAATTGCAGATTGGTCCCTTTGTATTTTTCTGAATCCAGATTTTTTTTTTTTTTTACTTTTTGGGATCCTTACTTTTGAAAAATAACTTTGGCCACAAAATTTTTCTGAAAATTACAGAAAAGAACTCCCCAAACAGAATTTAAGTGAATCACAAAGATCAAATAGCCTTTCGAAACATGAACATGATGAACAAGGGGCTGTTCTTGGGAAGTGTGCCCAGAAATTAAGTTCCCCCAAATTGATGTCTAGTTCATGCTTTAAGCTTAAAATTGATTGGTATACTTGATTCCACTTGTAAAGAACTTTCAATCAAGGTGTAGATTAACACTCTAACATCAATTCTTGAAATTTATAAAGATCAAAGTGGCTCAAACTCCAAGAACCAGATGAAGAATTCAAAAAAATTCAAAAATCTAAAACATGGAATATGAGGAAAGGAAGCAACTTGAGCTATGAAACATCTTTTGGATGCTATGAATTACAAACCCCAATGGTCTAATAACTCATTACAACACCACAAATGATCAAAAGTGATGATCAAAATATGGGGTTGGGCATGGGTTTCAAGGTTAAAAAAAAATAGCTCAAAAATTGCAAAAATTTCAACACAATCCAACTAGCAAATCCCAAACTAAAAAAGAAATTAAGCTCAAGGAAGCTAGCTCTAGATACCACATGATATGATCCAAGTTGGAATCACCGAAATTGAGGATCTATCCAAGAGCTTGTTCTTAGTTCTTATGTTAAAAAGACGAAAAGAATTGGGGAAAAAAGAAGGTGCGGTTGTCACCCGAATATGATTAACAAAAGGAAACAACTAAAGAATGGAAATAACTAAACAAGAAACTTAACCAAACAAAGAATTAAAGTGCAACAACTAAAAACAGAATGTAAATGGCACAAATATAAAGAAGAACATAAAATAAATTAAGAAAATGAAAGAGGAAGAAGATGAAGGGGAAGGTGCCACAATCATCCCTAGAATTGGAAGATTGATAAGCCAAGGAGGATTCGCCACAAAGAGATAGAACTCCTTGATAAGAATCAAGCAAGTTCTAATCCAAGAACTTGAAGAGGAGGAGCCAATGCTCAACTCACAAAAATACCCAAATAGGATAAATTCTAATTTCATTCAAAGTTATGTAAATGAGGTCATACAAGTCCTATTTATAGAAGCTAAGGAATATTCTAGGTTAAGGTGGCTGTGTAATTTCGTGTCCCATATAGCCCAAAATATAATTAAAGACCAAAACCAATTACAAGCCTAAAAATGCCTAATTAAGTCAAATCCGTTCAGAACAGTGTTCCCAACCTCTAGTCCAGGTTTCATCATGATAGAGTCCGAATCAGGTCTTGAACTTCGAATGAAACTTGTAGCTAGTTCTCTTATATTTCTAACGCATCAAGAATCACATCAATCGGATATCTAGAACGCAAGATATAACCAAAACCGTGAAGAAGGTTTTCTTTGGACTTGAATGGATTAAGTCAAACTCGTCTAGAACAACGTTCTCAACTTCTAGTCCGGTTTTCATTATGATAGAGGCCGAATGGTGTCTTTATGCTTGAGATAACATTTATAGCTAATTCAGTGATATTTCCAACGCATTAAATATCACTGCATTCGGATATCCATAACTCAAGATATACCCAAAACATTAAAGAGGATCACTTGGACTTAAAGAGTTTGAATTGGACTTGAATGGATTGACCTCCTCTTGTTGCAAAGTTCACTTGCCCCTCCTTTGGCTCCATCACTCAGCCTCATGTCTCTCATGCTCCACATACAACTTTTGCTCCTCATACCCCAAAAAGGATGAAACTTCAGCACACGTTGCACACAAAGTAGAACCATTACAATCAACACAGAAAGTACAACAAACAGAATCAGGAAAAGCATGAATATCCAAAAATTCAACACAAAGTTCATCAATAACAATGTTCTCAACAATAGTATTCTCAACAATATTATCAAAATTATGCTCATAAGAAGTATTGTCAAGAGTATCTATGTGTGAATCGGAAAGCTCTTCAAGGATATGTTGTGATTGCAATGCAGTCAAGGTGGAAGTAAGATGGTTAATTTGAGTTCCCAAATTTTGTAGACCTGTTTCTATCATCTGAGTGTGTTCTTACACTTGTTGCACCAATTCCTCCGAATTGGGTTGGACTGGTATGGGGTCTAGCTGGTAATAAGGAAACCAAATCATTTTCTCATTCGTTGCCTCAATCATTTTCTCATTTGAGGTTGGTTGTTGGACGAATTTCTGTTGACTTATTTTTAGTTGATGCCCCAAGGAAGCTATCTCGTCCAAACTGTCATGCTCGCTATGTTGGCTAGAATAGGAAAGTGGCACCTCATTCACTCCAATCATGCCAAAACCACAATTAAACTCATAATCAGTAGTGAAGTCAGAATAATATGTACATGATGGTTCATCCTCATTCTCTGCATAACTTATGCACGATAGTTGATGATATGTGGCAAAATATGTCAAACTGCTATGTGCAAAATAACCATCCATTGATGCAGATTCACTTGAATTGACAGAACTAGAGACAAGAGCACCAATTAAACCATGATTGAGATCATTAACAGAATAAACTCCAACACCACTAATTCCAAAATCAAGATAATATATGCATAACGGATCATAATAAACATTAGGCATGTAATGTTGCATGTAAGCTCAAGACACTCACAATGAGCAACAATAATAAGAATCACAATAGCCAATCACAATGAGTAGCAATCACAATATGCAATCTATTTAAGCTCAAGACACTAACATATAATCTCAAAGCATAATCACGTAAGCTCAACTCATCACAATTAAGCTCAAACAGCTACACCTACTCAATAGGAACTAAAAATAGCAAACCAACAAAAATATGCAATTCTACACTACCCGGTAAGCTATAAAAATCGAAAAACACACAAAACGATTTTTAAAAATTATGGGACCACCACATAACAAAAACTATACTATTCTAGTTAATTATGGAGCAAAGTAAAAATTAAAAAATTGAAAAAGTTGTCTAAACGATGGAATTTGGCCAAAGTAAAAATATACCAACTGGATATGATCAGTAAATTTTTTCCAAGGGGTCTACCAAAAATCAGATCAATGAGCTAAGAAAAACAAAATTTTAATTATTGATATGTCCTGAGAAGTCCAAAACTGATACCGTATGAATGAATTTGGCTAAAATCCGAATGAGTGAGCATGTAAGATCAACTTGCTCAGAATGGCAACAAACCTTTGGACACCAAGTTTCAACTCCAAAAACCATAGTTCAGATAACAATTCAACTTCCTAAAACCTGAAAAATACAAGAAAATAGAAAAACTAATCCAAACAACAAATCATTGAACAAAAAGTTTAGAAATTAGTATAAACAGAACCTAATATCATTGAATAACTAAGAATGGTCACCGGAAACGGCACCAAAATTTTGACGGGTGCCGAATCCACTAAAATTAATAAAACCGAATTAAAACCCCACTAGTAGTAGGTAGGGGTGTTGTCCCGAATCGTTTCCTAATTGACCAACTTAGCAATCAAATCAAATTAAGCAAGCTAATTAAAAGGTTGGGGGTTTGCAAGTTTGTAAACACAAAATTAAATAAAAACAATAAAGCAATTAATCTAGAAATAGTGATATAAAATCAACCAATCCAAGGGAATGATAATTAGCGGGTTTGATCAATCCTTAATCACAAACGACATCTTGTTTCTAAATCCCCAATTTTGTGCTCTGCTGTATCAACTGTTTTTCATCCTTAAAACTGAATAATGTAACAGACTAAATAATTCCCAACATGTCCCACAAGCCCAGCTCCAATTGGCCTCCAAAATTGCTCCAATTGGACCTCAAATAAATGAGTTAGAATGAATTTACTCCAGGATACGAGACTTGTTTTCCAAGGAAAATTACACCATCAAAACGACATCATTTGGCTAAATGATCTGCATGCAAGTTATAGCCTAATGTGTCTTCTTCAAACTGGTCTTGGTTTCAAGTGCATCCAACATCTACAGCTCAAGTTATGGCACAAACACTGCTCTCTGTCCAAACTCACGCAATAGCACCTCTGGTCTCACTTTCAGCTCAGATTTGTCCCTTTTATCATCAGAGTTAGCTCTGAAGCTCTTCATGAAAGTTGTAGATATTTTTATTAGCTTACCTAAAAAATTAAAATCTCAGTTTGTCAGTATCTACAGCCAAAGTTATGCTCAAAATATAGCAGCAATGAATGTACCGATAATGCCAAATAAAGCAATTGGGCCCAATTTATACCATAAGTAATGAAATGCACCCAAAGCCTAACAGTTAAGCACAAATGATGGTTTAAACATCAAGTATGAGGGTTAAATAATGTGTCAAAATTATGTTGATCAATAGGTGAATAAGGTAATTAAGGTTAGATAACTAGGTTTGTTTAATGAGGCAACGAGACGTCTCATTGCACGTTGCTCTTTCACCCTGTTTGCTATCTTGATGTTGGTCGTGGGTTGTGGGTAGGGCTCTTCTCCTTGTTCTCAAGTTTGTGGGTCGCTCTGTTTTCATTCTCTCCTTGCTTGAGTTGATGAATATATAAATCTTGATTTTCAATTTAGATCTTTTATTGCTCGTTTAACTTTATTTGATTTGACACACATATGTTTATATATATATATATATATATACATACATACATACATACATACATACATACATATGTAAATAAATATATACTGCCATTGGACTATATTTTGGACATTGCCAGTGTCTACGTGTCTGTGTCTGTCTTGTGTTCGGTGTCTGTGTCGGTGCTTCATATTCAGTGAGACTAGATGAATTTTCTTCACCGTCACCAGTATCCATAAGGCATTGTTTGGTTCAAATGAGGGGGGGAGGGGAGGGACTTTAATGGAGGGGAAGGGAAGGGAGGGGAAGGATTTTAGTTAACTTTTATGTTTGGTTGAGAGGAGGGGAGGGGAGGGATTTTAATGGAGGGGGGAAAATAACACTATTCATGTTTGGTTCACAAGGGGAGGGAAGGGATTTTAAAACTAACTTAATTTTATACCCTTATAATTTTGGATTTTAAAATGCATAAGTGGAGATATTTTAGTAAATGCAATCCAAATGTTTTAAATCCCCTCGCCCCCTCCTAAAAAATGAACCAAACAAGAAATGTTTAAAAAAATCCCTCCCCTCCCCTCCAACCAAACGTTATGTAAGTTTTCAAAGGGTTTTCTTTGGACCTTCAAAACACCAATGATATAATGGTGATATTCTTGGTTGTTTTTCTTCCATTGTGTTTCCCCCTCTTAATGAGTTTACCTTTTAAGTCTTTATCGTTCAATAGTCTTTGTATATGATTTGATTTTGTATTAAAACCTTGCAGATCAACATATGGAGATTGCAGTTGATTTGAGAGGAGATGGGTAGGTTACGCTACATTCATAAAAAGAACATTGCAATAACTTGGGTTGTGGGTAGCGCTCTTCTTCTTGTTCATAGGTTTGTGGGTCGCTCCGTCTCATTCTATTCTGCTTGCTTGAGATGATGAATATATAAATCTCGATTCTCAATTTAGATCTTTTTTAATGATGCACATATTTAATTTTATTTGATTTAATACTATTGAGGGACATGAATATAATTTAGACTAAGAGATTTATGAAATGCTTGAGTGAAAATGCAATCAACACACTGATATTTATATATACTTAGGAATAAATACATCTTATGTTTACAAGGAGAGAATCATGATATCTATTTCCTAAGTACATGCGTAGATACAAACTAGGTACATGAATTGTTAAATTCATGTATCCGAATTTAATGCTACTAATTCCAACAACACACACACACACAAATACATATATATATGTTGGCGTGTTACAGTGTCCTATATTTTAGATATTGCTGGCGTCTACGTGTTTGTGTCGTGGTTGGTGTCTCTGGACCTTCAAAACCTAATGATATAATGGTGACATTCTTGATTCTCAATTATAATTCTTGATTCTCAATTTGGATCTTTTATAATGATGCTCATATTTAGTTTTATTTGATTTAATTTTCGACATTGGCTGTGTCTACGTGTATGTGCTCGTGTCATGTTAGGTTTCCGTGTTTGTGTCTGTGCTTCATAGTTAGTGAGGCTAGATGAATTTTCTTCACCTTCAGCAGTATCCATAAGTTTCCAAATGGTTTTCTTTGGACCTTCAAAACCCCAATGGTATGATCTTTGATGTGCATGGGTCATATCTTGTAATAAGTGGACAATCTCTAGAGCGGAGTGGGGCCTTGGGCTTCTCTTTTGTTGATTATGATTTGATTTTATATTAAAACCTTGTAGATCAACAAATGGAGATTGCAATTGATTTGAGAGGAGATGATTAGGCTACATTCATAAAAAGAACATTGCAATCACTTGTTTGATTGCCTTAATTTTAATTGTTTTTCCTTTTTTTTCGCTTTGGAAAACAAATATTCATGTTGCCATTTGAAATGTTCATGGGTAGATTGTGTAGCTTCTCACTGTCATTTATATTGCTAAACAGTTATAGCTTCTATGATGAGAATAGATAGCCAAATTCTCTACCGTCTTCCTCCATTTTCCATATCAGTTTTTTGGCCCAAATTATGGTCCTCATGATCATCAAGACAAAATGAAGTTTGTGAATATTGTTGTTCATGGTTTGAAAAGATTAGATTTTTCAAATCTAATCTTAGAAAGGGAAGAACACAATAATTATCAGAATTTTGTATAAGTTATACTTTTAGTAATAATAAAAAGTTATCAATAGTTTCATTTTCTTCTTGTGAAGCTGTATTTTCGTAATAACAAATTACGTTGAAATTAGAACTCCAAGTACTTGTTGATTTGATTTTTTTTAGCTATTGATTATCTGTGGAAAATGATATAATTAATCATTTAATTTTTTGAAAAATTGTCTAATTTTTAAATTCTTCTACATTTTTTATTATTTAAAATTGGTTAATGTTTATTATTTGCCAAATTTTATATTGAAATCCCAATTTTTAAATAAATATTCAAAAATGAAATTTTATATATGAAGGAAATTAAATTTCTTTATCAAAACTAAAAATTTGAAATACGAGGAATTTGAATTGTTTTATTCAAACATAGTATTCTGAGAATGAAAGGAATTTAATTAAAATAATTAAATTGCCATATATTTCAAATTCCTCTGAATTTTGAAATACCTCATCCAAACATATAATTTGTGACTTCAACAGATTAACAAACATGTAAAGTGAGGTAAAAACGATATGATAGGCAACTTCCAATTCTTTTGTTGAAGGTTAAATTTTCCCTTAACTAGAATTCTGATTCCTTAGTGAATCAACCCAACCTAAACCCTACGAACTAGTGTAATTTTTTAGGTCAAGTTAAGAAAGCAAGATGATTAAGCTTTGTGGAATTTAATCACAACTACATTAATCAAGCTATTTATTCTTGATTAAACCAATCAAGAAAAATTGTTCTCTTACCAAAAAACGCAATCAATGACACTAATTGTAAGAGGCATGCTCATAAATCACTATTTATAACATAGATGTGAAGCCTCAAGACACATGAATGATGGTCAAACACCCATAACAATTATTACTCAACAAAATGAATTGTTCAAAAAGGAACTCAGTAATTAGCAAACCATTGTCAATAAAAGAGTTACATCATGACCCTAGCAAGGAGGAGTTTAGGTAGACATGTTAGAAAAACTAAAAACATAAGAGAGATAGGAAGACAGAAGAAAATAAGGCACGATCTATTTTTTATTGTAAAACTTGAACACGAAAATTACAAGAGACAGGGAGATATATAGCAGAGGGTGCACAACGGCTCTGTTGAAATTGTGATTGTCAAATCCCTAAACATAGGTAATATGTTGGCCAATATTCATTGTTTTGATAGGCTAAAAATCTGGTTTATTATTGCATTGATTTGCTGTCTTTAAAAACCACGTGTGTCCTTATTGGATTGATTTGCTGTCTTCAAAACCATGTGTGTCTTCAATAGCTCTCCATTAATAGTGGCATTATTATTGGAATTCTCTTCCTTATCAGTGTAACCGTAATGTGTTGCCTTATCTATCTAACAAATCCCACCGTTGCTATTCAATGAGGGTTGAGTATTGCTAATACCCTCCCTCAAACGAGGCCGAGGTTGAAGGCAGAGTTTGGGTTGAAAATGTATGAGAGTAGCCTTTGACACGGGTTTAGTGAAGAGGTCGGCAACTTGGTCATTAGTGGAAATGTGTTGAGTGACAAGAAGTCCAAGTGCAACATGTTCACGTACGAAATGATAATCCAATTCAATATGTTTGATGCGGGCATGAAAAACTGGATTGATGGTCATGTGAAGAGCACTGTTATTGTCATAGTAGAGTATTGGAGGGGAGGCAAGTGAAATGCGAAGGTCTTTTAAGATGTAAGTCAGCCATGTGAGTTTAGCTGCAGTGTTGGCCATGGCTCTATATTCGGCTTCAGTACTGGAACGAGAGACTGTGTGTTGTTTCCTCGCACACCAAGAGATGGGGTTTCCACCAAGAAAGGTACAGTACCCAGTGGTAGAATGCCGAGTGGAAGGATAACGCACCCAATCTGCATCTGAAAAAGCAAACAGATCACGTGTAGTTTAGGAAGTAAATATGAGACCTACATCAATAGTTCCTTTAACGTATCGTAAGATACGCCGAACCATTGTTAAATGCGTAATAGTAGGAGCATGCATGAATTGAGAAACATAAATGGCACCATCCGCATAATATTCCTTATATCACTTGTTGCAATTTTGATGTCGAGTTGTCTAATGGGCCATTTTTTAACAAGAGCTATAGTGATGATTAACCGGATGGTGCCTGGCTTGATTACAGGAGAGAAAGTTTCAGTATAGTCTAATCCATGAACTTGGTGATATCCCTTTACAACAACTCAAGCTTTAAGGCGATCAAGAGACCCATCAAGTTTGAGTTTTAATTTGAAAACCCATTTAGAGCCAATGACGTGCATGTCAGGGGTGCGGGGTACAAGTTCCCAAGTTTGATTTTTATGTAGAGCAGAAAGTTCTTCACCCATGGCAACCTTCCAACCGGGATGAGCTAAAGCTGAATGAATATTATGCGGGTTGCGAGGAATGTTGGCACAAGACATGGAGATTAAGGCATATTTAGGATTAGGCTTCACAATTCCGTGTTTTGAGCGAGTAGCTATTAGATGTGAAGGTGGTTCTTGTGGTAGATGAGTTTGGTTAGAGGAAACAAGCGTATTCTGCGGGGTTGGTGTAAGAGGCCTAGACTCAGGCTCGGGTTCAGTCGGTGAAGGCTCATGTTGTGAGTTTGGTTCTGGTTGGTCAGTAGGTGCAACAGGAGGTTGTAAGGCAGAAGAATGCACTAAATCCATCGGTAGCGGACTTGAGGACGGTGGAGTGGAAGCAGTTGCTGTCAAATCTGCACAAGAATTGGGGTTAGTGTGGGGTAACCAAGAGTCAAATATACTAACTACATGTGGTGTGGGAGAGGGAATTTTATTATGGAGATTAGTCTTATAAGGAAAATATAATTCATCAAAAACATGTCGTGAGATAAAAAATTTCTTACTAGAAGGATGAAAGCATTTATACCCTTTATGTATATCACTATAGCCAACAAAAACACAAAGAGTAGTTTTTGGATCAAATTTGTGACGTCATGTGTCCCAAGTGTAAGGAAAGCATTTAGAGCCAAAGACTCGAAGTGAAGAGTAATCAGGATGTGTCCCATGCAAAGAAAAGTAAGGAGTTTCAAAATTAAGAGAGGAGGATGGCAGTCTATTAATGAGAGAAACAGTTGTAGTAAAAGCTTCAACCCATGGAAATAAAGGGGCAACACTATGAAACAACATAGTCATACCTAGTTCGCGTATTACTCTATGTCGCCTTTCAACCATACCTATTTGTTCTGTAGTATACGAGCAAGATACATGATGGATAGTACCTGTTAAACGAAAATGAGTTGAAAGTTTGGAGTTGATGAATTCACCTCCTCCATTAGAATGAAAAACCTTGATTTCTTTGTTAAATTGTTTTTTTAACATACTGTTCAAAGGATAAGTAAGCATTAACAAAATCAGATTTATGTTGTAAGGGAATAATCCATGTATATTTGGAGAAATCATCAACCAGACATGCATAACATTTGAAATTGCCTATAGATAAAACAGAGGTAGGTCCCCATAAGTCACAATATATTTTGTCAAAGATAGCAGAACTAGAATGCTCAGAAGAAGAAAAAGGTAGTTTATTAAGTTTTCCCAATTGACAACTATCACAAAGATGTTCAGATTTCACAGTTCCAACTACATCAATTAACCCTTTATTTTTTAGTAATTGTAAAGCCATAATTTGGGGATGTCCTAGTCGTTGATGCCAAATATCTGCTGATCCAGATTTGAAACGATGTGAGAAATACAATTCAGGCAAAGAGGAAAGAACATATAGGTCACCCTTGCGCCTCCCTGTGATCATTGGTTCCCCTGTTTTGCATTCCTTAACTCAAAAATCAGCATTAGAAAACTCACAGTTAACAGGAAATTGTTTTGTTAGTTGACTTATAGAGAGCAAATTCTTTGTTAAATCAGGAACTAGTAAGACATCATGAAGCGGTAAAGTAGTGTTCTTTTGCTTGATGAGGGACTCTCCAATACCAACAATTGGTAGAGAAGAACCATCACCAATAAGTACAGAGTCTGTACCTGCATATTGTCGAATATTACTCAACATACTTGCTTTACCTGTCATATGATTGGAGGCTCCAATGTCTGAAGTCCATTCTGTTTCAGCAATGGTGTTGTCTAGAGTGAGGGCTACAAGTGCTTGTGGCAGATCACCAGATTGAGTTGATTTCTTAGGCACCCACCAACATATTTTTGCTACATGACCCATCGCACCACAATATTGGTATTTTTCATTTCGATAGAGCTCTCGTTCTGCAGGGGTCATGCGACGCTCCCCCGGTGGTGCAGGGCATTGCTGTTGGGTACTCAAAGTGGAATGGTTTTTATTTTGGTTGCTGGGTTGATGCACTTGAAACCCTCTCCCTGTTGATGTGAAGGCTTGAGGATTTCCACGATGCCGTGAAAAGAATTGATGGGATTGTTGTTGTTGTTGTTGCTACCCGTAGAAGTCCATTTGAGGAGCAAATGGGTTTTGCATATTTGCACGGCTGGAAAACCAATTTCACCGCTGATCAAAACTTTGAAGTTGTGAGATTAGCTCAATGTAAGATGGCCTTGGAGGTTTCAGCATGGTTGTTGTGAATGTTTCATATTCTGGACCAAGGCTTGTGAGAAGATAAAACACTTTTTCTTTGTCTGGGATAGGTTTCCCAATTGCAGCAAGGTTGTCGCATAGACCTTTGAAGATGCGAAAGTGTTCTGCAATAGTCCGATCTTCTTCTTTGCGGAGGTATGTGATTTGTTGACGGAGTGCGAATTCACGTTCTTGTGAATCTTCTGCATATGCATCCTTGAGAGCGGCCCAAACAACATGTGTAGTGCCTAAGCCAACAACAAGGCCAAGTGCTTCCTCAGAGAATGTTCCGATGATCCACCTTCGAAGGAGACCATTTGATTTCCGCCAAGCAATGAACTCATTGGTTAATTTTGGAACAAAACTTTCCGTGTTTGTGGTGGTGTTAGGATCAGGTGTGGTGTATTGAGTGGGGGTAGGGTCTTCATTTGTGAGGTGACCAACCAAGTCTTGGCTTTCTGCAAGAGCCAGAGCTTGTTCACGCCACAATGGGTAGTTTGTAGAGTTGAGTTTTAGAGTGATAAAATTTCCAACATTGAGGCATAGAGAAGTGACAGAAGTCATGGTTACAATGGGTGTTCACAGAACCTCCTTCTGATACTAAGAAGAAAATAAGGCACGCTTTATTTTTTATTGTAAAACTTGAACACGGAAATTACAAGAGATGAAGAAAGATATATAGCAGAGGGTGCACAACGGCTCTGCTGAAACTGTGATTGTCAAATCCCTAAACATAGGTAATATGCTGGCCAATATTCATTGTTTTGATAGGCTATAAATCTGGTTGATTATTGCATTGATTTACTGTCTTTAAAAACCACATGTGTCCTTATTGGATTGATTTGCTGTCTTCAAAACCATGTATGTCCTCAATAGCTCTCCATTAATAGTGGCAATATTATTGGAATTCTCATCCTTATCAGTGCAACCGTGATGTGTTGCCTTATCTGTCCAACAAATCCCACCGTTGCTATTCAATGAGGGCTGAGTATTGCTAATAAAAGCTCCATGAAGTTATATTGAAGAAGAAGGATCATTATTCACTTCTCTTCACACTAGAGGTGGCAATTCGAGCTGCCCGTCCCGTGTCGGGCCGGCCCGATACGGTTTCAGGCTTTATCTGACCGAGCCAAAAAAAGTCTGATTTCAATTCGAGCTACAAAAGAGTGCCTAAGCCCGCATAGGCCGGCCCAATTATATGTTCAAAAGCCTAACCTCGTCTAGAAAAATACCATGCAAAAGCACCGTGCACAATGTGTTACATTTTTTTTTTTTGGGTAACACAATGAGTTAAATTTTTCTTGGTGAGATAAGACTACCTTCCTTGTTGATATTAGTATATAATCACCATGACCCATGATTAGAGTGGCCATGCGCGTGCATGACTTAGAAAGGTAATTTGTCCATGCACTTCCGGTCTTCACCATGAAGACACAAATGCCATGGGAGTATTGGAATCTTCTAGTTTCTTTTTTTTAATGGAAAGATAGTATTTATTCAAAAATGGAGAATGCTAACGAATATCCTAAGGGTACTGCTTAAAAAACCAAAAAAAGAAAACTTATATAGGAAAATGATGTATTTAATATTTTGAGAAGTGAGATATTTAGTTTTTCAACAAAAACTTGCTTCTTATGTATTCCTTAACCAATACCCTTAGGATACTCATTAGCAAAACCTTTCAAAAATATAGCAGGCACAATAAAAACAGTTGTAGAGCCAAAATCAAAATTCAACTGATAAAATCTAGAGACAAGAAATTAGAAACCAAAAGCATTGAATAAAAAACTACCAGACACTCAAGTTTATTAACTCCATAGAGATTTAAGCAGCGATTGCTTGTTGGGCAGCAATCCTTTTCCTTACTTCCTCAATGATTAAATTTTTATGAAAATAAATAAATAAAAATTAAAATATATTAAATTAAACGGGCCGCCTGAGCCCGATTGGGCTAGCCCACTTCAGGTTCGGGCTCTTTCGTACGGGTTCAAAACCGTCCGAAATTAATTCATGCTCAAATTTCACAACTCAAGTTCTATGATTTATCTGTCCATTTTGTCACTTCTAGTTCACACCCATCCAAGGAGAATGCCAAACTAGGGTAGAAATGAGTATTCTTTGCGAGATGGGGGTTGAGAATCCTCCGAAAATGACACTTTTTTTTGTCTAAAAATAAGTTCCTTCTTTTAATGTTTTTTTCCTTCCCCAGAAATGTTGACCCATTGCGCTTGCGCGTTTAGGAAAATGAATGACAATTAAATCTAGGTATCATGAGGTTTTAGAGGGTGATGTGTTTAGTTTTTTAGTTAAAAATTATTTTTTTTGGGTTTCTTATTAGCAAAATGGTTATGCGAATATATGTATTTTTTTATTTGATTCAACTACCTTAGGGTTTCACAATTACGTGCTTGCTCCTTTATTTTAAAGGTTTTGTTAATGACTATCCTAAGGATATTTGTTAAGAAATTAAAGGAAAGTTTGCATTGGGAAACTAAATATAAAATTTTTCAATATATTAAATACATCATTTTCTCATACAAAATTTTCTTTCTTGATTCCTTAAACAATAATCTAAGGGCACTTGTTAGCATTCTCATTATTTTAAGGCTAAATTACACTTTTGATCCCTTATCTTTATTTTAAGTTTCGATTTGGTCCCTCTTTTATTTTTTTGTTCTGAAGTGGTCCCTTATCTTGCAAACATTGGCCCATTTTGGTACTTTTTGTTAGTTTTGGACTAACGGTGTTAGAATTACACCGTTAGTTACCGGAGAACATCTCCCCTCGTCGGAAAAGTTAAGGTGCCAGAAACAGGAAATCTTCCCTTCGCTTCCTCTCTCTCTCTCTCTCTCTCTCATCCCCTTACTCCCCCTCCAAAACTTTTAATTGGGCTCCCTCATCTCTCCCTCATTTCTCAGTTTCTCCATTTCCCCATCCCCTCTCCCCCACTCTCTGAAATCCCTAAAATATCTCAACTCATTTCTCTCAAATCTTTCTTCGCCACTTCTCAAATCCTTTTCTTCATTTCTGCTGGAAAACGCAAACCACCCATCGGAACCACCACATGACAAAGCACGCAATTCCACCTTGGACGCAACATAGCAGAACCAACCTCACTGTGTTTGAACTCGCCACCACAGTTGGCGAACTCTCGCGCGAACCACCGTTTTGATGCGTCCTCCGCCATCAAGGGTCATCATCTGGTTCGGCTTCACCCAGCTAGCACGGTCACCAGAAACACTTGTGGGGTCGAACCCTTTTGAGCAATGGAAGTGCCACGTCCTTTTTGTTGCGACCCTCTTCTTCTTTTTGTTGTTACCTTGTTGGTGCCCTTGAGTTAGTGTGTTCCACTCGTTAGGGTTTTGATTGTTCCATCGATTGGGGGTATTGGGTGGCTAAAAGTTTGGATTTTGAGAAGTGGGTGGTGCTCGATTTTGGTAATGGTAAGAAAATTGATTGGAAAGTGGGAGGGTTTACATGCTGGTTCTACATTAGCTCTGTCAATTTTGCTTCCGGCAATTGTTTTTCAGAATCCGACGAACGGAGATGTTTTCCGGCAAAAATTAACGGAAAAGACCAAAATGGACTAACGTTTATAAGATAAGGGACCATTTTGAAACAAAAAATAAAAAAGGGACCAAATCAAAACCTAAAATAAAGATAAAGGACCAAAAATATAATTTAGCCTTATTAAAAGGGGTTAAAATGTCAAGGTTATTAATAAATTTATACAAGTTACCTTAGAATAATTATTTTTGGATAGCGTATATCGAATGTGTAAGTGGAATTTAGTTCTACTATTTAACTTAATCTTATTTTTTTTTTGACCAATTTACTAAATGTAAGGGATTTTCTAATTATTTTCCTTTTTTGACTGTTCTAACTATTTTCCTAAACTAAATATTCGTGGCAACTACATAGATTTTTTTATAATTTTAGTGGTCTTTTCTTGCGGTACCTGTCGGATATGTTGGGACCAAATGGTTGCACGAGATTTAATGATACCGTTTATTAAAAATAATAACTAAGAGCTATGAAAATTAAAAACAAAAAAGTTAGTCACAGGAATGACCATAAATTAATAAATATGAATATCAATCTTATGTCAAAAAAAAAAATATGAATATCAATACACACCCATTATTTTGTAGTATAAAATTTGAGCTGCATATGAAAGATAAAATATGCATATTCTCCTCTCATATTTTTTCTTTATTTTCTTTCATCAAAGGCAGGTATTTAATACCAACAACAACCAAGTCAGTTAGTAGATAATTGGATTTCTTAAGCATGTTATCAGATGTTTGATTCCCGTTATATGTGTGAAAAAAAACTGTTTTGGGAGAGATAAAACTCACTTCAGTGATCTCTACGTCTCGAAAGGGATTAGTCACTGATTACTGGCTTGAGATACCCTTGTGCTGTTGTGCACACAAAAAAAAAAATGCAGTTAATTAATCACAGTGGAGATACCCTTAAGAGATTCCTAAAGTTAAGGACAAATACTTAGTGAGTTGCACCACTGGAGTAATATAATATGAATGCAACATGTATTGTAAGGATGAAAGCTTCTATAAGTAACAGGTTCTTATATAAGGACCAACAACTAAAAAAAAAAAAAAAAAAAAGAGAACCACAATGTTCAATAGTCCAAACACTGTGAAACCGTAAAGCCACTTTTGTTGGCTTTGAAAGTCAAAAATAGATGGTTGAAAGTATGGATGTAAATAAATGAAAGCTGAAGATGGTTGGTAGTTGAAGAAACATTTAAACCAATGCTTGCAAGAGGTTCTCTATAAATAGAGATCACCTCATTTGCACTTTCAGAAGCATTCCAGCCAAGAGTGAGTGTGAGAGAAAAAATTCAGAGAGAGTGATAGTTTCTCCTGTGAGGTTTCTCCTTGTGTGTATTCTCCTATATTCAAGAGAGGGTGTTATTGTTCTCTCTTTGTATTTAGAGAGAGGTTTTGTAAACTCTTCCACATAGTGAAAATCTTCTACTATTGCCCCCATGGTTTTTTCCTTATCTGTTGAGGGTTTTTCACATAAATATTGTGTGTGTTTAGTTCCACTTGGTGTAAAATCATGACAGAAAAATTTGAGATTGAGAAGTTCAATGGGAGTAATTCCCTATGGAAATTGAAAATAAGGGCAGTTTTGAGGAGGGATAATTGCCTAGACACAATTGATGGTAGACCTTCAGATATCACTGATCAAAAGTGGAAAGAGATGGATGAAACACCCTTTCTCGAGTGTCACATTCCCGAACGTTTATAAGGCCGAAAATATTTATTAATGCGGAAAATACGGTTTTCATTTTTTTTCTTTTCACAATATGTAATGGGATTAGTAAAGGTAAATAATACTAATAAATGAACTTAGGTTCACCATGCATTTCTAGGACATACTGTATTATAAATGCAAAGACAGAAAACAGAAAACAGAAATAATATTGTATACAGACATAAGTCTAATGTATATCTGACATAAGAAATAATAAGTGTTAGGAGTCGTAGCTTCCAAAAGGTACTACAAAAACTGACATAGTCTGGCCGACAACAAAATAAAACAGCAAAAAGAGTCATCCTCCGGGCTCAAGGAAACTACTGAACTGAACCATCGTCACATCCATCTGTTCAAGCAGCAACAGCAAGTACCAGCAGAAAACATACAGATATGGGTGAGATTCCCGTTCATCAACACAACAAAACAGCAATAGTAAAAACGGGATGACTCACCAGGTAACAGCGTACCCAATATGCTTACTAAAATTCTCAATATCAATCATGTTAAACAGTTAACAACATAATATCATGTTAAACAGTTACCAGCATAATATTAGGTTAAACAGTTAACAACACAATGTAATGCATTCTTAAACAGAACAACGATGTATAACAGTAAATGTAAACATCAACAGCCATGCAATGCAATGAAATGTACATGACTCAATGCCAATGCCACTGGGTACTACTCTGACCCCTACTCCATGGAGCTAACAAAACGTCGGAGAGAGTGAATGGGAGGACATGTTCCGTGAGCACCAGCCGTGGGCAAGATGCTACAACATTCGTAATGTGCACGTATCTAGCTTTTATGGAAACACTCTCGACCAAACATGAAAAGTACGGCATCTAGTAGAGGATATCGGTGTATTGCATGGATTCGCCATGACACAGAAGAGCTACCAACTGGTCACATGTCAGTCCTTCCAACCCTGATACCTCCAAAAAGACCATTGAAGATCATCACCGTAAGATTCGCACCCGCATCAAGGTGTAAGCTCAACTCCTAGGCTCAAGGCCTTACGACTATGAATATGAAATGCCAATGCTTACACAAAGCAGATGCGAAAAAGCAATGTCTACCCCCCGGGTAAACCTCGAGATCCACTAAGGTTCTCTTCCTTAGGAACTATGCGCGTCTTTGAAAAACAAAACCTTGATCCACCGGACAAATCTCGTGATCCCTCCGGGATCGAGTCATCACAAGACTGAAACAAGTAAACGATTGACCTAGATCTGAATCACCGGTCCGTCATCGAACTACTGTTTCAAAACCCAAAACGTTTCATATTTGTGTTTATGTCTTATGAAGTCATTGATGTACTATGTCATCAATGGTATAGTATATGGTCTCGTTTCACCACATACTATACTTAATTAACCCTTGTCTTCAACTCTAAGTTAATTACTTAACTTAGGTTTTGATGCGTAAAACTTTATAGTTTGAGTTGAACAACACTTTTTATAAACAAAACCATTTCTCGCGGGGCGAAAATATGTTTCGCGATGCGAGGCTGAAAGGTTATCATTACTGTTTAGACAGTCTTTCTATTTCGCGAGGCGAAAAAGGTATCGCGACGCGAGGCAGAGAAGCTATCTCTTTTACTGCTCAAACAGTCCGTTTGGTTTGCGAGGCAAGAACGACGTTGCGACGCGAGGCCGAGAAGTTATATCTTTGCTGCTCGGGCTAACCCACTGTCTTGCGTGGCGAGACAATGTTAGCCAGGCGAATGCCTTGTCTTCCCTCTGTCTCGCGGAGCGAGACAGGGTTAGCCAGGCGAGTGCCCTGTTTTCATTTTTCCCTAACTCCTTCATTAATTCTCTTTTTGAAACACTTAGTTTGATTAAAAGACCTATGGCTAGAGAAAAGACATTTTCCCACTTTGGTGACACACTTTAAAGGTTAAAACTTCATTTGATCTTTGGATCAAAATCACTTTTTGTTTTTCTTTGAAAACATAGGTTATGAAATCATGTTTTTCTTACTTCAAAACTTGGCTAAAACAAGAACAACACATGTCCTTATATTTCCTCTTACTAAGGCCACAAGCCTACTCCAATGAAAAATGGAGACCTTGCTTCACCAACTAAGCAAATATAGCTCAAAAAGCTTACACAAATAAGATAAACAACAATTACACATTATTACCTCATAATCAAACATAAAAGTCCATACTTGATCTAATGATCAAAATAGGTTTTTCAACATACATGGAAATGATTTTCATTCAATCACATCATCATCAACATATGCTAGAGCACTCTACAACACACTAAAGCATAAACTCATCATGACAACTTTGTTCTTCAAGAGAACTTAACAAAACTTAACAATTAAAAGTGAACCTAAACTAAAAGGTTTCACCCACACATAAACTTAAACAACCATCTTCACTACCACCATCTTGGTGTGATGAGGTTCACCCCCCATACCTGTTGAAGAGCAGATATCCGGATCAAAGTCGGTTGATCGGGTTGTGAACCTCTTGACAATCGTCAACAACTACAACAACACAACAATCAAACATTAAACAACAATTAAAGCAAAACTCAACAATTCTACCTAAGGGTTTCTGCCACCCTAAATAAAATAAAGCTAGGAATTGATTTTGGTTTTCCATTTCATGGATTCAAAGGTAATAGAAAAGCTAAGGATGAAATCAAGTGTTATAAATCAAAAATTGATTAAAAATACTATTCATCATCATCACATAGGGTTCGGCCATACTATGCTTTTTGAGCTATGATGAGAATTGAATCATACGCTCTTGGGTTTAGGTAGAGAATGATGAGGTGAGTTCAAAGAAATTGGTTTCAAATCAAAAGGATTGTTATACAAATTCCTATGGATTTTCAAAGTTTTAGATCTAAGAATTTCTTTTCATGAAAATGAAGTTTGATCTTGAAATAGAGAGAGATTCAAGAAGCTAAGATATCATAGAAGTGATCTTACCTTAGAATGAAGGAAAATTGCTCAAGGAATCAAGTGATTTTAACAAGTGATTCAAGTTTTCTCAAGGATCAATGGTGTTTTCTCAAGAACAACTATGGAGTTCTATTTGGCCAGCTCTTATGCGTGAATGAGAGGGTGGAGGGGCTGAGTTCAGCTTTTAAAAGCTCACTTAAGGGCAAAAAGGTCATTTGCCAAAAGGGTAAAATGGTAAAAGTGTAAAAGACTAAGGTTAGGGGCATTTTCGTCATTTTGCGTCCAGATATTTCCGAACGTCATGACGACTCTGACATACTCTCCCAAGTGTCCGAGGATGATGTGGTATCAAGCTCATCCGTTGGCGAGTCCCGGTAAATCCATATGTGGCTCCGTTTGTCATCCGATTGAGGATTCCGCTCGAACGAAGGTCAGGAAATGATTTTTCTGAAATTTTTGTGAAATTTAACCAAAATGTAGAGAATCGAATTCTAAGGCTTACTGTCTCTTTCACGGGTTCATCTGAGGTCTCCTGATCAGTAAAATCATACAGTCAATGTAAAAACGCAGACCGGACTCCGTTTGAGTTTTCGACTCAAAACTTAATCGTAGCTTCCTACGATATCGTCGAGCATGACTATGGTCTTGGAATATTTTATTTCCATTCTTAAGACCTCGAATAAAATAAAGACGTTAAAATACTGAAGAATTAGAAAACATGAAAATCGGGGCGTTACAATGGATGACAATGTTGTTGCCAATTTGCACCTAGTGATGGCAGACTCAGTATTGTCAAGTATTCTAGAAAAGAAAACTGCAAAGGAGATCTGGGATGCTCTTATTAAATTGTACGAGGTCAAATCTCTTTACACCAGAATATTCTTGAAGAGGAGACTCTACACTCTTCGAATGTGTGAATCCACATCAGTGACAGATCATATCAATACTCTAAACACGCTATTTGCTCAGCTCACAACGTCATATTTTAAAATAGTAGAAAATGAACGTGCAGAACTTCTACTTCAGAGTTTACCAGATTCGTATGATCAACTCATCATCAACGTCACAAATAACAATGTTGCTGACTCTTTGAGCTTTGATGACATTATCGGTGCTATTCTTGAAGAAGAATCTAGACGCAAGAATAAGGAAGAAAGGTTAGAAAGTTCAAAGCAAGCAGAGGCTTCAACGATGACTAGAGGCAGATCAATGGAACATGGCTCCAGTGGGAGTCAAAATCATGGTAGATCATCTCGAAGAAGGAAGAATCCCAAATGCTACAACTGTGGTATGAAAGGGTACTTGAAGGAGTGTTGGCATAAGAAAGGGGAGAACAATTCTGAAGCATCAACATCTCAAGGATGTGTTGCAAGTACCTTAGATGATGGAGAAATCCTATATAGAGAAGCAGAAACCAGTTCTAAAGGCTGAAGACAACTCAATGATGTCTGGATAATGGATTCAGGTGCAACATGGCACATGACTCCACACCGAGATTGGTTTTGCACTTATGAGCCTGTCTCGGAAGAATCTGTGTTCATGGGAATCGATCACGCCTTAGAAATTGCTGGAGTCGGGACTGTCAGATTAAAGATGCATGATGGTACTGTTTGCAAAATTCAAGGGGTACGACATGTGAAGGGATTGAAGAAGAACTTATTGTCCATTAGGCAACTGGATGGCCTTGGGTGTAAGATCCACACTGAAGGTGGAATCTTAAAAGTAGTGAAAGGCAATCTTGTGCTAATGAAAGCAAAGAAGATCACAAGTAATCTATACATGCTTTTGGGAGATACGTTGCAAAAGGTAGATGCATCAGTTACAACAGCAAGCCAAGAAGAAACAACGATGATGTGGAATCGCAAACTAGGCCACATGTCGAAACGTGGCTTGAAAGTCCTTGTGGAACGCAATTTCTTGCCCGGGCTCAAGAAGGTAAATTTACCTTTCTGTGAGCACTCTGTGATAAGTAAGCAGCATAGATTGAAGTTTGCTAGAGTAACTACTAAAAGCAAACACATACTGGACTTGATCCATTCTGATGTGTGGGAATCACCAGAAATATCTCTGGGTGGAGCAAAGTATTTTATGTCATTCATTGATGACTATTCCAGAAGATTATGGGTGTACCCAATCAAGAAGAAGTCAGATGTGTTTTCAGTATTCAAGGAATTTAAAGCACAAGTGGAGCTTGAAACTAGCAAAGGAATCAAGTGCTTGAGGACAGAAAATGGAGGAGAATATGTAGATGACGTCTTTCTGGCATTTTGCAAACAAGAAGGTATTGTAAGACAATTTACAGTTGCACACACACCTCAGCAGAATGGTGTAGCAGAGCGGATGAATAAAACTCTCCTAGATAAAATAAGAGCTATGCTGAGAACAGCGGGAGTGGCCAAATCTTTCTGGGCAGAAGCAGTCAAAACCGCCTGTTACGTGATAAATCGATCACCATCAACAACGATTGGTTTAAAGACACCAATGAAGATGTGGAAAGGAAAGCCAACTGATTATTCTTCTCTACATGTGTTCAGATGTCCTGTGTACTTGATGTACAACTCCCAAGAAAGAACAAAGTTGGATCCAAAATCCAGGAAATGTATATTCTTGGGCTATGCTGACAACGTCAAGGGGTATCGCTTGTGGGACCCCACTGCCCGCAAGGTTGTTGTTAGCAGGGATGTAGTCTTTGCAGAAAATGAACTGCAAAGTGAGCAGAAAAATGACAACACTACCAAAGAAACTACTGCAGTACAGATAGAAAGAAAGTTTGGAGAAGATGGTTCTTCTGAGGCAGAACCAGTGCATGAGAAACGAGTACCAAATTAGGTCGATAATATAGAAGTTCGACGATCATCACGTCAGATCAGAATACCATCATGGCACTCAAACTATGTAATGGCAAGCCACGATGCATATTGTCTTCTAATAGAAGAAGGGGAGCCATCAACATTTCAGGAGGCGGTAAGCAGTTCAGATGCTTCTTTATGGATGACAACAATGCAAGAGGAAATGGAAGCCTTGCATAGAAACAAAACATGGGAACTTGTTGAACTTCCGAAGGGTCAGAAAGCCATTGGGAACAAATGGGTCTATAAAATCAAACGAGATGGCAATGATCAAGTGGAAAGGTATCGTGCAAGATTGGTGGTCAAAGGATATGCTCAGAAAGAAAGTATTGATTTCAATGAGATATTCTCTCCAGTTGTCAGACTTACTACTATCAGAGTAGTGTTAGCCATGTGTGCTACATTTGATTTACATCTTGAATAGTTAGATGTAAAGACCGCTTTTCTTCATGGAGAACTTGAAGAAGAAATTTATATGCTCCAACCGGAAGGCTTTAAAGAACAAGGAAAAGAAAACTTGGTTTGTAGGTTGACCAAATCTCTGTACGGTCTAAAACAGGCGTCAAGATGTTGGTATGAGAGATTTGACTCCTTCATAATTAGCCTTGAATACAATAGACTGAGTTCAGACCATTGTACATACTACAAGAGGTTTGATGATAATGATTTCATCATTTTGCTATTATATGTGGATGACATGTTGGTGGTAGGCCCCAACAAAGATCGAGTCTAAGAATTGAAGGCACAGTTGGCTAGGGAGTTTGATATAAAGGATTTGGGACCAGCAAACAAGATTTTAGGGATGTAAATTCACCAAGACAGAAAAGATAGGAAGGTTTGGCTTTCTCAAAAGAATTATCTAAGGAAGGTTTTGCGACACTTCAACATGCAAGATTGTAATCCAATTTCTACCCCACTTCCTATCAGTTATAAATTATCCTCAGGTATGAGTCCTCGAAGTGAAGCAGAGAGGATGGAAATGTCTCGAGTACCGAATGCATCAATGGTGGGAAGCCTTATGTATGCCATGATATGTACAAGACAAGACATTGCGCAAGCAATGGGATCAGTTAGTCGATTTATGGCAGATCTTGGTAGAGAGCATTGGAATACTGTTAAGAGGATCCTGAGATATATCAAAGGAACCTCGGGTGTTGCATTATGTTATAGAGGATCAGAATTCATTGTTAGGGGTTATGTCGACTCAGATTTTGTAAGTGATCTTGATAAGAGAAAATCTACTACTGTTATGTGTTCACACTTGTAGGAGGAGCGGTAAGTTGGTTATCCAAATTATAGACTGTTGTAGCTCTATCTACTACAGAAGCTGAATACATGGCAGCTACCCAAGCATACAAGGAAGCAATTTGGATTCAAAGGTTAATGGAAGAACTCAGGCATAAGCAGTAATAAATTACTGTGTATTGTGACAGTCAGAGTGCCTTGCACATTGCAAGAAATCTAGCCTTTCATTCTAGGACAAAGCACATAGGTGTTCAATATCACTTTGTTCGAGAAGTAGTAGAGGAAGGGAATGTGGATATGCAGTAGATTCACACCAAAGACAACCTAGCAGATGTTATGACGAAGACAATCAATGCTGACAAGTTTACATGGTATCGATCCTCCTATGGCCTATCAGAAACGTAAGCAACAAAGGAGCTGGCAAGGTAGAGAGATTTTTGAAAGATCACAAAAGTGTCTTTAAGTGGGAGATTGTGAAACCGCAAAGCCACTTCTGTCGGCTTTGAAAGTCAAATAGAAGGTTGAAAGTATGGATGTAAATAAATGAAAGCTGAAGGTGGTTGGTAGTTGAAGAAACATTTAAACCAATGCTTGCAAGAGGTTCTCTATAAATAGAGACCTCATTTGCACTTTCAGAAGCATCCCAGCCAAGAGTGAGTGTGAGAGAAAAAATTCAGAGAGAGAGATAGTTTCTCTTGTGAGGTTTCTCCTTATGTGTATTCTCCTATATTCAAAAGAGGATGTTATTGTTCTCTCCTTATATTTAGAGAGAGGTCTTGTAAACTCTTCCACATAGTGAAAATCTTCTACTATTGTCCCGTGGTTTTTCCTTTATCTGTTGAGGGTTTTCCACGTAAATATTGTGTGTTCAGTTCCACTTTTGTCATCTCTTATTTTAGCTGCTTGATATTATTCTGTCACTCTGGTACCCAACAAACACAAATGATCATTAATATTTTAAATTGAAACAAAAATAAATGTAAATAAAGATGTGGATAGTGAACTTTAAGAGTCGCACAATTGTATGCTTAAAGTAGTATAAAATAAAAAAGTCTTGTTAACCAGTGTCCAAATAGCATCGGTTAAGGAATAAAAAAAAAAAAAATAGCAAGCCTATTTTGGAAAACTCAAAATTTTACTTCTCCATAAGTTAACTACACTATTTTCCATAAAAATTTACCTTTCCAATTCCTTAACCAGTAACCTTACCACTAAAGATACTGATAGCCTTTCCCAAAATAAAAAGTGATTAGATGATATGGTAAGGCTCTTAAAATGTCATGTTAAACAACTCCAATGAATTGCACCAATGCGGGTTATTAAAAGTGAAACCAGATTAAAAAATGATTGATTCTTCATTGCTCTAACATAGTGGGATTTTTAATTCTTGAGGTTACAAGCATGACTTTATCTTCTGAGGTAAATGATACCATATTATATATATCCAGAACTTTTCAAGTCAACCATACCTTCTCGCCAGCTAGTGTGGAAGAAAGTCAGCATGACCAGTGTGAATCGTGCGCTATTGTTCACCCCTTGTATAAATGCATGTTGGAAAAATAGAGCATGACAGAGACTTCAACACAGATGGAGACAAAGTAACACTGCTCAGAAATTATTTTTCTTTTGGTACTTACACTGCTCAGAATTCATTGGAGGAGGGAAGACAAGTGAGTGCAAACTTGGAGAAGAAATGTGCTACAACACGTGGAAGGATTTTATTATAGTTTTTTTGAATGAATATTGAATATTGAATGAACTGAATTGCATTATTGAATTGAGATATAGGTTTTAAATGCAAGTGGGGAATGCAAAATAAAATAGCAAGTAGGAAGAGAGCGGGAATAGAAAATAACGTAGACCGACCGATGGAGACAAATAATTGCACACATAAATTAATCTCGCAGTGATTGAGAAACAGATGCATATACATTAGTCGCAGCAGTTTAGGAAGGACACAGACAGAGCATCACACATTTTGACAGAAAGTGAATTTTGAGAAGAGTCTTGCAACTATATCAGCCAACACTATCCATTCCAGGTAATTACAAATTAATTAAGGCGTGTTACCCTTCGATTCAATTGTCAATGGAAAAAGATACTTGGGTTTGTATGCACATTTTGATTTCCATTGTTTGAAAATGAAGTGTATGTCAATGACCTTCAAGGGATATTTGTTGCCTGATACTTGCTTTGTGTTTCAAATATTTCCGTTGTTAGATTTGAGGATGAGATATCCTTCAAAGTAATTTTCTGTGCTAACTACTTTGAGCCAGTTTGTTTTAGATTCTGTAAAGGCAAAATCAAGTTTGAAAATCACATTAGGAGAAAGCTCCTCTCACGTAGCTTCCAAAATAATTGTCTCGAGAAGTGTTATTTTCACGTTTAGGTTGAGAATAATCTCAACCAAACAGACACTTTGATGCTTGAGCAATTCTGCATATATTTTTGTATTTATCATAATATAAATGCATGTGCTTTTCTTGTCAAATAAAAAAATGAAGCAAGTGTCTCAGATTTGGGTTTGGACCTAACTCAATCCCAAAAGCTAGCTCATGGAGTGAGGGTTGCCCTTCACTTATAAACACTATTCAGGCTATATTACTATCCAATGTCAGACTCCAACACACACCCCTCACGTCCATGATTAGACATCTGGAGCGTGAAGTTTGCAGGACTGGACATCTGCGGGTGACCCAACGGATCTCGGATAGACTCTGATATTATCTTAGAATTTGAGTTTAGACCTAAGTCAACCTCAAAAACTAGCTCACGAGGTGAGGGTTGCCCCCCACTTATAAATACTATTTAGGCCATATTACTGTCCAAAATGTATGATTCCAACAAAGTGATTTGGCTTATGGTTTGTGTCAATAGAAAGTGATTTATTGTATGTCCCTTAATCCTTTTTGTTGAACTTATATAGGAAAAAGGAAGTTGGTTTTCAATGGCTTCTGTTACTAGTTATACTACTTTACCTGAAACGGAACCTCAGATCGAACACATTATTGACATTCCTAAAGAGATAGAGCCTGCACTGCACGATGTGTGTTGTATTTACAAGGTTCCTGCCAATCTTCGGAGGTTGGAAAAGAAAGAGGAAGCCTATACACCACAGTTGATCTCAATAGGCCCTTTTCACCACAACAATCCAGAACTGAAACCAATGCATAAACAGAAGCAAAGATATTTTCTTGCCTTCTGGGCACGTGTAACAAACAAAAGAGCTTTTGCCAAATATAAAGTCTTCCTTAAAGAAAACATTGAAATGATACGCCATAGTTATTCGGAGCTAGACAACCTCAGCAATGATCAGTTTGTGGACATGATCCTATTAGACTCTGTCTTCATCTTGGAGCTATTTATGAGAAAATCAAATCAATCTGAAAGAGAAAAGGATTACATGTTCACCACATCATGGGTATGCAAGAGTATCCAGAGGGACCTGTCACTACTAGAAAATCAGATTCCTATTTTTGTGTTGGAGGAATTATATAGAAGGGTCTACAAGGATAACCGTGTAAGTTTTCTTGAGCTTGCATTTAATTACTTTGAAGATTATTATCCAGACAAGTCAACAAGAAGTCAAGAAATAATCACCAACTGTAGTTCATGCAAACACTTCACTGATTTGATCAGATACTTCTACCTTCCAAAAAAAGTTCATGTCAAGGGGTGGATGCCACATTTCACTACTAAAGATGAATGTGTCCTTAACACTGCAACAAAGTTGAATGAGGCAGGGGTTAGTTTTGAGAAAGTTCACCATAGGAGCTTATTAGACATAAAGTTTAAGAAGACTCCAGTTTTGAGTTGGTTTCTATGCTTAGGTTGCTTACCATGCTCCAAATGTGTCAAAGCTTGTTTGCAAATCCCTCAGTTAAAAGTAAACCAAACAACAGAATGTGTTCTTAGGAACCTCATTGCCTTAGAGCAGTGTCACTATTCAGACCAACCTTTCATATGCAATTATGTTACTTTCATTGACTCTTTGATTAACACTCAAGAGGATGTGGAGTTGCTGGTTGACAAAGAAGCCATTGTCCATGAACTTGGCAGCCATACAGAATTGGCAACTATGATAAATGCTCTTTGCAAGCATGTTGTAGTAACTTGCAATTATTATGGCAAAACCACAAAGAAACTCAATGATCACTACAACAGCTGTTGGATGCACTATATGGGTATGTTAAGGTCAGTGTACTTCCGTGACCCTTGGAGACTCAGCTCAACTGTTGTAGGAGTTGTTATCTTCTTATTTGCTGTTGTAAACTTTCTTCGAGTTACCGGTTTAATTCATCCGAAATACTAAACTGTTTGTGGTTGTAATTTACCCCCAGAAATGTTGAATAGTACGACTTTTTTTCCAGTAAGAACGAGGTTATGAACAATCGTGGCTGTTTATCATAAGTTTATATTTGATTTTATATTTTATATTTATTAAAAAAGGAAAAATAATGTAACCTTTTAAGTGATTAGTACCTTTTGACGAAAATGGTTTCACACCATATATCACTGCCCAATCTACCACATTTCCTTCCTTTTATAATTGTTCAGCTACTACAGCTAGTAATAAATGTAGTTGTCTCATCTCGATTGCATTAATTATGCCGTTATGGACTCCATCAGTTTCGCTTTGGTCAGATATTATTATCCATTAATTTTTGTAAGAAGAAATTTCGTGAAGACATGTCTCCTGAAAGAATTGAACATAAGGATTATACTTAAATTTAAAAATATAAATCTCCTATTCAAAATTCATTCACATTAAAGTAATAAATATCAACTTTACTTCAGAGAAGAGTATGAAATATATCAAGGCAGAATTAACTAAATGATTTCAGAACCTCTTTAGGATTGTATATGGTGAATTTAGAGTATCAAATATATATAAAAGATGCGCACCATTTGCAGGCATCATGTTCTTGATAGGAGAGATAGGATAATTTTCAACGAATACGGACACATGCACTTTAGAGTAGGATCTTCCTTTTTACTTTTGTCTCTCCGCTTAGATGAGATAATATGGTTAATTATTTTGTGTTACTAGGTTGCATCTCCCAAGACATGTACCTGTAGATAAAGGAATGGGGAACAGGATGGATCCAGAAAATATTTGGTTAGTAGGGATAAAAAATAATCTATAAATATTTTTACTAAAGAAAAATATTATAAATATGTACAAGCGATAAAAGAAATGATATTAAATACATAAGATATGATGTGGTTTGGTTTTAATGTAAAACATATATCAATATGTGAAAAATGAAAAGCAATTCATTAAGCAAAAGATGATAGATTATAAAAGTAATTTTCTTTCTCATCAAAAGATAAGGAATGATTTGACATATGGGGGCAACCTCTAATTTTTTTATGGGGACAAAATCAAAATTATTAAATATTTTAATTTAAATCTTTTTAGCTTAGTGGGGGCAATTGCCCCCATTTACTTTGGTGTAGATCCGTCCCTGATGGGGAACCTACCCTTTCATGACTATCGAAAGATCGCAATGGTTCACTCATGATGGACCCATGCAACCTGGTTTATACCTTTTCAATCACACTAACTTGTGATTTCTAATATCCGTTGATCACAAATTAAATGGAGTCCAAGAAATGTCAAGTTATTATTTAATAAAAATTTTATAAATTAATCAATGGAAGGCCAATATATTAGAAAATAATTTTTTCTAACATTTCCCAAGTTGGGCACATTGACTTGTTCACTTAGCTGAACAAGGGAGCAGATCCTCTGACTTTGAGGTGCGAACTGCACCCTGCCTTTGGGTGTTTCTGGTCCGTTGGATCAATCTAACGGTCCAGACGGTGTCACATGTCCCACTTTTTTTTTAAAAAAAAATCAATTAAAAAATAAAAAGTTAAAAATACTGGACCCGTAAAAAAAACGTAACTCCCTCCTCTGTTATTAGACTTAACCACCGCACATACCTCAACCCATCACTGACACGCACAACATCTCTCCCTTCCCGCCGCGCCGCCGCCACGCCGCCGCCATTGTAGAGGTGAATGATTTAAAAAAAAAAAAATCAGATTTCATATAAATGGGTTTGGGTCTATTTGGTTACTTTTCCATCACTTTTTCATACAAATGTTGCGTTTCAAATTCTGTACAAATGGATTTTGTAAAAATTAGATTCTAAAGACATTACTGTTCCGTCACAAATGTTGTGTTTCATTGTTTAGGCTAAGGTAATAATTTGGTCCCTATAGGTAACATCGATTCTTCATTTAGTCCCTATATATAAAAATTTATTAAAAAAGTCCTCATACGTGCAATCGTTATCCATTTGGTCACTCCTATTACTTATCATCTCTATTAATCCGTTAACTCCTACATATAGGGACTAAATGAAGAATTTGTGTCACATGTAGGAACAAAATTATTATTTTAACCTAAATTATTGGGTCCCTATACGTGACACAGATTCTTCATTTAGTCCCTATATGTAATAGTTAACGGATCATTAGAGACGATAGGATAACGGGAGAAACCAAATGGATAACAATTGCATGTATGAGGACCTTTTTAATAATTTTTTATGTAAGGGACTAAATGAAGAATCAGTGTCACCTATAGAGACCAAATTATTACTTCAACCTGTTTTTAATTATAAAGACCTTTGAATAATTGAATATATTATTTAATTCTTCTATACACTTGTCAGGTTCCTTTATTTAATTATAAAGACCTTTGGTCAAACATGACATCTTCAAATATTGATTGGAAGCCGAGGGTTGGTATGGAATGTGACAATATAGAGGCAACTTATCAATTTTGGCTCACATATAGTGCACATGTTGGCTTTGGAGTTAGAAAATGTTATGTGAACAAGAGTAAGAAAGACGATACTATATCATCATGTAGGTTTGTTTGTTGCAAGGAAGGACTCCGAAAGACAGATAAAAGAGATGCTTTTGTTAACAGCCACAGAGCCGAGACTAGAACTGATTGCAAAGCAAGGATTTCACTTGTATTAAAGAATGGAAAGTTTGTCATCCATGAATTTGTTGAGGACCATAACCACCCGCTGCAACTTCCAGAGACAACACACATGCTTGCGTCACATAGAAAGATAACCGAAGTCCAAGCATATGAGATTGATCTGGCGGATGACTCTGGATTAAGGCAGAAGTCAACATTTCAACTTATCAGCACACATGCAGGGCATAGAGCTAATATTGGATATACATGGTTGGATGTAAAAAATTACCTCAAGGCAAGAAGACAAAGAAGTATGGTGTACGGCGAGGTTGGATGTCTTTCGTCATATTTTCAGCAGCAATTGTTGGAGAATCCGTCTTTCTTTCATGCATACCAGATGGATATAGAAGAACAAATCACAAATGTGTTTTGGTGTGATGCAAATATGGTGTTGGATTACGGGTATTTTGGTGACGTTATGTCATTGGTTACTACATATTGTACCAACCGTGCTAATAGGCCACTTGCTCTATTTTCTGGTTTCAACCACTATAGGGGTTCGGTCATTTTTGGTACAGCACTACTGTATGACGAGACAATTGAATCATTTAAATGGTTGTTTGAGACATTCTTAAAAGCACACAACCATAAAAAACCAAGGACTATCCTTACTAACCAAGATCAAGCAATGGCTAGGGGACTTGATGAAGTGATGCCTGAGACTCACCATGGTTTATGCACTTGGCACTTGTCGCAGAACGGAATTAAACACCTTGGAAACTTGATTAAGGGAGGAAGTTATTTTTTAAGAGATTTCAAGAAATGCATGTATGACATTGGACATTGAAGCAGATTTTGAGAAAGTTTGGACCGACTTGATTAACCACTATAATGTTCATGAAAATAAATGGATCAAATCAGTTTATGCAATAAAAGAAAAATGGGCTTCATGTTACATGAAAGAAGTGTTCACACTTGGGATCCGAAGTACCCAACTTAGTGAAAGCTTGAATTATCACTTCAAATCTTGTATGAAACCAAATGTGGATATTATCCAATTCTTCAAACACTTTGAATGCGTGGTTGAGGAGAAGAGAGGCAACGAGTTGACTTGTGAGTATGAGTCCCTCCATATACTTGCAATGTTAAGATATGAGTTGTCACCAATACTAATACAAATGGCAAAAGTGTATACACACACTGTATTTGATTTGTTCCAGAACGAGTTTAAGCTATTCTTAGCGTTATGCATATCGGAGAGAAATGAGTCTCATTCTTTTTGTCAATATGTCATCACTATGGTCAACCGTGAAGGATATTGGAGAGTATCATTTGATCGTGCTTCAACTTCCATATCTTGTGGTTGTAGAAAGTATGAGACATTTGGCATACTTTGTTCACATGCACTGAAAGTGTTCGAAGCGAATGATGTTAAGGTTATTCTTGAGAATTATATTTTAAAAAGGTGGACAAGAGAAGCTCGTTGTGGCATTGTGCAAGATGTGAGGGGAAAGGAGGTTGAAGGAGAATCAAAATTATCTAGCACACGGAGATTTAGGCAAGTTGTCTCTAAATTCATTAGATTGGCGTTCGAGGTGTTGAAATGTGAAGAACAACACAAGATTGTAGATAACAGTGTCGATGTCATGTGTAAGCAAATAATGGAACTTCGCTTACAAGCCAGAAACATTGACAATCATGAGAGTGAGAACCAAACATTTGTGACTGATGATGTTATGAAATCGAAGGGATTCAAGCAACGGGCTGGCTTAAAGGGACGTAAGCGATTGAAGAGTTGGGTTGAGCGTCAACGCGGTAGGAGAAAGAGAGCTCCACCTAGAGGACAACCACACAGTCAAGCATCTCAGGTATATAAGTCAATGTGTATATCAACTATTAATATTCCCTACTTACTTGTACTATCACTTGTTTTAACTTTACGTAATCATTTTAGGAAAAAGAATTAACAAGTCATCATCTCGGTGGGGTATCTTGTTCGGCACCTCCAACACATAAGTCTCCTCAAACACAAGATGATTAATTTAGTTTTACTGCACTTTTGATGGTAATGTCACCTGTCTTTAAAAAAGATTATTCTTACTTGTTTACTTGTCATGATGTTAATTAGATTTTGTCTCCTCAAAGTTAGAGGATCTGCTCCCAGCTGAACAACTATGGCCACATTGTATAACTTGGGGAATTTTACGTGAGTAGTGTAATTTGGATGGCAATTTACAGAAATAGTGTAGTTTTGAAAATAATTACGTAAATGGGGTAAGTCGTACCCAAGATTTACAACTTTGTTTTACAAGTCGTACATCCCATTCACGGATCACTTCAATATTCATTAAATTATAAAAAAAAGAAAAAAAAGAAAGAAGTCGTGAACATAAACTACGACTTCAATATGATCACAGTAAGTCGTATTTCTTGACCACGACTTACCCATTTTTTTGTAGCACAAGTCGTGGATTCAAGCCACGACTTTAGGTAAAAAAATTTTTTATATAAAATATGATAGTCGTTTGTAGCACATACGACTTATGTATCATGAAAGTCGTAGGTTAGGGATACGACTTGTGCCAAAAACCCATCCAAAGATACAAGGAAGGAAAATTGTTCACATACATACATTAAAGCTAAAATAACACCTTAAAAATTTCAAATTATTTTCCAAATACAAAAAAAAAAAATAATATTAAATCAGTGGTGGGATGATGTGCCACAATGAGGTCTTCTTCTATGACGTTGTGGTTGAATTCTTCGAGGTTGCTCCATCTGTTGTGTATGCTCACCTTTTCTTCTAGGATGCCTTTGTGGTAAAGGAGTGGGTTCTTCATTGCCAGTAGCATCATCACCATCGTCTTCATCAGAATCGTCATTGTTATCATCATTCGTCTCTGCTATTTGATGAGGTAATATAGGACGATAATCTTGCAACGGTGTTTGATTGTATGCAGACGGAGGTGTAGCAAAATTGGTGGCAAATATTGAGGAGGTTGATTCAAAAATGTTCGAAATCGAAGGATGCTGGAAAGAAAATTGGGGCACATATCCAGAGAAGCCTTGAGGTGGTGAAGCATGTTGTGTCTGTGGTGGAGGAGACTCAGCTGGGACTGTAAAATGTTGAGTTGGTGCAACTTCCTCATAGTCAGCCGAGAAAGCTGATGGATAGATCTCGTCTAAAGCACTCAACATGCTATCACAGGCCGCATTAATACAATGTATAGCGTGGAATGGGTTATTGCTAGTGGTGGGTGAGTGAGTATAATTCTTTATCAAGTGTATAAATGAATATTGAAAACAAAAAAATTAGTTAGTATGAGAATAACATTATAATAAGATACATAATGATTGTAATAAAGATATAGTGAACTTACCGCACCACCAGCTAATGAACCCTCACGCGAAATATACCTTCGAGTCCGAGGTATAAACCACTGCATATATGCTGAGTTTTCGTGTAGAAGACCGTTGTAATGTTCACCTTGAAGTAGCCGATTGAATCGGTCGTTCCACACATCTATCCACTTACGGTGACGGTCGGGCCAATAAACATCCGTTTTTCCCCGCATATCAATTTTGTGAAGTTTATCCAAGTTAGGTGGGTCACACGGAATAGGCTGATGCAATCCAAACTGACGCATGACCCTATCTACTGGGTGCCATTCGACAATGGCAAAACATATCAAGGACACCATTGCAGCCGCCACCGCAGAGACATCAACATTAATGAATCGCCTTATTTCTGGTCGGTCATAAGGCGTCCATATAAACTGCACCACAATTGTAATTGTAAATATATAGGATTTATTTAGAATTTTAAAATCTACTTAAATATATTAAATACTTAAAATGTTGACCTGATCAATTCGCAATCGATCAAATATGCATCGTATGATATTAGATGCATGGCCAGGGATGTTGGTCGTGCGCATGGGATGAGACCACCTGATAAATTTAACATGACATGAGTATGTTACGAAATTTATAATATGATCTATCTATTTTTAAACAAAACTTATAAATTCAGTTGCCATACCTACGAGCAAGTGGAAATCCAAGACCTTGTTGCACCTCTTCGTCTGATATGTAATGTATTTGCGGTGCAATGCATGGAATTCGATCCCATGCCCATGATTGAAGGAGTAACAAGCACCCTCCAATCTCAACTTGTTCGGGTTTAGTTGCCCGATCAATTCGCAATCGATCAAATATGCATCGTATGATATTAGATGCATGGCCAGGGATGTTGGTCGTGCGCATGGGACGAGACCACCTGATAAATTTAACATGACATGAGTATGTTACGAAATTTATAATATGATCTATCTATTTTTAAACAAAACTTATAAATTCAGTTGCCATACCTACGAGCAAGTGGAAATCCAAGACCTTGTTGCACCTCTTCGTCTGATATGTAATGTATTTGCGGTGCAATGCATGGAATTCGATCCCATGCCCATGATTGAAGGAGTAACAAGCACCCTCCAATCTCAACTTGTTCGGGTTTAGTTGCCCGATCTAAACCTCGAAATAAACATGCCAAGATAGCCGCACCCCAAATGTAATTGCTCGCGACAGACAAATCTCCTAACAAAAGAAGATACATGAAGTGAACACGAGAGCCTGACGTGTCTGGAAGGAGAAGACCTCCAATCATCCTCATGATATATGCCCTAGCATATTGCGCAACAACAACATTAGTTGCATTACGAGGGAGTTCTTGAAATTGAGATTCTAACCAGCTTAAGTTAACGCTTGATCCCTTCACACAGTTTGCGGGTGGGATGACCCCCAATAATTGTAAACAAACTGGATCCCAATCAGTAGAAGTCGTGCCAGTCACAACGTCACCATCAATAGGAAGCCCAAGTTGGAAGAAGACATCTTGCAGAGTAATCGTGCACTCTCCATGTGGAAAATGAAAAGTGTGTGTTTCAGGTCTCCATCGTTCGACCAATGCGGTGATTAGATGGTGGTTGATGGCCACTTGTCCGAGTGTTAAGGCATGTCCAAAACCTGCTTGATTTATTACATTTTCTACACGCCTATCTGGCAGGGGACCCCAGATATAATGATGTCTTGGTCGAATAATTCTTTCATCTCCATTCCATATATTTTCTGAAATATGAGTTTGTTGGTTCCGTAAAATAGTGATCGGTCAACCGGTCCTGGTCCAAAGCAATTCTGCATTTTTTTGTTAGTGTAAATACCTGAAAAGAAAGTTATCACTCCTATTATAACGTTTTTTGTGGGTACAAATTAAGGAGGACATAAACCAAAACTACACTAGAACACTACTAGTGAAAAAGATCACATAAAAATCATTCAAAAAAAGATCATCAGAACTCATATGTGGTAAATCCAAAACATGACCATTAATAGAAACACTATGAGAAAAATTGGCTGCCCTATTGCCTTAACGTAGATGATAACCCACTGGATTATCTAGTTTTAACTATGATTTATCCGTGGAATTGATAATAAACGTTGAGTAAACTCTCAAGTGTGCCCATATTTGTCTTTGATTGTTCTTAAGTAGTGTCTTGAGTCTTATTTAGTTGTTTTAGTATTTTTTTCCATTATTTTGAGTCAGTTAGTCGTAATTGGGTGTTTATGCTTTCAGATGCTCAATTATAGTCCAAGAAGTGGAGCTTTGGAAGCAAGGAAGAAGAGAAGGAAGAGGAGCTGGAGTTGCTGGAAAAAGCCCATCCGCTTAGCGAATGTAATCCGTTTAGCGAATTATGAACTTTTGGGCTGGGCCTATTTTGTAAGATTCGCTTAGCGAATGTAATCCGCTTAGCGAATCGATGCGTCCAGAATTGTATTTAGCTTAACTTCTAATCCTAATTGGGGGGATCTTCCTTTTTCTTAAGCTGCGATTAGCGCCGTTAATACATTGTTTTTGCTACTTTGGATTGAGGATGGTGATGGATTATGGATTCCTTTCAATTCAATTGATGTTTTCTTCTACCATCATGAACTAAACTCCCTATTCTAGGGTGAAGATGTAACCACTTATGAAGGTTTGGTGATTTTATGGCATAATACTAGTTTCTCTTCTTATCTTTTATGTTTATCTTCTTAATTTCATGCTTTCGATTATAGTTGCAAATATAATTGAATGAGCTGCTTATCATATTGAGACCGGAAGGAGATTTATGTGTTGAGAGCATTGAGGATAAGCCATAGGATAAATTGAGACCGGAAGGAGATAGGGTTCTATGCAATTTTATAGAGATTCATAAATCTTAATGAGCTTCTTGATAAATGATCATCATAGGAATATAGTTGATTAGAGATTAAGGGGTGTGCTTTAGTGTTCTTGGAAAAGACATTAGAGTAAATTAGGAATCTTGTTTGATAATTGATTTTGATAAGAAATTAGAATGTTATGCCGTAATTGATCCAAACTGGAATTCGTATATGAAGAGGGATTCTTGTCTATGAGAATCCGGATTCATAGGTTGGTGAAGTCGGAGCCCTAGAGCTTTCTCCATCTGAAGTAAACACTATCTTTCATTTTTGCTATTTTAATCTTGATCTTCTTTAATTCTAGAAAAATTAGTCTTTTAGCTTATAATTCTGAAGACTCAATTTGGGCGTTCAAATAGTTATTGATAGTGAGAAGTGGTACTTGGCTACTCCAATCCCTGTGTTCGATACTCGGAACTCTTCAGTTCCTATTACTTGCAACAAATTAGTACACTTGCTAATTTTGTCCATCAAGTTTTTGGCGCCATTGCCGGGGATTGGCATCAACCAATATCATTAGTATCAAAGGATATAACTACTTTGAACTTTGTTTTTAATTTCATTTTTATATTTTTCTTGAACTTCTAACCTTGGTTGGAGTTTCTTTGTGGTTGTTTGTTCATTGTATGCGAGGTACAGTTGACCCTGAAGACTTACTCTATATTCCTGAAGTTGAAAGGACTTGCAGAGCTTTGAGGAAGCAAACAAGAGAAAGAAAGAGGAGTGTGATAACTGAACCTAGTGTAACTGAAGAAATGGCTGACCCACCACCACCACAGTACAAGCCACTTGAGGACTATTCTCTTCCTAGATTGGAAGATTGTAGTTCCACTATTGTGAGGCCGCCTATTCAAGCAAACACCTTTGAGATCAAGCCTATTGTCATAAATTTGATTATGCAAAATCAGTTTAATGGGCTTGACAATGAGGACCCTCACAAACATATCACAAGGTTCTTGGAGATTTTGGATATCTCTAAGCAACAAGGCGTTACTGATGACGCCTATCGGTTGAGAGTCTTTCCGTTCTCACTTACGGATAGGGCTCGAGATTGGTATGATTATCTGAATCCAGGAAGCATCACCACCTGGGATGAGATGGCACAAAAATTTCTGACACGGTTTTTCTCTCCTCAAAAGGCTGCTACTTTACAGAATGCTATTCATGGTTTTCGACAAATGGAAGGAGAGTCATTGAATGAAGCTTGGGAGCGTTACAATATACTCATGCGAAGGTGCCCAAGTTCATTCTTTGATTTATGGAGGAAGACCAATATTTTCTATAATGGGCTTCTCCCAAATGTTAAACAGCATTGTGATGCAGCAGCAGGAGGATCAGTTAATTCTAAATCAGCTGAGGATGCATGGGAACTACTAGAGAGATTGGCTCATAATGATTATCAGAACAGGGGTAGTGATCGTATTGTTCATCCAAAGAAAGGAGGTTTGCATGAAGTAGATTCAAAGACTTATGAAGCACTGTTGGCTCAAAACAAACTTCTTCTTCAGAATCTTGCCTTGTCTAAGCAACCAGTGCAAGCGGTTAATGAATATCAGGTGAGTTGTGCCTTTTGTAATGGAGGACATGATAGTTCAATGTGTCAGAGTGGCCAGTTTTCTGAGGAGCATGTTGACTCTTGCCATAACTTCTATGATGCAAAGCCTAGGAATGACTATCCAAGGCAGCAGAGTAACCCTTACTCAAACACTTACAATCCGGGGTGGAGGAATCATCCTAATTTCAAGTGGAGTAACAGCGGTAATATGGGACAGCAGTCACAAGGGAATCAACCTCAGAGATTTCAGTCTCAGCAAGGACAGGATAAGGTAGAAAAGCCAGCTTGGGAGTTAGCCTTTGAGAAAACAAATGCTTCTATTGCTAACACTAATGCAGCAATTGCAAGTACTAATGCAAATCTTGATAAGTTGGCAACTCATACTCAGGCATCAATTCAGGGGCTAGAATTTCAAATCTCTCAATTGTCCAAGAAGTTTGATGAGCGGATGCCAGGCACTTTCCCAGGTAACACTGAAAATAACCCGAAGGGTCAATGCAATGCTATTACAACTCGTAGTGGCAAAGTGCTGGAACCTAAAGAGGGTACTTTAGTGGTAGATGAGAACCAGATTGAGGAACCTTGTGTTGAAGTACCTAGAGAAGAGAACAGAGTGGCTACAGAAAAGTTTGAAGAATCAGACAAGGCACAGGGGAAGAAGGAAAACTTCAAGTTGGTGGATCCAGAGTATGTGAAAAAGAAATTTGTTGAAGCTAAGGATCTACCCTCTTTCATCAAGGTTCCCTATCCCCAGAGACTCAAGAAGCCAATGCAAGACAAGCAATTTTCAAAGTTTTTGGATGTTTTTCGCAAGCTGCAAATTAACATTCCTTTTGCGGAGGCATTGGAGCAAATGCCATCTTATGCAAAGTTCATGAAAGAGCTGCTTTCCAAGAAAAGAAGGTTTAATGATGTAGAAACAGTTGCCTTGACTGAAGAGTGTAGTGCCATCTTGCAAAGGAAACTGCCTCCTAAGTTGAAGGATCCTGGATCTTTTAGCATACCTTGTACTATTGGGGATCTCACTTTTGGGAAGGCCTTGTGTGATTTGGGAGCTAGCATTAATCTGATGCCACTATCCATGATGAGAAGGCTTGGTATTAGAGAGGTGAAGAACACTATGATGTCTCTACAACTTGCAGACCGTTCCATCAAATACCCCTACGGGGTTGTTGAAGACTTACTTGTTAAGGTGGATAAATTTATCTTCCCCGCAGACTTTGTAGTTCTTGACATGGATGAGGATGCCCAAATTCCTCTTATTTTGGGCAGACCATTCTTAGCCACCGGTAGGGCATTGATAGATGTGCAGCAAGGTAAACTAACATTGAGGGTGCAAGATGAGATTGTTGTTTTCAATGTATTTGAGGCGATGAAGCATCCAGAGGAGAAGGCCAACTGTTACAGTGTTGATGTGGTTGAACCTCTAATTCAATCACTTGTGACTTTTGGAAACCATGGTTCATCACTTGAGAAAGTGATGGTGAAATCCCAGGGTACTGAAGAATTGGTGGGGTTGGGAAATGCAGAAATCTTACAACTTGAACAATTAATGGATGCATTACCAATTCTACCAAAGGAAGAATCTCAAGTTGAAGAGCTTCCCCAGAATGAGAAGGTTGAAGAGGTGCAAAAGCCGGAACTCAAGCAGCTCCCAACTCACCTAAGGTATGCATTTTTGGGTGAGGAGGGACGTTATCCGGTGATTATCAATAATACCTTAAGGAATGATGAAGAGGAGAAGCTTTTGAGGGTACTTAGAGACCACCAATCTGCTATTGGGTGGAAAATTTCAGATTTGAAGGGCATTAGTCCCTCCTTTTGCACACACAAGATACTTATGGAAGATAACTTCAAGCCGGTCGTACAACCTCAGAGAAGACTAAATCCAGTCATGAAGGAAGCTGTGAAAAAGGAGGTGATGAAGCTTTTAGATGCAGGGATCATTTACCCAATCTCAGACAGTGCATGGGTAAGTCCGGTGCATGTTGTACCCAAAAAGGGGGGCACTACTGTGGTGGTGAATGAGAAAAATGAGATGATATCTACTAGAACCATCACGGGGTGGCGAGTATGCATTGACTATCGAAAACTTAATGATGCAACTCGCAAGGATCACTTTCCCCTCCCCTTCATTGATCAGATGTTGGAAAGGTTAGCTGGTCATGAGTACTATTGTTTCTTGGATGGGTACTCTGGTTATAACCAGATTGTGGTGGACCCAGAGGATCAGGAGAAAACTGCTTTTACTTGCCCATTTGGGGTATTTGCTTATAGAAGGATGCCCTTTGGTTTGTGTAATGCTCCAGCAACATTCCAAAGGTGCATGCTTGCTATCTTTTCTGATATGGTGGAGAAGTTCATTGAGATCTTTATGGATGACTTCTCGGTCTTTGGGTCTTCATTTGATAATTGCTTGGAGAATTTGGCATGTGTGCTTCAAAGATGCCAAGATACCAACCTTGTCCTTAATTGGGAAAAATGTCATTTCATGGTAAGGGAAGGTGTGGTGTTGGGACACAAGATTTCCTCCAAGGGGATTGAAGTTGATAGAGCAAAAGTGGAGGTGATTGAAAAGCTGCCACCTCCAAAAGATGTGAAGGGGATCCGGAGTTTCCTTGGGCATGCTGGATTCTATAGGAGATTCATTCGTGATTTCTCCAAAATTGCTAAGCCCTTGTGTGACCTCTTGGTCAAGGATGTATCCTTTGAGTTTACTGCTTTAAGTTTAAATGCATTTAATACTTTGAAGCGTAAACTAGTTACAGCCCCTATCATAACTGCTCCCAATTGGGAACATCCTTTTGAAATTATGTGTGATGCAAGTGATTTTGCAATAGGGGCTGTCTTAGGGCAAAGGATAGATAAATTGGTCCATGTGATATATTATGCTAGCAAAGTCCTTAATGATGCACAACTCAATTATTCAACTACTGAAAAGGAGCTTTTAGCAGTTGTGTATGCATTGGACAAGTTTAGACAATATATCATAGGGTCCAAGGTTATTATTTTTACTGATCATGCTGCAATAAGGCACCTGATGACAAAACAAGATGCTAAGCCTAAACTAATCCGTTGGATTTTGTTGCTTCAGGAATTTGATGTTGAGATTAAGGATAAGAAAGGAGCAGAAAATGGAGTGGCGGACCATCTATCTAGGTTGCTTAACTTGGATGAGGAGGAGAGACAATTGAGTATTCGGGAAGAATTTCCAGATGAAAGGTTGTATGCATTGGCAGAAGTTTCTCCCCCATGGTTCGCCGACATGGCAAACTATAAGGCTAGCAAGATTGTTCCATCCGGCCTTACCTGGCAGCAGAGAAAGAAGTTCTTCAGTGATGCCAAGCATTATGTGTGGGAGGACCCGTATTTGTTTAAGCATTGTGCAGATGGTCTCCTGAGAAGATGTGTCCCACAATTCCAGGTGGAGGACATCTTATGGCATTGTCATGGTTCTGACTATGGGGGTCACTTTGGAGGAACAAGAACAGCTGAAAAAGTCCTCCAAAGTGGATTCTATTGGCCTACAATTTTCAAGGACGCTAGAAGCTATGTGGAGAGGTGTGACAGGTGCCAAAGAGTTGGAAACATCTCTAGAAGGCACGAATTACCCCTAACTAGCATCTTGGAAATAGAGATTTTTGATGTGTGGGGCATAGACTTTATGGGACCATTCCCACCCTCATTTTCATACAGATATATCTTAGTTGGGGTGGACTATGTGTCTAAGTGGGTGGAAGCAGTGGCAACGATAACAGATGACTCAAGGGTTGTCACTGATTTTGTGCGGAAGAATATTTTTGCACGTTTCGGTGTCCCGAGGGTTGTAATCAGTGATGGTGGTTCTCACTTTTGCAACAAGAAGCTGGACACTATCTTAGCAAAGTATGGGGTGACCCACAAAGTTGCTACCCCTTACCATCCGCAAACCAGCGGTCAGGTAGAAGTGTCCAACCGTGAGTTGAAGAGAATACTGGAAAAAACTGTCAATTCCTCACGGAAGGACTGGTCCAAGAAATTGGATGATGCCCTTTGGGCATATAGAACAGCTTTCAAGACTCCAATAGGTCGTTCTCCGTATCAATTGGTGTATGGTAAGGCCTGTCATTTGCCTGTGGAATTAGAGCACCGATCATTTTGGGCTATCAAGGCCCTCAATTTTGATTACAAAGAAGCTGGTGAAAAGAGGCTGCTTGATTTGAATGACCTCGACGAGATCAGGATGCAAGCATATGAAAATGCAAGGATCTACAAGGAAAAGACCAAAGCTTGGCATGATAAGCATATTGTGTCTCGTGTGTTTGAACCTGGCCAGAGTGTTCTTTTGTACAACTCTCGGTTAAAGTTATTTCCGGGTAAGCTGAAATCCCGATGGTCTGGACCTTTCAAGGTCAAAACTGTTTCTCCTCATGGAGCGGTAGAGTTGGAAGGCGATAATCCTAAAAGGATTTTCAAGGTGAATGGCCAAAGACTTAAACATTACATGGGAGGAGAGTTTGACAACAACAGAGTGGCCTTGCAGTTGAATTAGCCCATTCGGGGGCATTGGGTCAGGCTCGGGACGTTAAACAAGCGCTTATTGGGAGGCAACCCAATTCTATATCCTTTTATGCATACCATGTAGTTCGTTGCATCTAGAGTAGGAATTATGTTTTAAGTTTGTACTGTGTCATGCATTTCATGTTTTCTCTTCTTTAAAAAAAAAAAATAAATAAAAAAAAAAATAAAATAAAATATAAATAAAAAAAATTAATTAATTAAAAAAAAATAAAAAAAAGAAAGACCCATTCCGCTAAGCGAATGAGTTTCGCTAAGCGAATGTAGCAGCTCCAAAAATACGCCTCTGTCTGGTTCGCGAGGCGAACCAGGTTCGCCCAGCGAATATGGGGCACCCAAAATGTCACCTCTCTGGTTCGCGAGGCGAAACAGGTTCGCCCAGCAAATATGGGGCACCCAAAATGTCACCTCTCTGGTTCGCGAGGCGAACCAGGTTCGCCCAGCGAATCTGGGGCACCCAAAATGCCTCCTCTCTGGTTCGCGAGGCGATGACATCTCGCGTAGCGAATCTGCTGATACCAAAATGAAGAGTCTGTGTGTTTCGCTAAGCGAAAACTATTCGCGTAGCGAACTTAGGGTTCCCGAAAGTGGAATTCTGGACGATTCGCGTAGCGAAGATTTATTCGCGTAGCGAATAATGCCTGCTATTAAACGTTGCGAGGGAGTGAAGAGTCTTCACACTCAATATCTCTGCTCTCTCGCACGACCCAGCAACCCCACGCGTTCCTTGGTGCTTTGTTGGTCACAACTTCAAGTTCTTCGTGCTCTCCCTCTTCTAAGCATCTCAGGTAATCCTCCTACCCGCTCTTACATGTTGCAACTGTTCTCTGTAGGAAAATGCTTCTCAACATCTCAAGTTCTTCGTGCTCTCCCTCTCCCTCTTACATGTTAAAACTGTTCTCTGTGGGAAAATGCTGTGTTTTTGGAGGATCCCCGTTTTTCAATGTCCTATAATGTGCATATGTATAGAGAATCACGAGGGGATTACCGCTGGGGTTTTGGGTTCAATTATGCATTGGGTATTAGGATTTTCAATGTTGGATTTTTGAACTGGGGTACCATAATGCTGTTTCGTGTTAGTTCTGAAAACATAATGTTGTCTATTGTTTGCTTTGGGACTTTTCTGCGTTTCAGGTATGGCTCCTCCTAGGGTTGAAAAACAGGCCATTCGTCCTAAGAAGAGGCGTGTTGACAACGCCTCGACCTCTCAGGCCGCTGATGATGATTCTCTTTCTTATCGATCTCCGGAGCACCAGCACCATTATGCCTTAATTGCTAAGAAGCAATTTATACCGGAGAGACAAGTACAGCTGTTACCGCACCAGTTTCCGGATATACAAAGGGTGATTGCTGATAGGGGTTGGAAGAAGTTTACTGAATTTCCGGAGCGAGTCCACATAAAACTCGTGAAGGAATTTTATGCTAATGCTTACAATCCCAAACCTGAAGACAGAAAGTTTGTTTCTGCGGTCCGCGGACGAGAAATTGTCTTTGATGGTAATACTATTAATGCCTTCTTTGGCATTGTGAAGAATTGGCGAGGAAAATGCCAGTACGAGCGCCTTCCGGCGATCGAAGAGATAGCTGAGGATGTGCTTGCTGTTTGTTGTAAACCAGGTGCACAATGGGAGACAGGACCCTATGGAAACCTGTTGAGGATAAAGCGGAAGGATTTGACGCCTCTCGGAAAAATGTGGAATACCTTCATGCACGCTAATATCCAGCCTTGCTCACATGATTCCACCGTCCCTGTACCTAGGGTGAAGCTGCTCTATGCCATAATGAAGGGTCTAACTATTGATATTGGCGGAATCATCGCCTTGGATATCCAAACTAGTGCGAATTCCTTGACTATGAATGCTCTGGGCCATCCATTTTTGATTACGGAGTTGTGTGCTCAGGCTGGTTTTGAGGTGCCTACGGAGGTGGATGTCAAATATAAGCAGCCCATGGATGCTGATAATATCACTCGCTACTGTTTTCAGGAGAGGAAAACAAGGAAGCCGGTTGAGCAGCAACAAGAGACCAGTGAACGGCCACAGAGTTCTAGGCCACGTCAGCATCGGACGTTGGATGACTATATGCAGATGCTGACCCTGCAGCATGAGGAGCAAAAACAGATGCACAAGGAAGTGATGAGCTCTCTTGTTGCATCGCGAGACTTGAGTCGGGCACAATCTAGTGCCCAGATGGAGGGCAGGGCTTTTGAGTTCCATTCTGAGGTTGAGCTGAGTGCCCTGTATGGCTGGCGTGACTGGTCTCGAGACGAGACACATGCCCCCGCAGGAGGAGGGCCGGCCACTCAGCGTGCACAGAGGGCAGCTCAGTCTGCAGAGCTTCAGAGAGAGTTTGATGGTGATGGTCCGGACAGTGATGTGGACCCAGATATACTGGCAGAGGAGAATCTTGCTGATGTGCTGTAGTCTTGCAGCATTATTTTACCGTCTATTTTGTCGTGTTCTTTGATAAACTCTAGTCTTCATTGATGTAAATCATGAGTTGTCATAGAAACACTTTTATTTTATGAATTGGAGACCCATTTTGGTTTTGATTTTATATTGTCATGCATTTCTTTTCTGTTGAGTTGAACAGGTGCCATGAGCATATTTGCCTCCGGTTGAGCTAAATCGGAGAGGATAGATGAGGAGAAATTGGTGAGAAATGTGAAAGCACGCAAAGGGTTCTGCATTGAACCTTTAAGATTTGTTTTCTTAACCTCTCTCTTCTATTTTCGAATTGCGATTACAATAGCCTTATGCGCTTGTGTCTTGAGTCATTTTTTTTTCTTTCTGCTGTTTAACGATTGAGTCTTTGAGTCGTTTTGTTAGAGTCGTAGCAAGTTTGATTTGATCTGATTGTATATGACCTATGAATTTTGATTTGGAATTGATAAATATGCACTCCCCCTTAAGTGACTAGAAAAGACTTGCGTGGTACCTTGAGAGATATGCCAAAAAAAAAAACCAAAAAAAAAAAAAAAAATTTGCAACACTGGAATCTTGATAAGTTTAGGGTTGGGATACTTAGCATGACTATCTTAGAGAAGGGTCTTTAGTGTGTCCTGGTGAGGAAAAATTTGGGCCTTAAAGTTCAAATCGTTATGAGAGAGTAGCTTTTAAGTTATATTCTCTTAGGTTTGCCTGATTCTTAATCTGATCGAATGAATATGTATTGCATAATATGATCGAGGCCTTTTGTTCTATAGAAGCTAGTGGCCATATAAGCATACCTGAATTGCTTGAATATCTTTTGTTAGCCCATTTGAGCCTTAGCCTGTTCTTGATAACCTCATCTATGAGCTACAAATCTGAAAAACCATGTTACCCAACGTTCATGGATTTGAGGAGCATTGGTATACGTTAGGAAGGGAATCAAGTACTAAGTTTGGGGTGGCAAGAAAAAAAAAAATATAGAGAAATTACGAAGTGTGACCGTTCAAGTATTGTAAAATAAAAAAAAAAAAAAAAACAGTGCAGCAAAGTTGCATGAAAAGTTAAATATATACTTGAATGGTGAAAAAAAAAAAATTAAAAAAAAAAAAAAAAAGGGAAATGCCCATGCTCCTTTGATCTGTAAGGTTAAGCTAGTTATCCTTTTCTATCCCTACCTCTTACCTTGACCTCATTACAACCATGCAAAGCCCTCTTGATTATGCATTCATATATTGTGTGGGATCTATGTTGAGATGATAGGCAAACCCATGGAGTTATGTGCTTAAATTGTGAAAAATATTTTGCAAACACAAGCCTAGATACTTGAGAGTTTGAGAGAAATAAATCAACCTTGTGAGGATGAGACCCTGATTCTTGATTTTTTGTTATGCTAGGTGTTTTCAAACCTTTACTTGATGGACGATGGTGTTTGTGAAAAATGAAACTTAGGGCTATCTCTTGAGTGATTTAACATGTCAAAATTTTGATCTTGAGGGGATTTTGTATTTTTGAAAGAAAAGAAATCGTGAAGAATGCATGATGATTAGGTCCATTGAACTTGCTATGGTTAAGTCTTTGTTTGAGTCTTTATGCTGTATTAGTTTGCTTGAGGACAAGCAAAGTTCAAGTTTGGGGTATTTTGATAACCCACTGGATTATCTAGTTTTAACTATGATTTATCCGTGGAATTGATAATAAACGTTGAGTAAACTCTCAAGTGTGCCCATATTTGTCTTTGATTGTTCTTAAGTAGTGTCTTGAGTCTTATTTAGTTGTTTTAGTATTTTTTTCCATTATTTTGAGTCAGTTAGTCGTAATTGGGTGTTTATGCTTTTAGATGCTCAATTATAGTCCAAGAAGTGGAGCTTTGGAAGCAAGGAAGAAGAGAAGGAAGAGGAGCTGGAGTTGCTGGAAAAAGCCCATCCGCTTAGCGAATGTAATCCGCTTAGCGAATTATGAACTTTTGGGCTGGGCCTATTTTGTAAGATTCGCTTAGCGAATGTAATCCGCTTAGCGAATCGATGCGTCCAGAATTGTATTTAGCTTAACTTCTAATCCTAATTGGGGGGATCTTCCTTTTTCGTAATACATTGTTTTTGCTACTTTGGATTGAGGATGGTGATGGATTATGGATTCCTTTCAATTCAATTGATGTTTTCTTCTACCATCATGAACTAAACTCCCTATTCTAGGGTGAAGATGTAACCACTTATGAAGGTTTGGTGATTTTATGGCATAATACTAGTTTCTCTTCTTATCTTTTATGTTTATCTTCTTAATTTCATGCTTTCGATTATAGTTGCAAATATAATTGAATGAGGTGCTTATCATATTGAGACCGGAAGGAGATTTATGTGTTGAGAGCATTGAGGATAAGCCATAGGATAAATTGAGACCGGAAGGAGATAGGGTTCTATGCAATTTTATAGAGATTCATAAATCTTAATGAGCTTCTTTATAAATGATCATCATAGGAATATAGTTGATTAGAGATTAAGGGGTGTGCTTTAGTGTTCTTGGAAAAGACATTAGAGTAAATTAGGAATCTTGTTTGATAATTGATTTTGATAAGAAATTAGAATGTTATGCCGTAATTGATCCAAACTGGAATTCGTATATGAAGAGGGATTCTTGTCTATGAGAATCCGGATTCATAGGTTGGTGAAGTCGGAGCCCTAGAGCTTTCTCCATCTGAAGTAAACACTATCTTTCATTTTTGCTATTTTAATCTTGATCTTCTTTAATTCTAGAAAAATTAGTCTTTTAGCTTATAATTCTGAAGACTCAATTTGGGCGTTCAAATAGTTATTGATAGTGAGAAGTGGTACTTGGCTACTCCAATCCCTGTGTTCGATACTCGGAACTCTTCAGTTCCTATTACTTGCAACAAATTAGTACACTTGCTAACTTTGTCCATCAGTAGACCTTATATAAGTTAACATGGAGAAATTCTTACTTAATATGTATTAATTATTAATGGATAATAATTAATTCATTAGAATCCATTAATCAATTAATTTACATAATTAACCATGAATTCACACATGATTTAATAGTATAAAAAAAGTGCAGACAATTAGAAAGAATGAGACAATAAATGGGGCAACAACCCTATCACAAGGAGAACCCCAGCAGCGTGCAAGCAATGTGAAGAAGCAATGGGTGCAGGTTGAGGAGAAATAGAGAGATGAAGTAGTGTGGGGAGAAAGAGGAAGAGGAACAGGATTATCATTAAGAAAGGGGTTCAGTTCATATCTTACTCTACAAACTTCACTATACACTCGTGAGATGATTAGAGATTTTGGCACAAGTGCTTTGGTCACATGCTAAATGAATCTGATTCCTTCATGAGATGACTAACCAAGACACATGCTATCAAGCACAGCTTCACGTGAAGTTTTGTTTTGAACAGCAAACAAGAGTAGGGCTGCTCACTTAGGCTTCACGTTGGACAAGCTTACCAAGTTGCTGAGATGACTTATGCATGAGATGATGACTAACCAGGACACTTGCACCTCACTTACTGCTGCTCACTTAGGCTTCACGTTGGACAAGCTTGCAAGAGTAGGGCTGCTCACTTAGGCTTCACGTGAAGCATGTTTTTGAACAGAAAACACGAATTATTGGCCACTGCTGCTCGCTGCTCACTTAGGCTATTGCTGCTGCTCACTTAGGCTTGACGTGAAGTTGGCTCACTAGGGTATCTCTAAGGGAATCCGATTCCATTAACCTGGCTTTCTTCCTTTCACCTGGCTCACTGACCAAACGTTGCTGCTCTTCCTTTCACATGAAGTTGGAAGAATGAAAAGCATGCAAGGTGCTTTTGTGAGACGTTGGACGAGCTTGCTGCTCTTCTTTTCACGGTTGAGCTGACCAAACGCTGCTTTCTGCAGCTTGTCTTTACTGCTTCAATGTTGTCATGTGAAGTTGGAAGAATGAAAAGCATGCAAGGTGCAACATGCATGAACAGCTGGCTGGACGAGCTTCCAAGATGGGAACCATGCTGCAAGAATATCCTGCAAGATGACAAACCATGTGAGTACGAGCTTGCAAGATGACAACCATGCTGCAAGATTCTAAAACACAAATAGCAATAGGCACGTGAGCATGTGTAAGAAAGATATCAGGAGAAGATTTGTAGAAAGGGATCTCGCATGTGATCATGCTTTGTTTTGTATGAGGGTTTTAAGCACAGGTTTTAAGCACAGCTTGGAGGAAAAAAAATTAGAGTAAAAGTCCAAACAGGTCGTCGACAAAAAAAATACGGTGACATTTTGGACCTTGAGAAATGAAAAATCCTAATTGGGTCCCCAACAATGTAAATTGTGGGTCGAAATAGTCCCTGATAGGGATTAAAATGTCCCTAAAAATGACTGAGATGACCCGCATTTTACATTGTTGAGAACCAGATTGATATTTTCAATTTTTTTTTCGGGACCAAAATGTCATCGTGTTTTTTTGTTGAGGACCAGTTTGGGTCTTTACTCTAAAAAATATATATGGACTGTACCTTGTTCCAGGTATTAACTTATAATTTGGTCCTCAACAAATGTAAAATATGGGTTGTCACTCTGAAATTAATGTAGCCTTTCTTACACTGTTAATATGATGTGATTATTTTTAACCGATTAATTTAAGTGACACATTTAAATAAACTTATTTTTTCCTCTTTTAATTTGATCTTTTCCACATTTAAATAGAAATTTTCTTTCAAAAGAGTGTAACATAGTTTAGTGTATTGGACTCTTGATTTCACACTAAAATAATGGAAGACAGGTCTACTCTATTGTCACACAGATATCGGTTTACAGACTAAAAAATCAAATTCACAACTGTCAATGTGATTAAAATGATTTAGTGGCATAATCTGAAGATTAATGAAACATGAGAGGGGTTCCAAATTTAAATTATACAAGATGTCAACTATCAAGTGATTATTTCAAGTGGTTAATTATTAATTGGGGCTCACAAGGTACAAAAAGAAGGAAACAAGACACACAAAAGGAATACACTAGTAGTTGCCTTTTAATGCTTATAAGGAAACAAGACACAATGTCAGTGAGTTACATTTAATTAAGCATTGGTCTGCTTATAAGGACAATTACTACGATTATGTCCTTCAGTTCGACAATAACTGCATTTTTTTCTCTGATTTGGTTCAGTTGCATCCATCTCGTTATGTATACGAGAAGTCTTCGGTCTCCCTAGGGTATCTCTTCGCATTGCAGGATCGGGCTTAAAAGTAGGACCAGAATATGATGTCCAATAATCTTCATCTCCAAGGGGATGAAACTCATTCTGATAAACTTTGAAGATATAATCCAATGTGTACACTAGGTCAATATACTTGCTACAGTCTAAATTGCTGTAGCCGCACGACGCGAGAACATGTGAGCATGGATATCTAAGTGCTTGAAATTCTCCACAGTCACACCACCAATTCTTCAAATTTACAGTGCATACCATTGCACGTCGGCCGGCCTGCGGATTTGCCATCTCTACAACCTCAAATTCTTCTATATCCCTTGTATATTTGCGAACATAATGAGAGCTTGCCAGTCGACGATTCACTTGTAACGCTGTGGATAACTCTTCACAATACACATGTCCCGCTCTCATCATTGCAAGTGCTTTTGTCCCATTTTCTACAAACTGTTCATTCAACCTATAAAATGTAGTCTTCACCACGGCTGTTATGGGCAACGCTCGGGCTCCTTTCAAATTTGCATTCAAGCATTCAGCAAGATTAGTAGTCATGTGCCCATACCTTTTCCCTTCATCATAAGCTTGAGTCCATTTTTCCCTCGGGATACTGTCTAGCCACTCAGCAGCCTGTCGAAACTCTGATCTCATGGCAAGAAGTTTTGCCTCAAATCGTGGCCGCCTCAACTCATATCCTGGAAAAATAATCATTTAAAAAATTTTGGTAGTGAAGAAATAATTGGCAACGATAATTAATTAATTAACAAACTTGCACTAAACAATCAACTCCTTACCCATGTTAATGACTTCTTTCTTTAAATCGACATTTTGAAATTTTTTGTTGAAATTGCTCGCAATATGTCGAATACAATACACTGACTGTATAGTGGGCTGAACCCACCCAACACGTTGGTTTTGCAAAGCCGCCAGCAAACCTTTTCCCCTGTCTGATATAATGCATAAATTTGGTTGTGGTGTCACAAATGTCCGCAGATTATATAAGAACCACGACCAAGCTTCTTTTGTCTCCCCGTCAACAATTGCAAATGCAATTGGAAGCGTACTACGATTTCCATCTTGTGCAACAGCAACTAAGAGTGTGCCACCATATTTTCCAGTCAAAAATGTCCCATCCACTTGAACAATTGGTTTGCAAAATACAAAGCCCTCAATGCATGGCTTAAATGACCAGAAAACACGATCAAGTATCACACTATTAGAATCTTCTATACCATCGACGATGTAAGGTGATGTTCGGTATTTTACAATTGTACCTGGTATGACATTCTGAACAGCATCCATCCATCTGGGCAACACATTGTATGATTCTTCCCAATCATCAAATACCTTTGCCAAAGCTTTTTGTTTCGCCATCCAACCCTTTCTATAAGTTACAGTGTAACCAAAACGATTTTGTACCTCTTCAATCACGGCTTTTATGGGCATGCCAGGATCTCCATTTATTAAACCAACTACACAATCAGAAATTATAGACGAGTCTAATTTATGGTGATCTTGGGAGATCACTGAAGTTGTACAAGTATGGACACCGTCAATTTTTTTTATCTCCCACTTATTACGCCTTTTACTAAATGATGCCCTAATTCTCCATTGGAAGCCATGACCAAATTTTATACACTTGCCAACATATCTATCCGGCCTTGACTCTTCAACTATATAGTCAAATGAATGTTCAATATGGAATTGTTTTATCGCATTGATCGTTGCTTGCTTTGATTCAAATGACATACCCACCCGAAGACCATTATTGAAGCTTACACTGCTACCTCCTCTTTTATGTTCACAACCATCCGAAAATTTTGGCTCCTCAGTTGCTTGACTGTTAAAGTTAGTAAAAAATGGCGATGGTGTAACATGTATTTCCATACGAGATTGTCCAACACCTTCAACACTTCCACTATCACCATCCTCATGTATCTCATTATCTTCTTCCTCTTCACTAAATTCACTAACATTATCTCTAATGGTTGGATCATCAGAAATCCAGGAGGTACTAGGAAGATTAAACATCTACAAATAATTTAAACACAATCATTAATTATATAGCTAAAACAAATCACATGTAATTTACTACAAAAGTAAAAATTCAATACCTTTATTATATACAGAGTATAAATTCCTCTTTGATAGAAAGCTCTGGATGTCTTTAGAATTTGAAAGTTGCATAAATTCTGTGAAGATTGCGGAGTTTTTATACTGGTAGATTCGTGCGTGGGATTAGGGTTTTTGGCACAAGTCGTATCCCTAACCTATGACTTTCATGATACATAAGTCGTATGTGCTACAAACGACTATCATATTTTATATAAAAATTTTTTTTACCTAAAGTCGTGGCTTGAATCCATGACTTGTGCTACAAAAAAATGGGTAAGTCGTGGTCAAGAAATACGACTTACTGTGATCATATTGAAGTCGTAGTTTATGTTCACGACTTCTTTGTTTTTTTTCTTTTTTTTTATAATTTAATGAATATTGAAGTGATCCGTGAATGGGATGTACGACTTGTAAAACAAAGTCGTAAATCTTGGGTACGACTTACCCCATTTACGTAATTATTTTCAAAACTACACTATTTCTGTAAATTGACATCCAAATTACACTACTCACGTAAAATTCCCGTATAACTTGACTATGTTCACAAAAAACATGATGGAAAGAAAACTTAATAAAATTTATTAGCTAATAGCTATTGGCAAAAACAAACCATTAAGAGTTCAAGTCATCAATAACCATATAACTAATAACTTTTATTGTTGTTGTAACCAATTCTTGTTGAAAGAATCGGTTCTGTACCTGCAAAAGAAAATACACTAAACCAGTAATTGATTTCTAAGATAACCAAAACACATTCTGTCATTCCAATTTACTCAATCTTAGTCATATTCCCTGTTTGGATTAACATGAATGAGTATAATAACAAGATCAATCAAAGATAAAAGAAAAGAAACACCAAGATTGGTAAGGCAGTTTAGAGAGATAAATCTCCTACGTCTACGGGACAGGATCCGACTTGAAGATGCATTATGAATCAAAGATTACAGCTTGGAGTCTATACACATGCTCGAAGATCAGTTCTTCTCAAGCTTGCCCAATTACCAACCCCAATCACCTCTCTGTATTTCACTCTGACAGCAAATACTCACATGATCTTTTTATCTCACACAATGAATTGTTACTCCTCTCTCTGAAGCCTAGAAATGGAGCTTTATATATATCTCAATTACTACCTGCACTCAGATTTACAATAACCACCCAAACTAACCGAAAAACTAAGTTAGTTACTAACTGTCAACTAACATAAGTCAGCAGGCTTGGAAAACAAAAGGTCTTGAGCCCTAACACTTGATATCATCCAAGGCCCAACAAATCTCCACCTTGGTATTAAGTGTTAATGAATCAGAAACCATCTTCAAGAATTATAGATCCTTATATGTCCAGAAAACATCATCAGTCAACAGCAACCTTCAACAAATCCAAACAATGTTTGAACTTGCTTAAGGGTATAGACTTAGTAAGTATATCAGCTGGATTATCATTAGTATGAACCTTCACAACTTCAATAACCTCTTTTTCACTGATGTCTCTAATGAAATGAAGCCTAACATCAATGTGCTTGGTCCTTTCATGGTACATTTGATTTTTACTCCAGTGTATAGCACTTTGGCTATCACATTGAACACAAACAGAATCCTGTTTAATTCCCAATTCAGGCACCAAACCTCGAATCCATAGGGCCTCCTTAATAGCTTCAGCGAGAGCTACAACCTCAGATTTAGTTGTGGAAAGAGCTACTATATGCTGTAGAGATGATTTCCAGCTTATAGTATTTCCAAATAAATTGAAGACATAGCCCGAGAGAGACCTCCTTTTGTCAAGGTCTCCTGCATAATCTGAGTCAACATAGCCCTGAACCAGCTGAGATGCTTCTTTGCTTTTTCGATATGCTAGACCAATATCTTGAGTCCCTTTAAGATATCTAAGAACCCATTTCACAGCTAGCCAATGTTCTTTTCCTGGATTCCCCATGAACCGGCTTGTAACACTAATAGCATGGGCTATATCAGGTCTACAACATACCATAGCATACATTATGCTTCCAATAGCATTGGCATAAAGAATCTGCTGCATGAATTCCTTATCTTTCTAGTTAGCAGGAGCTTGAGAGGATGAAAGCTTGAAGTGTTGAGCCAAGGGAACACTCACTTGCTTTGAATTCTTCATATTGAACTTGCTCACAACTTTACCAAGATAGCTTTTCTGAGATATCAAGGTCCAAGGTCCTTCATATCTTTACAGCTAGCAACATGTCATCAACATACAAAAGAAGATATATGTATGTATCTTTTGATAGCAGTTTAAAATAGACACAAGAGTCATATCTACTTCTATTAAAGTTCTGTTTTAGCATGAAAGAATCAAACCTTAAATACCATTGTCTTGGTGATTGCTTGAGGCCATAAAGAGACTTCTTCAAGAGACACACCCAATTCTCCTTGCCTTGTGCTTCGAAACCCTTTGGTTGTTGCATCATAATAGTTTCTGAAAGATCTCCATGCAAGAAGGCTGTCTTGACATCCATTTGTTCCAATTCTAAGTCAAAATGAGCAACCATGGACAGAATTATCCGGATTGATGAATGTTTAACCACTGGAGAAAATATTTCTGTATAATCTATGCTTTCTTTTTGAGTAAAACCCTTAGCTACAAGCCTTGCCTTGTATCTATGGGGTTCAACTCCAGGTATCCTCTCTTTCTTCTTGTAAATCCATTTGCTTCCCACTATCTTAGCACCTTTAGGCCTAGGAACCAGCTCCCAAGTTTTGTTCTTGTCAAGAGAGCTTAACTCTTCTGTCATTGCCAACATCCAGTGTTGATTGTCCTTGCTTCTCACAGCTTCTTCAAATGACTTTGGCTCATCATTGCCGACCTCTTCTGCCACCTGGAATGCATAGCTAATCATATCAGCTTGAGCATACCTTTGAGGTGGTTTAATGACTCTTCTTTCTCTGTCTCTAGCAAGAAGATATCCCTGCAGATCAGCTTGATCCTTCTCATGAGATCCCAATTCTTCATCAAAATTTATTGGTTTTGACTGAGGAATTTCTGCTTGAGTGTCTTTCTTCTCTGTAGGCTCCACCTCAAACTCAAAACCTTCCAATTCCCTCTGATCTTCAGCTTGATCCTCTGAACCTGTCTTAGTTTTGTATAGCTCAGATTCATTAAATCTGACATCACGGCTAATGACACACTTCTTATCTTCACGACACCAAATTCTCACACCTTTGACACCACTAGGATAACCCACAAAGTATCCCTTCTTAGCTCTAGGAACCAATTTTCCTTCATTTACATGATAGAACACAGCACAACCGAAAATTCTCAAATTACTATAACTGGCAGGCCTCCCTAACCACATTTCCTGAGGTGTCTTCAAGTTAATAGTAGTAGAGGGGTTGAGATTGATCAAATAACAAGCTGTGTGAATGGCTTCCCCCCCAGAATTTGATTGGCATACCCGAATTAGATAACAAACACCTCATTCTTTCAAGCAGGGTTCTATTCATTCGTTCAGCCAATCCATTCTGTTGTGGAGTGCTTCTTACTGTTCTATGCTTATTAATACCATGATCTTTGCAATAACTATTGAACTCATCATTACAAAATTCAAGCCCATTATCGGTTCTAAGATTTTTTACTTTCTTATCAGTTTTGTTTTCCACCATAACCCTCCATTCCTTGAAAGTTTTAAAAGCATCATCTTTGTTTTTCAACAAATAAATCCATACTTTTCTACTGTAATCATCAAGAAAGGAAATGAAATACTTGCTACCTCCATGTGAAGTGATTCTACCTGGCCCCCAAAGATCACTATGCACATATTCCAAAACTGAACTGTTGTGGTGTTGTGCAATAGTAAATTTCACCCGATGCATTTTGCCAAAGATGCAGTGTTCACAGAATGGTAACCCTCCAATCTTGTCTCCACCAAACACTCCAAGTTTGTCAAGTATCTGCATACTCTTTGGCTCACATGCCCAAGCCTTTGATGCCATAAACAGGTTTTATCAGTTGATGCAGTAACAACATCAACATTCCTAGTTATAGATCTTCCTTTGAGTATGTATACACCATGATCTCTATAGCCCTTCATAACCACATTTCCTCCCTTCAAAACTGTGAGTAACCCCTTACCAGCTTTGTATGAGCACCCTGACTCTTCAAGCATACCAAGAGAAATCAAATTTCTCTTTAAATCAGGGACATGTCTAACACCAGTCAAGATTTTGACATTTCCATCATCAGACCTCAACTTGATTGAGCCAATGCCTATCACCTTGCAGGCTGAATTGTTCCCCATGACTACATTTCCTCCATTGATCTGCTTGTAACCAATGAACCAATCCTTATTCGGGGTCATATGGAAGGAGCACCCCGAATCAAGAACCCATTGATTCTCAATGATTGTGGTTGTAACCATCAGAACATCTGAATCAAGATAACCTTGTGACATAATCGATGCACTTGCCACATCATCTTCATCCTTCTTTTTGAACTTTCTCTCTGGGCTATCCTTTTTAAAATGCCCTTCCTTCTTGCATTGAAAACACCTTTTCTTGGACTTGTCATTGTCCTTAGGCTTGTCTTTGTTCTTTTGTTTTGGTCCCTTCTTTTCATACTTCCCTTTGACAAATAACCCTTCATCGTTGCTTTCTCCCTTTCCCTCAGATTTCCTCTTCAGTTCCTTTGAAAACAAGGCTATTTGAACATCTTCAAGAGATAGAGAGTCCTTCCCATAGACAACTGTGTCACTAAGGTGCTCATACACGCTTGGCAGAGAACTTACAAGCAATAGTGCTTGATCTTCATCCTCTATTTTCACATTAATGTTTTCAAGTTCAAGAATGATCTTATTGAATTCATCCATGTGTTCTTCAACAGATTTTCCTTGTTGCATCTTGAAGGTATAGAGCCTTTGCATCAAATAAAGCCGTTTTGCAAGAGACTTGGTCATATAAAGATTTTCCAGCTTGAGCCAAATTGCCGCAGCAGTGGTTTCCTTCGACACCTCTCTCAGTGGTTTGTCACCAAGGCTCAGAATGAGAACACTATGTGCCTTCTCTAGTGCCTCCTTCTTCTTAGCTTCAGAAAGTGTCTTTGGAAGACCCTTCTCACCCAGCAATGCATCAGCTAATCCTTGTTGGACCAACAATGCCCGCATCTTTAGCCTCCAAAGGCCAAAGTCATTCTTGCCATTGAATTTCTCTACATCGAACTTGGTTGGCGCCATACCTTCAAGAAAGACCGTCCTTGCTCTGATACCACTTGTTGTAACCAATTCTTGCTGAAAGAATCGGTTCTGTACCTGCAAAAGAAAATACCCTAAACCAATAATTGATTTCTAGGATAACCAAAACACATTCTATTCACTGTCATTCCAATTTACTCAATATTAGTCATATTCTCTGTTTGGATTAACATGAATGAGTATAATAACAAGATCAATAAAAGACAAAAGAAAAGGAAGAGAGAAACACCAAGATTGGTAACGCAGTTCAGAGATAAATCTCCTACGTCTGCGAGACAGTATTCGACTTGAAGATGCACTATGAATCAAAGATTACAGCTTGGAGTCTATACACATGCTCGAAGATCAGTTCTTCTCAAGCTTGCCCAATTACCAACCCCAATCACCACTCTGTATTTCACTCTGACAACAAATGCTCACATGATCTTTTTATCTCACACAATGAATTGTTACTCCTCTCTCTGAAGCCTAGAAATGGAGCTTTATATATAGCTCAATTACTACCTGCACTCATATTTATAATAACCACCCAAACTAACCGAAAAACTAAGTTAGTTACTAACTGTCAACTAACATAAGTCAGCAGGCTTGTGAAACAAAAGGTCTTGAGCCCAAACACTTGATACCATCCAAGGCCCAACAATTGCCATGATCATCATTCAAGTGTATTAGTATAAATACCCATCACAATATTGTTCATGATCTTTTTATACTACTGTATATTGGTCTTACATCATATTTTCCCAAGAAAGCATAACAAATCTCCCAACATGATCCAAAATACATTTCTCATTAAACACCATTTCCACCAAGGAAATAAGGGAATAACATCTCGAGACAATTTTAATGGTACGAAATTTTTTTTTTTTAAGCAAAAAGGCATGCAAAAGTATCACAATAGGAGAAAGACATCCCAACTAGGTTGGCACCCCAAACCCTACCAATCATCTGCTGCACACCATAATATTATTAATAATAAAGAAAGAAAGAAAAAAATACAAAGAAAACATGGTGGGACATAAACCAAACCCATGGAAAATTCAAAGAAACCTATAGTTTCGAAGACCAAATCTATTTCTAAAAAAATCCTCCCTCACAAAATCAGGGATTAAATCCCACCAAACAAATCCAACAATAGAAGAACCATAAGCAGCTAACTTATCAGCGCAATGATTACCCTCCCTATAAATATGTGAAACCAGAAAATGCATTTGTTTGGTTAGAAGAATGGAATTTTCCCATCTATTCCTTAGCCTCCAAGGAACAATATTACTATTAGAGAAAGCCAAAACCACTAGCTGCGAGTCACACTCAAGCCAAAGATTACACCAATTCCTCTTATAAGCTATCTCAATAGCAAATATAGCACCAATTAACTCAGCTTGAAAAGCAAACTGGGAACCAAGATTTGCTGCGAAACACCCCAAGATTTCAGCAAGGGAACCTCTAAAAATCCCACCGCAACCATCTGGCCCAGGGCTTCCATGAGCACTAACATCCGTGTTGCACTTGATCATGCTGCACAAGGGTGGATACCAGAGAACTTCTTTGATGCAAGGAGAAGGACTTGGCCGACAATCAATATGGAAAGCCTTTAGAATAAGCAGCTCAGAAACAGAAGAGAACATAGAGCTTTTGCTTAATTTTACAGACATAGAAACAGAAGAAATGATCATGTTGATAGCAGATCTGATTTGAATAATTTTGTTATCGAACCTAGCCTTGTTTCTACAATGCCATATTGACCAAATGACAAAAATCACAGCAGCTATTATGATATCTTGAACCTGAGGACTCCACCCTCTATTGCAAATAGAAAGAAGTGAAACAAAGCTAGAGCAATCAATGGAAATATTAAGAATGCCACTCAACCAATTCCAAATATATTTAGCAAAAGAACACTCGAGGAAGAGGTGGGAGGTTGTTTCATAAGCTTTGCCACAAAGATTACACATGGAGACAACAATACAGCCTTTAGAGTGGAGGTTATCATCAGTTGGCAGCTTATTATATAAAACTCTCCACAACACAAAGGACTTTGAAGAAGGTATACTTATCCTCCAGAGTTGCTTTTCCCAGGAAACACAATCTCCAATCGGGTTAAGAAACTAGAAAGCATTTTTAAAAGAAAGCAAACCTGAGTCTGTGTTTTCCCACACCAGCTGATCAGCACAAGGCAACTTTGGAATGATTAATGAATCAATCTCAATTTTTAGAGCAGGAAATCTAGCAATCAAAGAAGCTGGAATATTCCAATTGCCATTATGAATAAAATCACAGACTTTAGCCTTTAAACCAGAATGCAAAGAAATAGGAATATCCAGCAAATCCACAAGAGCTTTAGAAAGCCAACGATCATTCCAGAAGCTGACATTTAAGCCACTACCAATATGCAAGAGGAATTGTCTAAAACTATACTCATAAAACTCTTGATACCTGGCCAAATGGAAGAAGAAATATGATGAGGGATAGGCATACCATTTCTAACAGCTCTAGCTCTCATTATAGAAGACCACTGACAGGAAGAAGATATAAATTCCCAACCAAGTTTAAGCAGACCAGCTTTATTAATAGATTTGATTGATCTCACACCTAAACCGCCTTCCTCATAAGGTTTACAAATTGTTTTCCATGAAACTGTTACAATTTTCCTTGAATTAATGTCACCAGACCAAACAAAATTCCTTAGCCACTTGTCAACATAATTCAATAGATTTATGGGCCAGGAATAAACATGAAAACTGTAAATCAGCATGCCTAACACAATAAATTTGACCAATTGAATCCTCCACATTATAGAGAGCATTGAACCCTTCCAGGATGCAAGTTTATGCTTTATATTATCAGCTCTAGGCATAAGATGGGACCTTCTTGGTTTACATTTGAATAAAGGAACACCAAGGTAATTGAAGGGCAAAGAACCAACACCAAAACCAAGCAAATCAATAATAATAGCCACCCGAGAAGCAGAAATGGAACTAGCAAAAAACCTGGACTTTTCACAACTAATAACTTGTCCAGAGACCTGCTCATGAGCCTTGAACAAAGATAAAAAGTTCTGCAATCCAGATTTAGAAGCTCTGCAGAAGATCATTATGTCATCCGCATAGAGAATATGACTAAGCATCCTGAAATTTCTAGGACCAACCATAAGATGCAGCCTCCCATCATCCACCAATTTTGTGATTCCCCTACTTAGCACTTCCTCAGCCAAATAGAAAAGGAGAGGAGACAAGGGATCTCCTTGCCTAACACCCCTCTTGAAGCTAAAGAAACCCACAACATTTCCATTGACAGAGAGTGATAACATTGCTGAGTGTAGTATGGCATTGATCCAGTAGCAAAACTTTGTATTGAAACCAAAAGACTGTAGAACATGAATTAAAAACTTCCAATCTATTGTATCAAAGGCCTTCTTTATATCAATTGTCATTGCCAATTGGCCCTCAAAAGACTTCTTATCAAGCAGATTGATGGACTTGGAAGCTACATAAATACAATCAACAATGCTTCTACCCTTAACAAAGCCTCTTTGGTTATCTGAAATTATTTTTCGAGCTATGCTAGACAATCTATCAGCCAAAACTTTAGTAATTATCTTAAACTGGAAGTTGGCAAGGGCTATTGGCCGATAGTGCTCAATTTCAACAGCACCAGAAGTCTTTGGGATAAGAACAAGAACATTAGAGTTCAAATTTGGAAGAATCCAACCTTTCTCAAAAAATTGAAGCACAGCATTGAACACATCCTCCTTAATGATATCCCAGTATGTATGATAGAAATGCCCTCCAAAACCATCTGGACCAGGAGCCCCATTGCCATTCATCATAAAAACTGCATTTTTAACTTCCTCCACAGTAGGCAAATTGGTTAAAAAAGCATTATCATGATCAGAAACTAAGGAGGGGATAACACTCTGAACAAGATCATTAGATTGACAACTATTACCAGAGGCAAACAAGGACTGATAATAATGCAAAATATGATTTTCAATAGCAGCAGATTGAGTAAGAACCTGATCACCATGCTGCAGAATCGAAATATGCTTAGTAATATTTCTGATTTTAGATAGCCGATGAAAAAATGCAGTGTTTCTATCTCCCTTAGCATGCCATTTAACTCTAGATTTTTCATGCCAAAACTCGTTCAACCTTCAAGGCTTGCTCAAGCACACCATCGGAGCATCTTTTTCTTTTTCAAACAAATCTGCATTACCATCAATCTCACTAAGTTGTGCTTGAATATGATCAAGGGAAGCAATAGCAGAATTGACACTAGAATGGACATCACCAAAAACACTTTTGTTCCAATCCTTAAGCCTAGCCTTCAGAATCTTCAACTTTTGAGTTAAAATGAAATAGGACACCTAACTACAAGAGTTTTCCAGACATTTGCAATGAAATTTTTACAATCCGAGTGGCTGGACCACATTTTGTAAAATTTAAAAGATGCTCCATGATTCTTCTCCTCCTTTTTCATAGAAAGCAAAATAGGAAAGTGATCTGATCTGCTTCTGGTTAAGGTGCAGCAAGCCACACTAGACCAGAAATTAACAAAATTTGCATTGCACAATGACCTGTCAAGCCTTCTCTCAACATAGCTACTACCAATTCTGCCATTAGACCAAGTATAAGAAGACCCTCTGGTATCAATATGAATCAAATGTGAGACATCAGCACAAGATCTAAATTCATCACAAGACAACTTAGAAGGCATGCCTCTTCCTAGATGCTCATGAGCCCCCAAAACACAATTAAAGTCACCAATAAAACATCAAGGGGCCGAATGAAGCTGTTGCAAAGTAGAAAGATCAGACCATAAAATTCTTCTATTAATAAACAAGCTAACATAGCTACACTATTAATTCCAACATTAATAGCACGAAGTTCTTTCTTACAACTATATAGCATATAAACATCAACAATTAATACATACACAAATGAGGTCAATAATAAACATATACTTTTGTACATCTGAGGGATCATACATTAGTGCAATAAGTCATATTATTGAATCAGAATCTCGTCAAGTAAAGTATAGGAAAATTAAGGCAAATAAAGACAACCAATCCTAAAAGTCCAAAATTTTCATTAAACTACAAATTTTGCCCAAAAATGGAAGTAAAACTATTTAAAGAGTGGATAGAAATCTGCTATCCTAAAAAAAGGTGTCTTTGTGTCCCCACCAATCAAATGTTAGAAATGAGTATAAATATTAATGAATTGTGATTTTGTTTTCTTAAATGTCAAATTGTTTTTGGTAGGGGACAAAGAAGGTGACAGGAAATTGGGACAGAAGATCTCCATCCTTAAAGAGTATAACACATACTCTGACCTCTTCGTAGACAAATAAAGTCTTACGGGTACAAAGACAAGATTATACCAAAAACTCAATCTAATGTCCCCAAAAATAATTTACTTAATTATTTTGAAATAGGGCATAGATCAACATGTAATCAACAATTTTAGAAGGATTTATTTATGACAATCAAAAACTTAACCATGCTCCCACGTTTCTTCAGAAATTAACCAAAGACATATTGAAAGACATAGTAATTAGAAAACATTAATCACGTACCAAATTTATTTTTATATTTTAAAACTATAATTAACTATCACACAAAAAAAAACTATAATTAACTAGTATAAAGTACATGTATCACAAAAGAGCAATAAATCTGACGCACAAATATCAAAGTAGTTGTTCAAAACTATATATGCTCGAGTCAAAACGTTTGGTTCCCACCCGATTTTCTTGCAATTGTATTTCTTACGCAACATGTACAAATAATTACAAGAATGTGACCTCACACCATCAAATTGTGTAGAATCATATTCTTCTATAACAATTTAAGCATATATGATTATATAATCATTTGTGGGCAGAATGCACAACATAACTATAGCCCCCACTTATCAAACAATTAACATTTTCTTTTAAAGAAGACAATTTACCTGAGAATGACTTAAAGTCTGTTTGCAGGTGCCGTCTTCAATGCACCTCAAAAAAAGGGGTGCACTCATACACCCCTCTTCTGATGTGTTACTAACCATTGAATTGACATAAATAAGTTTAGGTGGTATCTTGCCACCGGTTCAGTGGGTTTTCTGGGTGCTTTGCAATTAAGGATGGCAAAAAAATCCGTACCCGCGGATATCCGCGGATAAAATTCGTCATGGATCGGATTTGGATAGTTTAATGGATATCCGCGGGTAAGTCTTAACGGATTTTTTTACTATCCGTCGGTTAACAGGGCGGGTACAGATTTAGTACTATCTGTACCCGCGGATACCCGCATATACTAAAATAACCTTAATTTCAATATCACTCTCACACTCACTCACATCAGACACCCTCAGACCCTCATTCCCTCTGTCTTCCGCGACACTCACGGTCTCAACTCTCTCGTCATCCACTCATCCCTCGATTCCCATTTCCCTCACTCTCACACAGTCACACCGCCTCACGGCCCTCCGCATTCCGCCTCACCTCACGACCCTCCGGCCTTCGCGTTCCGCCTCACCTCACGGCCCTCACGCAACACTCTCAACTCAACCTCATCAGTCATCCCTCGATTCCCTCCTCTGAGTCCGGCGCCGCTCTCCCTTCTCTACTCCGGCGCCCTCTCCCTTCTCTACTCCGGCCGTCGCCAGCAACGCCCCGAGTCACGCGGCACACGCCCTCCCCTCCAGCAACCGCAACAACAACCCGTCACTCCCTCTCTGCCTCTTCTCTCCTCGACAGCGAATCCTCCAGCAGCAGCACGGTGCCGGCGTTGCTCTCCTCCAGCCACGGCGAAGACATCACCATCTCCCCTCCCCCTTCTCTCCTCCACCTCCACCTGCATCCTCTGCTCCATCAATGAGGCAGTAAGATATGTTTTTTAATTTTATAATTTTTTTATTAGATATCCATGGATATCCACGGATACCCGCGGATTTTTGAAAAACCCGCGGATATCTCCTTAACGGATATCCGCATGGGTAGCGGGCGGACATGGGGTGGATTTTGTTCCCGTGGGGCGGGTAGCGGGTAGCTACTATCCGTGCCCGCCCCGCCTTGTTGCCATCCCTATTTGCAATTGAAGTGTTGAAATTTTGGTTATTTGTTTTGGGCCCATCGCCGGTTGAAGGACCACCGCCGTCACAACCACACCACCGCCATCCCGACCACCATCGCCTCCTCCATCCCCTTCCTATAATAACCACTTTGTCTCTGTATTTTCTCCGCCATCGACGAATCCTCCTTCCACATCCTCGGTTACTCCAATCTGGATTCATTCCAGAACCTCCAGAGCCGACGAGAATCGAAGAACCTGCACTCTCCATTGCCGGAGCAATGCAGAGTCAGAAGTTCTCCGATCGCGCTATTTTCTCCGCCACTTATTAATTATTTCATGTACTAGACAGTGCTAGCCTTGTCTCCATGCTCCTAGTTTCTATATCCTTTTTGGTTCCAATGCTTGAAAGGCCAGAATATGTTGTCGGACTATAACATTTTTTGTCCTTATGATTTCATAATTATTTTGTTGGCAATATTTTCTAGTGTATTATTGCAATTTCATGTGTCTATGCCTTTGGATGATTCATGTTTTAACTGTTAGATCCTGGAGTTGAACATATTGGAAGTTTGGGGCTGAACAACTTCTTAAAGAGCTTCCATGAGGTGGTGAGGCAGTTGCCAGAGAAGCGTGAATGGTGGTGTTAAGGTTGAAGAAGGAGAAGATGTTGGGTTAGGGACTCATTTGCAAGCATTAAAATTTGAGGACTTCTTTTTGTAAATATGTAAAAACTTGTTATTCTAGGAAAAAAAAGTGGGGTGTATAATCCACCTCACTCATGTTTGGTGCACCATAGAATCCACGACTGAAATTAAATTTATTTTTTCAACTCTCAACCTAACTTCATTGTATCTCAACCTTCTTTCCTATCAAGTTTAACTTCTTTCTTTGCTGCATTATGATTGTCAGCGGTGCCGTCTAGCGAAGTGATTGTCGGCGGTGGCGTTCGACCCCTCGCCCCCCATGCCCGTTCAGTATCTGTTTGAAATACCTGAGGCCTGCGATGGTGCTAGCAGATGAGACGAAATCGTTTAAGAGCAGGAAATTAAAATCCCAAACCAAAACCCCATCGACCTTCATCTCTCTTCCCCAAGCATCAGCGTCAAGCCCATCCATCGACCTTCCTCTCTCTTCCCCACAATCCTTATCATCTCAATAGTTACTTTTCCGTAATATTTAATTATTTCTCTATGACAATATCTAACCAACTTACATATTTAATTATTTCCTGTAATTAGTATATCATTTGCTATGATTAAGTTTAGTGTGCTTCACGCTGAATATATATTTCTTTTCATGTGGTTTAGGTTAATACTTTTTACCATTCTTATTAATACCTCATTGTCGTCATTCCTCCACTCATGGCCCAAACTCCTGTAGATTCAAACCCACCTGAACAACCCGACGACCAACCGTATTGCTTGTACAGGCATGGACGGCGGAGTCGACAAATTGAACAGCGAAAGCGGCAGATTCAATGACGACGACGATGGACTAGACGACTGTGGCGGCCACAGTGTAGCAAAGAGAGGTTCAGAGTTCAAACAATATTAGGGAAGATAGGGAAGAAGAAGGCTGTACAGTAAAGTTAGGTTCAGAGTTAGAAAAAATAGACTTAATCTCAGTCATTGAGTTAAAAAAATAAAAATAAACGGTGTTGATGAGGAGTAAAAGTTGTAAAATTACTAGGGTGTAAGTAGATCCCTCCTCATATATATAGATATATATGTGTGTGTGTGTATATATATATATATATATATATATATTCATCCTTTATGAAACTTGTGGTCAAAGTTTGAAACATTTCAAGCTAATTATGACGACATGAAAAGTGATAATTGGCAATGGATTGATGATGTCGGTTATTGTGAACCGCCACCAATTGAGCAATTTGCAACGATTCCTACGGAGGTTGTGAAACTGCCACCGGTTCAAGAGAAACTCGCAACTTTTGCTTTCTAACTTGCGCAGATGAAGCTTTTGCGGCAATTTACTATGTAACCACCACAAGTTTCTTTGTAATTGGCAATACTTTTTTTTATAACTATTCAGTTTCAATCCCTGTAGCTGGGTGGATTAGATGTTTTCGCTTCTGTCTTTGTCTAGGCACTAGGTGATTGGTTATGTGTCAAGTCTCTCTGGTTGACTGATGGTGAATTGTGGGATTTGTACTTGCAATGACATTTTGATGCTTAAGTTAGCAAAGGGGATGCAAGTATCAATAGTACAATGTATATGGTAAAAATAACATGAAGTGTGTGGCGGTGATACCTCCTGTATTTATAGACCTCCAATTGAATCGGCTTCTGATGAACTTGGCCCATTGAAGGACGGTTGACGTCTGCAAATCAATCATTGGGCGCCCAATGGCGTGTTGCATGGGATCAGAGTTGTCATAACACGCAGTAACTGGGCAAGTTGTCTGGTAGGTTGGCTGAGTTTCTACGCAAACCATTCAAGGGTAGGGTAGCCTGCCTACTTGGGTAGGGAGGCAGACCTACCTGGCCGCGTGAGCTGCTTGGTTATCAGGTTGTTTGTCATTTGAGCTTCTTCTCGGTCCGATGATGATGCTTCTGAGTTTAGGCCACTGCCTAACCCAAGGTAGAGGTTGGCCATAGGGGTGGACATCGGTTGGTTATGGTCGGTTTCAGGTCGAAAAACTCAAACCCTAAGAAAATCAAGAAGAAGAATATCTCACCCACTCTCATCCGGTTGTGCCATCGGTTTGGACGGGTGGCAGTTTGGGCGGGTTGGCGGGTGTGCGGGTGGATTGCCTTGGTTTTGGACCAAACAAAACCAGAAACAAACATATATGAAAACAAAAAACCCAGAAACAAATCTAGAAACAAAAAGCATTGAACTTGAAAGTTGGCAACAAAAAGCAGCAATCTTTTTTACAAATTTGTTTACAGAAGAAATAAAAAAGGCAAAGCATTCTTCAAAAAAGTAAGTTTGTATCTTTCCTAATAGAAAGAATAACCAAACAAACTCAGAACTCCAAAGAAGAAACCCTAGAGGGAGCGAAATTGTATACAGATGAAGCAAACAAGATGCATAATTCCAAAAGAAAAGAAACACCTCATAATGTTTTTGGGCGCGGTGGTTTTGCAAGCTCCGCGATGGTGGTGGCTGTGTGGTTCTCCTGGTTCGCGTGAATAGAAAGCTTCATCCCAGGGGTACTTTCTGGCGGCTGGAGGCTTGAAAAGCAGTGGTTCTAGGCGGTGGTGGTTCCGTTGTGAAGTGGTTGGTGATTGAATGGAAGACTGGTGCAGTGGTTCCAATGACTGTGAAATGAAATATGAGATGATAAGAAGAAGGGTTTCAGAGAAGAAAATAAGAAGAAAAGGTTTCAGCAAAGAAGAGAAGAAGAAAGTTTTAGGCTTTCAGCAAAGAAGAGAAGAAGAAAGGTTTCATTAGTGTGATAGGAAAGTGGAATTTGGGAATAGTGCAAAACTAAAAATAGTTGATGATAGATGTGCACTTTCTTTTTTATCAATGGATATTTGATAGATGTAACACCCCGATTTTCATGCTTTCTAAGATCAGTAAATCATATAAATGAGTTTATATTTTTATCTGAGGTTTAGAAAATGATTTTAAATAAACTAAGACCATAGTTACGCTTTACACTATCGTAGGGAGTTACGGTTAAATTTTGGGTCGAAAACTCAAACGGAGCCCGGTTTGCGTTTTCACTAATAGTAGTGTATTATTACTCAGAAGACCTAATTTGGACTTGTGAACGAGACAGTTAAGCTTAGAATCAAATTTCCTACATTTTTGTTAAAATTGGTTTCTCGCACTAAAAAGCGAAATAATATAAACTATTCGGGCGAAATCTCAAACCGGGTGACGAACGGAGCTGGATACGGATTTACCGGGACCTGTTAACGGATAACCTTGAAGGCACGTTAGGTCAAGTCACCTAAGAAAGCGTGCCAGTTTCATGCTGGTTTTTGAAAATATCTGGATGCGAAAAGGCCAAAATGCCCCTGACCTTTTTCACATTTACCATTTTGTCCTAGTGTGAAAAGAACGTTTACCCTTAAGTGAATTTTGTAACCTCCTTATCCTTCCTCTTCACCTCTCCCACGCCCCACCTTCATCATAATCACACTTCACCATTTCCTTCTTCAACACTTTTTCTTCCTTCATTTTCTCTCCATTTCTTTAAGAAAGTTCAAGAACCTTCGTGAAGGAAAGTTGAGAAGCTCATTCACCTTCATCATCTAGGAGGTATGGAATACTCATTTGACCTCTTAATCTCCATATTCCTCCATTGAATCTTGTGTTTTCAAGCTTTTGTTCAAGTTGAAGCTTAAACTTCATATATTTATAGGAAATTGTAGAAAAATCCTTTTAATGTCAAACCAACTTCTATGATCTAGTTTCATCCTTCTCTTTCATTATCCAAGAGCGTGTAACCAAAAGATTTCCCTAGCTCATATGGGTATAAAAGGCCGAAACATAGAGGATGAGAAAGTTTGAGTTTTGATTCAAGTTTTGAATAATGAGACTTGATTTAGTGTTATGTATGCTTAAGGATGATTGATCCAAGAGTTAGAAATTTTTAGACATCTCTAACCTATTTTTCTAAGGGATGGCGGAACCCTATCTTGGTTGGTTGAAGGGGTTTTGGTTCAAATATTTGACAAGTAATCATAGATTATGTCTTAATCATGCTTAAGGATCATTAAGCCAAGAGTTAGAAAGTCTTAACAACTCTTGCCTATTTTGATAAAAAGGGGCCGAACCCTAGTCATATGAATTAGAGGGATTTTGATTGGATTGTATCGATTTCTGGTTGTGATTTGTTGTGAAGGATCAGACGGTGTTTGATTATTCGGAAGGTTGTACGGTTGACAGTTGCGGAGCCGCAATCGGAGTTGCACGGGGAAGCACACAGGAAACTATTCAGGTGGGGGAAAGAACTACAATATCGTCAAGGCAGCAAGATTAAAATAATTTGTACTAATATGCGTAGGGCGACTCAAACCCTACTAGTGGTTGAGTGACCGATAGGTTAATCTTATGATTTATCGAGGTTGTATGTTGTGTGATAGTATGCGCAATATGGTATATGTGATATGTATGTGGTGCCTAGCAATATGTTTATGATTACTTGAATATTTATCTGAGTGGATAAGTTGGTATGCTTACTTGAATTTATGCTTACGAGTTGATATTATTATTGAACATGTTTATGGTTGCTTTATGATATGATGTTGTGATTACTGTTGAATGAATAGTGATAGGCAGTAATTTCTGATAAGTTGGAAGCTGAACATGTGGTGAGAATTTGAGGACATATATGTTGTAGTGCTCAACTTAGAGATCCTGTTGATATGTTCATATTGAGATATAAAGTTGATACCCGGTTAAGCCGGAGAAAGTTGGTCGTAGTTGTGTTTGAGTTGTGGTTGAGGCACTAAGTCGTTGATCCCGAGATGAGTCGGTGAGGTTCATGTTGCATCATTGTTGTTCATCATTGTGTTGGTGTACAGGCGATCGATCTTGCCTGCGGGAAAATGATCGTACCGATTAGTTGTGAACGGGTGGATGTAACACCCCGATTTCTTTAATCTTTTAATTAATCAGTATTTAAGTAATTGTACTTTATTGGAGGGTCTAGAAAATTTAATAAATTATTCCGAGGCCATAGTCACGCTCTACGCCATCGTAGGAGGCTATGGTTAAGTTTTGGGCCGAAAACTCAAACGGAGCCTGATCTATGTTTTTTCGGATGATAGTGTCTTTCTACTATCAAGACCTCCATTGACTAACGGTCAGAACCATTAGTCTTAAAATCCAATCCTCTACCTTTTTGCTAAAATATGTCCCGACGTCCAAAAGTATAAATAATATTTTATATTCGGGCCGAAAATCGATCGGGTAGACAATTCGAGCTGTCTTAAGGTTTTTCGAAAACCTTGAGCCGATGATTTTCATACCAGGGCTATGTTAAATCATTTGGGGACTCCTACCAGTGTCGTGAGGATTTTCAAAATGTCGGGAGGTGAATTTACCAAATTGCCCTTGGTTAGTTTTTACTAATTACCTTTTATTACTTTTACCTATTTCTTAACTCCTAAGTTTACTAATAAATACTCTATTCTTAACTCATCCTATCCCCCTAATTCTCGAGCAGCAATAGCCCCCCCTCCAAACCTCTTCTCTTTCTTTCTCTTCTTTCTTTCTTTTCTTCTCACCATTTCTCCATTTTTGGAGCTTGGAAAGCTTGATTTTTGTGAAGCTTCTTCACTCATTTTTGAAGTAGATGACCATAGGAGGTAGTTAGATCTCTCTATCTCTCTCAATCTCTCTTTATTCTCCTCAAATTTCCATGATTAGAAATGTTAGGGTTTTTACCCCCAAATCTTCAAAATTTAATGAAAAATTGTAGAAAAATCATTTTAATACCAAACCAATTTCTATGGCCTAGGTTCATGACATACTTGCATGATCCAAGAGATTCGAGCCAAGAAATCTCTCTAGCTATTTGTTTGAAGGAGAGGCCGAAACCCCCTATTTGTGTAGGGTAGGGTTTTTGGTTGGTTATTGATGTTAAATTGATATCTAGGGTTATCACACTTAGTTACGTTGTTATCCAAGAAATAAGAATTTTGGGAGCTCCCTAGCTATTTTTCATATTTTTCATTCAATAGGGCCGAACCCTAGGGGTAGTGCAGTAGGAGAAATCTTCATCTTTTTGAGCTAATGCCTTCATTGATTATGTTTAGGGATACCTAAGGATCATGGATCCAAGAGTTAGGAATTTTTAGACATCCCTAGCCTAATTAATTAAATAGGGGCAGTAGCTAATCCTAAGGAATTAGGGAGTTTTTGATTTAACTGTATTAATTTCTGGTTGTGTTCTGTTGTATAGAATCGGACAGGACTCGAACATCCGACAGCGCACCCGACTGACAGCTGCGAAGTCGTACCCGGAGCTGCACGAGGAAATCACTAAGGTGGGGAGAAAGAACTAATATCGTCCGGAAGGCTAACTTAGTATAGAGTATATATTTTTGTGTAAGGGAACCCTTAAACCCTACTAGAGGTTGAGCCCTGGATAAAGTGTCTGGACCCTGGGTGTAGGTACTTTTGGGCTATCACCACTAAGTTGATATCATGGATGATAAAATTGATTGAGGTTGATGTGTTGATTTGTTTAATTGATTATCTGTTTACCTGTTGTGTTAAACTGTTGGAGTGATTTACTATTATCTGGCTTTATAATGATATCTGCACTAGATGAATTACTGTTGTAATGTTATTGTGATTTCACTGGTGGTTGAGTGTTGATGAGAGTATGGTGAGTGATGATGTTGTTCGGGTTGATATCGTTGTGGTCCCGACCGTGGAGCTGTGGCTCGTAGACGCAAGGCATCATGATGCTGATGTGATGTTGATGATGATGTGATGTTGATGTTGATGTTGATGATGTTGATGTTGATGTGATGCGATGTGTCGTGGTCGTGGACAAGTGCTTAGGCGTGAGGTCCCGATATCAACCTGCGATGGATGTTTGTTTCCTTTTCATATCATTTCATACCATAGCATTTGGTCCCAAAGGGGGATATCCAATTGGGGACGTTACTTAAAATCCTGAGGCAGGATATGATGTGATGTGATGTGATGTAATCCCGACGGGGATGTCCAATTGGGGACATGATGTATCGGCCGACATGCATATAGGGAAATCAGCATATACATAGGGACTAATATCCCTCTTATAGGCTTATTTGAGAGAATGATGTTTGAGATGATTGTGATGGGTGACTTAAGAGATGGGTGATGTTGTGTTGTATATGTTATCTATGCTGTGTGATGTATATATATGTTGTACTGATGCCCCTCTCCCATATTGATGAATTATGTTTCTTATCTCCCTTTATTTTCTATATGTGTTACTTTATTTAATGGGAAGATCCCGAAAAGGAACCAGCTGCCTAGGAACTGGACGACATTCCGTACGAGCCTGACGCCAGAGGACGGGCCACGGACCCTAGCCTCGAGAGGTTGGGCAGTGATCGTGATTAGCCGGAGAGCTATCTCTCGACCTATCTTTCGTACTTTTATTTTGGTTTGTACTAATATACTCTGTATGTACCACTTTATACTATAGCCCTACTGATGGGGCAATGTTGTATGTGATATATTTATTTATATTTTAAAGCTGTGTATTCTGAAGCGTTGCGTGCCGTGTATTTGTTTGCTTCCGCGCTCAATTTTTCGCTTCGCTTTGTATTAATAAGGCGCGCTAACGTTTATAATGTGATTAAAGTTGGTTAATACCTTAGGTTCTACTGATGGGACGGCGGGTCGTCTCAGCGGATGTCCCAACCTGGCCTGCGGGCAGGGGGATATGTCGTTACCGTGAGTTACGTTGTTGACGGACGAATATTCCGACCTGGCCTGCGGGCGGGGAAATATGTCGTTCCCATGTGACGAGTCGAGCCTGCGAGCTGTTGTCCGGACCTTGCATTATGGGGGGTGGTACAGAGATGAACGAGACATCTTGATCTATCGGAAATGTCGCGTCGTGATCGCGTCCTTATAGTTGTATTTGCATGAGTGTGAGAGACAGTAGCTAAGAGAAGAACTTGGGGAGATGATTGCTTGATACTGTGGTGTTGTTGTATGTTGCTATCTATGTAGCTTATTTTATAATTGTTTCCCTATTTATGATATATTGCTGTTTCTTATCTCTGTTTTTCTCTATGTCGTATTTTATTTACTCTCAATCGCACGAGAAGATCCTGTTGAGTAGGCATGGCAAAACAATCCGACCCCGCGGGTACCCGTCCGAGCCCGCTACGATTTTGACAGGGAAACCCCGCTTTGACTGGGTTCGGTTTCGGGGAAAACCAGCTCTCCATATGCGGGGGTGGGGACGGGGATGGGTGTGCTGATACCCGCCCCGCCCCCGAACCCGCCTCGTTATAAGAAAATTACTAAAATACCAATATTATAAAGTTAAGTTCGGGTTATATCACTCTTCATTTCATTTCCCTACCCTACCAAAAATGGTGCCGTCCCTTCCCCCTCTCCCTGCCATTAGATCTATATCGTCGTCCCTATTACAAAGAGCCGGAGACCGCGAACGGCGACTCAGAGACTCCACGACTCCGTCCAACTCCCCAAGCTTTGTTCATCAGTTCTCCGCGACTCCGTTTGTTCTCCGCTGTTCTCCACCAATCTTTGATCGTCCGCCGTTCTCCGGCAACGCGCGCATCGTTCTCAGGTTTGCTTCCTCCATCTTCTGAAGAAAGTTCTCAGGTTATTATCGGAAAAAAAATTTGAATGTGAGATGGGTTTTTAAATCCCCCAAAACGTCAGTCATTGCCATGAAAAAGCTTTGAGCTTTGAGATGAAAAAAATCTTGAAATTCTGAAGCTATGAACGTTGATGAATTTGAATCTCTCTCTCATTGTGCACCTACTTAATAGTTTCATCTATTATACTGAATGACCTTGATTTTAATAATTAAATTTCATTCATACCATACCAAGTAACATAACAGATGCAACCTACATGTTAGTCATTTTAGTCAATGTTTTGCAATTGTTTCAGGTTAAAGTTTTGGTGGTGAAGTGAATATTTCCTGATAAAATTTATTTAAGGTAATGGATTGCAGACTTAGGAGCAATTTAGTTAGGAAATTTGGCATGATGGGGGCGGGGGCGGGTCGGGGGCGGGGAAACCAGACCCCTGGCGGGGACAGGGATGGGGGCATTTTTTCCACCCCCAACGGAGATTTGAGGCGGGGTCGGGTTTCGGGTATAGAGTCGGGGGCGGGGATGGAAAAGGCAAAACCCGCCCCCGTCCCCGCCCTCGTCCCGCCCCGTTGCCATGCCTACTGTTGAGAAATTGCCAGAGGAGATTGATGGTATACCTGTTGAACCTGATGCTGGTGGGAGAGCCTCAGATCCTAGTGATGGGAGACTTTGAGCTGCTTTATGCAGAGGACGATCGTCTCTGAGAGATTGACTACTCTCAGCGAAAAGTAGTGTATACGGGCCCAACTGTCATATACGTTAAAGTCTTGTTTGGGTAGAGAGTCTTAGTTTTGTAATGGCCAGTACATGGGTTTAAGCGAAATGTATTTTTGGGGCCAGGAGAGGAAGTCGTATGCATTTTATTTTGTTACTATGCTTTCATTTTATATGTGTTGCATACTCTGAATATTTGTAATTGGTATCTGTTATTGTCGGCTCTACTGATAGAGCCAATACTTTTATACGTATGTTATATATATAATCGTGGTATCACTATTGGTTGTTTTAATGTTTCCTCATTTTTATTTAATAATGCTACGCTGCGACGTTAAGAAGTTGAGTTCGGGTTACTAATGGGACCTCCGAGGAGGGGCTGTCTCATTTTAGTTGTATCAGAGCAGTCTGATTCTTAATCAAGGACTGCTTGGGTTAGTTTGTGATTTCTGGCCGTGTCTAGTTGAACTCGTATTGGGTATTGACTATGCTTAGAAGTTGGGTAGAGTGTCCGATACGCGAGTTTTCGTAAGAGGTAACTGTTTCGAGTGTCTATAAGGCATATAAAGCATGTATATGCTAATATAGTGTTGTATGTCTTGCAAATGTGAGCTGATAATTTCTTCTATGGGAAATTAAATGGCTTGCGGACGAGTTAGAGGATGTGGCGGAAGGGTCACAGAGAGTGCCGCTGAACCTGGAAATGGTAACGAGGGAAATTCCAACGTTGGTGATGGTGTAGAATCAATTGAAACCCTAAGGACAGTTAGGGAGTTGGCAACGACAATGCTGCATCAGACGCAGCAAAATGCTCAACGATTTGCATGTGACTATGCAGCAGCAACAGAGGCAGAATTAGAAAGGTGAAGTAGAGACGGAAGACGCTAGACTAAATACTTTTCTGAAAGGGAAGCCGCCGCAGTTTAATGGCGACTTCAATCTGGAGGCAGCAGAACTTTGGATACAAGAGCTAGAGAAAATCTTCGCTGCAATGCACTATCGTGAGGACAGAAAGGTGACTTATGCATCCTTCATGCTGATGGGAAGTGCAGAGCTATGGTGGAAAGGCAAGCGGAGGATGCTTGAAGCAAAAGGAAGAGTGATTGACTAGGGACTTTTTCGGGAATGCTTTCTAGAGAAATATTTCCCCAGATTGATGAGGAGAGAGATAGAATTCGCTACAGATATCGTACCAGGAACTTGACCGATTTCAACAGAACCTTATCGAATGGCTCCAGCAGAGTTAGTAGAGCTGAAGAAGCAGTTGCATGACATGTTAGGTAAGGAGTTTATAAGACAGAGTGCTTCACCTTGGGGAGCATCGGTGTTATTCGTCAAGAAAAAGGACGAAAGTTCAAGGCTGTGCGTGGATTATCGGCAGTTGAACAAGGTGATGATCAAGAATAAGTATCTATTACCTAGGATTGATGACTTGATGGACCAGTTGAAAGGAGCGGTAGTGTTTTCGAAGATTGACTTAAGATCTGGTTATCATCAGATTCAAGTCAAGAAGGACGATGGACTGAAGACGGCCTTTAGGAATCGGTATGGACACTACGAGTATCTGGTTATGCCCTTTGGTGTGACTAATGCTCCAGTAGTGTTTATGGATTACATGAACCGGATTTTTCGATCGTTCTTGGATAAGTTTGTAGTTGTGTTTATCGACGACATTCTTATTTATTCCCTTAATCGGGAAGAACATCAAGAACATCTAAGGATTGTGCTTCAAGTGTTAAAGGACCGATAGCTTTATGCAAAGTTGTCCAAGTGTGAGTTTAGGTTGGAAGAAGTGCAATTCTTAGGTCATGTGATTAACCGAGACGGGATAGCGGTAGATCCAGCGAAGGTTGAAGCTGTGGTACAATGGGAAAGCCCTAAGATGGTGAGCGAGATCAGAAGCTTTCTCGGGCTAGCAGGATACTACAAGAGATTCATCGAAGGATTCTCGAAGATTGCGTTGCCGATGACGTAGCTAACAAGGAAGGGAACATCCTTTGTATGGACGGATAAGTGTGAGAAAAGTTTTCAAGAGCTAAAGAGGAGGTTAACAACATCACCAGTGCTGACGTTACCAGATTCTTTAGGACAGTTTAACGTATACTGTGATGTATCATACCAAGGATTGGGTTGTGTCCTAATGCAAGACTGGAGGGTCGTAGCGTATGCTTCGCGATAACTAAGAGTTCACGAGAGGAATTATCCAACTCATGATTTGGAATTAAAAGCTATAGTGTTTGCTTTAAAAATATGGCGACACCATTTATATGGAGCTAAGTTTATGGTGTATAGTGACCATAAGAGCTTGAGGTATGTATTTGATCAGAAAAAGTTAAACATGAGACAAAGAAGGTGGATGGAATTCATAAAAGATTATGAATTTTGTAACATCCTAAAAAAAAAAAAAATAGAGATTATAATATGAGGATTATTATAGAGTTTTTGGGAGGTTTAGAATATATGTTTTAAGCCCTTGAAGTAAATAAAAGTGATTAAAAATAATTAAAAGTGGTTAAGAGTGATTTTCTAAAGGGAAATTCACTTCCTAACGTGTGAGCACGCCTGTGCTCAATATCAGCACGCCCTTGCTCATGTGCGCGCCCTGACTCATTTGAGTGCGCCCTTACTCAGACGAGCACGACCGTGCTAATTATTAGCACGCCCGTGTCGGAAAATGGACAATATTTGATGCTGTTTGGCAAGCCTGTGCCGATAGAGCACGGTCTGAGTCGCTCCGTGCTAACTAATAGGACGCACTCATCGGAAATTATGCAAACTTTGACGCTGATTGGCAGAGCCGTGCCAATCGAGAGCACGCCCGTGCTCTATGTCAAGATGCGTTAAAAATAGGTTTAAAAAAAGGGAACCAGTGCAACACTATATATATACCAACTTATAACACCCTAGTGCGGCTGAAAACTCTTTTTGCACCCTAAAACACCTTAGTAACGGCTGTGGAGCATCCCTATTCTTGGGAGATGGGGCAGCAACAACAACAACAACAACAACCACAACAACAAGAAGAGATAGAAGAAGAAGATGAAGAAGAAAAAGATGGAGAAGGAGATTCATGTTTGAGTAAGACGACATGTAGGATTCGCCATGGGGTACGCTTGGAGATTCTTGGAGGTCTTCAAGAGGTGAGTAAAAATACTCTTTCTCACCCTTTCCATGGTGCAAATTGTCTTGGGATTGGGTTATGCTTTCAAAAATATGTTTTTTTGGAAAATAATCCTGCGTTTGGTCAAATCCTGATTTTCTAAACTTGGGGGTTTTCCTTCTAAGGTGTTTCTGCTGCCAATTAAATGTTTATTGTTGAGATTAATGCTATGATATGAATGATTAGCATATGATTGGGTTGATTGACATGCTATATTTGGATTATATGATTATATTGATGATATTGGCATGATTCAATGACTGTTAAATTTGATGAATGTTGTTTGCTGCAATACCGTCTATGATAGGGGTATCGAAAGTAACACTGCCAATGAATTGGGGTGTCAAAATATGAGTTATACCGCCTAAGAAAGGGGTATTGAAAATAGTTACATCGCCAATTATTTGGGATGTCATAAATATGAGTTATACCGCCTAAAAAAAGGGTATTGAAAATTGTTACATCACCAATTAATTGGGATGTCGGAATATGAGTTATACTGCCTAAGAAAGGGGTATTGAAAATAGTTACATCGCCAATTATTTGGGATGTCAGAAATATGAGTTATACCACCTAAAAAAGAGGGGTATTGAAAATAGTTACATCACCAATTAATTGGGATGTCGGAATATGAGTTATACCGCCTAAGAAAGGGGTATTGAAAATAGTTACGTCGCCAGGAAATAGGATGTCGGAAAATGAGTTATATCGCCTATGAAAGGAGTATCGAAAATGAGTTACATCACCAAAGAATGGGATGTCGAAACACCCCTTATGAAGAAAGGTGGGCAATGAGATGCCATTGTCGTGTGTTGTGTGTTTATGATTGGTAAAATAAGTGCATGAATTAAATGTTAAATGATGTTATTTGAATTATGTGGTCTGTTGGTTTGAATATTTTATATTATTGATATTATAGAAAATTATATTATTTTTGAAGATAGAGGGTACCATGGACAGTTTTTCCGGTTACTGCACCAGCTGAGAACAATGCTTTTGCGAAAACCTTTCAAACTTTATTTCTGTTCACTGGGATTTTATATCTCATTAGTAGTATTGTTTTCAGAGCCTGAGGACGTCCCTGTTGAGGAGCCAGACGTTTGAAGACCATCTCTTTAGTTTTAGAGCTTGGTTAATATTGTATGGCTTATGTCCGGATGACCTTTATTATCTTTTAGTTATTTTCTTATGCAAGATGTTATAGACATCCTGTTTTGAGGCTTTGAAACTTATTATTTTATTGCGGTTTTTGAATTGATGTAAACAATTATTTTGGCTTAATATTATATTAAGTATTTATTCAGTATATATTTTAGAAAATTTTTATTTACCTAGTTTTATTTAAATTAATTATTTTGGGTGACAAATGTAACAAAGGGCGTTACAAATTTAATCTATAGTACCATCCAGGAAAAGCAAATGTAGTAGCGGTTGCGTTAAGTAGGAAATCCTTGCACGTATCTGCTATGATGGTAAAAGTGTTGGAACTAATTGAACAATTCAGAGATTTGAATCGAGGTATGAGATTATCTAGAGATAAGATACACCTAGGAATGATCACAGTAACGAGCGACTTTTTGAAGACGATCAAGGAGAAGCAAGAAGTCGATTAGTACCTTCAGAAGGTGAAGGAACAAATAGCGGAAGGTAGAACTTCTGAGTTTAGGATGAATCAAGATGGAGACTTGAGGTATGGTGATAGGATTGTGTGCCAATGGATGTAGAACTAAGAAAGATGATCTTGGAAGAAGCGCACAAGAGAAGGCTAAGATTTCATCCAGAAGCAACCAAGATGTATCAAGATTTGAAGAAGATGTTTTGGTGGCCTGGAATGAAGAAGGAAGTAGCTGAGTATGCGTTGGCTTGTTTGGTTTGTCAGAAAGCGAAGATAGAACATTAGAAGCCAGTAGGATTGTTACATTCCTTGGATATCTCAGAGTGGAAGTGGGATGGTATATCTATGGATTTTGTGGTTGGGTTGCTAAGAACTGCGAAGAGGCATGATACAATTTCGGTAATCGTCGATAGGTTGACGAAGTATGCTCACTTCTTACCTATTGGTGAAAGTTATACGTTGGAAAGATTAACCCAAATCTATATCAAGGAAGTGGTAAGGTTGCACGAAGTGCCTTCTAGTATTGTTTCCGACAGAGATCCTAGATTTACATCTAGATTCTGGAAGCAGTTACATAAGGCTTTGGGAACTAAGTTGAGGTTGAGTTCTGCTTATCATCCTCAGACAGATGGTCAGTCGGAACGAATGATTCAATCATTAGAAGATCTCTTGAGAGCTTGTGTTTTGGAATACACGGGAAGTTGGGATGAGTTCTTACCGTTGATTGAGTTCACCTATAACAATAGTTTTCATTCAAGTATAGGTATGGCACCTTACGAAGCGTTGTACGGCAGAAAGCGTAGAACACCATTGTGTTGATATGAGACAGGAGAAAGTCAAGTGCTAGGACCGGGTGACGGAACAAATCAAGAGGATAAGGGAAAAGATGAAAATCGCAGAGGATAAACAAAAGAGTTACAGCGATAAGAGGAGAAGACCTTTAGAATTCCAGGAGGGAGATCATGTTTTTCTGAGAGTAACCCCAAGAACTGGAATCGACAGAGCAATCAAATCTAGAAAGCTTACTCCTAGATTCATTGGGCCATTTCAAATTCTTCGTCGAATTAGTCCTGTAGCCTATCATGTTGCTTTACCACCAAACCTATCCAATCTTCATGATGTCTTTCATGTTTCTCAGTTGAGAAAATACTACCCCGATCCATCCAACATCTTAGAGCCAGAGTCAGTATAATTGAGAGAGAACCTTGAGTATGAGGCTTTACCTGTAAGAATCACGAATAGAAGGATTAAGGAACTCCAAGGTAAAAACATTCCGTTAGTCAAGATCATATGGGATGAAGTTACAGGAGATGCTACCTTGGAATGTGAAGAAGACATGCAACAGTAATATCCGAGTCTATTTTAAAAAGGTACGTCAAATTTCGAGAACGAAATTCTTTTTAAGGGGGTAGTAACGTAACACCCCGATTTTCATGCTTTCTAATATCAGTAAATCATATAAATGAGTTTATATTTTTATCTGAGGTTTAGAAAATGAATTTAAATAAACTAAGACCATAGTCACGCTTTACGCTATCGTAGGGAGTTACGGTTAAATTTTGGGTCGAAAACTCAAACGGAGCCCGGTCTGCATTTTAATTAATAATAGTGTATTATCACTCAGAAGACCTAATTTGGACTCGTGAACGAGACATTTAAGCTTAGAATCAAATTTCCTACATTTTTGCTAAAATTGGTTTCTCGCACTAAAAAGCAGAATAATATAAACTAATTGGGCGAAATCTCAAACCAGGTGACGAACGGAGCTGGATACTCAAACCGGGTGACGAACGGAGCTGGATACGGATTTACCGGGACCTGCTAACGGATAACCTTGAAGTCACGTTATCAAGTCACCTAGGAAAGCGTGCCAGTGTCATGTTGGTTTTTGAAAATATCTGGATGCGAAAAGACCAACATGCCGCTGACCTTTTTCACATTCACCATTTTGCCCTAGTGTGAAAAGAACGTTTTACCCTTAAGTGAATTTTGCAACCTCCTTATCCTTCCTCTTCACCTCTCCCACGCCCCACCTTCATCATAATCACACTTCACCATTTCCTTCTTCAACACTTTTTCTTCCTTCATTTTCTCTCCATTTCTTTAAGAAAGTTCAAGAACCTTTGTGAAGGAAAGTTGAGAAGCTCATTCACCTTCATCATCTAGGAGGTATAGAATACTCATTTGACCTCTTAATCTCCATATACCTCCATTGAATCTTGTGTTTTCAAGCTTTTGTTCAAGTTGAAGCTTAAACTTCATAAATTTATAGGAAATTGTTGAAAAATCCGTTTAATGTCAAACCAACTTCTATGATCTAGTTTCATCCTTCTCTTTCATTATCCAAGAGCATGTAACCAAAAAGATTCCCTAGCTCATAAGGGTATAAAAGGCCGAAGCATAGAGGATGAGGGGTTTTGATTGGATTGTATTAATTTCTGGTTGTGATTTGTTGTGAAGGAGCAGACGGAGTTTGATTATTTGGAAGCGTGTACGGTTAACAGTAGCGGAGCAGCAGTCGGAGTTGCACGAGGAAGCACACAGGAAACTATTCAGGTGGGATAAATAACCACAATATCATCGGGGAGGCAAGATTAAAAATATTTATATTGATATGCTTTGGGTGACCCAAACCCTACTAGTGGTCGATTGACCGATAGGTTAATCTTATGATATATCGAGGTTGTATGTTGTGTGATAGTATGCGTAATATGAGACAACCCCTTCCTCTGTGGTCCTATTGGTAACCCAAATCGATTTCTTAATGTTGTAGCGTAACGTGATAGTACAAAATTGCGGAAATATTAAAACAAACAACACACTGATACCATGATAATTTAAACAGACATAAGAGTAGTGGCTCTATCAGTAGATCCTATAACAGCTGGTATTAAAATATACCACCTCACAGTATGCCATTAATAAAAGCTGAAAGCTTAACTGAAAAATTAAAAATACATACGACTTCCTCTCCTTGCCCAACAATACATTTCACTCTATCCCATACACTGGCCATAACAACTAATACTACTAACCCCAACACGACCACAGCAAGGGTAATAAAAACCACCAATCTCTAAGGTCCTCCCTCGCTGGGACCCGGGGCTCTCCCGCCAGCATCTGGTTCAGCCGGTATGTCATCGATCTCCTCTGGCAGCTCCTCAACAGGATCTTCTCCTGTGATCGAGAATAAATAAAATATGACATAGAGAAAATATAGGGGATAAGAAACAACAATCCATCATAAATGGGAAAACAGCTATAAAATAATTTATATAGATAGCAACACTTAACAACACATCAGTGTCAATCAATCAACTCCCAAATCATTCGCTCTTAACTACTATCTTTTACGCTCAGGCAACTAACGACTATATGGCCGCGATCACGACGCGACATCTCCAACAGATCAAGATGTCTCGTTCATCTCTGTGCCACCCCCTGTAATGCAAGGTTCGGCCAATAGTCCGCAGGCTCAACTCGTCTCATGGGTACGAAATATTTCCCCGCCTGCAGGCCAGGTCGGGACATTCGCCCGTCCGTTAACAACTGTTGGGTACAATCATCTCCCCGCACGCAAGATCGGAATCGCCCATACGCCAACACAGTGATGAGCAACAACTACGCAACATGAATCTTACCGACTCCTCTCGACTCAACACTTAGTGTCTCAACCACGACTTATAACAACCACGACCAAATCTCTCCGGCTTAACCGGGTATCTACTTGAAATCACAACATCAACAGATCAACTGGATCTCTAGGTTGAGCACTATAACATATATATGTCCTCCACTTTCTCCCCACATACTCATCTCTCAACTTATCAGAATTTACTGCCTATCTCTACTCAGACATCAGCAGTCACAACATCACATCATAAAGCAACCAGAAATAGATTCAATAATAATAATAATAACAACTCACAGATAAATTCAAGTAATCATAAACAGATAATATGCATAATACACATATCACATATAATATATTAAACATCCAATCACAGATCATACAACCTCGATATATAGTAAAATCAACCTAACGGTCAAACGACCTCTAGTAGGGTTTGGGTCGCCCTACACATATCAATATATATTATTTTAAATCTTGCCTACCCAACGATATTGTGGTTCTTTCCCCCACCTGATAGCAGTCGTCGCACGAACTCCAAGACAATCACCGGCATGTCATCCCGCTGAATCACGAACAAGAAGAACAGCCACGAATAGCTCAAAATCCCCCTTAGTAGCCGCAACCTCAAGCTTCAATCCGCAAGAAATCACGACCGCGAACTTTGCTCTAATCACGAGCACAACACATATATGATAGTGTTAGCCTTAAGGCAAGTTCAAAAGATCAAAGAAAGAGGTAAAGACTCGAAGAACGCCATGAACACGTAGAACGTGTGTTAGGGATTCGAGTTTACCTTGGACAAATCGAGAAATTAATCCGTTAAATTTGAAGATAACTTAGCAGCGATCACAACCGTGCAGTCAGAATCGCATTCCAGCAGCTCGATTGTCTGAAACACTCCCGTTCTCTCTCTTAGCCTTGCTCTTACTGTTTTGGGAGAAGAATTTTCGTGCAAGTTCACAAATGACATCCATTTATAGAAGTTGTCCTCAGCTGACAACGCTTAAGCGTTCTGGATCTCAACGCTTTAGCGTTCCAGCGCTTGAGCGTTAGCTCTCTCAACGCTTGAGCATTGACGTTTCTGCACCGCCCTTCCAATGCCAGCCGTGACGCTTTCTGACACGTGTCACTTTATGTTCCATCAATGTCAATCAACGGGTCAGAGTGACTACGCTTGAGCGTCCACCCTTCCCTATGCTAGAGTGTTGGCATGCTTAAGCGTTACATTGCTCCACGCTTGAGCATTCCGCTCCTTATTCCTTGTTCCTCATTTTTCTCTTATACAATTCATCCCTACTCTTGATATATCCTCTAACCATACTTTCAAGCCATAAAAGTAATTATCAACAAGCATATAATGACCCAATCTAAGCCATTTATCTAAATTAAGGTTTTAGAAAAATAGAGATGTTACATTACCACCCCCTTAGAAAGAATTTCGTCCTCGAAATTCAATGTACCTTTTAGAATAAATGTGGATATCGCTGCTGCATATCCTCTTGACGTTCCCAGATGGCATCTCCGATAACTTCCCATATGATTTTAACCAACAGAATGTTTTACCTCTGAGTTCCTTCATCCTTCTATCCGCGATCCTTATAGGTAAAGCCTCATACTCAAGGTTTTCTCTCAATTGTATTGACTCTGGTTCTAAGATGTGTGATGGATCGTGGTAATATTTTCTCAACTGAGAGACATGAAAGATATCATGAAGATTGGATAGGTTTGGCGGTAAAGCGATATGATAGGCTACAGGACCAATTCGACGAAGAATCTGAAATGGTCCAATGAATCTAGGGGTGAGCTTTCTAGATATTTTTGCTCTGCCGATTCTAGTTCTCGGAGTTACTCCCAGAAATACATGGTCTCCTTCCTGGAATTTAAAGGTCTTCTCCTTTTATTGCTGTAACTCTTTTGTCTATCCTGTGCGATTTTCATCTTTTCCTGTATCCTCTAGATTTGTTCCGTCATCTGTTGTACTACCTCTGATCCTAACACTTGACTTTCTCCCGTCTCATACCAACACAGTGGTGTTCTACACTATTTGTTGTACAACGCTTTGTAAGGTGCCATACCTATACTTGAATGAAAACTGTTAGAGGTGAACTTAATCAATGGTAAGAACTCATCCCAACTTCTTGTGTATTCCAAGACACAAGCTCTTAAGAGATCTTCCAATGATTGAATCGTTCGTTCCGACTGGCCATCCGTTTGAGGATGATAAGCAGAACTAAACCTCAACTTAGTTCCCAAAGCCTTATGTAACTACTTCCAGAATCTAGATGTAAATCTAGGATCTCTATCGGAAACAATACTAGAAGGCACTCCGTGCAACCTTATTACCTCCTTGATGTAGATTTGGGTTAACTTCTCCAACGTATAACTTTCGCCAATAGGTAAGAAGTGAGCACACTTCGTCAACCGATCCACGATTACCCAAATGGCATCATGCCTCTTGTTAATCCTTGGCAACCCAACCACAAAATCCATAGATATTCCATCCCATTTCCATTCTGGGATATCTAAAGATTGTAACAATCCTGCTAGCTTTTGGTGTTCTATCTTCGATTTCTGACACACCTAGCAAGCCAGCACATTCTTAGCTACCTCCTTCTTCATTCCAGGCCACCAAAACATCTTCTTCAAATCTTGATACATCTTGGTAGCTCCTGGATGAAAGCTCAGCCTACTCTTGTGCGCTTCTACCAAGATCATCCTTCTTAACTCTATATCCATTGGCACACAAATCCTATCGCCATACCTCAAGACTCCATCTTAATTCATCCTAAACTAAGAAGTTCCGCCTTCCGTCACTTGTTCCTTTACTTTTTGAAGATACTGATCAACCTCCTGCTTCTCCTCGATCGTCTTCAAAAAGTCACTCATTACTGTGACCATTTCTAGGTGTATCTTATCCTTAGATAATTCTATACCTAGAGTCAAATCTCTGAACTGTTCCATCAGTTCTAGTTCCTTTACCATTATAGCAGATACATGCAAGGATTTCCTACTTAACGAATCCGCTACCACATTCGCTTTTTCTGGATGGTATTGTAGATCGAATTAATAATCCTTTATGAATTCCATCCACCTCCTTTGCCTCATATTTAACTCCTTCTGATCAAATAAATAACGTAAGCTCTTATGGTCACTGTACACTATAAACTTAGCTCCATATAAATAGTGTCGCCATATCTTTAAAGCAAACACTATAGTTGCTAATTCTAAATCATGAGTCGGATAATTGCTCTCATGGACTCTTAGCTGCCATGATGCATATGCTACGACTCTCCTTTCTTGCATTAGGAGCCCAATCCTTGGTATGACGCATCACAGTACACATCAAACTGTCCGAAAGAATTCGGTAACGTCAGTACTGGTGATGTAGTCAACCTCCTTTTAAGCTCTTGAAAACTTTTCTCACACTACTCCGTCCATGCAAAGGATATTCCCTTCCGTGTTAGCTGCATCATTGGCAATGCAATCTTCGAGAATCCTTCGATGAACCTTCGGTGATATCCAGCTAAGCCTGGAAAACTTCGTATCTCACTTACCAACTTAGGGCTTTCCTATTGTACTACAGCTTCATCCTTTGCTGGATCTACTGCTATCCCATCACGATTAATCATGTGACCTAAGAATTGTACTTCTTCTAACCAGAATTCACACTTGGACAACTTTGTCATAAAGTTGTCGGTCCTTTAACACTTGAAGCACAATCCTAAGATGTTCCTGATGCTCTTCCCGATTAAGGAAATAAATAAGAATGTCATTGATAAACACCACAACAAACTTATCTAAGAACGCTCGGAAAATCCGGTTCATGTAATCCATTAACACTATTGGAGCATTAGTTACACCAAAGGGCATAACCAGATACTCGTACTGTCCAAATCTGGTGATAACCATATCTTAAGTCAATCTTCGAAAATACTACTGCTCCCTTCAACTGGTCCATCAAATCGTCAATCCTAGGCAACAGATACTTATTCTTGATTGTCGCCTTGCTTAGCTGTCGATAATCCACGCATAGCCTTGAACTTCCGTCCTTCTTCTTGACGAACAGCACCAGTGCTTCCCAAGGTGAAGCACTCGGTCTTATAAACTCCTTATCCAACATGTCGTCCAACTACTTTTTCAACTCTGCTAACTCCGCTAGAGCCATTCGATAAGGTGTCATCGAAATCGGTCCAGTTCCCGGCACGAGGTCTATAGCGAATTCTATCTCTCTTTCCGGTGGTAAACCCGAAAAATCATCAGGGAAAACTTCCGGAAGCTCTCGCTCTATAGGCAACAAATCCAACTTAGGAGATTGCTTAGCTTCCATAGAGAGTAGCATCACGTGTTTCTGACATTTACTACCTAGCTTACTATCATTGGCAGGCATCAATCTAGATTGCTTAAGGAATGATAAGGTATTTTAGAACAGTCTAACACTATCCATGCCTAAAATTATATCAAGTTGTTGCATAGGCAAACAAACGAGATCAACAAAAAAAGTTTGATTCTCAACGACAATAGGACAATTTAAACAAACAGTTATGATTGTCAAAGAATTACTGGTAGGAGTAGAAACAGTTAAGTCATGGAGAAGTAAAGAAACAGGCAATTTTAAATGATGCACACACTCTTGGGATATGAAGGAATGAGTAGCTCTCGATTCAAATAATACTGATAAGAGTTTACTTGATACTAGGCACATACCTTGTATAAGATCAGGGGATTGAGAGGATTCAGATCCTCGTATGGTAATACCTTTTCGGTGGCTTGTGGTCTCGCTGCTTGCTGTCCGGTTCCTTGGGTCCTGGTCACTGGGCCCTGCCCACCTGTGTTGTACCTCGCTCCTTGTGTACATTCTGGCGCTATGTGACCTACTTGGTCACATCGGAAACACTGGCGAGTCTCCCTTATCGGACAATCCCGAATTGAATGTGACCCTCCACACCTAAAGCAGCCACTTGGTTGGAGTTGTCCTTCAGCTGGTCTTGTTGTTTGACGGTCATAAGGCCTCCGTCCCGTCTAAAATCTTCCTTTTCCTCCTCAACCTTTCTGGTCAAATCTCCGGGTAGGTCCTCCAGTTCAGCCTTGCTGTAGCTTTCGCTTCTTGTCGATGTTCTCAATCACTGAACATCTCTCCAGCATCTCAGGCAGTCGGGTGATATTTAGTGGTGTGATCACTTTTTGCAAATCATATTTCAGGCCGTCCTCAAAACGCCTACAAACCCATTCTTCATTGGGGAACCTCTGGTAAAATTCAGAAAATTTGAGTAGCGCCTCGAATCTTGTAGCGTACTCACCAACAGACATGGTCCCTTGCTTCAGACCCATAAACTCTATCTCTTTTTCCCTTCTCATCATCCTGGGGAAATACTTCTCCAGGAAGCATTCCCGAAACAGTCCCCAGTTGATAACTCTGTCTTCTGCTTCAAGCATCATCTGCTTGCCTTTCCACCACAGTTCTGCACCTCCCATTAGCATGAAGGATGCATAAGTCACTTTTCTATCCTCACGACAATGCATTGTCGCAAAGATTTTCTCCAGGTCTTGTATCTAGAGTTCAGCTCCTTCTGGGTTGATGTCGCCATTGAATTGTGGCGGCTTCCTTTTCAGAAAAGTATTCAGTCCGGTGTCTTCCATTATGACTTCACCTTGCTGATTCTATCTCTGTTGTTGCTGCATGGTCAACTATAGTAGTTGAGCGTTCTGCTGCGTCTGATGCAGCGTTGCCGTTGCTAGTTCCCTAACTGTCCTCAGGGTTTTGGTTGATTCTATCCCATCACCAACGTGGGAATTTCCTTCGTAACCATTCCCGAGTTCAGCGGCACTCGTTGTGACCCTTCCGTCACGTCCTCTAAGTTGTCCGTGAGCCATTTAATTTCCCGTGGAAGAAATTATCAGATCACATTTGTAAGACATACAAGACCATATTATCATATGCATGCATTATATGCCTCACAAATGTTCGAACAGTTACCTCTTACGATAACTCGTGCAACGAACACTCTACCCAACTTCTAAGCATATTCAATACCCAATGCGGGTTCAACTAGACACGGTCAGGAATTACAACCTAACCCAAGTAGTCCTTGATTAAGAATCAAACTGCTCTGATACCATAAAATGAGACAACCCCTTCCTCGGAGGTCCCATTGGTAACCCAACTCGATTTCTTAATGTTGCAGCGTAACGTGATAGAACAAAATTGCGGAAATATTAAAACATACAACACACTGATACCATGATAATTTATACAAACATAAGAGTAGTGACTCCATCAGTAGAGCCTACAACAATTGGTATTAAAATATACCACCTCAGAGTATGCCATTAATAAAAAGTGAAAGCATAGCAGCAGAAATAAAAATATATACGACTTCCTCTCCTGGCCCAACAATACATTTCACTCTATCCCATACACTGGCCATAAAAACTAATACTACTAACCCCAACACGACCATAGCAAGGGTAATAAAAACCCCAAGCTCTAAGGTCCTCCCTCGCTGGGACTCGAGGCTCTCCCGCCAGCATCTGGTTCAACTGGTATGCCATCGATCTCCTCTGGCAGCTCCTCAACAGGATCTTCTCGTGTGATCGATAATAAATAAAATATGACATAGAGAAAATATAGGGGATAAGAAACAACAATTCATCATAAATGGGAAAACAACTATAAAATAATTTATATAGATAGCAACACTTAACAACACAACAGTGTCAATCAATCAACTCCCAAATCATTCTCTCTTAACTACTATCTCTTACGCTCATGCAACTAACGACTATATGGACGCGATCACGATGCGACATATCCAACAAATCAAGATGTCTAGTTCATCTCTGTGCCACCCCCCGTAATGCAAGGTTTGGCCAACAGCCCGCAGGCTCAACTCGTCTCATGGGTACGACATATTCCCCCGCCCGTAGGCCAGGTAGGAATATTCTCCCGTCAACAACGCAACTTACGGTAACGACATATCCCCCCGCCAGCAGGCCAGGTCGGGATATTCGTCCGTCCGTTAACAACTATTGGGTACGATCATCTCCTTGCAGGCAAGATTGGAATCGCCCATACGCCATCACAATGATGAACAACAACTATGCAACATGAATCTCACCGACTCATCTCGAATCAACACATAGTGTCTCAACCACGACTTATAACACCCATGACCAACTCTCTCCGGCTTAAACGGGTATCAACTTTAAATCACAACATCAATAGATCAACTGGATCTCTAGGTTAAGCACTATAACATATATATGTCCTCAACTTTATCACCACATACTCATCTCCCAACTTATCAGAATTTACTGCCTATCTCTACTCAGACATCAGCAGTCACAACATCACATCATAAAGCAATCAGAAACAGATTCAATAATCATAATATCAACTCACAAATAAATTCAAGTAATCATAAATAGATAATAGGCATAATATACATATCACATATAATATATTAAACATCCAATCACAGATCATACAACCTCGATATACAGTAAAATCAACCAAATGGTCAAACAACCTCTAGTAGGGTTTGGGTCGCCCTATGCATATCAATATATATTATTTTAAATCTTGCCTCCCCAACGATATTGTGGTTCTTTCCCCCTGATAGCAGTTGTCGCACGAACTCCAAGACAATCATCGGCACGTCGTCCCACGCATCCACGAACATGAAAAACAGCCACGAACAGCTCCAAATCCCCCTTGGTAGCCGCAGCCTCAAGCTTCAATCCGTAAGAAATCACGACCGCGAACTTTGCTCTAATCACGAGCACAACATATATATGATAGTGTTAGCCTTAAGGCAAGTTCAAAAGATCAAAGAAAGAGATAAAGACTCGAAGAACGCCAAGAAAACGAAGAACGCGTGTTAGGGATTCGAGTTTACCTCGGATGAATTGAGAAAGTAATCCGTCAAAGTTGAAGATAACTTAGCAGTGATCCCAACCGTGCAGTCAAAATTGCGTTTCGGCAGCTTGATCGTCTTAAACACTCCCTTTCTCTCTCTCAGCCTTGCTCTTACTGTTTTGGGAGCAGAATTTTTCGTGCAAGTTCACAAATGACATCTATTTATAGAAGTTGTTCTCGGCTAACAACGCTTAAGCGTTCTGGATCTCAACGCTTTAGCGTTCCAGCGCTTGAGCTTTAGCTCTCTCAACGCTTGAGCGTTGACGTTTCCGCATCACCCTTCCAATGCCAGCTGTGACGCATTCTGACATATGTCACTTTATGTCCCTCCAGTGTCAATCAACAGGTCAGAGTGACTACGCTTGAGCGTCCACCCTTCCCTACGCTAGAGCGTTGGCATGCTTGAGCGTTACATTGCTCCACACTTGAACGTTCCGCTCCTGATTCCTTGTTCCTCATCCTTCTCTTATACAATTCATCCCTACTTTTTGATATATCCTCTAAACATACTTTCAAGCCATAAAGGTAATTATCAACATGCATATAATGACCCAATCTAAGCCATCTATCTGAATTAAGGTTTTAGAAAACAGGGATGTTACATAATATGATATACGTGATATGTATGTGATGCCTAGCCTTATGTTTATGATTACTTGAATATTTATCTATGAGTTGATAAATTGGTATGCTTACTTGAATTTATGCCTACGAGTTGTTATTATTATTGAACATGTTTATGGTTGCTTTATGATATGATGTTGTGATTACTGTTGAATGAGTAGTGATAGGCAGTAATTTCTGATAAGTTGGGAGATGAAAATGTGGTTAGAATTTGAGGATATATATATGTTGTAGTGCTCAAGCTAGAGATCCTGTTGATATGTTGATATTGAGATATAAAGTTGATACCCGGTTAAGCCGGAGAAAGTTGGTCGTAATTGTGTATGATTTGTGGCTGAGGCACTAAGTCGTTGATCCCGAGATGAGTCAGTGAGCTTCATGTTGCATCGTTGTTGTTCATCACTGTGTTGCCGTACGGGTGATCGATCTTGCCTGCTAGGAGATGATTGTACCGATTAATTGTGAACGGGCGGATGTCCTGACCTGGCTTGCGTGCGGGGGGATATGTCGTTACCGTGAGTTGCGTTCTTGATGGACGAATATTCCAACCTGGCCTGCGGGCGGGGTAATATGTCATACCCATGAGACGAGTTGAGCCTGCGAGCTGTTGGCCGAACCTTGCATTACAGGGGGTGGCACAGAGATGAACGAGACATCTTGATCTTTCGGGGATGTTGCGTCGTGATCACGTCCTTATAGTTGTAGTTGCATGAGTGTGAGAGACAGTAGCTAAGAGAGAAGAACTTGGGGAGATGATTGCTTGATACTGTGGTGTTGTTGTATGTTGCTATCTATATAGCTTATGTTATAATTGTTTCCCTGTTTATGATGTATTGCTGTTTCTTATCCCCGTATTTCTCTATGTCGTATTTTATTTACTCTCGATCGCACGAGAAAATCCTGTTGAGGAATTGCCAGAGAAGATTGATGGCATACCTTTTGAACCTGATGCTGGCTGGAGAGCCACAGATCCTAGTGATGGGAGACTTTGAGCTGCTCTATGTAGAGGATGATCGTCTCTGGGAGATTGACTACTCTCAACGAAGAGTAGTGTATACAGGCCTGCTGCTGTATACGTTAAAGTCTTGTTTGGGAGACAATCTTATATGTGTTGCATTCTCTAAATATTTGTAATTGGTATCCGTTATTGTAGGCTCTATTACTATACGTATGTTATATATATATATATAGTCGTTGTATAAGTATTGGTTGTTTTAATATTTTCACATTTTTATTTAATCACGCTATGCTGCGACGTTAAGAAGTTGAGTTCGGGTTACTAATGGGACCTCCGAGGAGGGGCTGTCTCAATAGACGTGCACTGTGTTGTTGGGCATTGGGGTGGTATGGGAATACGTGCAAAAAAATAATGGAAATATGGTCGGTCGATCGGGTTCGGGCACCGATGGATTTATTTTTGCCGAACCGAACCCACCCGAAACAACCCATTCGTAACTCTTTCTTCTCACCCGCGTACCCAACACCCGCCCCAATCCGACCGCAACACCATTATTAGAATCGGATAGTTCAGGTTTTGGGCAGGTCGGCGAAATCTATCCAACCCTAGTTGGCTTTATTGGGCCTTCCTTATTGGATTGTTGTCCAGAACAATAACTATCATAGTTAATCCTAAAACCCCTAACCGTCGAGCCCACATATCACTAGGGACAAACCCATTTGGTGGTGTTGTATAGGGGCATCTGCCCTCACAAAGTAAACCAAAATTATTAAGTGTTAAATACTTTTGTTTTCCTCCTTCATTAAAAACTAAATGTTTCCCCATTAAAAAAATTATCAGGTGACTGATAGAAAACTTCAAGAGCTTAATAATAGATTTACAGAGGTATTTGTGTGGCAAGCTTAAATCGAAGAGATTCATTTTTTAGTTGATAAAGGGAAGTTTATTTGTTTGCTTAAATTTTATCCATCACAGCTTTCTTCTCTGGTGCTTATGGGATTTGATAATTAAATTGAAAATTATATCATAGATGTATGTTCTGATGAAAATTTTTCAAATTTAAATGGGATTAGTGATCTTTTTGAAATGTTCAAAACTAGAAAGCATGTTGATAAAGATGTCATTATTTTATTGCTTATGCATTTATACATATTTTTATAAAAATATTTATAGTATATGGTTTTGCCCCCGCTAATCAAAATTCTAGATCCGTCCCTGCATATCACCCCTCATGATTTAACCCGAAAAACTGGACCACTGATGCCCCAAATTCCTAAACTGATTTCTTCAGATATTGTAATTTGACTTATTTCTTTTTTCCTTCCTTATAGGACTCAAAATGAAGAAGTCTTGTGTCTGGGACTTGTTTTTGGTGCAGTTCTTATGCTTGATCAGCCTCTCTTTAGGGCAACCAGTGACATTTTTTCTCCAATGACACTTCCTAACATCCAAATTATTGCTTGAGATAGATTATTGCTTCTT